>JAJEKV010000051.1:4932471-5532471 GCA_021234155.1 Isoetes taiwanensis
ATCAGTAACTTCGTTCGATTTACGTATTGCTAATGAAAATCAGCGTCCGGGATACATTTGCAAGCTTGGTGATGCGAAGCTATATCTTGAGGATGCAAAAGCGAATGTGTAGCCAAATCAAGTGGAGTATGTGGCGATATCTTTAGCGGTGATGCGAAATTATTTGATTCTGAAAGTGCTAGCGAACTTGGTAATACATGCCGTAGCCACACACCTTTGTATTGTGATAATAAAGCGGAGTAGCAATGACGAAATCCGACATGCCATTCTAGAGCGAAGCACATAGAAATTCATCATCATTTTATTCGAGATGAAGTGGAGAAGGGAGATTGATGTCAGGAGTATATTTCAACAAAGGGGCAACAAGCGGAATATGCTCACAAAAGTGTTGGCAGGTTCTAAGCGGTGTGTACTTGAAACATAGTTAAAACACGGATTTCCGGTCAAGCCTGACCCACGGCTACCACGCGGTTTTGGAAGATGCGTGGCGAACACGGCGGTAAGTGGCTTTTAACGACATGAACCATGGCATGGTTTGGCTTAGGCTGCGTGTTACGGCGAGGAACAGCGGTGCGTGATTATCAAAATTTGTTGCAAGCGTAACAAAATTTCTTTTCGAATAAACGGCTTTCGGCATTGGGTATGCCACAGATTTCGACACCGCAAATTTGTAGCTTGAAGCGGCGTGTTGTGGAACAAGCATTGCTTTCTGCTTGCGTCTGTTCCTGTTCTCCTTTGTTCACCTAGACTAATGTGTTGGGAAGCTTTTAGCCTTTACTGGTGCTCTAGCCTAAAGCCACAGGTTGTGTCGGTGCAGACTTGGAGCATCCTCCTCCAATCACAGGTTATGGCGGAAGCGAGTCTCGGTTCTTCATTCTCCTTCCTTTTTCCTCGACCGTCAGGCCAGACAAGTCTTTCCATCTTTACAAAAGGCGGCAAGCAATGATAAACATGCGACTATAGCTTCTCTTCTCTAGAACCCAGGGCGGCGGACAAGCAAGATGACCTTTGAGGGAGAAGCTTTTGCTGAGCCTAAATCTTTCCTTGCAAATGTTGCGGAAAAGAAGCAAGAGCCTTGGAGCGATTTGCGAGCATAAACTTCAAGCAGTCACGGTTGGCAATGATAGATGCTGCAGAGGCAGATGTGAGAAAAATCTGACACAAAGGGTGAATCGATTGGATACTGGCCGGATTGGATGCATACGAGATGTCACGGCGGTTCGGATGCTGGAGTCGCTAGTCTGTGGTGGTCATGAGCCACTTGTCATTTCTTGATATGACGCGGTGAAGCGGCTTGTGTCTAGTTTTGAAACGTGTTTATTAGCTTCTATGAGTCATTGAAACCATACTCCATTCTTTTTTATATTTTAAAAGTTTATCTTAAAGAATATTCAGTGTTATTCGTTTGAGTATTACATTCTTAGATTTAGTTTCTAAAATTTGGGGGCCGTTAGATTTTCCGTGGCGGGTGTTCGTAACTATATTGCCAAAGCACAAATAGGTATCAATGAGTGTCTGATGAGGGGAGTTGTAAGATCATCCCGGCCTGTCTGACTATAACCAATGGAAAATAGCTTAGCGATAATGATGGCGGGTAAGTCGGTGGCCCGAAAGAAAAAGAAGATAGGCGGAGCAGGGAGGAGGGAGATTGGACAGCGGATCAATCGGGCGGAGGCGATTGGCGGGGAAGACTTGAATCGGTGATGCAGGTCGAGATAGATAATATGCAGTGAAGCTTGACCTGGAGGGATCTTTGGTTCGAGCCGATTATGTCCTGAGTTTGGGCTATCCAGACTAGTCGAGGATGATCATCTTGGTGGAATAGCGATTCTTGTCTTTGCTTTGGGGTTGATCTTGAGCGTTACAAGACATGCGATATAAAATATAAGAAGTAAGGCAGGAGAAGAGATGGGTATGCGCCTTTCTGGGAAGCGTAGTATTCCTACTCAGGGATGTGGTAAACCGAGGCGAGAATTAGAGTAGTAGCTTCGACCATGGATCCGGTAGCCATCGCTGGCAGAGGCAATGCATCATCCATCGGCCTCCGGGATGGCCATAAGCTATCCGAGAACGTGCATCACAGGGTCCCATCTTATGGATTGGAAGTTTGGAGCCAGAAGAAGGGGCTGCTCACACCGGTTAAGGAATTATTCGTCTCACCCTTTAGCAAATGATGATCCCTCAATCATCACCTCCGTGCCGCTCACTGCGGTAAGCCGGCTGGTGTGGCGCCTCAGTTCCACCGGCTTGTCCATCACTATTATGGGAAATGTCCGCGAAAAATCCCAGTTATGGGAAATGTCCACGGAAAAATCACAGATTTTTTAGGTTATATATCAATTTTTTTGGTAACATACGAATTTTTGGGTTATATACTAAGCGAAATTTTCATTTGCCATAGGAAGATGTCTAAGTGATTGGCGGAAGGGGATCTTTCTTCTTCTTCTTCTCTAAGAGGAGAAAAGTGCGGATGTGCCTTTTTGTGCGGGGGCGTTGTCCTTCGGCGATGTCACACAGTGATTAGGGCCATTTGAGGGTGTATCAGTTAAGATCACGCATGGATTATAGCCTCCTCTGATTCCTCTTGCTACACCTCAGCCTCCTCCCAGTTCCTTTGACTACACACCTCTTGTGAGGAGGAGGCCTCGGAAGACTTCTACAGGTCTTGAGGCCTTTTGTGATGCCTTCTTACGGGGAGTCAGGGAAGAGGGAATTGAGATGATCTCCTCTAAAGGCCTCCCGCTGGGTAGTTGTTTTGATTACTCGGATGAAGCCAATTTGAAAGGCGAAGAAGCTTCTCCCAAGCTCTGTAGCTATTTTTGGTGCGAGAATGTACCTTTTTTGTAATTGTGAACCCTGCATTTTGATACATACATGTTAATCGCCTGCAGGCTTTTTTTTCATATATGAAATGACTTCTTTTTTGAAAATTATTCTTGTCATTTGGTTTTTAGGTATCGCAGTTTAGTTGAGCAGTACAAAACTCATTTGGGTCAAAAGCAGTTTAGTTTGAAACTCATTTAGGTATATATAAACAATTGGTATTGAAGAAATAACTCATTTGCTTCCAACAATGGTCTTTCTTGTTTCTTAACGTTGACAACATAAGATTCCCATGTGAGTTGAGTTTGTAGGTAAAGCAATCTGTCTGTCTTCCTCATAACGACATAAGAATTCCAACATCCAGTAGGCAAGGTCTACATTGATGTTCATTACCTTTGCATTTCACTTTGGTGAGTCACTTGTGAATTACTTAAAGAATCGTACCTCATCGGGTCTTATCTCCTGGGCAAATCTTTTACTAACCCATACACATCCTCCAGGAGTTATGAAAGTCTTACGCATGTCTTACGCATGTCCTAAAGATCAACAATCATTATGTCACTTCTGATGGGTTGGTGAGTTGTGTTAGTGAGTTGTGTTAGTGAATAAGTGACATCATTCATACGAAGCAAGCTGGCTACGAGACATAAACTACATGATTTAATTCAATCTCATTAATCATCGGACCCTCTACTACCATCGGTGGAAGTATTGCGTGCCATGACAAGTTAGTCTAGTGGTAAACTGGCGTACGCGAGATGTAAACACGGACAACCATGTCTGGTGGTGACCTAGACATGTTGGTGTAGTAACACGGACATGCACTTGAGATGGTAAACTTGGACATGCAAAGTGCGATGGTTAGCACAGCGGACATGCATGTAAAGTGTTAAACTGGACATGTAGTTGCAATGGTTCCTTCTTGGGCTGTGTGTGTGATGGTAAACTGACAAGTTGAGTCTGAGTGGTAGGCTTTGGACGTATTACGCGGGATATTGAAGCACGGACAGCCATGTCTGGTGATAAACTGGACAGTTGATGCAGTGGTAAGCACGGACATGAACTTGAGATGGTAAAACTTTGGGACAGCCATGTCTAGTGGTGAAGCCTGAACCAAGATGGTCTAGTGGTAAACACAGACATGCACTTGGATGGTAGGCACAGACAACCCAGCCGGTGGTAAACTGAACAGGATTAGTCTAGTGGTAAGCCTGAGACCATGCGCTTGGGGATGGTGAAACACGGACAGCCATGTCTGGTGACAACTTAAGTTGATGCAGTGGTGAAGCTTGGACATGAACTTGAGATGGTAAGCACAGACAGCCATGTCTAGTGGTAAAGCCTAAGACAAATTTGGTCTAGTGGTAAACACGGACATAGACTTGGATAGTGGCTTGGACGAAAGCCATGCATACGGTGGTAAGCTAGACAAGTTCTTGGATGGTGGCTTTGGACATGCGCGAGATGGTAAACTGGACGGCTGCAAGTGCGATGGATTGCTTTGGACAGCCCTGCATGTGAAGTGTTAAACTGGACATGTGATTTGCAATGGTTAACCTGAACCAGCCATGTCTAGTGGTAAACCTAGACTAAAGTTAGTCTAGTGAAGTAAACACGGACATACTTGGGATGAGTAAACACGGACCCAACCTTATCTAGTAGTAAGCTAGACCACAGAAAGTTAAGTCTGAGTGACAAACTGGACCTTTGAGAACTTGAGATGATGAGCTTTGGACAACCATGCAGTGGTAGGCGCCTAAGACAAAGTTGGTCTGGTGGTAGGCTGGTTGAGTTTAGTGTAAACACGGACATGCACTTGAGATGAGTAGCTTGGACATGCAAAGTGCAATGGATTGCTGGACATGCATGTAATTATTAAACTTTGGACATGTAAATTTGATGGTTAACCTGAACGACCATGTCTGGTGGTAAGCCTAGACAAGGAGTAGTCTGAAGTGGTAAACATGGACATGCACTTGAGGATAGTAGGCACGGACAACCTTGTCTAGTGATGGTAAACTAAAACCAAAATTAGTCTAGTGGTAAACACGGACGTACGCGGGATGTCGCTTTGGACAACCATGTGTCTAGTGGTAGAAACCTAGATAAGTTAGGCTAGTGGTAAACACGGACATGAACTTGAGATGGTAAGCACAGCCTTGTCTGATGGTAAACTGGTGGAATTAGTCTAGTGGACAACCATTTGAAGTGTTAGACACACGGACAACAAGGTGGTGATTGTAGTACGGACAACTGGTGCAATGGCAAATAATTAGGAAGCTTGGCGAGGAGAAAATGTTGCACCAATGACAATGGAACAATGCCGTACAATTTAGATAAGGATAGTGGATTGCATGGAACCTCCAATCATGTGATATTATTCACTGCATTACCGTGTTATACTATTAAATGGTACATCAATCATGGTGGAAGAATCCCATATCAATCATAGTCAGAAGTCCCATATGAAGCATCACCATGTAAATTTGTAGAAACCTAAATACATGTAATGATGGGTCAAAGCATATTTTAAATTTGAAAATGAAATCTAATGGTGTAGAAGAGCCAATGGCTCTTTGCCGCGATATAAACCTGTTTGAACCCACGAGCTTGTTGTTTTGGCTATGGTAGGTTCTTTGAGTTCTTCTTGGCGGGTGGCGCTGGGTGTTAGTTCCTTCTTCGGCGCTCCCACAGTCAAGCAAAACTCAAACTCCGTTCATCTGGCGGCTTGGGCGCTTGCATTGAAGGAGGGGGGCGCGCGGAGCAAGCTCTATTTCTATGGAATCTCTTGAGCTTGACGCCAATGCCATTAGATAGTGAGCCTTCCAGGCTACGATGATAGTGAGTACCCGGTATTAGCGAAGAAGGCTACGGTAGGAAGATGGGTTGCTTCTCAAAGGGAGGCAAGAAGGGATCTGCGAGAAAGCACGAGGCAAAAGAAGAGGAAGAGGCCGCGAGGGCGTTTACCTCCTGCGAGGTTGAGCGGCTTTGATGATAATGACTCTGTGAAATAGAAGGCGTCACATGAAGCAAGCATACTACTCCTCAAGAAAAGAGGCATTCTTTACTTGGTCCCAGGTTGTGTATGGGACAGAAAAAGATTGAGCTCGAGCTATGAGCAGTATTTCATAACACGGACGTTGTGGAAGGGCTCCGTTAGGGAGTGAAGCGAGGCGAGCAACAACAAGAAGGCCAAGCTGGCGACCTCTCGGCTTATCATATTTCTCACGAGATGGACCCAGGGCGGGTATCTCGGAAATCCGAGAGAATGTCTCGGAGATGCCAAGACCATGCAGTGAGGGTGGTGAGGGCAGGTCTCAAAATGAAGGGTCGATAGCGGAACAGGAAGCGGCGGCGAAATATCTTGCGGTATGTTGCTAGGAGAATCTTAGAGTGGGAAAAGGGCGAGATGCTAAAGTACCAAATATGCAAGACTATAGCAACTATTTATGGCTTGGAGGTGAGGTAAAGTGGAATCACTTAGTGGCAACCAGCAGAACAAGAAATCAAAATTAAAATTCCCCAAGTTATAGTGCCATAGCGAACCTAAATGAAGAAATTCTGAATCTGCTTTGTGTCAGGAGGAACCACCATCGTGAGCCCTCGAAGGCGACGGTAAGTCGAGTCCCTCAAGTAGCCTTGATAATCGGCCTCCCCCTTTTTCCTTCCCTCTGTTTGCCCCATCTTTGTAATAGAGATTTACGATATGATAACACCATCCACGAAACCAATGAGAGGGTCTTGCCCCATGAGAACAATGCTCGATACAGCTCCGGATTATAAGCTTGATTTCCCACACCTACGGCGGATGACCTCTATACAATGGCGGGGCCAGGAGACCTAAATCCGGGAAAAATTGTGCTTTCATACAGCGCCAATGGCCCATTCCGCGTCAAGAACCCAATATGGTCTTTGAGGTTACTGTCAAGAGAGGTAATTTGTGATAAGCCGGCCAGGCGAGTGCTTTGGCCCAGACGAACGCAGGCGATCCCGAAAAGATGTTCAATCATGGGTGAGCGAGGAATACAGCCGGGGCATATCTAATGTCAGTCTGATGGTGTAATTGATTTGCTATTTACGTTTCCAATTTAAAAACCATGATGTCGAGTTTAATCCAATTTTGCTTTATTTGCTCTCATGCATTCAAGAGAGCAAAAGCGAGTTCTATCGTACAATTCCCATTGATGGAGGAAGCATCATTCTTGGATACATCCTAGTTTGATGGAGTGCAGTATACGCAAACATGATGCCCTGTCTTCTGAAATTGCTCCCTCCCACCCATTGTGAGCGAGAAGAAGGGCAAGATTCAAATGAAGGAAGATCCAATGGATTAAATTTTTGGTATTAGCTGCCCGGTATCTGAAACTGTTCCGATAGTGTATTTTTTATTTCTTTTCCTAGTGTGATTTTTGCACCACTGGAACAGCCCATTGAACTGTATGTATTACTGCTTGGTGATGTCGAGATGCCCAATGCTCTCTTGGGGCGAACACACCCTCGTTGCTCCACTTCCGGTTGTGTTGAAGTGGCTACCATTCAACCTTGGAAAATGCTGCCATGGAAATGGTTCTTGGTTTTGTGTTTTGCTTTGGTTTAGTGTTTGCTGGTTTGCTCTTCATCCATATCTGGGTACTGTTATTTGTTTCGGTGTTACGGAAGAAAGTGCAGTCATGATGCCTTAATCTACACGCACAGTGCAGGATGTCCTCTTCTTGCGTGTGCCATGCCTCGGCAAGACAATGGATGCGATTGTGGCATACACACTATATTGTATACCGTACTTTCTCCGGGTTCATTTTGAAGAAGCGAGACCTATCCAAACCCAAGTAAAGTCATATATTGTTTTCTTAAAATTTGTTTATCACCGAGGGGTTCAAATTGACCTTGCCTTTCATTTCACTTGCGAGATAACCAAAAAATGGTTTACCATTTCGGTAATTAATGATGCGGGAGATCCTTTTGTTTTATACTAGGTAAAAGGCTGCGCATCGGTACGTAGTAATGATTAGCGCACAGAGACTCGGCCTGTACCAGTTCAATGGGAACATTATGCGAAAGCGACTGTCACAGCTTACAATTATGCTCACGAGAACACACTTGCCACCGCTCAAAAGCCCCATTTTTCTTGGCAACCCTTTGTATCGGACCTTTTGTGTCGGCTCGGAGCCATTAAAGTATATGGAAGGTAGGTGGCATTTTTGACACGATTTAGACATGTCGTGCGAAGATATCATGTTTTCTAAACATAGATTTCTAGACATAATGCAAACATAATAAAAAGTATATGGTTGAGCATGATGTAAACATAAAGCAAACATAATAAGTATATGGTTCTAAACATGATGTAAACAATAAGCAAACATAAAGCACTACATTAACATGTCCGGGTTTACCACTAGGTTGCATGTCTAGGTTTTACCACTAAGGCTAACATGGCTAGGTTTACCACTACTAACATCGGGGTTTACCACTAGAGTTGCATGTCTGGGTTTGCCCTAGACTATGTGTCTAGGTTTACCACTGAACTAACATATCGGGGTTTACCACTAAGGTTGCATGTCTGGGTTTGCCACCCTAAGACTAACATGTCTGGGTTTTTACTAGACTAACATGTCTAGGTTTACCACTGAACACATGTCGGGTTACCCTTTGGTGAAAGCATGCTAGGGTGTGCCATAAATTACTTTTTTAGGAGTGCAAAGGCTACCCGGAAGAGTACCAGTCTTGGGTACTAAGAACTTGCACAAATGTCTCGATAAACAATAAGTTTGAGTTGATTGATTCATTTAGTTTCTAATGGTATGGTTATTCTTTGATACTATAGATGACATTATTGACCTTCAATTCAATATTTTTGATTTTGAGTGGAAAACTGTAAGTACGGTTAAGTACCTAGTGTAGGTACTTTGAGGGTTCAAAAAGTGGTACTGCCGTAGCATGCTTTCACCCACTAGAGTTGCATGTCTGGGTTTGCCACTACACTAACTTTGTCTGGGTTTGCCACTAGACTAACATGTCTAGGGTTTACCGCACTAGACTAACATGTCTGGTTTACCACTGAACTAACATGTCGGGTTACCACTAGGTTGCATGTCTGGGTTTACCACTAGACTAACATGTCTGGTTACACTAGACTAGCATGTCGAGTTTACCACTAGGTTGCATGTCTGGGTTTACCACTAGACTAACATGTCTGGTTTTACCACTGAACTAACATGTCCGGAGGTTTACAGGTTGCATGTCTGGGTTTACCACTAGACTAACATGTCTGGGTTTACCACTGAACATCTGGGTTTACCACTAGACTTACATAAGTATATAGTTCCACCAAACATCGTAAACATAAAGCAAATATAAAATTCTAAACATCCAAGTATAAGTGGTTAAGTGGACTAAAGCAAAATCCAAGTATAATAGTGGGAAGTTTATTATAGAACATCCTAGAAAGTGAAGAAGTTAAAGCAAACTCAAGTAAGAGTGTCATAAAATAGAAGATCCACAAGTCAAGCATTAAGAAAATTTACTCCTCAAGGTGGCGTGCACATTCACGTGCAAACAGTATCACACCACTTTCTTCTTCCTCTTATGGCATTCTATGAAAGGAATTGGCCTAGCTATGGTGCTCCCATTGAAGTCCTTTGTTGTTGGCATGCAAGGTGCAACACCTCTTTGAGCGATTAAGTCTTCAAATTTTTCTAACTTTTGGGTGAGCTCAGAAGAAGGAAATCAACTTCACGAATGATGTGAGGTTGCTACTTAATGTATCCCTTATGTTATGAGCTAGCATCTATACTCTCAACATGTCTCTCGTGTAGGGTCAGCGAAGCACTTCTCCACATGAGCTCCAACTCCACATCAATAAGGCTTGTTGAGATCCAAAGTAGAGAAACACGACCTCATCGCTACAATCATCCCTCATAATCCTCTGCAATAGATCTCCAAATTTTCCAAACCACCAGCAGGAGCTAGTAAAGAGTTCCACACACACTCTCAATATGTCTTCATCTATAAGTAGCCCATCATTTGAATCTTGTTTGATGCTTGCACATGTTACCTTCAATACCCCATATTCATAAGCAAGCCCAATTCTCATTTGCCACAACTTCCACGTATATGGAAGGGGCCTCTGTTTCTCATCCCAAGCAGCCATGTTTGGCTGAGCTTCAGCCCTTCCTTGTTGGTGGTCTAGCCACCTCAACTGTGCATCGGGGATCTTTTTGCCCCAATGATTCTTGTCTAAATTCTTTCATTCTGTTTGCGGTTTATCTTAAAACCATAGTCTTTCTTGAACCTATCAAAGGATATATCGTCTCATTATGCATGTAGGCATGTAAAAGCAACCAATCAATCTGCGTCCTCTCATTGAATGCTTGGAGAATAGCCTCCTCTTCATACATGATATGACTCTATGCTTGTTGTCTCTTAGTTTGCATGGGGATACATCCGTATAACAATCCGAGGAATGTGTTCTTTGTCCACTTGCTCATGTGTTACAACTTTCTTGTAGACCTTGTGCCTTTCCTTCAGGCTCTTTAGCGTCTTAATCCTCTTCCCTACATGAGTCTATAGTCTTGCCCATATCTCCCCATCAACATAGACCACCATACATGATGTCTCCTAATTCCTTGAACATTTGGGCCCTCACTTCTTATCTTTAACACTTCACCAACTGTGATTTCGTCTCACATGCCTGAGCACAATTGGATCGTGACATGGGCCAAACATCCCCTCGAAGCATTGATCTCGACACGGGCATCATCCACAATATAAGCAAGAAGGGGACCAAGTGGGATCATTCTTATGGATGTGTTCCTTCATGGCCACAAGCCATGAGTCGGGATCTCCTCTTCCTACGCACTAGATGCTTGAGAACCCAAGCTACGGAACTCCATTCCATAGTGTCATAAAGCAACCATGTGTACAAAGCGTAGCAATACTCATTGGTTTGAAGGTGGAGTCCACAGAAATTGCCTCACCCTTTTTTCCAATGTCCAAAAGAGTTTCAGTTGGAATGGAGTCATTATACCCAGTAAAGGGGGCACCGCCTCTTGTTGATACAAAAGCTGCGCTCTGGGATGAAGGAAACCCACATTCTAACTTGCCAAAAAGCAACATCTCGTGCAACATCCAGGTGGATCTAACCTTGCGAGATAAGTTGAAAGGTCATCCATGGCGAAATGCATCTCTATGTCTTGGTCTGCTTCTGAGTTAATTTGCTTTTGTAAGCTCAATATAACCCGTGCTTTGCTCGCCTTCGGCCGAAATTTGAATGATTTTGTTATCAAATCATAGCCCAATCCTTCTTCTCCTTGGATGATGAGGTGCCAAGCTCAAGCCTTGTTCTTACATGTTGGATCTCACTACCATGGCAAACACGCTCTTTGCTATCAATATGGTTCATCTCTCATAGAGATTAACTTGGTCCACTCGTACTTTGAATCTGTTGCTTTGCTTAGGTAGCACAAACAGCCAGATTTTTAAAATTGGTTTTGCTCTGCGTGATTGGTTTTTGTAATTGGAGGATCCCTATGATCTTGTGGCCCCAAGGCACACCAGCCATTTATCACCTCTTGACCAAGGTGGTGAATTGTACTTGAGGCAAGTTGTAACCTAAATTTGCAAGATTCATTTTGGACGTCATGCGAGAAAATTACTTACTTGAC
Source organism: Isoetes taiwanensis (assembly GCA_021234155.1). Taxonomy (NCBI): domain Eukaryota; kingdom Viridiplantae; phylum Streptophyta; class Lycopodiopsida; order Isoetales; family Isoetaceae; genus Isoetes; species Isoetes taiwanensis. The sequence goes on from JAJEKV010000051.1 coordinate 4,943,958, forward strand.
AAGGCTTAGGTGTGAATTCTCATTTGATCTCTTGGTACTTTTTGTGGTTTTCTGTCTTAGAAAGTCACACTTGTAGAAATTTGTATGTGGGACCACAAGCGGTTCTCCTAGCCTTTTTATAAAAATCGCAACCTATTTGTTGGGATGAAACATGTGTACACGAGTCAAAGATTGCTCCCCATCATCAAGGAAAATTCGTTAGCGAGGAGGGCATGGGAAGCTTTGCATTTGGCCTTGGATGCAACTCAATTATGTCGAGAGCATCTCTTGTAAATGAGCAGGGAGGGCTCTTGAATCTGCGGATCAAGCTAAGCCTTTGGCGCGATCATATAAGGGAGGAACTAAGTATTAAATTTTGTTCAAATGCTGAGTTTTGGAGTGAGGTTTAAGGATTCCCGAACTCACACAGGCGACATCGAGTCACCCTATCGACACAGATGCACTCCATTGACCTTCAAGTCTTAGTGATCGCTCCTTCAAGCTTCGAATAACGAGTTCTTGGGAGCTCGGCCTTATGACTTAGAAAGCGAGCTTGTGGGACAACCGAGGGGCTCAGGGAATCGTTGCAAAGGCCAATTTGGAATAGTCGTTGGAGTTGAGTGTGGATACTGTATTGTGCGGGGAAAGAGGACTTGAGTGATTGTAGCAGTTAATGCGTGGATGCGAGATAAGCGGTGAAAATGATAAGTGGAAGAAATTTAGTCGAGGCCGTGCAGTTGGCGGTATAGTTTTGCAGTCTATCTATGTTAGGCCTCCGCCAATCGGTTGGGCTCACGCATGCATGCATTGGTGATCTTTGGACATGAGATGGGCCATCACGGATCTCGGATACGTAAGGCGATGGCCTGCTCGGATCATGGTAAGACTTACTGATTCTGCTGAGTTTACCACATCCGGGAGTAGAGATACGGCTCTAACTCTCAACTTGCTCTACCATATTGGCACAATCTTTAGGTTGCAACTTATGCTCGGCGAACTTCCTGATGCCCCAGGTCAGCCCAACAAACTAAGTACAGCAATTTAGGATCGTTATCTGAGTTCTTGTTCTAAAGAATCGGCAAAAGCTACGTAATGTGAAAAGCGAGAAAACAAAGAAAGAAAGAGCTCCAAAAGTCTTACTTCCGTCCACCATTTCGATTTCTTCCTTTTTGCCTCAAGCATCAATATTATGACGTTGAAAGGGCAGAGGCAGTGTAGGCAGTTGATGTAGCGCACCTCTGGCGAAGCCATTGAATTGGCCCAGGCTCCATGCAGTTTTATAATTAGCCTCGTTTTTTGTTCCTTTTCTCGTACTATTCATAATTTACCCTTTGAATCATTCTCATGTAGCGGTAATTTGGTGGATCATCGTCTTGCCAAATCGTTGTTGACCTTTGTTGTATGACTTTGGCTACGGGTTCGTTCGTGCTGGGCGTAGTGGTAGCATCCCCATTCTGGGTGCTTTCAGGCCATAACCAGTACTAATCTCCCATTTTATCCTCAAATTTGGCAGAGGCCAGCCATATCTAAGACCACTTGTCGCGTGATTGGATACGCCATAGCCCGAGCGGGCGGTTGAAACCTGAAATAGGGAAAAATTGTCTTTATTAGGTTCTAAGATTGTTTGCACATACGTGTCACTGCTTCAAACAAAAGAAGCCTCGTGTCACTGGCTTCTGACAAAAATGGTTATCACCATTATATATATATGTTCTTATGTTTGTCACTCACGAATCGTAGTTGATCAGGATGGTAGCTCCTTGTATTTGGGACGTATCCTCTGACCCAATTTGGCTGGGAGTTTGTGGCCAGATTATATGTGGCGATCTCGGTCCGATTGATGGGGTCACGTGAATTTGGTCAGAGCTCCCTACGGCTCACGTTGCTTTAGATATATCCTACATGATCCTACGGTCCAGATTGATCATAATCCTTGGTCGAGATCTCGGCTCACATTACGAGGCTGGGCCTTTGGTATTTTCAACAAATATTAAGGAAGGCTTTAAAAATTTTATATTATTGCGGGTTTCAAATATGCTTGTGTGTCTAAACTAATTAAGATAAAATAGAATATAACATTCTAGATAATTCAAGAAAGTTCTAGAAAGTTAAGGAGGCTCACAGAAAGTTCTAACATGTTCTAGGAATTCTAAAATGTTTGGAATATAAAGAGAATCTGAGAATCTAGAATCCTTCCAGAAGTCCCAAATTGTTCTAATAAGTTCTAGAATGAAGGAATCTTTGGGAATGTGAAATAGGAAATACTTCAGTTGGATGTTTGAAATTTAGAATGTTGGAAAGTTCTAGAATGTTTTAGAAATTTGTAGAATGTGAGAATCAGGGAGGAAATTAAAGGAAATCTGGAAATCTCCATAAATTATGAGAATCTAGGAAAGATATTTTACAAAGTCTAAAGGTCTTAAAATCTCAGTTGAATCTGGGGAATCTTCATGATATCTGAGGAATCTAAAAGATCTTGATGAAATCTTGGGGTTTTTAAGATTTTGCAAAACCACAATAGAATGTTCTAAAATGTTTCATAATAAAATTATCTGATATAAATCTTGAAAAAAATATTCTAGATACTTTCGGTGGCGCCTCGGGTCTAAAAATAGAAAGTGTTTTAGACATGTACGGATCCAAGATAGATTATTTTGGAAGGTTTAAATGCTCATGGGTAAGCACCTCAATCAAAATAGAAAATTCTAAGAGAATCTAAGGAATCTTCATGAATACTAAATATAGTAGTACATGAATGTTGATATAAAGAATGCTAAAATTGGAACTTACCTTTATTGGAACATGCCGTGATGATGTTAAATTTCTTGTATATATATACAAGAAACTTGTCCTTAATGACAAGCTTGTGAAACGTTTCTCTTTCAACTTTCGTCTATACATGCTAGAACATTACACAATTTGAATCTACATTTCTTTGTCTTGTGTTCGATGCCATACGATAGAAGGATGATGACCATAACTGACCGGGCGGATCAGGTTTCATGTTCTCGCATTGGACATGGTGAAAAGTGCAACTATACCACTTCAATACAATAGTGATTTCGGTAGAGACTTTTTCACATATGCATCGATCTATGCATCTCATCTGTAGCTTAGTCATTGAGTCGATTATATTACTACGATCGGCCCGAGGCGGATCTCTGAATGTCTACATCGTTGTTTAGGACCACGCAGCGGGATTTGAACCATCTGACGCATTCATTTTGCCCTTATGATTCATGTGCCTTTGTTTCTTCAAAGGATCAGGCAAGGCATAAAGTTACGGGCACTAAAATATATAACATATATCCACATGCAGCAGCCATGTGAGGGTTACATTAATTACACCTTTTTATGAGACATTTTTGAAGACTTGGATCATCATTGTTGATGGCGTATTGTTATCAAAGGATATTTCTAACCCGAGTGACTTGAACTACAATGTTGGCATTCATCACATTGCCAAAAGAATTGCTTTGAACCATGAGGATGGACATCGTCTCTTAAGTTCTTCGGCGGATTCACCTTGACCATACGAGCAACTCTTTTAAGCTTACCCGAAGAATGAATCGTTTTGTATATGTTGAGAGTCAAGGTTATCTCTTGTTGTTTCACTTGGCTTTCAACTGTTGAATTCTTTTGCAATCGGAGATGAATCCATTGTGCATGCTGTCCATCAAGCTCATAGGAAGAATTAGATTCAAACCTTTTGTCGTATTTTGTTCTTGTGCTATAGTAATCTAAGGGTTTAAGGTTGAAACAAAATGCCGAGATTTCTAGCCCTCTTTCATAGCCTGTGATGATCTGTGTCATTTTCACGAATAAATTGACTGACACCGCAATTAAAGGCTAGGATTGAATCATACAATGGTCTTAAATGTCACAATTTCTACGTACTTAAGCGGATAGGCTTGGATTGATGTTCAATGGGTTCGGGTGACAATTTCTACTATTTCTAGAGCTTCATATAGAGTTATTTGCCTCCCGGTCTAAGGCTTGCTTTAATCAGTTCTTAGTGTTCATTGGCCAAAATCATTTGATTATCTAGTCTCTCACGAGAGATTAGTTATCTTAAAGAACTCCTTTGGTTTGGCAGTCTATCAATTTGCTGGAACTACAACTTCTATCACGAGCGTAGATGATAGCCTCAAGATTTACAAGCCCTCAATACACTCCTTTATGGGTTCGATTTTCGAGCTACGAGCTTCCTTCGCATGTTTTCATCGGGACATCTTGTCTATCTGCTCGTGTCAGATGAGCACCTCTGTCTGGAACAAGCTGGAACCCAATACGATGCATGCCTCAATCTCTTGGTTCTTTTCAAGATCGAACTTTTGTTGGCGGGGACTTATGGTTGGATTTCATAGATCTCTTGGGTGTTCCACATCGCGGATCTATTCAATCGATGCTCCCAACTAAAATTCCAATGCCACAAATATTTATCCATATATTTCGGGTCCCCATTAAGATCCTGGCGCTTCTTTGGTCTGACTTTGCTTGCTCAAAAGGCTGCATAGTGAACTCTGATCTTAATTCGGCCTCCCAAAGTTGGGTACGATTGGGGTTAGTTGCAAAATTACATCTTACTTCAACCTCACAGTTCTTTTGTTTATTCGGCTCACCGGTTAACCCTTTTGGCTCTCCTCAAATCGAAGTCCTAAAAACACGGACCCTTGGCCAGTTTCCGGTTGAATCACAAATGCATCTTATTTATCGGTTGCAAAAGAAGAATCGGTCGACGGGGAATCCCTTTGTTCTAAGCGAGGGCCGACACCTTGAATCGTGGAGCCAACTCGCGATTTATTATTATAACCGTCGGTAGACTTGTCTCAAAACAAATAGCATCAAATAAATAGGAAAAGTATGAAAAAATTGCTTTATATGAACTAGAAAAAGTGCCGAGCGTTCTTTGAGCTTTTTTATCAGTATATTTAGTCTGAGGTTTTCTTTGGTACTCTGCTTCCTTGAGTTACATGCATTTTTATTTGGGCCGCTTATAAAAAGATGCTAGGAAGATGGCTCCTCAACATACGGTTTTAATGCATCTTAATTGTTTTATTTATTGCCTTAAAAGGCTTGTCGATAGACACTTTCAACTATAGCATCAAAACTTGTCATCAAACTTTTGATGTTTTTAAGGACCTTACCCAGCGATAGCCTTTTATGAATTCATAAAAAAGAAACAATAGAAAAAGAAACATTTTTTACCATAGGCATCTTTGTTTTGGCCAACCATTTTGCCATTTGCCATTGTGGTGCCACACAGTGAGAAGCGACTCTCAAACCCAATTTGCTTTATTAGAAGCACGTCTTAAGCATGCTTTTCATTAAAAAGTAATGCTAATTTCATTAAAACATCTCGCCGAAACAAAGGTAAAGCGAAAATAAGCGTAATAAATGCCTCTTTTAGGCCTAAAACGATTTTTCTCTTCCTCTATCGTCTGTTTAACACCCTTTACATAGTTTCATTGCGCAGGTGTTCAAACATCTATCTATTTCAATGTCAAGCGGCTTGAAGGCATCTCAACCTACAAGCGTGTTGTGCTAATACCCCAATACTTTATCCCTCGAGAAAATTTCTCTATTTAGATCCATTCCATATTTCCGGGATCCTTGCAAAATTTCAAATTTTATAGAAAATGCCTTTGAAGCTATATCTTTGTGACCACGGGAGTTACGACAAGTGCTAGCTTATGCCTAAATAGATTTACAAGCTTCTTTCTTGCCTTTTATTGCAAACACGTTACGATGATAATCAATGAGACGAGAGAACCTGACTTGTTAACTTATAATATTGGCAGGAATCACGGTTTGTGCCCTTCTAAATCTTCCTCACCAACAATAAAAGCTAAGATGGCCCACCCCAAATTGAAGCCTTCCTCCACTTTTCTCTTATCAATAACACATTGATTGGATACAATCATACCATATATTTTTTCCACAGATGGTTTGCCATAAACTTTAAGTTGCAAGCAAGCACCGCTAGATTGGCCTCCTTGGTGGATGGATGTAAAGTGGTTATGGCGAGGTTGATTGACCTATTCTGGAGAAAATCCCAAATTTGAGGATCATACCTTGTTAGACTGTGCAGAGGTGAAATATTGAACTCATTGCATATTTGCAAACCCCATATACACACAAGCGAGGACCAATAACTCAAGCTTTCACACCGGAATTTGGAGGATATCACATGTAAATAGGAATGATCACGCAATATCTTGTTCTTTGTTTGCAATTAGCGTTAGGAAAATTCTTTTGTCAATGAATTGCCTAACAGCGGCGATAAGAATGGATACATGGGGAATTGACAAGCACATGCGAAACCTTAGAAGAATCATAAAACATGGCAAATCCTTTTTCTGTAAGGATCAACATATACTGCCCACCAAAGTTCGATAAAATGCCACCATAAACACAACATCTTCAAACACGAGCGTTGCCACTCATCCTAAAATTTTAGCGATATGAGCGAAAACAACATAATGACAAGGATAAAATGTTCCCACAAGCACAAAAGACCTATGGAATTTTGAGTTTACGTCATTAAAACTGCGGCATGCTTGCGGATGGAAGCGAAATATATACGGAGAACTTCGAAATTTGGTCTATAGCGGATATCAAGTGTCGGCGTTAATAACTCATAATGTATGTGATTTGCATTGTTTGACCTTTACCACTGCGGATCCATTTTGCCATTAGTAGTTCTGCCTCCCGAGAACATGAATCCATATCTGCCATTATGAGCCTTGCAGTTTATATTATAGGGCAGATCCTTGAAATAAAATTTGATACACTTGCATGCAGGCCATAGTTATAGTACAACGCGGAGTCATACTTCATAATGAATCGAGGATGGTGCCATTTTATTAAATCCACCAATGATGTTAATATCTTCCTCACTTTCAGGCGCGACTGATCGGTCGGTGCCTTCAAAATCAAACATTTTACCTATGTTAGAAATAATGTCTGATCTTATTATATGTTTAATATATGTCTTAAGAAGAGGATACAAAAATCTTGAGAAGGAAGATTAGCAGATTTACAAGTTTTGACAAAATTGATCCAATGAGGTTACTCTAGGCCTGATACTGTTAGCAAGGAAGTATTTAGAATGAGATTCTTTCTGGTAGAATGTAGCTGCCTTTGATCTCTTGAGAGGTAGTACAACTACTGACCAATCATTACGTAACCTTCCACTAATGTATCGAGAGAAATTGCTCTGCATACATGTATCACATGGACCGTTTTCAAGTTTGCAACATTAGAACATCAAAGGGACACCATTCTTTTGAGAGTAATCAGCCATTTCCATACGTATATACAATAAATAACACATTCTTTTATATCTGAAATTGATTTAAATTGAGAGCCCCATCTCTTAAGCGTCATTTGATAATCCCCATACCTCTTAGGATTTTCCAATGACTCCCCATTAGTTGTTTTTAGTATACACTAAGAATAAATCATTCATTCTCTCTGCTCGATAGCGTCATCATGGAAGAAGCTTGTGCCTTCCAAAACATAAGAAAGTAATGGCATTTCAGCTGTAAATATCTTGAAAATGAAATCGTATTCCATTAAGAGCAAGACATTACATGCGACATGGAAGAAATCAGTGAGACAATAATAATATATCTTTGAGGATCACGAGGAGATAAAACCCTGCACTAAATTAGAGATTTCTCACTATGGGTTAAATTGTATTAATGGACCCGCGCTTTTTGTCCGCAGAGCTTAGGATTGTCACATTGAGCCTATAAAGGCCATCTTTTCAAACATCATACATATAAAAACCACGAGGCGGTGGAAATAAGAGTTACAAAGCGTCTTGTGAGAAAATATATCGTATTACAAAGTTCCCTCCACCTCGTTTCCCATTCCCGGCTTGCTTCAAGCCCCCTTCTCCCATAATTGTCATAAATTTGTCTTTCTTGGTCTATTAGTACTTCATATCTTTGTGTAAAGGCGGCAAATAAACAATTAGTCTAATCGAATACTGTACATAGCTTATTTTATTCTAAGAGGTCATATTCTTTTCTAACATAACCCATTTCAATTTAACATACATGTCATGTTTTCGGCACTTGAATATCGATAGAAGACAATGTGAAATTGACCACTTCACATCCTTGGCGTCTCCATTTTAATGATCATGCCCAAAACACGATGATAAAACATGCCATTTGTTTATCTCACGCAAACTTTTTGTTGCCTCGTTTCCGAGTTCTTGTCGAGGTGGTACTTTAATGCTAGCTTCCTATATGCCCTCTTTATTTGTTCATACGGCGCGCACTTTTGGGACTTGCAATATGTCATAGTAGCTTTTCTGATGGACAAGTAACCTGATATTCGGAAAAGCATGGTTTTATCTGCCTTGAACTTAATTGTAGGATTGACATTAAAATAAAGAATAAATTTTATTAGGGATATATGAAGAGAGCATACTTGACATAACTGCATTCAAGATATAAGATCGAGAAAAAAAGCGCAGGATGAGCGGACAAAATGACCCATTGTGCAAAACTTAGTTGCTCTGGCATAAATTGGCATTGGCTTGAAGATGGAGCAAATCATAGGTATGTAGATCACGAGAAGAACAATGTAATCATAACTTCCCTCTTCAAAGATCCATGGTTGCTTGAATCGGTCAGGAAATAAGGCTGAAGGAGTATTGGATAGCCGATATATTCAAGTGGTATTTGAACCCTACTTTAGCAAAGCGATGCAAAATATTACAATGGGAAGGGTTGAAAGAGGAAAAAGCGCACCCTTTCTTTACGATGCGCAATTAGGCGGCAAGCATGTTTTACATTGCATCCCTTACTGAGATACTCTAAAATCTCTGTCCGTTTTAACCTGTTTGCTTGGGAGCCATGGAATGGAAACTGGCTAAACAATCGCGGTTCAAGGAGAACATGGAGAGCATGATAGAAACAATTTTAAACACATCTTTCGTGAGTCGGTTTAATTTAGCAGCCAGATCGGCGTGCCAGTTATCCTAAAACTCCATTATTACTCTTTTAGAAAGGGCCGACTGACCGGCGTTCTTCCTCGATCTCATTTCGTGGAAGCCTCAAACCAACCTCTTCGATTGGACCCACCATGCCCTTCCTTTTGTGGTATTCCTCGGCTCGTCTCGTGAAACCCTCACTTCTCAGGTGAATCCTTATACTCTTTTTATACCATTGCTCTCCTCTCTCTTCCTCTTTTCTCCTCTTTCCTTCTTTTCTCTTCCTCTCTCTCTCTCCTCTCTTTTCTCTCTTCCTCCCTCCTCTTCATTCTCTCTCTCCTCCCTTTCTTCTCTCTTCCTCTCTTCTCTCCCTCCTCTTTCATCTCTCTCTTCTCTCTCTCCTCTCTCTGCCTCCCCTTCTCCCCTCTCTCACTCTCTATTCTCTTCTCTCTCTATCTCATCCTCCTCCTCTCTCTCTCTCTCCCTCTCTCTTCTCTCCTCCTCCTCTTCTCTCCTCTCTCCTCTCCCCTTTTGTCCTTCTTGTCTTCTCTCCTCGCTCCCACTGTTTACCACTGTCTCTACATCTTTCTCTCTCTTTTCCATCCCTCTCTCTCTCTCTTGTTCCTCCTCTCTCTTCTCTCTCCTCTCTCTCTCTCTGTCTCTTCCTCTCTCCTTTCTCTCTTCTCTCTCCCTCTCTTCTCTTCTCTTTATCTTTGCTTCTCTCCTCTCTTTCCCCCTCTCTATTTCTCCCCTCTGTCTTTCTCTCTTTTTCTGTTCCTCTCTCTCTCTCTTCTCCTTCCTCTCTTCTTTCTCTCTCTCTTCTCCCATGCCATATTTCTTTTTTCCCCTCTCTCTCCCTCTCCTATCTCTTCCCTTCCTCTCATCTCTCTCTCTCTCTTCCTCACTTCTCTCTTCTTTCTCCTCTCTCTTCTCCTTCCTCTCTCTTCTTCCCCTCTCTCTCCCTCTCCCCATCCCTTTTCTCTCATCTCTCTCATCCTCTCTTCTCCCTTTTCTCTCCTCTCTTCTCTCTCCTTTCCTCTCTCCTTTTTCCATCTCTTCCCTCCTCTTCCTCTCTCTCTCCTCTCCCTTTTTTCCCTTCTCTCTCTCTATTTCTCCCCTCTCTCTCTCTATTTCTCCCCTCTCTCCTCTCTCTCTCTCTCTTCCCTTTCCCTCTTCTCTCTCATCTCTCCGAAGTCATCTCTCTTCTCTCCCCCCCCTCTCCTCCCTCTCTCTCCTCTTTTTCCTTCTCTCCCTCTCTCTCTTCCCTCTCTCCTCTCCTCCTCTCTCTCTCTTCCCCTCTCTCCTCTTTTCCCTTCTCTCTCCTCTCCTCTTCCCTCTCTCTCCTCTCCTCTCTCTTCTCCTAGCTCTCTCCTCTCCTCTCTCTTCCTCTCTCTCCCCTTTTTTCCTTCTCTCTCTCTATCTCTCTCTCTGTTCTCCCTCTCTATCTTTCTCTCTCTTTTCTATTCCTCTCTCCCTCTTCTCCTCCTCTCTCTTCTCTCTTCTCCCCCTCTATCTTTCCTCTCTTCTCTCTCTACTTTCATTCTAGAACGTTCTAGAAGGTTGTAGGATCAAGGCTTCAACGCTAACGTCAAATTGAAGTGTCCATCTTCGGCTGCAATTACCTCCTTATATCTTTGAAAAAAGGGTCTCTTTTTGCTATGAATGCATGTGGGATATTTGTATAAACCTAAATCCACTTAAGCACATATATCTGGAAAAAGAGTCTCTTTTTCATAAAGGATGCATGTGGGATATATGTGCAACATCTTAAAATGATCATATAACTATATTTGAGCCTTGGTTTTTGTCAAAAATTAATGTTTGGCCTCATGGTAACGGTGGAATGTTTTTGTTACAATGATCGGGGTTCGAGTCTTGCACAAAACATAAAGAGTATTCAAAAAAGGGACCTTACAAATCAGTTTCAAAAAAATTATATTTTTAGGCATTCTAGAAGATTCTAGAATATTCTAGGACATTCTAGAACGTTCTAGAAGATTCTAGAACATTCTAGGACACTCTGGAGCCATCTAGAACATCCTAGAGCATCCTTGATTTGTTTACAAAGTTCTGCAAAACTTTCTATCTTTAGACATTCTAGAAGATCAAGTGCTTGCCCAGGAGCACCTGAAACATTCTAGAACATTCTATTATGAGTTCTTGCAAACTTTTAGAAAATTTCAGAACATTCTATTTTGAGCTTTGCAAAGTTTCAAAAAACCTTCTATTATACATTCTAGAAGATTCTAGGACATTCCAGGATATTCTAGAAGTTCTATTTTTAGATATTCTAGAAGAACTTTCTATTTTTAGACGTGGAAGTTTCTATTTTTAGACTGCTGCATACCCATGATCATTTGGAACACTTTAAAACATTCCCTCCTCTCTTTATCTCTCCTCCCTCTTCTTTCTCTCTCTTCTCTTCTCTCTCTCCCCTCTCTCCTCTCTTTCTCTCTCCTCTTTGTTTTTACCCCCCCTCTCTCTCTCCTCTCTTTCCCCTTTTTCCCTTCTCTCTCTCCTATCACTCTCTATTTCTCCCCTCTCTTTCTATATATCTTTGTCTCTCTTTTCTATTCCTCTCTCGTCTCCCTCCTCTCTCTTCTCTCTCCTCTCTCTCTCCTTTCTCTTCTTTCCCCGCTCTCTCGATACTCCTCTCTCTCCTCCCTCCTCTCTTCTCTCTCCTCTCTCTCTCCCATCTTTCTCCCCCCTCTGTTTTTCCCTCTTCTCTCTCTAGCTTTATTCTAGAACATTCTAGAATTTGGGACATTCTATTATGAGTTCTTGCAAACTCTAAAAAAACTTTCTGTTTTTAGACTTGATGTTTTCCCATGGTCTCTGGTTGTTTGCAAAGTTTCACAAAACTTTCTATTTTTGATGAGGTACTTGCCGGGGCACTTGGAACATTCTAGAACATTCTATTATGAGTTCCTGCAAACTTTTAGGTAACTTTATTTTTTAGACTATGGTAGTTTCTATTCTTGGTGAGGTGCTTATCGTGAGCATCTGAAACGCGAGAACATTCTATTTTGAGCATTTGCAAAATTTCAAATAACTTCTTTTTTAGACATTCCAGAAGATCCTAGAATCTAGCACATTCTAGAGATTCTAGGACATTCTAGAAGCTTCTGAAACCATCTAGAACATTCTAGAACATCTTAGACCATCTGGTGTTGGCCCTCACACTTAACTATGTCGAACTTCTATTTTTAAGAACTAATGCTTGGTCTAGTGGTAAGGGTGGGGTTTGGGAACAATGTCAGGTTAGTCGTGGTAAACCAAAATTTTGTCCACCAAACTTGGGAGCTTTTGAGGCCAGCCCGCAGATGACCTAGATCCAAGCCACGTGGCGCCTCCTTTCAGATTGATGAGGTGGGTGCTCACTCACTCTCCTGCAGACGGACACTATTTCTTTTATAATATATACTAGAAAGGAGGCGGCGGCCAGTAGGCTGCTTTCTTTACACTATTCCTCATTTCGTGCCGGGCCTCGCCGTTGTATAAGGCAGCATCTACTACATTCATTATTTTTAAGTTGAGGTGCTTGCGTATGAGCGTCTGAAATATTCTAGAACATTCTATTTTCAGTGTTTGCAAAGTTTCCAAAAACCTCCCATTAAAAGCTGACTCACACTTACTAACATGCACATGTTCGTACTCATATTATTCTATAAAATTTAAATACTTTATTTATATAAGTGCCTCCTTATACACAACATTCGGGGTGTATGTTCGATGGTCTTTTCATGTGCACCTTGGCGTAGCGTCTGCAGCAATAGCAATTTTGACCCGTCTTGTGGGGTACACCTTGAGGGCGCGGCAATATAGAAAGTTGTCCATAGGCGGCGGTGCTGGCAGTGAAAGCCCAGCGATTACTCAGATTGACCTGTGATTTATTGATTGTCATTGAGAATACTGGCCCGGATCGGATATTGTCTTCTAGTGAAGGTATGTGTAGATCGGATGGGCGTTAAGTTGATTTTCCGACCTTGAGTGGTGCCTCTGAATTCACCCGTGACTATTTCCGCCCGTAAAATTCTTCGTATTCGTGTGTGATGCGTGCGTGTTCCATTACTTAGAGCCACCTCGCGGATACATGTTCTAAATATAACATCACTATTGCTCACGCCCGGTGTGGGCTTATGGCGGCATTACGGGTGTGAGGTGATTGATGATGAATTCAATGGGAAATTTCCTAATGTCCTCTTCATCTTCTTCCAGTTGAGGGCATCAATACATTATATGGGTGCAAGTCTCATCACAATCTGCGGTCTTGTCACTAAGACTCAATGTATCCTCATTTTTTTGGAGATAGTATAGATTTCTCGAATAGATCTTCCATCTTTGTTTGAATTATACTTGTTCCAAACACCTCATCGATAATGTTATTTTGGGCAATGCACTTGCTCGTGATTCAGCAGCGTCTTGAGGAGGTGACTGGAAGTCATTCATTGCGTTCCCGTCGTAGCTTCAGCAAGTATTCGGACCATTCCTTTTCGCCCTTGCAAACCGCATGTTCGTTGTTAGTTTGAATGTCGAAGTGTTTCCCGCAGTTGCTCTTGACACATTTTAGAGAATCTCCATCTTTTTAGCTTCGTTTGATTACGGTAGTTCTTTGCCTAAAATCGTAAAGCTAATACAACCATTCCACCGAATAGTGCAGGAGTCTGTCGAATTTTCCTTCAAAAGCAGTATCTCTCTTCTTTGTGAGGCGTCGGTCGTCATGCTTAATTCATCACACCAAAGTGTTGCTTTTCTTATTCTATCCGCTTTGTTTGCTAGTAGCGCGTAGGTCGGATGTTGCTTGGTGTCAAGTTTAGGCCGGGAGCTTGAATGTGAGTGCCTTTGTTTGGGCTCCCTTGGTAAAGGCTAAGCTATGCTGTCACATGCAACTGCAATAACACACGAGGAGCTCTCTCTTCCTCTTAGCATGCTAATAGCTGAAATTACGAAAGGCGAGCGTTTTCGAGACCCCGAGACCATCCACATTTATACCTGTGAATAGGATGGTAGACTCCTTCAATTGCAAGTAGAACAGCATCGACTATTTCCTTTTGATTTGGAGTTAATTTTGCATATCGTTCATCACCTTTACTTTTCAAAAGCTTCCCGCCGAATATTTTGATTGAAGCGATGCATCATGATGCAATGTCATTCTTAGTTGGAGATTGGGTGGTAGCGGTTTGTCCCATTGCAAGGAAGATTTCATTAATAGATAACAATCTTTGTATTGTAGCCATCTTCCTCGGCATGTCACGGGCATAATCTTACGCCAAGTGCGGCTTGAACTTCTCCACCGGTTCAATGGATGCGAGGGAGGACCATATATGCAAATGAAAGTGACGTTTAGCCGCGCAATTGAAGGCATTTGAAAACTTATTTGCATCGTCGGCCGTTCTTTCCCGTGCATCAATACGCTAATAGTCAAGTTCCTTTCATTTCATAAATGTATTGCATTTCTTTCGTTGACATTTTCATGTCCTCTTGAAGAAGCTAGTGATACCTTTTCTATGCTGACAATAAGCATGAAATAACCATCTTTAGATTCCATGTCTTTTGGTGACATTAGCCATTCTTGAAATTAATTTGTACTTGCCTTCCCTTATCTTCGGATACCCTTGGCTTTTTATAAAAGTATAATGATGGGATTTGGATATATATTATTAAGGCGGCCGACATCAACTTTATTTAGCTCAAACCAGCGATGAGCATTGTATGCTTTGTTCTGACCGCACGTTCCAAGCAATCAGTTCTGACCTTGCTCACTTAATATACTATTTTGCTTGTTGGGCAAATGGACGGAGTAATCTGCTCATAATGTAATAGTTAGTATTAATAAAAATATAGTGTGGTTTCCAAATTAACGACACGTACGATTGTGGGATGTGTGTCATGCATTTTGTGACAAATGTCTATACATTGTACAGTGCGGGGATGTATCTTGTGTCAAGAGCACCATCAGTCTCTTCTTCAATTTCAGTCTCATCCATTGCTATATCAAAACTGAAATAACGTCGATGTACATGCAATTGTTCGGCGCTCGTGATCTGTCCATTGTCTTCATTATCCGGTATTTTGTCACCTTGTTCCATTATTAATAGCGCATGTGGTCACGGTGAGCCCCGCTTTGATATTCAATTGTATACGAATATAGGCCTTAACTTTTCAAAAATATCTCTAAGATATCATGAAGTTTCCATTGGATTGCGTGTGGTGCATTGCAACCAAATCGGGATACATCCTGCGGCGTTGACCTACCTCTAAGTTATACGTAATTTCTGGCCAATTTGTATTGCGTGCGCGTATAGCGAATAGAGTAAGCTTCCCAAATCTTCTTACCAATGCCATGGAATCTTGATAGTTTTGTTGCATGGCATTGCACCCACCATGCTTGTGATGTAAGATGTGTCGAATGCCAATCCTTGTGCTTACCTTTCATAGTTTAATCAATCAAGCGCCATACATCTCGGCTCGAGAAGTTTTTTTTGGTCAGTAAGGAGAATTCAGGTGTTGGCCTCTATTCTTGCGTAGGCATCAACTATGAATTGTTCGTCAGCTTTGCCGCCGCTCAGCGAGGATTGGTCCAAACTTAAGGTGCTGCTCGAGTCTTTGTATTCCTTCGGCGTGCTTGGTCTATACAAATAGTATTGCGGCATGAGCGTTTTTGCCTCCGGCCAGGCTCATTAAGGCGAGTTGGCAATTTCTCATATTCATTTGCCATCCCTTGTCACGAGCCAGTATGCTAATGAATAAGTAAAGGCGTCTATATATGAATTACATTAATGGCGATATTTGAGGCCCGCCTTTTTGATGAATGCATATATCCCTATTAGTGGCTCCCATACTGGATTCACAAATATCCACAGCAACCTCATTGGCGAATGCGAGGGTTGTATCTTGCTATGAAATCTAGTCACCTTTGTCATCCTTCGAAGCCATCCTTATACGCATGTCCATTTACCGTCGCGCATTTCTCTACCTCGTGCATCATGTCACGAGGGCTTTGTGCAAATAGTTCCTGCTTCTTATTTCTAAGTCAAGCTGCCTCATAAGGTCCATGCACTCTTGCATTGTGCACATTGTCTTACGTTCCTCATTGCATATTCCATATCTAAGATGTATAGTTGGGCATATCGGCGGCGTACATTATCATCGAGATGGCTTGACCCCGAGATCTATGGTACACTTGACCATAGATCTTAAGCAATATCAGACCTGGCCTATTAAATTGCTTTGTATATACGCCGAATAATACAAATCCAATACATTATTGTAAGTCGTATGTGATTTGAACTCCCTTACTTTTAGGTAGTCTCGATTAGTAAATGGTGTAATAACGGAGAGTATTATAGTCAAAGGAGGGCGCTAACCTTGCCATCCTTAGCGGCACTTCGTGTCATCATGTTTAAAGTTAGTGCATGACAATGCTTGCATTCCGGCTCGATTTCTCCACAATGGTGACGTTGAATGATTGGTCAGAGCTACTACGGTAAAGTTGAAGGATTATCCACCGATTTGCCGCGTCTTGTTGCCTCCTACAGCCTTAGCCTCTCAACATGTTGCTCCTCTGTCTCCCTGCTTTGGGCGAGCCTACTTGCAGCCACTTCCTGCGTATGGTAGTACTTTGTGTCGCTCTGCTCTCCAAATCTCTCCCTCTTGTGTGTTGAACACCTTTGGCCTCTTTCCTGCCTGGTGGGCCAATCACGATAGCAGCTCACCCATCCGTCTCTTCTTGTTGGGCGAACTGCTGAAGTCATTTCCTCTGCGTGGTGGGCCAACCTGTGATGGCTGCAGCCCGTCTCTGCCTCTTTGGGCGTTGGTGATCGCGGCCCTTTGCTCTTTGGTGGTAATCCAGCCTTCGCTCCTCTTCTACTTCTCTACTCTTTGGTAACTTGTTTCTAAGTGACCGGCTCTATCATTGTCGCTCCTCTTGGCGTCTCTTTTGTTGGAAATAGTAGCCGTTGTCTTCTATTTGTTGCCTTTCTACATCTGCGCCGTCTGACTAACCTTCTCCTGTGTCTCTTCTCTTTTATGCGTATGGCATTGTTTTTGTTTTTATCAACAATTTATTACTGCATAAATATCTGACATAGTTAAAATAATGGCTTTAGATATGTGAGCTTTTCTTCTATTTTTGGTGAGACAAATAGACACTTTAAAATTCAAACATTTCATACAGTTTCATGCAATAAATTATCTTCTATTACGAAAGATTTCTCTAAATTGAAATTGCAACAACTACTTGTCTGTTAGGAAACGTTCCTTTGATTCTTTCTTGAGGGTCTCTATTTTTCTAGATTAACCAATGACCATATACATTGTTCTAGAACTTTCTAGAACATCTTACATTAACTCTTTTCTAAAATCCCAGAAAACTTGCTATTTTGGGCGATACATTTGCAAATACTACAAAATCTTTATTTTGGTTTCTTTATAAACTCTCTATTTTTGATTGATTGGTAAAAAGTTTCTATTTTGGGAGTTCTTTAAGTTATGAGGCAGTCAGGTATTCAAGATTCCATTTTTAATATGTCAAGGTGCAGAAAAACACCGCATTTTTAGGCAGTGCTTGCCCATGAGACTTTCAAAGTTTAAGTTTGCATTTGTAAGTTTCAAAAAACTTTCTATTTTTAGACATCTTCAGAAGGTATCTAGAGCATTCAGGCATCATAATTTTTTTGAAAATTCCTGAACTTTCATCCATTTTAGACTAAGTGCTTGCCAAGAACACACCAGAACATTCTAGAACATTCTATTATAAGTTTGGAAACTTTGAAAACTTTCTATTTTTACCTTAGTTTTAGGCGGCTTGCTTTGTTTATAGCGTGTAACACATTGTATTAGTTTCAAAACTTTTAGAAAACTTTCTATTTTTTGACCTTGGTTTTAAATTGACACTTGTTTATGGCGTGTAACATACATTGTAGTAGTTTGGAACACTCTAAATTCATGAGAGGCATTCCATAAACATTATGGAATAATCCAGAAAGTTTTAAATACATGTTACAAAGTTTCTATTTTAGAGTGGGGTGCTCTGCTGGGCGCTGTAACACATTGTAGTGGTTTCAGGAACACTCTGGGGTGCTGGAACATTATTCCGCAAACATTGTGAATAGTCTGAAAAGGTTTAATCTTACGTTAAAAAGATTTCCTATTTTTAGAGGTAAGTGCTTACTGCTTTGTGTCTAGAAGCTCCGGCCTTGACCTTAAACTGAACATCCATCTTCATACCAATTGCCTCTTTATATACTGAAAAAAGTCTTTTTTAGCATGAATACATGTGGGATATTTGTGTGTAAACCCTAAATGCATGCCCCTTTATATCTTGGAAAAGGGCTCTTTTTGCATCTATGCATGTGGATATATGTACCATCTTAGAACTCATTACGCCGCTATAATATTTGAGTTTTGACTTCTGTTAATGAACTAATGCTAGAAGCAGTGGTAAATCTATCTCTCTGTTTCTCTCCTCTCTCTCTATTTCTCCTCTCTCCTCTACCTTTCTCTATCTTTTCTTTCTCTCTCTCATCTCTCTTCTTTCCCCTCTCTCTCCTCTCTCTTCCTCTTCTTCCCTCTCTTCTCTCCTCCTCCTATCTTTCTCTCTCCTCTCTCTTTGTTTCTCTCTCTCTTCTCTCTCCTCTCCTCTGTCTCTATTCTCTCTCTCTCTCTTATTTGTCTCTTCTCTCTCTTGCTCTCTTTTATCCTCTCTCTTCCATCCTTCTTCTCTCTCTTCTCTCTCTCTCCTCCCATGCTCCCTTCTCTCTCTCTCTCTATCTCTCTCTCCTCTCTATTTCTCTCTCTCCTCTTCTCTCTTCTCTCCTCTTCCTCTCTCTTCTCCTCTCCTCTCTCTCTCATCTCTCTTCTTTCCCCTCTCTCCCCCTCTCTCTTCCCTCTTCCCTTTCTCTCTTCTCTCTCCTCTGTCTCTCTCTCTTCTTTCTCTCCTCCCTCTCCTCCTTCTCTCTCCCTCTATCTCTCTCCTCTCTCTCTCCTCCCTCTTTCCTCTCTCTATCTCCTCTCTCCTCTTTCCTATCTCCTCATCTCTCCTCTCTTCTCTCTCCTCTCTCCTCTCCTCTCTCTCTCCTCCCATCTCTCTCCTCCTCTCTCTGTTTCTCATCTCTCTTCTTTCCTATCTCCTCTCTCTTCCCTCTTCGCTTTCTCTCTTCTCTCTCCTCTCTCCCTCTCTTCTTTTATATATCCTCTTCCTCTCTTCTCTCTCTCCTCTCTCTCCTATCTCTCTCCTCTCTCCTCTCTCTCTCCTCTCTCCTCTCTCTCTCTCTCCTCCTCTCTCCATCTCCTCTCCTCCTATTTCTCCCCTCTCTCTATCTCCTCTATCTCTATTCTCTCTCCTCTCTCTTATTCGTCTTTCCTCTCCTTGCTCTCTCTCCTCTCTCTTCCATCCTTCTTCTCTCTCTCTCTCTCCTCCCATGTCCCTTCTCTCTCTATCTTTCTCCTCTCCTCTCTGTTTCTCTCCTCTCTCTCTCTTCTCTCCCTCTTCCCTCTTCTCCTCTCCTCCTCTCTCTCCTCTCTCCTCCATCTCTCTCTTCTTTCCCTCCCTCTCCTCTCTTCCCTCTTCCCTTTCTCTCTTCTCTCCTCTCTCTTCCCTCCCTCTCCTCTCTTCTCTCTCTCCCCTCTCTCCTCTCTCTCCTCCTCTCCTCTCTTCTCCCTCCTCCTCCTCTCCTCCTCCTCTCTCTCCTATCTCTCTCCTCTTTCTGTTTCTCCCCTCTCTCCCTGTCTCTCATCTCTCTGCTCCTGTTCCTCTCCTCCTCTCTGTTTCTCCCTCTCTCTTTGCAGCTTTCTCTCTTGCCAGATTTCTCTCTCTCCTCTCTCCTCTCCTCTCTCCTCTCCTCTCACCTCTCTCTCCTCTCCTCTCTCCTCTCTCTCTCCATCTCTATTTCTCCTCTCCCATCTCCTATCTCTCTCCTCTCTCTATCTCCTATTTCTCTGTCTCCTATTTCTCTCCTCTCTCTCTATTTCTCCCCTCTCTCACCTTTCTCTCTCTTTCTGTTTCTCTCCCTCTTCTCCTCCTCCTACTCACTTCTCTCCTCCTCTCCCTCCTCTCTTCTCTCTCTAGCTTCGTTTCTAGAACATTCTAGAAAGGTTCTGGGATCATCAAGGCTTTTAATTAATGACAAGATTTCCATTTGTATGGTAAGCTGGACTTCTTGTTATTTGAGAAAGACTGGTTGGTCTGAAGTGTGGTAAGTGCAAGTTTGAGAGCAATATCCGAGTTCAAGTCCGTGGTAAACCAAAAATTTTATCCACCAAACTTGGGCTTTCCAGAAGGCCAAGGCCGCAGACTGACCAGATCGCGCCCGTGGCGCCTCCTTAATCGATAGGCGTGACATGAGCATGCCAGACTCCACGGACACTATTTTTTGTATATTAGACTAGAAAAGGGCTTGCGACTGACTCTTTCCTTTCCTCAAACAAAATGACCTCGACCCAACCTACTTCAGTTGGGCCACCCATGTGCCCCTATCTCCATCTCTCTTCATTCTCTCTTCTCTTTCCTATCTCTCCTCTCTCTCTGTCTCTTTCCTGCTTCTCTCTTCTCTCTGTCTCCTCTCCCGTCTCTCTTCTCTCTCCACATCCTCTTCTTTCTCTCTCCTCTCTTCTCTCTCTTGTCCTCTCTCTCTTTCTCTCCTCTCTTCTCTTTCCTCTCTTCTTTCCCTCTAGTTGTTCTCCTCTCTCTCTTCTCTCTTCTCTCTCCTCTTGCTCTCTCTCCTATCTACCATCTCTCTCTCTCCTCTTTCTCTATTTCTCCTCTCTATATTTCTCTCTCTCTTTTCTATTCCTCTCTCTCTCTTCTCTCTCCTCTCTCCTCTCTCCTCTCTCTCCTCTCTCTTCCCTCTGTCCTTTCTCTCCTCTCTCCTCTCCCCTCTCCTCTTTCAAGCTGTCCTCTCTCTTCTTCCCCTCTCTCTCCCATGTCTCTTCCCTCTTCCTCTTCCTCTCCCTCTCCCTCTCCCTCTCCCTCCCGCTCTCTCTTCTCTCCTCTCACATTCTCTCCTCCTATCTCTTCTCTCTCTTCCCCTTTTCTCCTCTCTCATTTTCTTGTCTCCTCCTCTCTCTCTCATCTCTCTTCTTTCCCTCTCTCCTCTCTCTCTTCCCTCTTTCTTCTCTCTTCTCTCTCCCCCTCTTGTCTTTCTCTCTCCTCTCTTTTGTTTCTCTCTCTTCTCTCTCTCCCTCTCCTTCTGTCTCTATTCTCTCCTCCCTCTCTTGTCTTTCTCTCTCCTCTCTCCTTGCTCTTTCTATTCCTCTCTTCTCCATGCTCCTTCTCTCTCCTCTCTATCTTTCTCTCCTCTCCTATTTCTCTCTCTCTCCCTCCTCTTTCCTCTCTTCTCTCTCTTCTCTCTCCTCTTGTGCTCTGCTCTCTCTCTCCTCCTCTCCTCTCTTCTCTCTCTCCTCCTCCTCTCTCCTCCTCCTCTCCTCTCTTCCTCTCTCTCTCCTCTCTCCTCTCTTCTCTCTCCTATCTCCTCTCTCTCTATTTCTCCCCTCCTCTCTATCTCCTCTCTCTTCTCTCTCCTCTCTTCTTCTATCTCTCTCCCTCTCCTCTCTCTATCTCTCTCTCCTGCCTCCTCCTCTTCTCTTTTCTCTTCTCTCCTCCCTCCTCCTCCTCTTTCCTCCTCCTCTCTCCTCTCTCTCTCCTCTCCCTTCTATCTCTCTCCTCTCTCTATTTCTCCCCTCTCTCTGTCTCCTATCTCTCTCTCTCCTCTCTCTGTCTCTGTTTCTCTATCTTGTTTCTCTCCTCTCTCTCCTTTCTCCTCTCCTCTCCTCTTCTTCTCTGCCTTCCTCCTCTTCTCTCTCTAGCTTTTTTAGAACATTCTAGAAGGTTTCTGGGATCATCGGAAGGGGAAGGTTTGAGATGTTACCATAACATTTGCAACCTCCATAACGCATTCTATTTTGAGCATTTGCAAAGTTTGAAAAAACTTTCTGTTATAGTGGCTTTCTATTTTTGAACTAGTGTTTTACCATGAGCACATTCGAACATTCTATTTTTGAACATTTGCAAAGTTTCAAAAACCTTCTATTTTAGACTGAAACTTTCTATTCTTAGGCGGGGTACTTGCCGCAGGCACACGGAACATTCCACAACATTCTATTTTGAGCATTCCCAAAGTTTCAAAAAAAAACTTCTATTTTAAACTGAAACTTTCCTGACCTTCTTGACTGAAGTGCCTACTCATGAGCATCCAGAACATTCTAGGACATTCCAAAGATTCTAGAACACTCTAGAACGTCAAGAGTATCCTCTCTCTAGCTTTTTAGAACATTCAGAAGGTTCTAGGATCATCGGAGAAGAGAGGTTGAGATTGCCGCAGGCATTTGCAGCACTCCGCAACGTTCTATTTTGAGCATTTGCAAAGTTTCAAAAACTTATGTAGATTGGAAACTTTCTATTTTAGGCGGGGTACTTATCCATTTCCACAACATTACATCAACATCACAACATTCTATAACATTCTATTTTGAGCATTTGCAAAGTTTTTAAAACTTTCTATTCTTAGGCCAGAAACCTTCTGTTTTAGGCGGGTACACCCATGAGCCTCTAGGCATTCCGAACATTCTATTTTTGAGCATTGCAAAGTTTTAAAAACTTTCTATTTTAGTGAAACCTTCTATTTTAGGCGGGGTGCTTACCCATGAGCACAGGACATTCCTGATATTCTGTTTGAGCATTTGCAAAGTTTTAAAACTTCTATTTTTAGACATTCTAGAAGACTCTAAGTTTAGAAGATTCTAGGACACTCTATAGAAGATTAAGACATTCTAGAAACTAGAGCCATCTAGAACATTCCTAGAACATCCTAGACCGTCCATGGATTGTTGGCCCTCACCCTTAACATGGACTTCTGTGTTTTAAGAAAGGCGGTTGGTCTAGTGGTAAGGGTGCAGAGTTTGAGAAACAATATCCGGTTGGTCAGTGGTAAACCAAAAATTTTGTCCACCAACTTGGGAGCTTTTGAGGCCAAGGCCCGCGGGCGGCCGAGATCAAGCCACGTGGCGCATCCTTTGTCGATGGGGTGGAGTTACTAACTCACTCACTCACTCGCGGGCGCTATTCTTTTATTGTATAAGATAGGAGATAGGACTAGAAAGGGCCCGGCTGACGTCCTTTTCTTTGCTCCTTTCCTCGGCTCGTCGACCTCATTGACTTCATCGATTTAGGCCCACCCACGTGCCTATCCCTCTCCTCTCTCTCCTCTCTCCTATCTTCCCTCTCTCCTCTCTTCTCTCTCCTCTCTCTTCCTCATCTCCCCCTCTCTCTCTCTTCCTCTCCTCTCTTCCTCTCTTTTCTATTTTCTCTCTCTCCTCTTCTCCACTCTCTTCTCTCTCCTCTTCCTCACTCTCTTCTCTCTGGCTTTTTTTTTAAAACGTTTCTGAAGGTTCTGGGATCGCCGGAGACGAATAGATGTTACCGCGAGCATTTGCAACACTCCATAACATTCTATTTTGAGCATTTGCAAAGTTTCAAAAAATTTTCTATTTTAAGTGAGCTTTCTATTTTAGGCTAGAAATTGCTTACCCGCGACATACAGAACATTCGAACATTCTATTTTGAACATTTGCAAGTTTCAAAAACCTTCTATTTTAGTGAAACTTTCTATTTTAGGCGAAATTGCTTACCATGAGCACAGAACGTCCACCAACCCATTCTATTTTGAGCATTCCCAAAGTTTCAAAAACTTCTATTTTAAATGACTTTTCTATTCTTAGGCGAGGTGCTTACTCATGAGCATCTGGAACATTCAGGACATTCCAAGGAGGTTCTGGAACATTTCTAGGACGCATCCTAGAGTATCCTTGGATTAATTAATTTGACCTTAACTAAGCATGGACTTCCTATTATTTAAGAAAGGCTGGTTGGTCTGGTGATAAAGGCTCTCCTCTCCTCTTATCTCTCTTCCTCTATTCCTCTCTCTCCTCTCTTGCTCTCTCGCTCTCTCTGTGTCTCCTCTCCTCTTTCCTCCTCTCCTCTTTCTCTCCTCTTTTACATCTCTCTGCCCTCTCCTCTCTCTCTCCCCTTTCCTTCTCTCTCTATCTCTGCTCTCAAAGTTTGTAAACTTTTGTTTTAGACCTCTTTTGTACTTTCTATTTTAGGGTGAGATGCTTACCCTAGAGTATTTTGAAACGATACAGCAAACTTTCTATTTTAGAGAATGAAACTTTCTATTTTAAATGAGGTGCTTACCTTTGACATTGCAACATTCAGAACGTTCCTATTTTGAGCATTTGCAAAGTTTCAAAAAACTTTCTATTTTGGACTGAAGTGCTTGCCATGAGCACACAGAACATTCCATAACATTCCTATTTTGAGCACTTGCAAAGTTTCCAAATAAACTTTTATTTTTGGACTGCAACTTTCTGTTTCTAGGCGGGGTCCGCGCCCATGAGCATCGGAACATTCGAACATTCTACTTTGAACATTTGCAAAGTTTCAAAAACCTTCTATTTTATTTGGCTTTCTATTTTAGGCGGGGTACTTACCATGAGCACAGTCCACAACATTCTATTTGAGCATTGCAAAGTTTCAAAAACTTCTATTTTATTTGAACTTTCTATTTTCAAATTGAGGTGCTTACTCATGAGAGACATTCAAGAGTTTCCTAGAACATTACAGAACATCCTAAATATCAGATGGTGGGCTGACCTTAACTAAGCATAGACTTCCTATTATTTCAAGAAAAATGGTTGGTCTAGTGGTAAGGTAGAAGTTTGGGAGGCAATGTCAAGTTCCAAGTCTAGGTAAACCAAAAGTTTGTCCACCAAACTTGGGAGCTTTTGAGGCCAAGGCCTGAGGCCGGCCCAGTCAAGCCACGTGGCGCATCCTCCACCGTCAGGATTGGTCGTGATACTCACTCTCCTGAGCAGACGAGGCAGGCAGACTCCACACCATTCCTCGCTGGCGGCCTCCGGCCCGGCCTCGCCTCAATCTGGGCCCACCCATGCCCTTCTTTTGTATTCCTCGCTCGGCCCGTCTCCGGCCAGCCTCGCCTCGATTAGACCCCATTTCCCTTTTGTAGCGTCTCTCTCTCCTCTCTCTGCTCTCTCTCTCCTTCTCTCTCTACTCTCTATTCTCTCTTTCTCTTCTCTCCTCTCTCTATATCTTCTGCGCTCTCCTCTTCTCTCTCTCCTCCTCTCTCTCCAACCTTCCTTCTCTCTATTTTCTCTCTCTTCTCTCTCTTCCTCTCCTCCTCTCTCTTGAACTCTCTTCTCTCTCTTCCCTCTCATCTCTCTTCTCTCTCTCTTTTATCCACCCTCTCTCTCCTCTCCTCTCTCTTCTCCTCTCTCCTCTCTATCTCTCGGTTTCTCTATCATCTATCTTCTCTCCACCATCTCTTTAATCCTCTTTTTCTTCTTCCTCCTCCTCTCTCTCCCTCTCTCTCCTCCTTCTTCTCCTTTCTCCTATCTCCTCTTCCCCTCTCTCTCCTCTCGTCTCTGTCTTCTCTCTCCCCCCTCCTCTCCTCCTCTCCTCTCTCTATTTCCTCTGTCTCTCTTTCATCTCTCTTCTCCTCCTCCTCTCTCCTCCCAGCAATTTCTCCTCTCTCTCCTGTAACTTTCTCTCTCTTTTCTATTCCTCTCTCTCTCTTCTTCCTCCTCTCTCTTCCCTTTCCTTTCTCTCCTCTCCTCCTATCTCCTCCCTCTCTCCTCTCTCTCTTCTCTTCCCTCTCTTCTCTCTCTCTCCTCTGTCTCTTCTCTCCTTCTCTCTCACTCCCTCTTTCCTCTCTCTTCTCCTCCTCTGTGTTCTCTCCCCTTCTTTCTCTCTCCCCCTATCCTCTCCTCTCTCCTCTCTTGCATCTCTCTTTCCTCTTCATCTCTCTCCTCTCTCCTCTCTCATCTCTCCCCTTTTTTATTCTCCTCTCCCTATCTCTCTCCTCTCTCCTCTGTTTCTCCCTCTCTTTCCTCTCCTCTCTCTCCTCTCCTCTCTCTCTCCTCTCCTCTTCCTCTCCTTTCTCTCTTCTCTCTCTCTCTCTTGTTCTCTTCTTTTCCTTCTCTCTTTCATCTCTCTCTCTCTCTCCTCTCTCCTCTCTCCTCTCTCCCTCTCTCTTCTTTCCCTCTCTCTTTCCTCTCTCTCTTTCTCCTCTCTCTTTCTCTCCTCTCTCCTCTCTGCTCTCCTCTCGCTCCTCCTCCTCTCTTTCTCTCTCCTCCCTCCTCTCTTTATCCCACTCCTCTCTCTTCTTTCTCTTCCTCTCCCTCTCTTTGTCTCTCTCTCCTCTCTTCCCTCTCTCTTCTTTCTCTTAGCTCTCCTTTCCCTATCTTTCTCTCTCTTCTCTCCTCTCTCTCCCTCCTGTCCTTTCTTTCTCTCTCCTCTCTTTCTCTCCTCTCTCTCTCATCTCTCTTCTTTTCCTCTCCCTCTCCTCTTTTCTTCCCTCTTTCTTCTCTCTCTTCCCTCTCCTCCCTCCTCTTTCTCTCTCACTCTCTTTGTTTCTCTCTCTCCTCCTCTCTCCCCTCTCCCTCTGTCTCTATTCTCTCTCCTCCTCTCTTTGTCTCTCCTCTCTCCTTGCTCTCTCTCTCTCCTCTCTTCCATCCTTCTTCCTCTCTCTTCTCTCTCCTCCCATGCTCCTTCTCTCTCTCTCTATTTTCTCTCTCCTCTCTATTTCTCTCTCTCTTCTCTCCCTCTTCCTCTCTCTTCTCTCTCTCCTCTCTCTCTCCTCTCTCTCATCTCTCTTCTTTCCCTCTCTCTCCCCTCTCTCTTCCCTGCTTCCCTTTCTCTTCTCTCCTCTCTCTTCCCTCTTCCCTCTTCCCTCCTCTCCTCTCTCTTCTCTCTCTCTCCTCTACTCCTCTCCTCCTCTCTCCCTATCTCTCTCCTCCTCTCTCTCTGTTTCTCCCCTCTCTCCTATCTCCTCTCTCCTCTCCCTATCTCTCCTCCTCTCTCCTCCTCTCCTGCTCCTCCCTCTCCTCTCTTCTCTCTCTTTTCCTCTCCTCTCTCCTCTCTCCTCTCTCCTCCTCTCTCCTCCTCCTCCTCTCCTGTCTCTCCTCTCTCTCTGCTTTTCTCCCCTCTCTGTCTCCTGTCTCTCCTCCACCTCTCTGTCTCTGTTTCTATAACCACCTCTCTCTGCAGCTTTCTCTCTCTTTTCTATTTCTCTCCTCTCTCCTCCTCTCCCTCTCTCTATCTCCTCTCCTCTCTCCTATCTCCTTTTATCTTGATGATGTAGTTTCTTTTATCACGCTCTGTGCGAGCATCTGAAGCATTTAGATGCTTTGGCCTACTTTTGCGATCAGAAGGTATGGTGAATATGACAAGGGCAAGTGATAGTTTTGGAGCTAACAAAGTAGAGCATCACTTAAATTTTACTTTGAGGCTGTGTGTGGAGATTGTAACCTCATATAAATATTTGGGGATACATGTAGACAAAGGCCTGGTTGGAATCTTGCTGTTGAACATATGGTAAATGGGGGCTCAAAACTTCTCCCCATACGTAGAAGTGGGAAAGCAGAAATATAGGATTTCAATTTGAAGCGGACTTTGTTTTCGTGTCTTGGTACAACTTGATTCTCTATGTGGATGTGGTGTGGGGGTCGGTTTATCTTCTGTGATTCTTGGAAAAAATTGAGAAGGTGCAAAAAAAATTCTTGGCGGGCTGGGAACTAGGCTCCAAACCCCCATATGTTGTCTTTGCTTGTGGGGCCTTGGTACTTGATGCCTATGGGCTGAGCTTTTATGTAGGATACTCACATATCTCACATGAGTACAATTTGATATGGCGGAAAGCTTACCAGGCGTGCATTGGAGACAAGAGATAGGGGTGATATCTTGAACGCATTGTAGAATGGGCAGTAAGTTTAGATATTCATTGCTGCGAGAAATGGTCGAACATTTGGGGATCATTTTTGACATCTCATTAGAAGGCGGAGGTTCGGAAGCAAAAATTCTCTGATATATGAATCCACGCTTCAAGAGGCCAAGTATCTTAAAGAAGGTGTATCTTTAAGAGCAGAGACACATGATAAGCAGGATGCGACTTGAAACTCCTACCAGTTAGGGGGTTGAGGTAGAGGCGTTGGGTAATCGCGCCAGGTTGGTGTCTGGTATAGCGTATGGGAAGTTGAGATAGAAGCACATGCGTCATAAGATAGCCGTCATACAATAGGGCTCGCCATAAGCATGACATTCGTCCGACTGTTCTTTAAATTTTGACTTACACAGAAACAAAGTTAGAAGTATTTGAAAAGAGAGTATTAAGCGCGGAGAAACGATTCGTGCTAAAAGAAATTAATGTTATAATTGATGAGGGATAGAAGTCTAATACATTATGTCGGAGGATGCATTAGAACAGCCTTCCTATAATGTTGAGTGTACATATTTGAGCGTCTCATAGACACGGTGATTAGCAGGCGATACTAAAATACATTTCATTTCATTTCATTTCTCCTCTCTCCTCTCTCCTCTCTCTCCTCTCTCTCACATTTCTCCGCTCTGTCTCCTATCTCTCTCCTCTCTCTGTCTCCTATTTCTCTATCTCCTATTTCTCTCCTCTCTCTCTATTTCTCCCCTCTCTCTCTGCCTTTCTCTCTTTTCTGTTCTCTCTCTCTCCTCTTCTCCCTCCTCTCTCTTCTCTCTCCTCTCTCCTCTCTCCCTCCTCTCTCTTCTCTCTAGCTTTTTTTAGAACATTTCAAAGGTTCTAGGATCATCAAGGTTTTAATTACCCAAGGAATTTTCATTGCCCATAACATTCTAACTAGGAGCATGGACTTCAAAAATTATTTTCTATTTTTGGTTGGAAACTTGGTATTTTTTGGGGGGTTAACCCCAATGTCTCACGGTTCAAGTCCGTGGTTTTCAAAAATTTTGTTCTCCAAACTTGGGGAGCTTTAGGGGCTCCTTTTCTCTCTTAGGCTCGTGATTTCTCAACATTCCGCCTCGGGCATTTGTAAAGATTTCAAAAAGGCTTCTATTTTTTAATTTGAAACTCTATTTTCCGGAGGTTCTTTCATGACTCCCATTCTAGGACTCAATCTCCTCTTTAGAACATTCTCTCCTAGGTCCTCTCATAGCACCCTGAGCACGGAACCCACCCATGTGCCCTTTCCCTTTTCCTCCCTCTCTCTATCTCTCTTCTTTCTCCTCTGTTTCCCCTCTTCTATCTCTCTCTCCTCTCTCTCTCTCATTCTCTCTCTTCCCTCTCTCTCCTCTCTCCCTATTTCTCCCCTCTCTCTCTCTCTTGAATTTCCATTCTTCTCTCTCTTCTCTCCTCCTCTCTTCTCTCTCTTCTCTCTCCTCTCTCTCTCTCTTCTCCTCTCTTTCTCTCTCTCTCTCTCTCTCTTCTCTCTCTTTCCCTCTCTCTCTCTTTCCTCTCCTCTTTCTTTCTTCTCTTTTCTATTCCTCTCTCTCTTTCTCTTCTCCCCTCTCTCTCCTTCTCTTCCTCTCTCTATTCCCTCTTCTCTCTCTCTTCCCTCTTTCCTCTCTCTTTTCTCTTCCTCCGACCTCTCTCTCTAGGTCTTCTCTCTCCCTCCCCTCTATCTCCTCTCTTCTCTCCCTCTTTCTCTTTTCTCTCTCCTCTCTCTTCTCTCTCTCCCTCTCTCTAATCTGTCTTTAATCTATCTTTCTCTCTCTTCTCTCTATGTCTCTCTCTCTCTCTCTATCTCTCTCTCCTCTTCCCTCTCCTCTCTCTTCTCTCTCTCCCCTCTCTCCTCTCTCCCTTTCTATCTCTCTCTCTATGTTTCTCTCTCTCCCCTCTTTCTCTCTCTCTCCTCCCTTCTTCTCTCTCTCCTCTCTTCTCTCTCCTCTCCTCTCTTCTCTCTCTCTTTCCGTCTATTTCCTTCTTCTCTCTCCTATCTCTCTCCTTTCTCCTCTCTCTACTATCTCTCCTCTCTCCCCCTCTTTTCCTTTTTTCTCTCTTCTCTCTCCTCTCTTTCTCTCTCTCTCTGTCTTTCTCTCTTCTCTCTTCTCTTTTCTCCTCTCCTCTCTCTCCTCTCTCCTCTCTCTCTTCTCTCTCTCTCTCTCTCTCTCCTCTCCTTTCTTTTCCTTCTCTCTCTCCTCTCTCTCTCCTCTCCCTCTTTCTCTCCCCCTCTCTCTTTCTCTTCCTCTTTTCCTCTCTCTCTTTTCCTCCTCTCTCTTCTCTCTCCTCTCTTCTCTCTCTTCCCTCTCTCTTCCCCCTTCTCTTTCTCTTCTCCCTCCTCTCTCTCTCCCCTCTCTCCTCTCTCCTCTTCCTCTCTCTCTCTCTCCCCCTAACCTTCTCTCCTCTCTTTCTCCCCCCTCTCTCTTCTCTCTCCTCTCTCTCCCCCCTCCTCTTCTCTCCTCCTCCTCTCTCTCTCCCCTCTCTCTTCTCTCTCTTCTCTGTCCCATCTAACCTTCTAATTAGCCAATTTCCATTGCCCCAGCCTTAACTAAGTATGGACTTCCCATTTTTTTCTTCTTCCCTCTTTTGGTCTAGTGGTTTGGGGGTTTGGGGGCAATGTCCTAGGGTTCAAGTCCATGGTAAATCAAAAAATTTTGTCTACCAAACTTGGGAGCTTTTGAGTGGCCTCTCTCTTTCCTAGCATAGATCAAAGCCCGTGGCGGATGTTCTAGGAGCTTTTAGAAAATTCTAGCATCTTCATCTTCTAGAAGCTTCTAGAACTTTCAAGAATAATGGGCGTGGTCTTGTGCGTGGCTCTGGCCTTCTTCCTCCCGTCGATGGGGGTGGATTTACTCCACTCACTCACTCCTAACTTTCGGACACTATTTCTTTATGGGTTTTGGGGCAATGTCGAGTTCAAGTCCATGGTAAATCAAAAAATTTTGTCCACCAAACTTGGAAGCTTTTGGGAGGCCAAAGGGTTCAGGGGCCGATCAGATCAAACCGTGGCGGATGTTCTAGGAGCTTTTAGAAAATTCTAGCATCTTCATCTTCTAGAAGCTTCTAGAACTTTCAAGGATCTGACGTCCCCGATCGCGCCACGTGGCGCCTTCTTCACCGTCGATGGGGGTGGATTTACTCACTCACTCACTCACTAACTCACTAACTCACGGACACTATTTCTTTATTATATATAGACTTTGTCAAGGGCCCTTTTCTTTCACACCATTCCTCGGCTCGGCGGCCACCTCCACCAACGCTTTACCTTTTGAGCCCACCCACGCGGCCTTTTCTCTTGCACCCTTCCTCACCCCTTCTAGGGAACCTACGCCTCATTTGGACATCCTTGGGACTATTCCTCCTTTCGGCCTCGGCGGGCAGGCCTTCTTCAGTTTGGGTCACAGGTGGTGTGGGGTCTTCCCTCAGATACATACTTACTACCAATTCCAAACCATCACACATTGAGGAGCTCAGTCACATTTACTACCAATTTCAAAGTATCATCCACTGGGAGTTTACTCACACTTACTATAAACTCCAAAGTCTCATCCATTAAAAGCTGACTCACATTTATTACAGCGACTACTAATTTCAAACTATCACCCATTGGGAGCTTACCTACACTGAATTCCAAAGTACAACCCCTATATATTCAAGAATCAAGAAACTTTCCATGTAACTAAGCATCCATTGCTCAATCACCCATGAGGAGCATACTCACACATACAACCATGAGGACTTATACCACATCTACACCCATGAGGACTTTTACCAGGAGTTTACTCACGCCTATTACCTCTATATGTCCCCTCTCCTCTTTGTCCTCTCTCCTATCTCTTCTCTCCCCCTTCTCTCTCTCTGCTTTCTCCTGTCTTTCTCCTCTCTTCTGTCTCCTCTCCCTCTATTTCTCCCCTCTTTCTCTATCTTTCTCTCTCTTCTCTATTTCTCTCTCTTCTCTCTCTTCCCTCTCCCCCTTCTCTCTCCTCTCTCTCTCTAAAGTATTATCCATAAGGAGCCTACTTACACCTACTACCATGCAAGTCCATATACACACATACCCTACTACCAATTCTAAAGTATCACTCATGAGGCCCTTACCACCTAACGATTACCAATTCCAAAGTATCACCTATGAGGATCTTACTCACATCTACTGCACTCCATGGTATTTCACAGTCTTATTCACACATACTGCTCAACCCTCTATTCCATTACCAACAAAGTATCATTCATGAGTAACATACTCACACATGCCCATGTGGCCACATCTACTACCTCTACTACCAATTCTATAGTGTGTCCATTCTAAAGTATCATCCATGTGAAGCTTACACACACCCATCATACCCAGAATATTCTATTTTGAGCATTTGCAAGGTTTCAAGAAACTTTCTACTTTTAGACTGAGATGCTTCTAGAGCATAGGTGGTTGCCCTATAGCATCTGGAACACTCTAGAACATTCTATTTTGAGTTTTTGCAAAGTTTTAGCAAACTTTTCTGTTTTTAGACTACCGTACTTTCTATTTTTAGGCTGAGATGCTTACCTTAGAGCATCTGAAACATTCTAGGACATTCTATTTGAGTTTTTACAAAGTTTAAGCAAACTTTCTATTTTTAGACTGAAAGTTTCTACTTTTAGGCTGAGGTGTTTACCTTTGAGCATCTGCAACATTCCAGAACATTCTATTTTGAGCATTTGCAAAGTTTCAAAAACTTTCTATTTTTGGATTGAGGTGTTTACCCATGAGCATCTGCAACATTCCATAACATTCTATTTTGAGCATTTGCAAAGTTTCAAAAAACTTTCTATTTTTAGACTGAAACTTTCTATACATTCTATTTTGAACATTTGCAAAGTTTCAAAAACCTTCTATTTTTAGACTGAAACTTTCTATTTTTAGACTGAGGTGCTTACCCATGAGCACCTGGAACATTCCACAACATTCCATTTTGAGCATTTGCAAAGTTTCAAAAAAACTTTTATTTTTAGACTGAAACTTTCTATTTTTAGACTGAGGTCCTTACTCATAAGCATCTGGAACATTCTAGGACATTCCAAAAGATTCTAGAACATTCTAGAACATCCTAGAGTATCCTTGAATTAATTAGACCCAGCCTTAACTAAGCATGGACTTCTTATTATTTTAAGAAAAGACTGGTTGGTCTAGTGGTAAGGGTGGGGGGTTTGGGGGGCAATGTCCAGGGTTCGAGTCCTTGGTAAACCAAAAAAAATTTGTCCACCAAACTTGGGAGCTTTTGAGAGGCCAAGTCCCACGGACGGTCCAGATCGCGCCACGTGGCGCCTCCTTTACCGTCGGATGGGCCGGATTTACTCACTCACTCACTCACTCACGGACGCTATTTCTTTATTATAATAGACTAGAAAAGGGCCGGGCCCTTTTCTTTTGCTCCTTTCCTCGGCTCGGCCTCCGGGCAGCCTGCGCTTCGATGCAGGCCCACCACGTGCCCTATCTCCCTCTCTTCTCTCTCTTTTCTCTCTCCTATCTCTTCCCTCTCTCCTCTCTGCTCTCTCCTCTCTCTTCCCTCATCTCCTCTCTCCTCCCTCCTCCCTCCTCTCTTTCTCTCTTCTCTCTGTCCCCTCTCCTTGTGTCTCTCTCCTCTCTTTTCTTTCCCCCCTCTCGGGGCCTCGCCTCGGTTTGGATTCCCACCTATGTGACTTTTTTTTTTGCACCCTTCCTCTATTCGGCCCCTTCTCTTCCCTCTCCTCGGTTTTGGACATTCTTGGGACTATTCCTATCTTCGGCCTCCCTCCTTCGGTTCTCTCTCCTGATCAAAACCCTCCCATATCTCTAGTGCTAATTCCAAAGTGTCACACATCACATATTCTCTCTCTTAGTTACATTTACTACCAATTTCAAAGTATCATCCATTCCAAAGTCTCTACTCACCTATTACTACTTTTTAAATTATATCACCTATTCCTTCTTACTCGTCTACTATGAATTCCAAAGTACAACCCCTATATATTCAAGAAACTTCCCATGTTACTAAGCATCTATTGCTCAACCACCCATGAGCCCCATACTCACACATAGAACTATGAGGACCAATACCACATCTACACCCATGAGGACTTTCACGGCGTTTGTTCTTGGCATCCATGCAAAGGAGTTTACTCCAAATCTTTTACTTCTTTGTCTTCCCTATTATCCATGGAGCTTACTTACACCTATGCTATTAATTCCAATTACAACCTCTATATGTCCTCTTCATCATACATATTTTCATACTCACATATCTCTGAGGACCCATACGACATCTACACCCGTGAGGGACCTTCACCATATCTATTTTTTGATACTCTGCATGAGGTTCTCTCACCTTCTACCATATACATGCCCTACTAAAGTATCACCTATGAGGAGATTACTCACACTTACTATCATGGTTTGCATATTCACACATACACATGAGGACACATGCAGAACTCTCACCCTCTCCTCCTCATCTACTCCTCTCCCCTAAGGTGCTCTCTATAAAACATTCTAGAACATTATATTTTGAGTGTTTTCCAAAGTCTCAAAAACTTGTTATTTCTCCTTGCCCATGAGCACCTCCTATTCTAGAACATTCTCCCCTCTTCTATTCTCCTGGTCTTCAAAGTTTCAAAAACTTTCTTCTTTCTTTCTCTCCTCTCTCTATTTCTCCTTTCTTTCTCTCAATCTCTTCTCACTCTCCCTTATCTCCGACCTTTGGACCAATTCTCTCTCCTCTCTCTCTTTCTCTCTTCTCTCTCTCTCTCTCTCTTCTCTCTCTCTTTATTTCTCTCTCTCCTCTCTCTCTCTCCTCTCTCTCTCTCTTTTTTCTCTTTCTCCCCTCTCTCTCTATCTCTCTCTTTTCTCTCTCCTCTCTCTTTCTTCTCCCTCCTCTCTCTCCTCTTCTCTCTTCCCTCTCTTTTGTCTCCTCTCCTCTCTCTCTCCTCTCTCTCTTCCCTCTCCTCTCTTCTCTCTCTCTCTCCTCTCTCTCTCTCTCCCTCTCTTCCTCTTTCTCTTCTCTCTCTCTCCTCTTCTCTCCTTTCTCTATCTTTCTCTTTCCTCTCTCTCTTTCTTCTCCTCCTTAACTCTTCTCTCTCCATTCTCTTCCTCCTCTCTTCTCTCTTCCTCATCTGAGATTCTCTCTCTTCTCTCTCTCTCTATCTCCTCTCCTCTCTTCTTTCTCTCTCCTCTCTATCTCTCTCCTTTCTTTCTCTCTCCTCTCTCTTCTTTCTCTTTTTCCTTTCTCTCTTCTATCTCTCCTCTCCTTCTCTTTCTCCTCTCTCTCTCTCTCTCTTTATTCCTCCTCTCTCTCTCTCTATTTCTCTCTCTCTGTTCCTCTCTCCCCTCTCTCTCTCTTCCCTCTCTCTCTCATTCTCTCTTCCTCTCAATGTTCTTCTCTCTCCTCTCTCTCTTTCTCCCCTCTCTCTATCTTTCTCTCTCTTTTCTATTCTCTCTCTCTCTTCCCTCTCCTCTCTTCTCTCTCTCCTCTCTTCCCTCTCTCTCTCTCTTCCCATCTCTCTCCCTTCTGTCTTTCCCTTCTCTCTATCTCTTCCCCTTTCTAGAACATTCTCTCTCCTCCTCTGTATTTCTCTCCTCTCTGCCCACCTTTCCCCCTGTTAAAATCATCTCATTCTTCTTTCCTTTTTGGCCCTCTCTTCTATCTCTCTGGGGTCCCCTTCCCGAGGTTTCTCCTCTCCTATTAAACCTGTCCCTTTAACTCTCCTCTCTCTCTCTCTCAGGAATTTCCAACACCTCTCTCCTCTCTCTTCTTTCCCCTCTCTCTCCCCCCTCTCTCTTCCCTCTCTCCTTTCTCTCTTCTCTCTCTCTCTCTTCTTCTCTCTCTCTTGGTTCTCCTCTCTCTTTTCTCTCCTCTCTCTTCTTTCCCCTCTCTCTCTTTCCCCATGTCTCTCCTCCTTCTCTCTCTCCCTCTCTTCTCTCTCCTCTCTCTCCTCCCCTCTCTCTCCTCTCTTCTTCTCCTCTCATCTCTCCTCTCCCCTCTCTCTCCCCTCGATTTTTCCCTCTTCTCTCTCTAGCTTTGTTCTAGAACACTCTAGAGGTCATCTCCTCTCTCTCTCTCTCCTCTCTCTTCTTCTCTCCCTCTCTCCTTTCTCTCTCTTCTCTCTCCTCTCTCTTTTCTCTCTTGTGTCTCTCTCATCCTCTCTCTCTCTCTTTCTTTCCTCTCTCTCTCCCTTCCTCTATATGTCTCTCTATCTCTCTCCTCTCTCTTTATTTCTCCCTCTCTCCTTTTTCTCTCTCTCTTCTCTTTTCTCTTTAAATCTCTCTTTCTTTCCCTCTCTCTCTTCTTCTCCTCTCTTCTCTCTCCTCTCTCTCTCTCTATCTTTCCTCTCTCTTCTTTCTCTTCTCTCTCCCCTCTCTCTCTTCTCTCTCTCTCTTTTCTTTCTCTCCCCTCTCCTCTCTCTTTCCTCTCTCTCTCTCTCTCCCGTTTTCTCTCTTCCTCCTCTCTTTTCCTTCTCTCTCTCCTATCTCTCCTCTCTCTCAATTTCTCTCTCTTTTATATTCCTCTCTCTCTTTTCTCCCTCCCTCTCTTCTCTCTTCAATGTTTTTCCCTCCTTCTCTCTCCTCCTCTCCTCTCTCTCTCCTCTCTCTTCCCTCTCTCTCTTTCTCTCTTCCCCCTCCTCTTTCTCTCCTCTCTCTCATCTCTTCTCTCTCCCTCCCTTTTCTCTTCTCTCTCTCCTATCTCTAGTTTCCTTCTTTTATTTCTATTTCTCCCCTCTTCCTCTCTCTCTCTCTCTTCTCTCATCTCCCCCTCCTTTCCTCTCTCCTCTTCTCTCCTCTATCTCTCTTCTCCTCTCTTCTTTCTCTCTCCTCTCTCTCTTTTCAGCTTTCTGAACTCCTCTTCTCTCTAGAACTCTCTTTGTTCC
The DNA here is from genome assembly GCA_021234155.1 of Isoetes taiwanensis. Classification (NCBI taxonomy): domain Eukaryota; kingdom Viridiplantae; phylum Streptophyta; class Lycopodiopsida; order Isoetales; family Isoetaceae; genus Isoetes; species Isoetes taiwanensis. The sequence goes on from JAJEKV010000051.1 coordinate 4,980,546, forward strand.
ATTCTCTTTTCCCCCCTTGCAAACTTTTAAAAACCTCTCTCTCTATTTTTCTCCTCCCTCCTGCCTACCCTCTCTCCTCTCTCTCTCCCTCTTCCTCTCTCTCTCTCTCTCTCTCTCTCTCTCTCTCTCTCTCTCTCTCTCTCTCTCTCTCTCTCTCTCCCTCCTCTCTCTCCTCTCTTCTCTCTCTCTTCTCTCCCTCTTCCTCCTCCTCTCTCTCTCTTCTTTCTCTCTCCTCTATTTCTCTCTCTCTCTCTCTTCTCCTCTTCCCTCTCTCTTTCTCCTTCTCTCTCTCTCTTCTCTCTCTATCTCCTCCCCCTCCTCTCTTCTCTCTCTCTTCTCCTCTCTCCTCTCTCTCTCTCTCTCTCTATTTCTCCCTCTCTCTCTCTCCTCTCCCCCCCCCTCTCTCTCTCCCTCCTCTCTCTCTCTCTCTCTCTCTCTCTCTTTCTCTCTCCTCTCTCTTTCCCTCCTCTCTCTCTTCTCTCCCTCTCCTATCCCTCTCTCTCTATTTTCTCTCTCTCTCTTCTCCCTCTCCCTCTTCCTCTCTCTTCTCTCTCATCTCTCTCTCCCTCTCCTCTCTCTTCTCTCTCTCCTCCCTCTCCTCTCTCCTCTCTCCCTCTCCTCTCTCCCTCTCTCTCCTATCTCTCTTTCTCCCTCTCTCTATCTCCTCTCTCCTCTCTCTCCTATCTCTCTCCTCTCTCTCTCCTATCTCTCTCCTCCCTCTCCCTCTCCTCTTTCTCCTCTCTCTCTATCTCTCTCCTCTCTCTCTATTTCTCCCCTCTCTCTATCTCCTATCTCTCTCCTCTCTCTATCTCCTATTTCTCTCCTCTCTCTCTATTTCTCCCCTCTCTCTCTACCTTTCTCTCTCTTTTCTATTCCTCTCTCCCTCTTCTCCTCTCTCTTCTCTCTTCTCTTTCCCTCCTCTCTCTTCTCTCTCTTTTTTTTTAGAACATTCTAGAAGGTTCTAGGATCATCGTCAGGCCTTTTAATTAACCAAAATTTCCATTGCCCCACCTTAACTAAGTATGGACTTTGTTGCACATTACGTGCAACATGTTTTAATGATTCTTATTTCACTAATGTTACTTGCATCTTTTAGTTTGAGGTAAGTCAAGTTGTAGAAGATAGTTTCTCAAGTTAGTTCAAGTGTTCAAGAAGCTTAGAAGATCAAGGATTGCATTCAAAAGCCTGGGTGTGTAAGAACACCTCCTAGTGTGTTTGTGAACACATTGGGGCCATGAAGGGTAATCATGGCGCGATGTGCATAGATTTGATGAACAAACAGTTTGGAGTTTATGGTTGAGCAACAAGATACACCTTGGCACTATGTAAACTGTTTCCAGATTTTAAAGGTTGTTTTGCCTTGATTAAATTAATCATCTGCTAGGTTACGGAGTGATTTTACCTCTTTGTGAATAAAGAATGGAGCTGCATCAGATAAATTATTGGTGTTGTGCATGAGTAGTTTAATCTTCTGAGACAGTGAATTATTTCTACAGAGGACGTTGGATTTACTCATGAAGACAGGTTATGCCATGGGGCACAATGCCCATGCCTTGCACCATTGGCCTGTAAGGAAAAAAAACTGAAGAAAAGAAATAGTAATGGTTCAATGGTTCGGATGGTTTAATATTGATATAAAATAGCTACAGTGTTTTTCCTTAGCTCTGATGGTTGAAATTCATTTGGGTTGGATTGAAATAGTAGCTCAAAGATTGCTCCACGAATCGGTTGCGGCCGAAGAAAGCAGTTGTAAACCCGACCCATAAATAAGAGAAAATTTGCCAGAGGAGGTCGTCCGGGGCGCTCAATAGGGCAGTCGAGACCTATCTGAAGAAGAAAAATCAGAAGAATTGTGTTGAAGAATAATAAAAGCAAAGGTTTATGTGATGGTGATGGGTAAAAATTAATGTGGTGACCTTACTAGTTGTTCGAAGATTAAAGATAATTGGAGACCAAGATAGACATTGGAGAATCGAGAAAATAAAATTAGAGTTGTGGCCGTGCTAGAAAATTTGGGCCGAAGATAAATGGGAAGCTAGTGGTTGTGAAAAGAAAATTGCTCAATTGATTACTTCTAGAAGGCAACATATTTTGTTTGGGCACCTTACTCTATTTTAATACAAGTTCTTTGAGATAGCAATGCTTTTGTCCATGATTGTGGTGTTGTAAGTGAGAATTTCATTTTATACAATCCGTGTTTGAACAATGTCGTCCTTCCTATACCTCCTTCTCTTGTAGAATTGTGGATAGTTGTTGAAGTTTAAAAATCATTATGAGCATTTGTTGAAGTAAGAAATCATTGACTATATCTTGTAATATCTTTGAGGGTAGTCACGCAATGGCAGATTTCTTGTTGACAATAGCGGTAGTAAAATGAACTTGTGAAAGGAGTTATTTTTGGGAGGTTGTGCTTGGATTCAGTCTTGTACAACATCTTTGGAGGTTCTACCGAGATCTATTTGGATCGATACAAATTGAGTGTGATCATGCCCCCAAAGAAAGTAGTGGCTATGGAAGATAAGCAGGAGACCAACTTCAATGAGGAGACAACAATTACTCGGATCAATTCTGCTCCCACCTCCATATCATATTGAAGTTACCATGCCTACTCCTATCCCTACCTTTGATGGGTGCAGCGATCCTCAAGACTTTCTCACAATTTGTTTGAAGATTATTATGAGGAACATGGCAATAAGAAAGGTGCCATCGAAGTTATCTTCAAGTTGGCCCTTAAGAAAGAAAGCTAAATCATGGCTCTTATACCGGGGAAGGCCGGGAAATGGGATGGGAATCCTTGAAACAAAAGCTTTTGGATGGGTTTGGATGGAATCACGAAAATGCCTTTCTGAGATTGAGTACTATGCATCAAGAAAGGAGAAAACATCCACTCATCGTTGAAAAGATTCAATCTATATTTGCTTAGGTGCAAAGCGACATGGGGTTGACCGTAACTATCACATGATACATGCCCTTCATAAATGGCTTGAAGCCTCGGTGGTACAAGAAAAATGAATAAGGTGCAGGTACTAGGAGAATTAGCTTTATCCATGTCGCATTTGCAAGGGCAATAGAGTTGCAAGGGTTATTTATGCCACGAAGAAGAAGATTTGGAGGATCGATGAACAAAAAGTGGAACCTTGCTATCTTTGTTGGAAAAAAAAATATAAAACTAGAGGAGGAAGTAAAAATGGGAGTGGCCAAAGCTACCCGTAGATTGGAGAGCTGGAATGATGAGCTTGATGGAAATATCAAGCGGTTGCTGAAAAAATGCTTAGCCATCTCGGGCGACATCCCTTTGTAAATATGGATGTGAGTCTAAAAACCACTCTCATTGTGAGAGGAGGCAGGGCATCGAAGAAAAGTGCTTGTTGGTGGAGAGTTTGCCCCCAAATGCAATAAAGGGTCATTTTGGAAAGGCCCATCTTGTGCCATTTTTGTAAAGGAGGTTGACCCTGAGAGAGAGGATAAGTGTAGGAAATCAAAAAGTATATTGATATGAGGAATCATTGAATGTTAGGGTAAGGATGTTGAAGGAACTTCATCTTTTTCATAGATGCCATGTTTGAAGCGAGGAGGAGGTTTTAGCTGTCCATACTCGGTCCCAAAAACTGGGGCCAGGCGATGGAAGCTTTCGGCGAAATCCCAACATCCTTACCAACTCAAAAAGGTGCATTTTACGCCACCGACTCCACATAAAGCAGAATATGAGTCACGTGCATCACGGACATGAATGAGCTGGAGCATTTGCTCAAAATTCAAAAAGTAACAATAGATCTGGCTACTCTTTTAAAAATAGCTCCTAATTCTGGGGAAACAATTGTTCAAAGCTTAGGATCATGGCAAGCCATATGAAAATGTTGATGGTATGCCTTGTGCTTCCTAGACGGAAAGAAGACCGGGTTTTTAAAATGCAAGGCTGAGATCAAAGGGAAAAAACTCAACAAAGTTTATATTAGATGGAGGATCGGGGATTGAGCATCATGCCATATCCGTAATGAGAGTTTGGGCTTTGTCAATAGATGAAACATCAAGATGCGTTTTGAAAACCTTTACTAATGCAAAAGTAAAACCAATAGGTATGGTGACAAAGCTGGTGAAGTCCTGATCAAGGGATCATTGCAAATGTTGATTTTGTGGTAGTAGGAGTAAAAGCGAGGAAGATGGAGACACATATGACTTGCTTTTGGGCGGAAAATGGATGGGCGGTAGATGCTGAACCAGTGTGGTCTAATGGCTCTTGTACCATTTCTGATGGTAATGTAAAGGAGTAACATTGCACGGTGACCAAACGGGGAAGATTACGAACAAGACGCCAAACACAATGTTAACAACGATTACTCACTTTGTGGGATGGGAAGAGATATTGCAGCCTATGGGCGAGGTGTGTACCATGTTCCCTTGAGTGAATCGGGAAGCGAGCATGCCATCAACGTTAAGGGAGCCGCCATGGTTATTCTGGCCAGGACAAGGATTTGGAGAGAAAAGATGGGAGGGCGGTTGTTAGTTTGATGGGAGGCATCTCCAGGCTGGCTCAAGTAGCGGCGGTGGAGCAATAGTAAAAGATATGCATGACTTAGTTTTGTCTTCGAAGGAAAAGATAGTACCAAACATAACTTCTAATCTTTGCTTGAGAATATGAGGGGCTTGATTATGGGGTTGAATCTTGCAAGGGAATGCAAAATTACCCATATCCATATATTTGGAGATTCCATGCTTGTGTGCAAGCAGGTGGTGAATATCAAGCAAAGAACAAAGAGATGGCCATCTATTTGGAGCAGTACACACTCTCCTCCTCTCGTTCGAATTATGGGACATTGTGCATGTACCGGGGGCAAAACACTATAGCGATCAGTTTGCGGGAACACTTTAATGGATTACCTCGTATGGAGTGCGAAGAAGAGGGGCGAGTTAGGAGAAGATATTTTGGAGCAGATGCATCCCATTCTTGTGGTGGATACTAGTCTAGAAAAGAACAAGTGAAAGAAATAGATGTAATGAAGAATAACTCGGAGAGATCTACGAGTGTGGGCGTGGATACAAATGTTGATGAAATGAAGGGGTATGCTAGGATTTTTCAAAAGGAAGTGAACACTTTTGCTTGGGATTATGCAGAACTCAAGGCATTCCTTCACATATTGCGGAATTTAGCATTGGCTGAAACCGAGGGAGCAAGCCGGTTGCCCAAAAATTGAGGAGGATTAACCCTGCTCTAGAGCCCTTAATCAAACAAGAGATTGATAAAATGTTGCACGCTGGTCTGATCAAAGAGATTGAGAACCCAGAATGGGTTTCTTGTATGGTGCCTGTCAGAAAAAAGAACAAGAGCTTGAGAATTTGCGTAGACTATCAAGAACTGAACAAAGCCACAAAGAAGGATTATTATCCAATTCCTTTCTAGAAGAAGTGCTTTATCTTTAGCGAGGAATCAAAAGTATTCTTTCCTTGATGGGTTTTGAGTTTAACCAAATACAAGTGAGGAAATTGACCAGCCCAAGACTTCCTTCATCACGCCATGGGAACTTATACTATGATAAAGATGCCTTCGGGTTAATGAATGCCTTGATGTATTCGAAGAGCCATGGACAAAGCCTTTAGTACAATGCCTAAAGGGAATTTTTAGGTGTATTCCTTGATGACTTGTATCTGGGATCTTCAGAAGAAAAACATATTGAACACTTGATCTCCTTGTTTGGGCTGCGGGAGGTTTAACATTTGCACAGACGAAATGCATTTTTCAGCGTATGCTCACGGAGTTTTGCTAGGGCACCAAGTTTGAAAGGCGTGAAGGTAGGCTGAAGAAGCTAGATGTCATTAGAATCGCCACCTCCAACCAATCTTAAGCGGGTGAAAAGTGCGATAGGGATGACCAGCTTCCTAAGGATTCATGTCCTAACTTTGCCCCATCATGGAGCCAATTACCAAATTGTGAGGAAGCGGCGATGCAGAAAGGAAGAGTTGTGATGTTAAGATTTGCTGGAATCAGGCCTGTCAAGAAGCCATGCACAAAGTGATAACTCAGTTATGTTCTGCAGTGGCCCTGACAAAACCAGATCACGAAAAACCCTTCGAGGCTTACATTACAGTGACCTTGAAGGCTATGGGGTTCTTGGTTCCAAAAGCAGGCGTGTACTCAAGTTCTCGGGCAAGCAATGGAACCAAACAGAAGAAAGATATCCCCTCAGTGAAAAGTATGCTGCCTCTCTTATATTTTTTATAGATAAACACGGCTATATGTTTCTAAACCAAAAAATCACTGTGTACATGAAACATAATCCCTTGAAGTACCTCATGAGCAAAAATCGGAAAAGAAAGACATTTGCATGGGTGGGGCTGCCCGACTTATGAGTTTGATTTGCACATTGAGAGACCAACACAAGTGCAAAGGATCAGGGTGCCTATTTGCCTTATGCCTTTTATGAACATGACATTGGTGGAGGCAGCAGACCATAGAGATGGATGAGCATGCGACACAAGGTGATTTCAGGGAAGCATCTGAGCAGGGGGTGCACTATATAGAGAGCAAAGGCGTGGATGACACCCATAATTAAGTATCTGCAGTACCAAGAAGAACCTAAGATGTTGAACAAAGGTGAGTTGAAGAAATTTAGAAAACTGTCTAGATATTCCTGGCGGGAGATGTCCTTTGCTATAGGACAGATCTAACATTTGTTGAGGTGCATTGATGAGTGTGAAGGAGTTGGTGATGGAAGAGTGTCATAGTGGCTTTTGCGGAGGGCATTTCTACGGCAAATCCACGGCACAAAAAATCTTTGAGCTGGCTACTATTGGCCAACAATCTTCAGGATTGTTATCACAAAGTGAGCTGTTTCAAATGTCGATTCATGCCAAGAAAACCTTGGTGCGGGCATGCTCAGGCCCATAGTAGTGCGGGGGCCATTCCAAGTGTGGGGGCTGGACTACATTGGCAAAGATAGAACTGCATCATCGAATGGCCATCACTATATATTGGTTGCCTGCATTTGTTCACAAAGTGGGCTGAGCAATTCCATTGAAGAAGCTCGCAAGCATGGTACGGCTACCTTCATTTTGAATAACATATGTAGCGGGGTTTGGAGTGCCACACAAGTTGTTGGTGGCGGGGAACTCATTTCATAAATGAAGTGGTGAACAAATTATGTAGAGACTTGGGCGTGGAAAAACATACCAGGAGTAGTTCATATTACCCTCGAGGCTTGGATGAGGGACGGTAGCAACAAATAAAGTGCTCAAAACATCTTGAAGAAGATTGTGAATGAGAACAAGCGAGGCTGGCATCATAAACTTTTGGAGCATTATGGGCATATAGGCAAAATACCAAAGTCGGTACATGGAAAACACCTTTTGAATTGGTGTATGGGACTGTGGCACTCATGCCGGTTCATATGGAGATACATTTTAAAAATCATGTGAGAAGTGGTTGAGAACTATGCACAAGGATCTGAGGTCGGGCTAGATATGTTATTTTTGCTGCGGTGGATGAGGAAAGAGCACAAGCACATGACAAAATGCTTATGCATAAGAAGAGGCTGCAGATACATTCCTTAAAAGTATGATGGCAAAAAAGTTTAAGCTATAGGAGATATGGTGCTTAAATGGAACAAAGCACTTTCGAAGACAAAAGCACCTAAGTTTGCAAATTTATGGGAAGGACCATACTTTATCAAGGAAGAAATTTGGACTGAATTCTTATTGGTTGGCGATGCAAATCGGCGCCTTCAGGCGTGAATGCTTTGCATCTCAAGCGGTTCACGGCCATGATAGGGCTGAAGGACCAGCCCATATTTTGTTTGGGCATAAATGTTGCATTAAGTGCAACATGTTTCTGTAGTTCTTATTTCACTAATGTTACGCATCTTTAGTTTCGAGTGAAGTCAAGTTGTAGAAGATAATAGTTTCTCAAAGTTAGTTCAAGTGTTCAAGAAGCTTAGAAGATCAAGGATTGCATTCAAAAAAGCCACGGTGTGTAGGAACACCTCCTAGTGTGTTTGTGAACACATTGGGGCCATGAAGGGGTAATCATGTACGATGTGCATAGATTTGATGAACAAACAGTTTGGGTTTATGGTTGAGCAACAAGATACACCTTGGCACTATGTGTTGTTTTCGTTTTAAAAGGTTGTTTTGCCTTGATTGATAATCATGCTAGGTGCCGGGTGATTTTACCTGCTTGTGAATAAAGAATGGAGCTGCATCGAGATAAATTATTGGATCTTTGTGCATGAGTAGTTTAATCTTAGAGGCGGTGAATTATTTCTCGAGAGGGCGTTGGATTTACTCATGAAGACAGGTTATGCCATGGGGGCACAATGCCCATGCCTTGCACCATTGGCTGTAAGGAAAAAATTGAAAAAGAAAAGAAATAGTAATGGTTCAATGGTTCGGATGGTTTTAATATTGATATAAAATAGCTTCGATGTGTTTTTCCCTTAGCTCTGATGGTTGAAATTCCATTTGGGTTGGATTCGAAATAGTAGCTCAAAGATTTGCTCCACGAATCGGTTTGCAGCGGAAGAAGCCGACCTTTAGCAAACCGACCCATAAATAAGAAAATTTGCAACAAGGCACAAAGGGGGATCAGAGTGACTCAATAGAGGCGTCGAGACCTATGAAGAAGAAAAATCAGAAAATTGTGTTGAAGAATAATAAAAGCAAAAGGTTTATGTGATGGTGATGGGTAAAAATTAATGTGGTGACCTTACTAGTTGTTCGAAGATTAAAGATAATTGGAACCAAGATAGACATTGGAGAGAGATAGAAATTAAAATTAGAGTTGTGACCGTGCTAGAAAATTTGGAAGCCGAAGATAAATGGGAAGTAGTGGTTTGAAGAAAATTGCTTTCGTGATTACTTCTAGAAGGCAACATATTTTGTTTGGGCACCTTACTCTATTTTAATACAAGTTCTTTGAGATAGCAATGCTTTTGTCCATGATTGTGGTGTTGTAAGTCGGGAATTTCATTTTATGCAATCCGTGTTTTGAACAATACAATACGTCCTTCTATACCTCCTTCTCTTGTAGAATTGTGGATAGTTGTTGAAGTTTAAAATCATTATGAGCATTTGTTGAAGTAAGAAATCATTGTATATCTTGTAATATCTTTGGGGTAGTCTGCGATATGGCGATTTCTTGTTGACAATAGCGGGGCTGGTAAAATAGACTTATGTGAAAGGAGTTATTTTGGGAGGTTGTGCTTGGAGTTGATCTCTGAGTACACCGGACTTTCTATTATTTCAAGAAAAGACTGGTTGGTCTAGTGGTAGGGAGGTGGGGGGTTTTGGGGGCCAATGTCGGGGTTCAAGTAGGTGGTAAGCCCAAAAATTTTGTCCACCAAACTTGGGAGCTTTTGGGGGCCAAGGCCCTGGGGCGGCGAGATCAACCCGCGTGGCGCCTCCTCCACCCGTCGGATGGGCGTGGTTCTGAGACTTCCCTCTGTCCCTCCTCTCTCTCTCTCCCCCTCTCTTCCCTCATCTCTCTTCCCTCTCTCTTCCCCTCTCTCTCTATTTCTCCCCTCTCTCTATCTTTCTCTCTCTTTTCTATTCCTCTCTCTCTTTCTTCTCCTCCCTCTCTCTTCTCTCTCCTCTCTCTTCCCTCTCCTCTCTTCTCTCTTCCCTCATCTCTCTCTCTCCTCTCTTCTCTCTCTCTCTATCTCTCCTGTCTCCCCCTTTCTCACTCTTCTCTCTCTCTCTCTATCTATCTCTCCTCTCTCCTCTCTCTCCCCCCTCTCTCTCCTCTCTCTCTCTTTCCTTTTTTCCTTCTCTCTCTTCTATCTCTCTCCTCTCCTTTATTTCTCCTCTCTCTCTCTATTACTCCCTGTCCCTTCTCTGCTCTCTCCTCTCTCTCTCTCCTCTCTCTCATCTCTCTTCTTTCCCATCTCTCTCTCCTCTCTCTTCTTTCCCCCCCTCTCCCCCCCTCTCTCTTCCCTCTCTCCTTTCTCTCTTCTCTCTCCTCTCTCTTTCTTTCGGTTCTCCCTCTCTCTCTTCTCTCTCTCCTCTCTCCTCTCTCTCTTCTCTCTCCTCTCTCTTCTTTTCCCTCTCTCTCTCTTTTCCCCCATGTCTCTCCTCCCTCTCTCTCTCCCTCTCCTCTCTCCTCTCCTCTCTCTCTCCATCTCTCTCCCCTCTGTCTTTCCCCTCTTCTCTCTGGCTTTATTCTAGAACACTCTAGAAGGTCATCTCTCTCTCTCTCTCTCTCTCTCTCTTCTCTCCCTCTCTCCTCTCTCTCTTTCTCCTCTCTCCTCTCTCTTTCCTCTCTTATGTCTCTCATCCCTCTCTTCTCTCTCTCCTCTTTCTCCTCTCTCTCCCCTCTTTTCCTTCTCTCTCTGCTATCTCTCTCCTCTCTCTTTATTTCTCCCCCCTCTCCCTATCTCTCTCTCTCTCCTCTTTCTCCTCTCTCTCTCATGTCTCTTCTTTCCCATCTCTCTTTCCTCTCTCTTCTTTCCCCTCTCTCTCTCCCTCTCTCTTCCCTCTCTCTCTTCTCTCAAACTCTCTCCTCTCTTTCTGTCTCTCTCTTTTCTTTTCTCTCCCTCTCTCTCTCTCTCTCCCCTGGTATCCTTGTAGGGGTGGGTGGTCATGAAGAGGGCGTGGTATGTCCTAAGGATCTTTGGCTTGTGCACTCACGGCCATAAAAAATACCTCTCTCTCTCTCTCTCTCTCTCTCTTTTCTCTCTCTCTCTCTCTCCCGTTTTCTCTCTTCTCTCTCTCCCCTTTTTCCTTCTCTCTCTCCTATCTCTCTCCTCTCTCTCTATTTCTCCTTTCTCTCTCTATCTTTCTCTCTCTTTTCTATTCCCCTCTCTCTCTCTTCTCTCTCCTCTCTCCTCTCTCTTCCCTCTCTCCTTTTCTCTTCTCCCTCCTCTTTCTCTCCTCTCTCTCCTCTCTCTCTCTCTCCCTCTTTTCCTTCTCTCTCTCCTATCTCTCTCCTCTCTCTTTATTTCTCCCCCCCCTCTTCTATCTCTCTCTCTTCTCTGTCTCCCCCCCCTCCTCCTCCCTCTCTCTTCTCTCCCCTCCTCTATCTCTCTTCTCTCTCCTCTCTCTTCTTTCTCTCTCCATCTAACATTTCAAAATTAGAACTTTTTGACCATCTAGAACACTCCAGACCATTCCATTTTCACCACTTGCAAACTTTTAAAAAACCTTCTATTTTTAGAGATTCTAGATGCCTACCCTCTCTCCTCTCTCTCTTCTCCTCTCTCTCTCTCTCCCCCCACTCTCTCTCTCTCTCTCTCTCTCTCTCTCTCTCTTCCCTCCTCTCTCTCTCTCTCTCTATCTTTCTCTCCTCTCTATTTCTCTCTCTCTCTCTCTCTTCTCTCCTCTTCCTCTCTCTTCTCTCTCTTCTCTCTCCTCTGTGCTCTTCTCTCTATCTCCTCCCTCTCCTCTCTTCTCTCTCTCTCCTCTCTCCTCTCCTATCTCTCTATTTCTCCCCTCTCTCTCTCCTCTCCCCCCCTCTCTCTCTCTCTCTCCTCTCTCTTCTCTCTCTCTCTCTCTCTCTCTCTCTCTCTCTCTCTCTCTCTCTTCCTCTCTCTCTCTCTCTCTCTCTCTCTCTCTCTCTCTCTCTCTCTCTCTCTCTATTTCTCTCTCTCTCTCTCTTCTCTCCCTCTTCCCTCTCTCTTCTCTCTCTTCTCTCTCCTCTGTGCTTCTCTCTCTCTCTCCTCCTCTCTCTCTCTCTCTCCTCTCTCCTCTCTCCTCTCTCTCTCCTATCTCTCTGTTTCTCCTCTCTCTCCTCTCTCCTCTCTCCTATCTCTCTCCTCTCTCTCTCCTATCTCTCTCCTCCCTCTCCTCTCTCCTCTTTCTCCTCTCTCTCTCCTATCTCTCTCCTCTCTCTCTATTTCTCCCCTCTCTCTATCTCCTATCTCTCTCCTATTTCTCTATCTCCTATTTCTCTCCTCTCTCTCTATTTCTCCCCTCTCTCTCTACCTTTCTCTCTCTTTCTATTCTCTCTCCCTCTTCTCCTCCTCTCTCTTCTCTCTTCTCTTTCCCTCCTCTCTCTTTCTCTCTAGTTTTTAGAACATTCTAGAAGGTTCTAGGATCATCAAGGCCTTTAATTAACCAAAGGAATTTCCATTGCTCCAGCCTTAACTAAGTATGGACTTCCTATTATGTCAAGAAAAGGGTATGGTTGGTCTAGTGGTAAGGGGGGGGTTTGGGGCCAATGTCCGGGGTTCAAGTCGTGGTAAGCCAAAAATTTTGTCCACCAAACTTGGGGCTTCAGGGGGCCAAGGCCACGGGCGGACGAGATCAAGCCGCGTGGCGCCTCCTCCACCGTCGGATGGGATCTTTTCTATTTTTGTCCCTCCTCTCTCCTCTATCTCCCCTCTCTCTCTCCCCCCTCTCTCTTCCCTCTCTCCTCTCGCTCTCTCTTCCCTCTCTCTTCCCTCTCTCTCTATTTCTCCCCTCTCTCTATCTTTCTCTCTCTTTTCTATTCCTCTCTCTCTTTCTTCTCCTCCCTCTCTCTTCTCTCTCCTCTCTCTTCCCTCTCTCTCTTCTCTCTTCCCTCATCTCTCTCTCCTCTTCTCTTCTCTCTCTCTCTCTCTCTCCTGTCTCCCCCTTTCTATCTTCTCTCTCCTCTCTCTATCTCTCTCTCCTCTCTCTCTCTCTCCCCCTCTCTCCTCTCTCTCTCTTTCCTTTTTTCCTTCTCTCTCTTCTATCTCTCTCCTCTCCTTCTATTTCTCCTCTCTCTCTCTATTACTCCCTGTCCCTCTCTCTGCTCTCTCTCTCTCTCTCTCCTCTCTCTCATCTCTCTTCTTTCCCATCTCTCTCTCCTCTCTCTTCTTCCCCCCTCTCTCTCCCCTCTCTCTTCCTCTCTTCTTTCTCTCTTCTCTCTCCTCTCTCTTCTTCTCTCTCTCTTTCAGTTCTCCTCTCTCTCTTCTCTCTCCCTCTCTCTTCTTTCCCTCTCTCTCTCTTTTCCCCATGTCTCTCCTCCCTCTCTCTCTCCTCTCCTCTCCTCTCTCTCCTCCCTCTCTCTCTCTCCTCTCTCTCCTCTCTCTCTCTCCCATCTCTCTCCCCCTCTGTCTTTCCCTCTTCTCTCTCTAGCTTTATTCTAGAACACTCTAGAAGGTCATCTCTCTCTCTCTCTCCTCTCTCTTCTTTCTCTCCCCTCTCTCCTCTCTCTCTTTCTCCTCTCTCCTCTCTCTTTCCTCTCTTATGTCTCTCATCCCTCTCTTCTCTCTCTCCCTTTTTCTCCTCTCTCTCCCTCTTTTCTTCTCTCTCTCTCTCTCCTCTCTCTTTATTTCTCCCCCTCCCTATCTCTCTCTCTCCTCTTTCTCCTCTTCTCTCTCATCTCTCTTCTTTCCCATCTCTCTCTCTCCTCTCTCTTCTTTCCCTCTCTCTCTCCCTCTCTCTTCCTCTCTTCTCTCAAACTCTCTCCTCTCTTTTCTGTCTCTCTCTCTTTTTCTTTCTCTCCTCTCTCTCTCTCTTTTCTCTCTCTCTCTCTCTCTCTCTCTCTCTCCCAGATTTTTCTCTCTTCTCTCTCTCCTTTTTTTCCTTCTCTCTCTCTCTCTCTCTTTTTCTCTCTCTCTATCTTTCTCTCTCTTTTCTATTCCCTCTCTCTCCCCCCTCCCCTCTCTCCTCTCTCTCCCCTCTTCCCTCTCCTTTCTCTCTTCTCCCTCCTCTTTTCTCTCCTCTCATCTCATCTCTCTCTCTTTTTCCTCTCTCTCCTATCTCTCTCCTCTCTCTTTATTTCTCCCCTCTTCCTATCTCTCTCTCTCTTCTCTGTCTCCCCCTCTCCCTCCTCCTCTCTCTTCTCTCCCTCTATCTCTCTTCTCTCTCCTCTCTCTTCTTTCTCTCTCCCGTCTAACATTTCAAAATTTTGAACACCTGACCATCTAGAACACTCCAGACCATTCCATTTTCACCACTTGCAAACTTTTAAAAAACTTTCTATTTTTAGAGATTCTAGATGCCTACCCTCTCTCCTCTCTCTTCTCCTCTCTCTCTCTCTCTCTCTCTCTCTCTCTCTCTCTCTCTCTTCTCTCCCTCTTCCCTCCTCTCTCTCTCTCTCTCTCTCTATCTTTCTCTCTCCTCTCTATTTCTCTCTCTCTCTTATCTCCCTCTTCCCTCTCTCTTCTCTCTCTTCTCTCTCCTCTGTGCTCTTCTCTCTATCTCCTCCCTCTCCTCTTCTCTCTCTCCCCTCTCCTCCTCTCTCTCTCTCTCTCTCTCCTGTCTTCTCTTTCTCCTCTCTCTCTCTCTCCCTCCCCCCCCCCTCTCTCTCTCTCCTCTCTCTCTCTCTCTCTCTCCTTCTCTTCTTCCTCTCTCTCTCTCTCTCTCTCTCTATCTTTCTCTCTCCTCTCTATTTCTCTCTCTCTCTCTTCTCTCTCTCTTCCCTCTCTCTTCTCTCTCTTCTCTCTCCTCTGTGCCTCTCTCTCTCTCTCCTCCCTCTCCTCTCTTCTCTCTCTCTCCTCTCTCCTCTCTCTCTCCTCTCTCTCTCCTATCTCTCTATTTCTCCCCTCTCTCTATCTCCTCTCTCCTCTCTCCTATCTCTCTCCTCTCTCTCTCCTCTCTCTCCTCCCTCTCCTCTCTCCTCTTTCTCCTCTCTCTCTCTCCTATCTCTCTCTCCTCTCTCTCTATTTCTCCCCTCTCTCTATCTCCTATCTCTCTCCTATTTCTCTATCTCCTATTTCTCTATCTCCTATTTCTCTCCTCTCTCTCTATTTCTCCCCTCTCTCTCTACCTTTCTCTCTCTTTTCTATTCCTCTCTCCCTCTTCTCCTCCTATCTCTTCTCTCTTCTCTTTCCCTCCTCTCTCTTCTCTCTCTAGTTTTTTTTAGAACATTCTAGAAGGTTCTAGGATCATCAAGGCCTTTAATTAACCAAAGGAATTTCCATTGCCCCAGCCTTAACTAAGTATGGACTTCCTATTATTCAAGAAAAGACTGGTTGGTCTAGTGGTAAGGGTGGGGGGTTTGGGGGCCAATGTCCAGGGTTCAAGTCCGTGGTAAACCAAAAAAATTTTGTCCACCAAACTTGGGAGCTTTTGGGGGGCCAAGGCCCACGGACGGCCGAGATCAAGCCACGTGGTGCCTCCTCCACCGTCGGATGGACGTGGACTACAGACTTCCCTCTGTCCATCCTCTCTCCCCTCTCTCTTCCCTCATCTCTCTTCCCTCTCTCTTCCCTCTCTCTCTATTTCTCCCCTCTCTCTATCTTTCTCTCTCTTTTCTATTCCTCTCTCTCTTTCTTCTCCTCCCTCTCTCTTCTCTCTCCTCTCTCTTCCCTCTCTCTCTCTTCTCTCTTCCCTCATCTCTCCCTCTCCTCTCTTCTCTCTCTCTCTCTATCTCTCCCTGTCTCCCCCTTTCTATCTTCTCTCTCCTCTCTCTATCTCTCTCTCCTCTCTCCTCTCTCTCCCCCCTCTCTCTCCTCTCTCTCTCTTTCCTTTTTTCCTTCTCTCTCTTCTATCTCTCTCCTCTCCTTCTATTTCTCCTCTCTCTCTCTATTACTCCCCTGTCCCCTTCTCTCTGCTCTCTCCTCTCTCTCTCCTCTCTCTCATCTCTCTTCTTTCCCATCTCTCTCTCCTCTCTCTTCTTTCCCCTCTCTCTCCCCTCTCTCTTCCCTCTCTTCTTTCCCTCTTCTTTCTCCTCTCTCTTCTTCTCTCTCTCTTTCAGTTCTCCTCTCTCTCTTCTCTCTCCTCTTTCTTCTTTCCCCTCTCTCTCTCTTTTCCCCATGTCTCTCCTCCCTCTCTCTCTCCCTCTCCTCTCTCCTCTCTCTCCTCCCTCTTCTCTCTCTCTCCTCTCTCTCCTCTCTCCTCTCTCATCTCCTCTCTCTCTCCCATCTCTCTCCCACTCTGTCTTTCCCTCTTCTCTCTTTAGCTTTATTCTAGAACACTCTAGAAGGTCATCTCTCTCTCTCTCCTCTCTCTTCTCTTCTCTCTCCTCTCTCCTCTCTCTCTTTCTCCTCTCTCCTCTCTCTTTCCTCTCTTATGTCTCTCATCCCTCTCTTCTCTCTCTCCTCTTTCTCCTCTCTCTCTCCCCCCTCTTTTCCTTCTCTCTCTCCTATCTCTCTCCTCTCTCTTTATTTCTCCCCCCTCTCCCTTTGGTGAGCCCGGATGGGGAAGCAGAATGGTTAGAGATGTTAGATAATGACGAGTTAGAGATATCAGGGTGGAATAGGATTTCAGACGACAGTGTGAAATGGCCGACTCCACAAGGCCGTCATGTCTTGCATTTGTGTGGTGGTTTTGAGATGGTGATTTTTCAATGATACGACTAGATATCCGGGTTACGGAAAAGCGAACTTGTAAAAATGCAAGTGTTGTAGACTACATCATTGCTAAGCCGTCTTTCGCTAAACATATTGTTAGTTTGACAGTTGGAGATGAAAATGAGAACTCTGATCATGTGCCTGTGTCCATAGAAATAAGCGTACAGTGTCAATATAGACAACAGGGTGCTTCACTAAAGGTAAGCGGATATACTTAAAATATGATAAAGGCGGGAGGGTATAGTAAAATGTGCATAAAAAGTTGCATCCCTTGTTTGGCCTAATCTGATCTGAGGAAATGAGTGATGCAATGACTATGATTTTGACTCAATCTGGCGGCCAATTTGTTTTATTTCTTATCATACGTGCGGGGGCTACCTTGCAATGCATGGTTTGATCGCGGAATGCAAGCAACAAAGGTTAAGATTTAAATTAGCACAAAGGGGTGAATAAGGTACATGAAAGAAAGGTTTATATTCAAATGCTTAAAAGCAAGAAGCGGGCATATCGCACAAAAGAATAGGAAAATGGTGGAAGAGTTGTTGGCTGAACCTAAAAATTTTGGAAGAGGCTTAAAACTGCGCAATATAGGGCTGATGGGTTGCATGTTGAGGCTTTGATAGCACATGTGCGGAAGCTATATAATGTACACAGGGTTGAAGGTACGATGGTAGAAAAGCAGAGGATGTGCTTACTTTTTACTATCAATGACATACTGAGGATGGACTTAAGAGGCTTGCTAATGGTAAAGCGGCGGATGCTTGTGGCCTTATGGCTGAAATGCTTAAATGGGCTGGAGAAGAAGTTGCAAATAAGATTGTGGATATGTTTAATATGGCAGTGAGAGATGGGTTTCCCATGTCTTGGCAGGTGAATAGGGTTGTGCCATTGCATAAATCGGGGGGATGAAGCTGATCGAGGGAAACTATCATTACCATCATGGTTAGTAGTCTTTATGCAAAATTGTTTGCTTCCATACTTGGCGTAAAATTAGCATTTGGAAAGAGCATAATGTCGAGGCTTGATGGGGCAAGCGGGTTTTAGATCCAAGAAGTCCCTCTTGATCATCTGGTTACTCTCCGGACTATGATGGACTCGGTTATTGGTAAAAGGAAACCTATGTTTGCTACATTTGTAGATTTCAGTAAAGCTTTTGATATGGTGGATAGGCGAAATTTGTGGCGCAGGATGGTGGATTTGAGGATCCCATCAAGCCTTAGGCATGCTGTAAGTGTACTTTATAAGAAAGTACTTGTACAATTATCATTTCCTTTTCTAGGATCATGTGATGAAGTGGTAGAAAGCAATATGGGGGTGAAGCAGGGATGTCCGTTGTCACCTACTTTGTTTGGTCTATTTATAGACCAGCTTGAAGGATGGATACGAGCACATGGAGGAGATGGTACACCTCTGAATGGGTACGTTTTTAAGCTTTTACTATATGCTGATGATGTGGTCTTTGCTTTCTCGAGCATAGAAGGGATGCAAACTCATCTAGATGTGCTTTCATAAGATTACGTGATGCTATGGGTATGCGGGTGAATCTGGATAAGACCAAAATTTTGTGGTTTTGGGCGAGTAAAGGCGGATCATGTTCATTTCGATTATATGGGTAAGCAAGTGGAGATTATGGAGAATTATAAATATTTAGGCTTGATTGTAGATAAGAGCCCTAAGCGGAATCAATTTGTTGAACATAGAGTGAATCTTTGGCTTAAAGGCATTATATGCCATGAGAGAAAGTGTGTGAGTGCTGATATTTGGAATTTTGAAATGGGCGTATGCTTTATAAAGTGCTTGTGCAGACTGTAGTGCTCTATGGATGTGAAGTTTGGGGGCCTGGACTTGCTAATGACAGATGGAAGAAGGTGGAAAAGATACAAAAGAAGTTCTTTCATACTGAGTTGGGTACTAAAATGCAGACACCCTATGACATGATGTTAGTAGAGTCTTGGGGATGATGTCACTTGAGGCTGAAGCTCTATGCAGGTTGCTACGCTATGTGTGCAAGGTTTTGTATGATATACCCGGTCAATAGTTTGCCCGGACATGCTCTAGAAGAAACCAGGGAATAAAGGATGGTATCACGGATGTTACTAAGTGGCTTGTGAAATGGGGGATGAATATTGATGAGTTATGGATGCACAAGAAAGATATTGATAGCTGGGTTAAGACGAGTTTTCTAAATAAGTCATGGAGCGTGCCGGCTGTAAAGAAAGAATATTATAGGAATCACATGAATCCCTCTTTTCAGGAAGCACAATATCTCAGGGAACCCATATCAGTGAAGTACAGGCAAGCAATTGCTAGAATCCGGTTAAGCTCACATCATCTTGGTGTAGAAGTTGGGAGATGGGCGGACATTGCACATGAATATAGATGTTGTAAAATATGTGATGCAGGGGTAGTGGAGGATGAGGCGCATGTTTTGCTCTTTTGTGATGCCTATTCCGATATAAGAGCAAAGTATGGGATTGATGTGGATTCACTTAGTGATTTTTTTCGGTACCCAGGTTCATGTATTGGAGGGTGTATTGTTGAGATTCTTAAGCATAGAGAGGAATGGTTGAAAAGGAAAAATGTGGAGGAGATAGAGGTAGAGGAGCCCAGTGTATTATTCTCAGAGGATGCACTGGATGATTTGTTTTATGACTTTGATTGTGATGTGTAAACGTCTCATAGGCCTGGCGGTCTCGAAGACGTAATAATAAATTTCATTTCATTTCTCTCCTCTTTCTCCTCTCTCTCTCATCTCTCTTCTTTCCCATCTCTCTCTCCTCTCTCTTCTTTCCCCTCTCTCTCTCTCCTCTCTCTCTTCCCTCTCTCTTCTCTCAAACTCTCTCTCTCTCTCTCTCTCTCTCTCTCTCTCTCTCTCTCTCTCTCTCTCCCTCCTTGGGTTTTCTCTCTTCTCTCTCTCCCCTTTTTTCCTTCTCTCTCTCCTATCTCTCTCCTCTCTCTCTATTTCTCCTCTCTCTCTCTATCTTTCTCTCTCTTTTCTATTCCCCCCTCTCTCTCTTCTCCCTCCTCTCTCCTCTCTCTCTCCTCTCTCTTCCCTCTCTCCTTTCTCTCTTCTCCCTCCTCTTTCTCTCCTCTCTCTCATCTCTCTCTCCCCTCTTTTCCTTCTCTCTCTCCTATCTCTCTCCTCTCTCTTTATTTCTCCCCCCTCTTCCTATCTCTCTCTCTCTTCTCTGTCTCCCCCCTCCCTCCTCCCTCTCTCTCTTCTCTCCCTCTATCTCTCTTCTCTCTCCTCTCTCTTCTTTCTCTCTCCCGTCTAACATTTCAAAATTCTGAACACCTGACCATCTAGAACACTCCAGACCATTCGATTTTCACCACTTGCAAACTTTTAAAAAACCTTCTATTTTTAGAGATTCTAGATGCCTACCCTCTCTCCTCTCTCTTCTCCTCTCTCTCTCTCTCTCTCTTGGAGAAATTAGAGGTGCCAGAACAATTACGGGCAGCAGTGCAAGTATTATATGAAAAGGTATTGATACAGCTTTCCTTTCCCCTCTCTGTAGAAAACCCAGAATATATTGATAGCAATATGGGGGTCAAGCAGGGCTGCCCAATGTCTCCCACTCTGTTTGGATTGTTCATTGACAGTCTTGAGGGCTGGTTACATGACAATTGCCCAGAGGGGACAGATATTTACGGCTATGTGGTGCAGATACTAATGTATGCTGATGACGTAGTTATTTTTGCCAGATCACCAGAACACATGCAGAAACATTTAGATGGGCTGGCCCGCTTCTGTGATACCACGGGAATGCAAGTGAACTTGGATAAGACAAATATCATGACAGTAGGGGCACTTAAACAGGAATTATTTCAATATAAGGGAGCTCTGGTGAATACCTGTGATTCCTATAAGTACTTGGGGTTGATTTTCCACAGGAACCATAGATGGAACATGTGCATACAGCAGAGAATCGATGGGAGTTATAAGGCTCTTTATGCTATGCAGAGCCTATGCCGAGAAGCACATTTATGGTCTTGGTCACTTAAGCAGAAACTTTTTGTTTCACTAGTACAGAGTGTAGCATTATATGGCAGTGAGATATGGGGGCCTAGCCTCTCACAGGGATTATGGGATGATTTAGAGCAAATTCTAAAGAAATTCATACGCCTTGAGATAGGGGTAAAAGCTCAGACTCCATATCAAATGATGTTAACTGAATGTGGGCTAATGCCTTTAGAAGGAGAAGCGTTAGTCAGATGCATTAGATACCTGAAAAAAGTGGATACCATGGACATCACAAGACTCCCTCACACGGCCCTTTTGGTTAGCAAGGATAAAGGATGGTTTCAAGATGTTGTAAGATGGCTAAGGAAGTGGGATATTACTTGGGCGCAGGAGGCACTTCTGGTAGGCAATAACTTGAGACAATGGGTTTTTGGTAAGGTATACAAGAAGATGTGGTCTCAACCTAAAACAAAAATGATTCTATACAGGCAAAGCATGAATCCTAGTTTGGGAATAGCCAAGTACCTACATGAGAACATCTCTATAAAGAAAAGGCATGCAATAGGACGAATACGTCTTAGCTCGCATCATTTGGGAGTGGAAACTGGTAGATGGGGACATGTTATCCCTAGGATGGAGAGATATTGTAAGATTTGCGGGGAAGAACAAATAGAAGATGAAGAACATGCATTGCTTCATTGTAGTGCTTATGATGCATTAAGAGCACAACATGGGATTAATGTCCAAGATCTTTGTACCTTCTTTACCTTGGGAGGAGATAAGATTGGGGCATATATATTAGAATTGATGAGATGTAGAGAGAATTGTCTGAAGAGATTGAATAACATTATAGAGGATGATAATATGTTGAGTGAGAGTGACGAGTTAGATGAGGATTCTGAAACTCATCTACTCTTTTATGATGATGTGTAAAAGTTTGGTTGTCTTTTAGGCCTTTGAGGCCTCCCAAAGACTTAATACACTTCACTTCTCTCTCTCTCTCTCTCCCCCCCCCACTCTCTCTCTCTCTCTCTCTCTCTCTCTCTCTCTCTCTCTCTCTCTCTCTCTCTCTCTCTCTCTCTCTCTCTCTCTCTCTCTCTCTCTCTCTCTATCTTTCTCTCTCTCTCTCCTCTTTCTCTCTCTCTCTCTTCTCTCCCTCTTCCCTCTCTCTTCTCTCTCTTCTCTCTCTCCTCTCTTCTCTCTCTCTCTCCCTCTCCTCTCTTCTCTCTCTCTCCTCTCTCCTCTCTCCTCTCTCTCTCATATCTCTCTATTTCTCCCCTCTCTCTATCTCCTCTCTCCTCTCTCTCTCTCTCCTATCTCTCTCCTCTCTCTCTCCTATCTCTCTCCTCCCTCTCCTCTCTCCTCTCTCTCTCCTCTCTCCTCTCTCTCCTCTCTCTCTCCTATCTCTCTCTCTCTCTCTATTTCTCCCCTCTCTCTATCTCCTATCTCTCTCCTATTTCTCTATCTCCTATTTCTCTCCTCTCTCTCTATTTCTCCCCTCTCTCTCTACCTTTCTCTTTCTTTTCTATTCCTCTCTCCCTCTTCTCCTCCTCTCTCTTCTCTCTTCTCTTTCCCTCCTCTCTCTTCTCTCTCTAGTTTTTTTTAGAACATTCTAGAAGGTTCTAGGATCATCAAGGCCTTTAATTAACCAAAGGAATTTCCATTGCCCCAGCCTTAACTAAGTATGGACTTCCTTTATTTCAAGAAAAGACTGGTTGGTCTAGTGGTAAGGGTGGGGGGTTTGGGGGGCAATGTCCAGGGTTCAAGTCCGTGGTAAACCAAAAAAATTTTGTCCACCAAACTTGGGAGCTTTTGGGGGGCCAAGGCCCACGGACGGCCGAGATCAAGCCACGTGGCGCCTCCTCCACCGTCGGATGGGTGGACTACAGACTCACGCACGCACGCACTCACTCACGGACACTATTTTCTTATTATATATAAAGAAGACTATATATCTGATGTATATATATATATGTTCTTATGTTTCGCGCTTATCCGACCGTCCGTTCGAGATCCGACGGCTCACGTGGGTTTGGGACGTATCCTACGGCCCAGATGGCCTGGGAGTTTACATATAATATGTGTACCATGGTCCTACGGTCCAGATTGATCTGATCCTGACCGTCGGTCTGAGATCCGACGGCTCACGTGGCTTGGAGACACATCCTACGGTCCACGTGGCTTTGGGAATTATATGTAATAGATCCTACGACTCATATTGCTTTTATATAGTGAGATCTTGATCGTTGATCAGTCTAAAATCTTAAGGCTCATATTGAATGCTCGTTCCTTAAAGAAAGGCTTTTAAATTTTTTTATGTTATTGAGGGGATTCGAACCCTAGTCCTCAACCCCCCAAACCCCCCACTCTAACCACTAGACCAAGCATTATTTCTATGAATAATTTATGTTTCAATTATACTTAAGGGTAATTTCTAATTAAGATAAAATAGACTATAATATTCTAGGATGTTTTGAAAGTTTCAAAATGTTCCAGAAAGTTCTAAAATGTTCTAGAAATTTCTAGAATGTAAGGGAATCCAGGAGAATTAAAGGGAATATAAGGACATGCTAAAACTGGAACAATGCGCCGTAGGACGTATTAATTTTCTTGTATATAGATATAGATATATAGATATATAGATGATAAGTTGATAGTGGGCAACATGGGATGGCGCATTGCATGGCTAGATGAAATAAAAGGTAGGTTAGACAATGTGCACATGCCTAAATCTTATCTTTATTATTTTTTCTTATCTTTTTATTTTTATTTTTTTTGAAGGGCGATAAACTCTTATTCAATATTTCAAAAAAGAGCACGCATAATTGCAAGGACAGGAATAAAATCTCAGCGGACAAAGATAATCCACTGAGTGCAGCCACCTGTCTATGCATAAGATAAGATACCCAAATATTCCTCAAAAATTAAACTCTCTTTCTCAGGAGCAAGCTGGAAACATAGATATGCCTTCACCAATCTGTCTTGCGCCTCGTGAAGAACTTGGTCAACACTAATTGATAAGCCTTTGAAGATACACAACTGCCTTCTTTTCCAAACAGACCACAACAATCAGCCTGAAGCTAAGTGCTGAAGAAAATCTATAGAGTTTTAATGCTTAACTTGGAGACAAGGTCAATGACTTAACCAAATACACTATGCAAATTCAATGGCAAGTTCAAAGTTCACTAGCTTAAAATTAAGTGCAAAGTGAATCACCAACTTTTCTTATTGAATAATACCTTCAATAGTCATTCATTCACAATAGATATTCAAAAGCACTTATTTCTCTATTCCCGAGAATACAAGCATTATTCAATCAATAAACCATTTCTCGAACTCGATCACTTCAGGCACTCACTCATTTGTCATGATCTCCCCTTTTTTGACTCTGTTCCGTCGGTGCAGGAGCGTGTTGCAGCTCGGCTAGCCGGAATCCACGGCCTTACTATTTTCTCCCATAGGCAATCATTATCCCACAGGCATAGTTTCATTTTCGGGATCTCCAGACTAATATCCCACATGCATTTTAACTGTTTCGCGATCCTGAACCATTGAACTTCATTTAATCAAAATAACCTAAGGTTTTCAACTTACCACATGATATACTTGCAACCATAGCCCTTACTCATCAATTCGTCACCATCCCTTTATCATATGATGATTCAACCCTAGTGTTCAACTCTGTAACCTGGTTCTGGAATCTGTCTCTGGATTTAGTATGCCTTTCACTTTAACTGTAAAGCCATAGCCCTCGAAGTTTGAACAGGAAAATATTAACCATATCCATCTCCCCTGTCAATAATATTTAAATATCACATGATCAAATGTTCTCATCCTCCCCTTCATGTGATATTCCTGATTTGCAGCATTTAAGTAGGCTTCTCAACTCTTGGAATCTTGTTACTGGCAGAGCCTTAGTCAATAAGTCAGCCAACTGTTCTCTTGTACAAATGTATGTCAGATGAACTTGATTCTTTTCCACCATATCTCTGAGAAAATGGACTTCCATTTCTATGTGTTTGGACCTTTCATGGAGAACAGGATTTTTAGACATAGCTATGCAGCTAGTACTGTCACAGAATATTATTGTAGGACTTTGTTGAATAAAACCAAGTTCATTCAAAGCCTTCTCTCCCATACGATTTCTTTCACAGCTAAGGAGGCAGAATTATATTCTGCCTCAACACTTGATAAGAAGAAGAAGAGATTTTAATGTCACGCCACAAGGCAGCGTCCTATCGGACATGTGACACTTTACAACACACCCAGATGGGTCCTGCCCCCACCACTTTACATTGCTGAAGTGGGTCCTTCCCCCACCAACTTTACATTGCATGGCCACTTTCACAACGAGGCGTTGAACCCGTGACCTTGGGTATGGCAGTTTAACGTCTTACCACAGGACTGCTACTTTGCTTTTTGCATTTCCATGCAATTGGTGCACCACCCAACATGGTTATGTAACCTGAAGTAGATCTTCTCTGGTCAAGGTCTCCACCCCAATCAGCATCACAGAAAGCCTTCAATTTAAGTTCACTTGAATTATACATAATGCCAAAATGCAAAGTACCTTTCAAATACCTCAAGATTCTTTTGGCAGCAATCCAGTGTGCCTTTCCTGGGTCATGATTATATCTGCTCAACAAATTTACTGCAAAAGCAATGTCAGGTCTTGTGCAATTAGCAACATATGATAAACATCCAATCAGAGATCTATAAAAGCCTGTTGTTACAAGCTGTTCCAAGTGGAAGGATAAATGGCGAGAAGTACCTGCTGGCTAGTCAAGGCATGGAAGAGAGATAGTAACCATGACCAAACTGGCTGAACTTTTGAGACTCTTAACTTGTCGCTTACACAATGGGCATAGTTCTGAAATGCGGGGATAAAACTTATGAACCAACACATTAACCCACAGACACCTGTGAAGGAGTTGCCACCATAAGGCAGAAACTTTGGGATGAAGCAATTTATTCCAGACCCAGGACTATATATGCTTCCACTGAGGAGGGGGAATGCGGAGCTGCCAACTAGCCTGAGGGGGGACAATGTCAACATCAACCAGCTTTTGATATAATGAATGCACAAGACATTGTGCATTAACAATTTGGGGACCAGTCCAAATAGGCACATCAACTGGTTGTGAAGGATCGTCTGGCAGAATGTCAGCCATCTTTTGCCACAGAGCTCTGTCCCATCGAGATGGCATAAACTTAGTCTGAAAAGCATCCCAAGGCAACAATTGTATCTTTTTATTGAAGGAAACAATTGTATAGCTTGCTGCCATGCTATGGCAGCATGTAAGAGCCAAGCATATATTAGCACTAATCCTATCAGTTTGGTTCAATTTGCAAGATAATAGGAGAATGCTTCACTAGCATACATTCAAGTTTGAAGAGCAAAGGAAGGACAATTGACTCAAGTCACTCAAGAGATGCAAAAGGTCAAACAAGCATAGGAATTGTAGAGAAGAGAGAAAGAAGACCCCTTGAAGAGCATTCCATGGTATGTGATCATTTATGAGCTTGGCATTTTTGGCATTCTTTTGATTTCCATCCTCATCCACTCCACCATCCCAAATAGCATTGGACCTTGACTCCTTCCTCATACACCTCCCAAAGTCAAACTTGACCTTGAAAGTTCTTTCTAGTCAAAATACACCTTCATAAAACACCCACTTGCTCCATCAACCACTAGTTCAAGAGAGACTTGACTTAGTCATAACTTTGCTTATGAAGTCAACATTCCATGCAACTTGAGCAAAATGTAGAGAGGCTTGCAAAATTCCCAAAATCCCTAAGGGAGATGCTAAAAATTCAAATATGCCTCAAAGATGCCTCAAAGATGCTCCACAAAATTTTTGGCTTCCTAATGAGCACTAGATGTGCCAAGTCCCCCTACACCTTACTACACACATCACACCCATCACCATTTCATCCTTTTCATCTCAAAATTCATTTCTAAATATCATGGTTGCCACATCACCTTTGACAACTCATCATTCACACACATCATCTCCACATCATTCTAAAAATTTTGACTAGAGAGAATTTTCAAATTCAAGTGGGCTGACAAGTCATCATTCCCATTGGCCATGTCATTCTACCTAGCCATGCCATGTTTTTCAAATGCCACTTCATCCACTCCCCAAATTTTTTCCAAACTCCAAAAAGCTCTATGGTGAAAAAAGACCCCAGAATATTATAGGGCACAAAAAAAGATTCCCCTAGAAAAAAAGAATTTTGAGAAAAGGCCTTATTTTAGGCATGGTATATGTGTTCTAGGGAATCGTGCCATAGGGTGTGGGGGTGCAAAAATTTTCCTATCTACCCCCTTAGCCTAATTTCTCTTCCAAGCCAATCCCCCCCAAGTGGAGCATGGAGCATCAGGGGTGTGGAGGTATGGAATCCCACCGGACGTGGACACGCTAATAATCAGAAGAAATCAAATTTTTGAGCCTTATATACTTTGTCTGCCAATTTGAATTGGGCCTGTGGGATATTTCTCTTCGAACTGCCAGAAACCTAAATCTGGAAAATGCCAAGATCCGTTCAGAGCGACCTAACAAACCATTAATTCAGCACCTAAACCTGCCGAA
The DNA here is from genome assembly GCA_021234155.1 of Isoetes taiwanensis. Taxonomy (NCBI): domain Eukaryota; kingdom Viridiplantae; phylum Streptophyta; class Lycopodiopsida; order Isoetales; family Isoetaceae; genus Isoetes; species Isoetes taiwanensis. The sequence continues at coordinate 5,007,290 of JAJEKV010000051.1, forward strand.
TCATTATGTTTAATGCCATGAATGCTTAGTGCGGGCTAAAAAGCGAGAGGATTTGAAAGAAATGATGAAGATTTCAACGGGCTGTACATTCTACAAAAGGGATTTTTTCGCGACGAAGTTTTTCGAGGGCTTGAAGGCAAAAAGAAGATTTTTGGCTTTGAAGAAGGACCGCTTGACAACCTTGAGCTTGATCCGACCTCCTATGTTTGCCTTTGATCCGGATTATTGACTCAATTCTTGGATCTTTTATGTGCACCTATTTGATCCCCGTGCCCAAGACCCGAGCTTGGGATGTTATATTATCTTCTGAGTGACTGATTCAATTGAAAATCCGACCTTTGCAGCAGTTTGTTTGAGTTACTTTGTGACCTTTTCAAAAAAGCAAAAATTATCATAGGTTTGTTGTCATAGCGTGAGTATCTAGTGCCCATGCACATTGTTAGCTGTGTTTTGTCTACCTATATCACAAACCCTTAGAAAGTGCAAAAGCCAAATCCCTGCATTGTAATGGAAAGTTAGCACTGTTAGAACATGAGGTGTTGCACAACAGGTGTGGAATATAGGAGAGCCACTGTTTGAACTTCAATCCTGTCAAACAAAGTATGTGGAAGTAGACAACATAAGATACACGTGCAGTTGACCCTTACAAAACATTATCTCTCAAGAACATTTTCTTCTTACAGTCTTAGGCTAAGAATTATCAAAAGAGAAAATTGGATCCTTTCTGGTCAAGAAGAATAGTTGGCCCCCTCACAGTGGAGACAAATCTGAGAGAGATAGAGTTGATAGTCCCAAAAATTCATCACCAATATCGAAGTTCCAAACATCAGCTCTCTCGGGGATATTGACCAAAAATTGATGGGTCGGTGGCTTGAATCTTGCCCATCTAGCCTACTCGACCCTTGCTGAGCTTTTTGCGATCTGTGAGTGACAAGTGTTGAGAACATCAAGGAGTAATATCCACACCCATAGCCCCATCGATCACATTCTACAAGAGATTTTGTGAGGCAGACTTTTTTCTCTTCAGGGAAACACACTTCCAGTGATCTTTTGTGATTCTTTCTGGAATCTTTGCACCCAGAGTGGTTGCCTTAAGCAACCTGGAGGTTCTAAACCACTGAGGTTGAAGGTTTTGCCAGGATTACCTTCAACATTTTGGAGGTTCTACCGAGATCATCTTCCGGAATCACGGACTCATGGCACCAAGAAGAGTTAATGAGACATCCGAGCCTCTTGAGACACGGGATACGGGGGGAAGCTACCGCTACACCCATCTGTCACCATATTGGGCAACCGCCGGGCATGCCTTATCAATACTTCGAGTTAAGTGTGCCTACTCCAGTCCCTGTTTTTGATCCGAGCATGAATGCCAACAATTTCCTCAAGACCTTTGAAGAATACTATCAAGAATATGGTCACAAAAAAGGCTGTAAGTTTTCTGAATTTAAGAAATGTTTCAAGAATGATGAGGTAAGGGCTTGGTTAGAGTATGTTATAGGTTTAGGCACCAATTCTTGGGAAGAACTGGTAAAAAAGTTTCTAGCAAGATTTGGAAGAGTCTTGGACCCTCAAGATTTAATATTTGAGTTGCAAACTTTTAAGATCAAAACATGGTGAAAGTGTGCAGCAGTATGTCGAAAGATTCAATCACTATCTTGTCAAATGCCAAATCAATCATGTTCCTAACCATACATTGCATCTAGTGGCTTCTTTTATCAGGGGATTGAGCAGCAGACCAAGAATACGTAAAGCTTTTGAAGATTCAAAAACGGGAGGGATTTGATACAATACACAAGGCTTTCACCAAAAGCTACCGAAATTGCCGATATGATATCATACTTACCGGATGAAATGCACTCACCAAGTGATCCTTTTTTCAGATTATGAGCGAGGAGTGTATGGGATCAGCACTGCACTGTCTATGCTATCCAAAAGGAAAAGAAAAAGGTTAAGGTGGAAGATGATGAGGCTCTGCAGCAGAGATGTAAGAGAGAGAGATCACCAAGGTATCCGAGGCTTTGGTTGAGGTAACTAAACAACTGCAAGAGTTGAAGAATTCAAAATTTGAAAAGAAAACTTACCCCCCCCATGTGCCTTTGCTTTAGAGATACTCATTCTTCCTGATTATTGCTGGTATAGGCCATGCACTAAGTGTGGAAAAAGAGGTCATTTTGGTAAAGAATGCCCTATGTATGTGAATTTTGTAAGGTCAGAGGACATTACGAGGATAGATCAAAGTGTCAAGGAATATTTTGCCGGACAAGAAAAAATCTAAAATTGGTGAACCAAGTGCATCTATAAGGTTTGTGCAGGGGAAGTTGAAGAGCAAGAGGAAATTATGGTATGTCCACACGGAAGGATGAATAATGCCAAAGAGAAAGAACCAAAGAATCAAGAAGTTGAGATTTTGAAACATAAAGATGCTGAACAAGCAGTTGGTCGTGCCTCCTCCTCCTGCTCAAAAATTTGTCAAGAAGAAAAAGACCGTGAGGATTTTGAATATTTATTGAAGAATTCTAAAAATCTGTGTAGATTTGTCGACTTCGCTCAAGATAGCCCCTTCTTACGGAAGAAAGGTGCTCAATCTTACTAAGGAAGATGAGTTTGCCCACGACAAATCACATTGATGAGCACATGCTCACCCGGGAAGATAATGATCCGGAGCTTTTTCACTGTGTTGCTAAAATGGAAGGGAAAATATTAACCAAAGTTCTGCTAGATGGAGGATCACCCTTGAACGTGATGCCACACCATGTCATGAGACTGTGTGGTCTAGAAGTAGACAAGAAGGCTCCAATGATCTTGAAATCTTTTTCTAATTCTAAAATCAATCCAGTGGGAATAGTTAGCAATGTGCCTATTGATGTTGAAGGAGTAATGGTTGCAGCTAACTTTGTGGTGGTTGCTTTTGAAGGAATAGGGGATAAATCAGATATTTATGACTTACTTTTGGGCAGAAGGTGGCTTTCTACAGTAGATGCTAGGCCTGTGTGGTCAAAAGGAGAATGTACCATCTCAAATGGCAAGAAAAAGGTAACATTGTATAATAAGTTAGGAGAGTTTGAAAGCATGAATTTCATTGAAGAAGAAATGTTGATATCACATCCATGTGGAGAATTTGAACTGGATACAGTAGAGTTGGGGTCTAGCATAAAAATCTCAAAGGAGTTGGCTTCAACCAGGTTGAGCAATTTTGCTTATTTATGGTTTGATGGTGGTGTTTCCAAAAGGCTTAATGTGGCATCTTTCGCTTGCTATTCTCAAGGATGCCTCAAACAAAGGTTCTTTGGCTAAAGTAGGAAGAATTTATCCTAATGTCACTTCTAATATGGCAGAATATAAGGCATTGATTGCAGGTCTTCAAGAGGCAAAAAATCTAAACATCAGGAATGTGATCATCTTTGGAGACTCTCAGCTCGTCTGCAGGCAAATATCAGGAGAATATCAGGCCAAGAATGAGGACATGTTGCAGCTCAAAAGTCAAGCCATGTTGGAACTGAAGGATTTTGATACCTGGGAACTCTGCCATGTTCCAAGGGAGCAGAATGGTGAAGCAGACTCATTGTGCAGAAGTGTGCTACTGGAACATTTGGCTGAGGGAGCAATTCAAGAGGAGGAACTTGAGAGAAGAGATCTGCAACAGCTATACCCCATCCTGGTAATCAATGCAAGTGAAGACAAGCAGGTAAGGGAAGTCAAGGTCAATAAGAAGGGTCTAGATAGGGTGTTATATGTTGGAGATTTGTTCAGAGAGGAGGATAATGCTTTGGTGACCAAATTTTTTGATGATTGGAAGGATGTCTTTGCTTGGGATTATGATGAGCTGGTGGGAATTGACAAAAGTATTTGTGAATTTGAAATCAAAATAAAGGGAGGTATGAAACCTATCATACAAAAGCTAAGAAGAATCAATGCTTCTCTATTAGGTCTAATCAAGGAAGAATTATACAAAATGAAAGATGCAGGTGTGATTACTGAAATTGTGAACCCTGAGTGGCTATCTTGCATTGTTCCTGTTGAAAAGAAAAACAAGGCCATTAGAATCTGCATAGACTATAGAGATTTAAACAAAGCTACTGTCAAAGATTGTTACCCTTTGCCATTTTCGGAGGAGGTGTTGCATGCTGTAGCAGGTAAAGAAATTTACTCATTCTTAGATGGCTTTTCAGGTTTTAATCAGATAAGCATCAAGGAAGGTGATCAGCCAAAAACTTCATTTATCACACCTTGGGGAACATTTGCCATGAAGAGAATGCCATTTGGATTGATGAATGCTTCTGCAACATTCCAAAGAGCCATGGATGCAATTTTTAAAGAAATGCCAGCTAACATTTTTCGTGTTTTTTTAGATGATCTTTGTTTGGGAACTTCTCTGGAAAGACATTTTGATATGCTAACCATGTTGTTTGACTTGTGTAGAAAGGGGGGAGTGAGTTTGAACCCCAAAAAGTGTGTTTTTTTGTCATCAAAAGGGGAATTGCTTGGGCATGTAGTGTCTACAGCAGGAATTCAAATATCTGACAGTAAGATTGAAGCCCTAAGGAAATTGACACCTCCAAAAACCCTCAAACAGGTTAAGAGCTTCATAGGGATGACCAGCTTCTTGAGAATGTATGTCCCTCATTTTTCCCACACCATAAGCCCAATCTCCAGTCTCACAAAGGTTGGGAAGTTCTCCAAAAGTGAAAGCAAACACATCCTAGTAGATTGGGATGAGCAATGCCAAAATTCTTTTGACAAAATCATTGATGCCATTTGCAAATCTATCCTGCTAAAACCTCCTGATCTAGAGAAGCCCTTCAAAGCTTACATCAGTGTGACAAAGAAAGCAATTGGTGTGGCACTGTTACAAGGGGATCATGTGATTACTTTTGCAAGCAAGATGTGGTCCGATCTTTGAGATTAGGTATCCAGGTTGGAGAAGAGTGCAGCAGCCCTGATGTTTTTGATAGAAAGGCAAGGACATCTTCTGCAAAACAATCAGGTGCAAGTGCTCATGAGGCAAAATCCGTTTTCACTCCTATTTGCAAAAAAGCAGCCAAAGGCCAAATTGTGCAGATGGGCTTGTAAGATCCAAGCTTATGATATCACTGTAAAGGTGGTAAAGTTGATCGAGAATCCCAGCTCCTACCTTCCACTTGTGTTGTTTGAGCATGAAGATCAAGATGGTTTGTGTGTTGATGACAATCTAACAAACTTGATCTCTGTTGATGCAGAAAACATTGATTGGCAATTTGACATCAGAAACTATTTGGAAAGCAATGAGTTACCTAAGAACTTGAGTGGCAGTCAAGAAAGGAGATTTAGGGACAAATGCAAGAAGTTCAGTCTAATTGAAGGGATCCTATGCAAAGCTGACAAGGAAGGAGTCTTGCTGAGATGTGTGGATAGGGAAGAGGCTAGAATGATAATTGAGGCGTGTCATGAGGGAGTTTGTGGAGGACACTTTGCAGCAGACACAACAGCAAAAAAGATTTTAAGGTCAGGATACTTTTGGCCTACTCTCTTTAAGGATTGTTATGAAGCTATAAAATGCTGCCACAAATGCCAGATTTTTGGCAAAAGAACCTTGCAACCAGCTGCCCTGACTGCCATAATTTCCCCTGGACCTTTTCAAATGTGGGGACTGGATTTTATAGGCCCCATAGACCCACCTTCCTCAGCTCAGCACCAGTTTATATTAGTTGCCACTGATTACTTTACCAAATGGGCAGAGGCAATTCCTTTGAGAGAAGCCAATGCCCAAGCTACTGCAAGGTTTCTACATGAAAATATTTGTGCCAGATTTGGTATCCCTTTCAAAATTGTTTCTGATAGAGGCAGCCAATTCATCAACCACACGATTGCATTACTTCTAGCCACCCTGAAAGTCAAACACACCAAGAGTTCATCCTATTACCCTCAGGGAAATGGCCAGGCAGAGTCAACCAATAAGACTCTCAAGTCAATCCTGAAGAAGACCATCAGTATTTCAAGAAAGGATTGGCATTTGAAACTTCATGATGCACTTTGGGCATACAGAACTACCATCAAAGTGGCTACAAAGCACACCCCTTTCAGTTTGGTGTATGGGATAGAATCAGTATTGCCTATAGAGTTAGAGCTTCCATCACTCAGACTGGCCTATCAGATAAATTTGGAAATGGATAATGCTCTAAAAGACAGATTTGTGAGATTGATGCAGCTTGAGGAGCATAGATATGAGGCTGAGAATGCAATAATAAGGAAAAAGGCCAAGGATATAGCAGCCTTCAAAGCAGCACATAAATTACAGGGAGTCTTGAAAGAAGGAGAGTTAGTGTTAAAGTGGAACAAAGCAAGGGAAGATATGGCAACAAAATTCGAAAATCTTTGGGAGGGACCATTTGAAGTAATAGGGACAGCTGGCAAGGATTCATATTGGCTGAAGGATATTGCTGATGGCAGAGAATTGGTGAACCCTATCAACATTGTGCACCTAAAAAGGTATTGGCAACAACATGTTGCCCTTGCTCTGTTCAACTGAAATCTCTGTGGTAAGATGTAGCTAGGTATAGTTAATACATATGGTTAAAACTAGATCAGTTAGGCCTGTCTTAGTGAATGTAGTTCTGCTTTAGGGTTATTATTTGTGTATTAATGAATTTATAAGTGTTGCTATGCAGATTGTGATCAACTGAAGGAGTGAATTGATACTAATGATCATAGTTCCATGCAGGTGCATCTGAGCATATCTGTCACACATCTCTTCCATTGCACTACATTGATCTCCATCGCGTGTCTGGAGGTTTCCGTGCTTTGTATTATTCTTTGAGCCTGTGGCGACAAAGAAACATCTGGTGTTGGTCTCTTAGGAGGCTTATGTTTAAAGTAATGGTGCAGACAGTTGTGCTTTATGGTTGCCCAGCTTGGGGGCCAGGTTTAGCCAGGGCAAAGTGGATGGAAATTGAACAGGTACAGAAGAGATTTCTGCTAGAGGAGCTGGGGGTAAAAGTTCAAACTCCTTATGAGATGTTATTAGCAGAGGCGGGATTGTATCCGCTGGAAGGGATCACTCCCTCCAGAGATCTACATGCTGACTCAAGGTGGCTAGAGGGCCCTGCCCGTATTCGACTGAACCCACTGGAAGGTGAACACCACCCCACGGGTGTCGAGCCCATGCCTTGCCCGCACGCAGTGGCAAGCCATTGGACCTAGCCACAATGGTTCCCGGTAGGCCTTACACACCAGAGGAACCGTTCATGAGTCAGGACATGAACCTCCTTCTCAGCCAGTCTGGCCCCTTCACCCACATCCCGGTGTGGCTCTTGCGCACAGGCCGAATCTACAGTGTGCTAGAGAGGCTACTCTAGGAGCATCAACTACCAATCTTTAGGTCTCTACCCCCCTTCCCAATACAAGGAGTTCATAGAGATGCATCATCCATATACTTCACAGAGAACTAAAGAACTAGATCTAATCTACAACATAGAGTTAGGTTCTTTAGTTAGGATCTGCTATCTAGAGATCTAGAGGGCTGCTATGGGCAATCTAATAGGCTAAATCTACTGATTCAATGACTAAAATAGGGTTTAGACTATCTAATTGGCCAAATACCTGATCCTTGAGAGGCTCCTCCTGACCTGAGCTCGACCATCCTGCTGAGACGCTCGAATCAAGGGAAACTAAGGATGTAATTCTCCCAGGCAGAGTCTGGGATGCGGTTTTGGCTGTTGAGGCAGCCAAAACAGAGTTCTAAAGCCCTAAAATCGAAAATTGGGCTAGTTAGGGTTTCCTACCCTATATAGACAAGGGGGTTGGCTAGGGTTTCCAATTATCCCCTTTTGGCATGTGGGATAATTGGAAATGGGCCCACTTGCCTTTAAGGGCTGGAGTTGCTGACATTGCCTCCACACCAGCAACTCACTCATACTAACAAGCTTTATCTTCATATGCAGGTGCATCCTTATGTTTATCTCCATCTGTCATCTGATCAAGAGTTGACCTCATTGCATCAGAAAGTCCTCCTCCATTGCCAATAAATTTCCCAAGCTGCTGTCATACCACCATCCTGCAGCTTCTCATAACTAAAGAGATTTATTTTCCATGCAGGTTCATCTGAAAGTAGCATCATATGCACGTTCATAATATCAAATCTATCACCTTCCAATCCATATGCAGGTCATTGAGTTGCCAACCATATTCTCATATTGGCAACTGGCTGGAGAACAGGTCAAGAGTCATCAAACAGCTAGTCAAAAGGGGCTGGAAGACCAGCCTTCTCTTTTTGTTTGGCATAATGCTGCCATGCTATGGCAGCATGTAAGAGCCAAGCATATATTAGCACTAATCCTATCAGTTTGGTTCAATTTGCAAGATAATAGGAGAATGCTTCACTAGCATACATTCAAGTTTGAAGAGCAAAGGAAGGACAATTGACTCAAGTCACTCAAGAGATGCAAAAGGTCAAACAAGCATAGGAATTGTAGAGAAGAGAGAAAGAAGACCCCTTGAAGAGCATTCCATGGTATGTGATCATTTATGAGCTTGGCATTTTTGGCATTCTTTTGATTTCCATCCTCATCCACTCCACCATCCCAAATAGCATTGGACCTTGACTCCTTCCTCATACACCTCCCAAAGTCAAACTTGACCTTGAAAGTTCTTTCTAGTCAAAATACACCTTCATAAAACACCCACTTGCTCCATCAACCACTAGTTCAAGAGAGACTTGACTTAGTCATAACTTTGCTTATGAAGTCAACATTCCATGCAACTTGAGCAAAATGTAGAGAGGCTTGCAAAATCCCTAAGGGAGATGCTAAAAATTCAAATATGCCTCAAAGATGCCTCAAAGATGCTCCACAAAATTTTTGGCTTCCTAATGAGCACTAGATGTGCCAAGTCCCCCTACACCTTACTACACACATCACACCCATCACCATTTCATCCTTTTCATCTCAAAATTCATTTCTAAATATCATGGTTGCCACATCACCTTTGACAACTCATCATTCACACACATCATCTCCACATCATTCTAAAAATTTTGACTAGAGAGAATTTTCAAATTCAAGTGGGCTGACAAGTCATCATTCCCATTGGCCATGTCATTCTACCTAGCCATGCCATGTTTTTCAAATGCCACTTCATCCACTCCCCAAATTTTTTCCAAACTCCAAAAAGCTCTATGGTGAAAAAAGACCCCAGAATATTATAGGGCACAAAAAAAGATTCCCCTAGAAAAAAAGAATTTTGAGAAAAGGCCTTATTTTAGGCATGGTATATGTGTTCTAGGGAATCGTGCCATAGGGTGTAAGGGGTGCAAAAAATTTTCCTATCTACCCCCCCCTTAGCCTAATTTCTCTTCCAAGCCAATCCCCCCCTGCCGCGTGGAGCATCCGGGCGTGTGGGGCGGTGGAGGTACCGAATCCCACGTGGACACTGCACGCAATAATCAGAAGAAATCAAATTTTTGAGCCTTATATACTTTGTCTGCCAATTTGAATTGGGCCTGTGGGATATTTCTCTTCGAACTGCCAGAAACCTAAATCTGGAAAATGCCAAGATCCGTTCAGAGCGACCTAACAAACCATTAATTCAGCACCTAAACCTGCCGAATCATTATGTTTAATGCCATGAATGCTTAGTGCGGGCTAAAAGACAGAGGATTTGAAAGAAATGATGAAGATTTCAACGGAACTGTACATTCTACAAAAGGGGATTTTTCGCACAGAAGTTTTTCGAGGGCTTGAAGGCAAAAGAAGATTTTTTGGCTTTGAAGAAGGACCGGCTTGACAACCTTGAGCTTGATCCTGACCTCCTATGTTTGCCTTTGATCCGGATTATTGACTCAATTCTTCGGATCTTTTATGTGCACCTATTTGATCCTGTGCCCAAGACCCTGAGCTTGGGATGTTATATTATCTTCTGAGTGACTGATTCAATTGAAAATCCGACCTTTGCAGCAGTTTGTTTGAGTTACTTTGTGACCTTTTCAAAAAAGCAAAAATTATCATAGGTTTGTTGTCATAGCGTGAGTATCTAGTGCCCATGCACATTGTTAGCTGTGTTTTGTCTACCTATATCACAAACCCTTAGAAAGTGCAAAAGCCAAATCCCTGCATTGTAATGGAAAGTTAGCACTGTTAGAACATGAGGTGTTGCACTTGGTGTGTGGAATATAGGAGAGCCACTGTTTGAACTTCAATCCTGTCAAACAAAGTATGTGGAAGTAGACAACATAAGATACACGTGCAGTTGACCCTTACAAAACATTATCTCTCAAGAACATTTTCTTCTTACAGTCTTAGGCTAAGAATTATCAAAAGAGAAAATTGGATCCTTTCTGGTCAAGAAGAATAGTTGGCCCCTGTTGTGCAGACAAATCTGAGAGAGATAGAGTTGATAGTCCCAAAAAATTCATCACCAATATCGAGTTCCAAACATCAGCTCTCTGTCAGGGATATTGACCAAAAATTGACTGGGTCAGTGGCTTGAATCTTGCCCATCTAGCCTACTCTGACCTTGCTGAGCTTTTGCAGTCTGTGAGTGACAAGTGTTGAGAACATCAAGGAGTAATATCCACACCCATAGCCCCATCGATCACATTCTACAAGAGATTTTGTGAGGCAGACTTTTTTCTCTTCAGGGAAACACACTTCCAGTGATCTTTTGTGATTCTTTCTGGAATCTTTGCACCCAGAGTGGTTGCCTTAAGCAACCTGGAGGTTCTAAACCACTGAGGTTGAAGGTTTTGCCAGGATTACCTTCAACATAGCTTCATACTTAAGTCCTCCCATAATTCATTTAACAGCATTGAGCCCCAATACCTCTGTGAAAGAGATCAAATTGCCAAGTTGCCCTCTAACTGTTCGAGAAAATGCAAGTTATAGGTATGAAGAGTGATAAAGATATTTGTGTTTCTATTCCTTAAGGCATGCATAATGATAAAGGACCTTTTGTAGGGAAGGAAAGTTCATAACAGACCATCGAATGTGAGTTCCTGTCTGATGTTGTAGTTGGTAGCATTTTGATACATATGTATGCAAAATCTGGCCAGGAAGCATGCAGTGCATTTGAGATGTTGCATAACAAAAATGTTGTGTCATGGGGTAGATAACGTCCTCTCCCGAGGAGTTATGGGCCAGGAAAATGGGCGAGTGGCCATGTGGCCACAAAATTCTGAAACCGTACGGCAGTACGGCCGAGGAATTTCGTGGCCACATGGCCACGAGGCCATTTTCCTGGCCCATAACTCCGAGGGGAGGACGTTATCGGCCTTAATGTCTTGTGGCCGAGGCATTTGGCAGAGCCGCCATAGCCAAGCTTGGCAGCCTGCACTGCATTCCGGCAAGAAAGATAAACCAAATGTAAGTCTCTGTTTTCTCTGCAGAGGGCATGCTTTTGCTCTTTTTTTCACTGTATGATCTACTCTTGCTCATCCAACCTTTGTTACCAATTCTGGAACTGCCCATTTCCAGATCCTTTAAGGTCTTGTGCCTGCCTTCAGAATAAGAAACTCGATCACTGGGCCAAAAAAGAGTTTGAGAATTCAAAAACAGAACATCTGATGGAACTAAATCACTCCACCGATGCTTAAGCAGCACATCTGAAATAACAATACGACGGCCAAATCGTTTCATTGTCTGATTAAATTCCTCTACAGATGCTGTATGATGGGGAGGAGTAGGGGCCGAATCGCTGGGCATATTATCAGGAAGAAGCAAAGCATCTCTTCGGCCATTAGAAGGCCCTTCCTTTTCCGCCTCTCTTTGCACATAAATCTGCAAACCAGATCTGTCCACGGAATTTCTAGCAATAGCTGTATCAATTTCATCTAAAGATCTCCTAGCTGCAAGAATCTCATCCACAAGCAAGACATCTTCCGGAACTATAAAATTTCTACAAAGGGGGCAAGTGGATCGGGCAAGAAGCCATGTATCGACACAATTTACATGGAGGCCGGAGGCCTGGCTATAGCTGCCTTTTGCGATCTACCCTGGTTGCAATCGGATCTAAGACTGATTCTTCAAGAATAGCCTGAAAATTGCTTTCTTCTTGGCTTCCACTTCTGCACAAGAACTCAGCTCTGTTATAAAACAGAGATGCCACACCGGATTGGAACTTAAGAATCGGCCAGAAGCCACCTGGAGGCCGCCTAGAGGTCTGGCTATGGAAGCCAGAGGCCTGGCTATGGCGGCCTTTTGCGATCTACCACGGCAGAGTGCAGCCCAGAAAAAATACCACGTGGGAACAGAGGATGCATAACATCCTTGTTATGGACATAATAGTTTTGGCCAAATTGTTACTGGATATAACCTCTTAGAATAGACGGCTGGGATTTCATCCTACGGCTAAATGCAGAGGCCCAAGACGTTAAGGGCTAGATAACAGCCTCTCCAGGGGCCGTTATGGGGCAGGAAACTGCCGAGGCCGTACTGCGTGCCCCATAACGGCCCCTGGAGAGGCTGTTATCATCCTTAACACCCTGGCAAGAGATTTTTATTCGGCCACGTGTCTTGTGGAGGCTGTTATGGTGATAACAAAAGTGTTATGGTCATAACAAAACAGGGGAAGATGTTACCGGCCATACATGCCCTCTTCATGCTTGATCGGACGCCTCAGATTCATTCCTAGAATGAAAATCTCGGGACAGGGATGCAAGAAGGAATAATGCCCAATACAGTGTCATTAATTGGAGGATTTGCTTAACATGGTCATGGCCTTATGGTAGTAAAACATTTTATGAAAATGCAAATGGAAGGTGTAAAACATGATGGAGTCACATTTCTTAATGTTTTGAAAGCATGTGTGACGATTGGGGATAAGCAACAAGGAAGGTTCATCATGGACGGATTATGGGGAATAACATGTCCCTAGATCCTGCGTTAGGGATGACTCTAATTGATATATATGCTAAATGTGGAAGTTTGGTGGAGGCATGCAAAGCCTTTGATAAATTGCCAGTTCGGAATGTGGTGTCATGGGACACAATGATAGAAGGGTAAGTCCAAAATGGGCAAGGCTCTCTGGCCCTGCACACATTTGAAATGATGCAAGGCTTAAAGCCAGATGAGGTCACATTTTTAGGTGCCTTGAAAGCATGCGCTTGCTTGGGAGAAATAGAACCTGGAAGGCTCATCCATAACCAAATTTCTGATCCTGGACATCAGTCTGATGCTGTTGGAAATACCTTGGTTGATATGTATGCAAAATGTGGGAGGGAGGCAAGTAAGGTGTTTGGCACATTGCCAAATGAGACTTAGTGACACGGAATGCGATGATTTCTGGATATGCTCAGCAGGGGAAGAGTCTGCTAGCTCTAGATTGTTTGATTGCTAGATCTTGTACTGGGCTACACCCTTGTTGATATGTAAAAGTGTGTAAGTTTAAATGAGGCATATAATATTTTCCTTGAGTTGCCAAATCACAATATAGTTTCATGGAATGCAATGATTTGTGGCCATTCTCAACATGGTGAAAGTCTTTTGGCATTTCGTTTTCTTGGAAAAATGCAGGAGAAGTTTATTAAACCAAATGAGGTGACATTCACAAGTATTCTTATTGCATGCAGTCGGGCAGGTTTAGTTGATGAAGGTTGCTGACATTATAAGTCTATGGGAGAATTTCATGTCATCCCCACAGGCTTGCACTCTGCATATATGACTGACCTTTTGGGGCGCACTGGTTACTCTAGTGATGTAATTGGGATGCTATTAAGAATGATATCTCAGCATTGACAGCTTTGCTTAATGCTTGTAAAATGTATGGAAATACAAATCTAGGAAACGTTGCTTTGATCAAATTGCAGATGATAGCTATGTGCTGATGTCAGACATCTATGCTGATGATTTCTTGCAGAAAGCATGTCCACTGTAATAGATGTACAATTATTTGGCGATATGGACTGGAGAAATAACAAATGTTAACTGAGAAATCGAATGTGCTAGTGTTTATAATTGAACGCCAGTAGAAAACACAATATTTGGAAGAGTATAGATGGGCAGAAAAATGGAAAATTATCTGGGTACAGGCTTGGAACTGTCGGATCATGTAAGATATAATTATGGATCCTCATTGGTTGCCTTTTCTCCTATGCATGTTTTAACATTCTTCTGTAAATGCAGATTGGTCCTTGTTTCTCATAAGCAACAATGGAGTACTGCATCAGTAATTAGTTTAGAGACACAACTTGAAGGGGAAAGCAACTTCAGGGAACTCCATCCCCACACAAGAGGCCAAAGGCATAGCTACCACTGAAACAATAACACTTTGCTAACTCCGGTGGAAGTTGCAGATGTTGTGGCATTATCGCTCGATATCGTCTCTCAACTAGAGCGGGCCAAATTAGATGCAGAGTTGGTTCTAGTAATGACATTCTCTTCCAATCCCCTGTTCAATTTCTATTCTATTCTATTCAATCCCCTGTTGGATCTTGATGTCTGTGCCAATTCTATGCACAGATTTTTCGGGCCTACAATGGGTGTGGCTATATGCCTCCCCCCATGCCATTCTTTTATATTTTCCTCCTTTGTACAACTCATTGTGGATATGCTATTGCAACAGCCCCTAGGGGCTTTGACATGTAACATGCAGTACCTATAAAGAAACGATATTTCTATTTAATTAACATGATGCATTCCTATTTAAGTTAGTTTTGCAGGCTAAATGTTAATGATTTATGATTGTTGTTAAAGAGATCTGTTCATTCTGTATAATGTTGTTTTTGGGCAGTTCTATATGCTAGACAAGCATTCTCGTCAGAAAGCTTTGTTGTATTGTTAGTTGACTCATGCAAAAAATACCTCATGTAGGAACCTATTAGTGAACAATAGACAAAGAGCATATGGAATTGCAAATAGCTCTTTCATGAATAGGGCATAAATGCATGACCTATTTGAGAAACTTGATGCAATGGTTTGGGAAAAAAGGACTAAACACAAAAATCTCTCGGTGCTGTTAGAGTGGTGTGTACGTCATATGTCCTAAGGGATGCTGCTAAGTAAAATTCCTCCACCTCCTCCTCCTCCTCTACTAGGTGCATTAGATGGTTTTTTTGGTGTGCCTGTTACTGGGAATGTGGCATGTGTGCCCTCCTGCAATCTTGGGGTTGAGAGTGTATCCTAAGTCTTGGTCAAATCGAGGCTACATTTGAAGGTGAACAAAAGTTATAGGTTAATAAACAGACCTGTGCCATCTCTGCCCTCCACCTAGTCGCAAACCCCAACTTCATGCTTTGGCTCGAGATATAATATCAGCATTAACACCAATCTCAACCATATCCCTGATGATTCCTGCCTTGTATATGGCTCTGACCTAGTCATGGTCTGTTCCACTATTAGCACCAACATAACTAACCCAGCCTTGTGTGCCCAAGCTAATCAAATTCCCTCCACCAATGTCAGCATTTGGTTGGGGGCTTGTATCCTTGTTGGCCACATCCCATCTTTTCATTGGAGATGTAACAATATTAAAGCTAGTTGGCATTGATCTAACCAGAAGTAAATAACCTTCAATGCTAATTGTTTGCCCTCTTTGATGGTCATATATGTATCTTCTAGACTATAGCCAACTTCTAGAGCATCAATCTCAGCTCTTCTGTCTTCAAAGGCTATCATCTTCTTAGCAATTATAAACGTGGTCTTAAAAGAAAAGATAAAGATGTCACTTTATATGGCTCTTCAAAAATTGCGATCTTCCCATGGTGGTATCAAATGTTCTTTCATCCTACATTTTTACCTCTTGCATTGGATGCTTTGCTTTGGATATGTCACATATACATTACGCCCTTACAATGGGGCAATTAATTTCCACTACAAGCACCTCTACCATGATAATAATCTCCAGTACATGTACCACTGTGTTTGTTATATGAATTCATGAAACGGTTATGAGTTCACATTACATCACATATTAACCGCGCTAGGACATCAACATCACGACGAGGGCTATAGAAAAAAAAAGGACCAAAATGTGAGCTTATAAATGTACTTAAGTGGGTACATCAAAACCTATTTGATCATTGCAAATTTAGTTAGTATCCCTACAACAATAATGCCAATAACAAGGGTAATCCCTATACTCATACAATAGGAGACCACATGGATAAAAACACACAAACAAATCCTTGCAACAAATTCATATGCTTAAGATTACAATTCTTGCTTTCTATGCTTCAATCCTTGTAATATCAACGGCAACTAGGCTTTCAAATTTTAACTCCTTAACTTTGCAAACATGTTTGAACCCGTCGTCAAAGGCAACCTAAGCAAATTGCTTGGTGCAATATGGCAAGCATAATATTGTAGATGATATCTGCTTTACCTTGTACATGTATTTGAATCGTGTAACATGCTCCTGTTCCTACTAGTAAGCAAATAGAAACTCCATTGCCGCTACATAGCAAAATTAAAAATCCACACAAACGACACCCACCATCTTGCCTATTCAATCCCTTCCTCTACGACTATGTGAGGAACAACTCAAACAACTTCGGCACTTGCAACAGTTGTGCCAGACATTTGCCAACAACATGGATGTCATCTTCTAAATACACCCGAGACGTGGTCACGCTCCCAACATTCTATACTCAAATGCTCTCAACAATGGACGTTTCCATAATTGTCTAGAGACGAATGAACGGCATAATCATAGGCAGGCGCTGGGAAAGAAGCCTATTGGGCAATCCCTAGTCTCTTGGATGGAACTCAACCAATCTGATCTAGATCAGGCAAAAGCAAAGATAGTGACCTTGCTCTCCCACCTCATCCACCACAATTCGATTGTCAGCAAGTACAAAACATTGTACAAGCAACCGAACCCAACAACAGGCCTCTGCATCATCTCCACTACAGCCATCTCTAACATCCTGGCCAGATCATGTGAAGACAGTACGTTTGCCACAAACTAAAACTCAAATATACGCACAATATCTATATGCGACACGGCCAATACCCAAGACGCATCCACTGCCTACTAACCAGGGGACGTATACCACCTTCCACACTTCATCTCAAGACAAGAAACCAACAACTAGAACCCACCAACAATGTCGACAACAGAAGGGAACGTCATCAACCACAACACCATGCAGACACTAGTAACGCTGGAGGCATGTATATTTCCCTTCCTATTCCCCGAAGGGCTCGGAGTATATCGACATCCCACTGGCTTCAACATCTACATAAAGTCACGAATCTCTTGCCTCTTCTCCTCCTTCACATTGTATAAGCCATATCTGCTAATGATGTAACAGATACACCAATGACTCATCATCTCAAAGTCCATAACCACGAGGATGCTCCACAAGGATATCCAGCACTACAAAGCAACATACACCAACTTTACAGAACAAGATTGTATGCACCACATCATCAAGCACAAAATCCCCAAGCGCATCCCAAATATTCCTGAATACCCCAAAAAGCACCTCAAAGATCTGCTTGCAATGGTCAACAAGTGTGGCGTCCCAATGTTCTTCCTCACCCTCACTGCAGACGAGGTAAGCGAGATTGCAAGAAATTAACCACATCGAAGACATTGTCAGGCAAATACACCAAGACCTCACATGGACAGATTGCCCAGTTGAATGCGCTACTCTATTCCACAAACGCCTCGAGTCATTCCCCGCAAAGCACATACTCGGAGGAGCAAGCTATTGGGACAAGTTTGCCAATCATGACAGTAGACTTCCAGCTGAACAAAACACAGCATTGTAGCAGTAACTGCACGAGGTAACCGCCAAAACCCTGTAGTGCTATAAGTAGGTTCTGTTCATTTTCCAAATGCCATTGGGAGGGGGATTCAAAAAGCATGCAGTAAGGGTATGTGACTTGTCTGATACCTACCATGATGTCATATAGTGGATCTCCATTCTCAGTGGGGTACTTTCCTCAGCTCTTGCTGCTTGAAGTCGGCTGCTAACTCCATATAGAATCTAAGCCTGATTGAAGGCGACTAGTCCTATAGTAATCCTCATTTTGTCATAATTCTTTCTATCAAAAACCCATTTTGGGATACCCAATGTAAGATTCATATATTAATACATATTCTTGCCATAAAAAAGAAAATAAAAAAAAATCAGTGTACTCGCCAAACGTGAAAGCCTTCAGTAGCATCGATCAATAATACCACCATATAGCCCTATCATGTAGCATCCAAATTCACAATACCTTCTAAATGTCGTCGTACCGCCCTATCACATCACGTAAATCCACACAATCCCCCCATCGCACATCCACATGTATAGCTCGCACTAATTCAAGCGCTAAGCAACTTTCAGTTCATGTCTTAACACACAAACTCCACTAGACAACCATCTCAAAGTAAGCTTCGTCATTGTAACTACTCCATCCACACCCAAACCTTCACTAAACTCCATTAGACAACCATCTCAAAGCAAGCTTCGTCAATGTAACTACTCCATCCCCACCCTAATCTTCACCCCAACCCTGCATTTCTGCTAGTTTTATTTTATTATTATTTTTTTATCATATAGCCCTACTGAGCCTATAGCCTTTAACTGTCATTCTAGGCTACTACCTAGCACTTCCACTTGAGCCAAAACTGAGGTGGCATTACGATACGGAGCAAGCACGGGGGAGTGATCCACGGCGAATGGGTTATGGAAATATGACAAAAGTATGACAAATAATGTTTCTCCAAGTGTATATATAAAGGGGAATAGGATAATATAATATTGATATGTATGGAAGGGGTTGAGGCACTATCATTGGGATGATTATTAGTTGGGATCGAGTTCCAGGAAAAGGCCATAGATAATATCCTATATGATAAGTTAAGTATTTCAATTAAAGGCAGGGAGTTATTTTAATATAAAAGGCAACTGCCTGCTAAAAAGGGCTAAAGTTGTGGAGAGATCTACAAAGCTAAACTTTAGTTAGACACATCTTCGCAACCAGAGCTCCAATTGAGACGATTTTCACTTCTTGGAACCGGCTCAAAGTCTAGTTTCCAAATTGGGGTGGTAGTTCTCGTAGTTCGTCCAAAAACATGACAAGGGGTCACAGATCACGGCCATAGCGACATCACAAATTTGCAATTGCTTCTGATCTGTGGCTACTTGGAGTAGCGAGATTAGCCTGGAAGGCCAGTAACCCAGAAGCCAGAGCTTTGTATTTGCCATAACACTTGTGTTTGGGCATAAGCCAGTGGATCCGGTTTCGCGGTTAATTGTGTTCTTTATATCTGAAAAACTATCTCTCTCTTGATCTTGTTCACCAGTTGTGATGATGTTGTGAATATAAGTTGATCTTGTTTATCTATTAAACTATTATTTCAAGACCATATAAATATCTAAAATACTATGAATCGTATCACATTATTATTGACGGTTAGATCTTCATTTTATTGGATCTTTATTTTGGTGAATCTAGGGCTTAGAAAATTACAAAAGCAAGGAAATTGAGCAAGGAGATGAGAACCAGTGCATATAATTTTGCTCGACCTCAATTTGTTTGGAATAGACTTTGAGATTTAGCTTCTTTGTGTCATGGCCACAATTTTACATGTTTATTCTGTGGAAGCATGTATTCTTGTTGCCAATACTATGAGACAAAATCAGTTTTAGGTTGTGGCTGAAGGAAATATTCCAGTGAGGATATTCCATTGAGGATTGATTTTTTTCTTACTAGAAAAGGGCTCGCCCTATATTCCTCGGCTCGGCTTCGGCTTGGTTTAGACATCTTCTGCACCATTGTTCTAAGCTATTCCTCGGCTTGGGCTCGGCTTTGCCTCGGTTTGGACATCTTTGGTATTATTCCTCGGCTCGGCTTTGGCCTTCAACCGTGGCCTTGCATTGATTTGGACAAAAGTAGGGCTACTCATGTACTCATATAGTTCCAAAGTCTCACCCGTTAGGAGCTTACTCAACCTCAGCTCGGCCTTGGGCTGAGGCCTCACCTCGGTCATACACACCTACTACCAATTGCAAAGTATCACCCATTGGGAGCTCAGTCACACCTATTATCAATTCCAAAGTCTCACCCATTAGAAGTGACTCACACCTACTATACTCAACATTCATTTGAGAGCTTACTGCCAGTTACTGCCAATTCCAAAGTATCACCCATGAAGAGTGGACTCACACCTACTACCAATTTGAAAGTATCACACATGAGGAGCTGACTCATACCTACAACAATTTCAAAGTATCACCCATGTAGAGCTTATACATACCTACTACCAACACCTATCAAGTCCAAAGTATCATCCATTGGGAGCTTACTCACATCAACTGCCAATAGCTGATTCACATCTACTGACAATTCCAAAGCATCACACATGAGGAGTATCACCCATATAGAGCTTATAAATGCGTACTACCAACACCGATCAATTTCAAAGTATCATCCATTGGGAGCTTACTCCTTTGAAAGCTTTCTATTCTTGAACTAAGCTTGCATACCTACTGCCAATTCCAAAGCATCACCCATGTAGTCCAACATCTAATACTACAAATTCTAAAGAATCACCTACTGAGGAGTCATACCTACTACCCATGAGAAGCTTACTCCCACCTACTACCATTTTCAAAGCATTGCATATTTTGAAAACTTTCTATTCTTAGACTGAGCTTGCAAAGTTTTAAAATTCTCTATTTTTTAGATTGAGGGGGCTTACCTATAAGACTTTCTATTTTTGGACCGAGTTGCTTGCTCATGAGCATCTGAGCATGCAGGGTAAAAGCATGAAAGGGTGTACGTACATCGTACTGAATTGAAGGACGAATTTGTGCTTTTTTGGGGTACATTTTAGATGTACATCAAGATACTCTGGTTTGTCGTTTTGTGTCAGGTTTGCAATGATTGCAAAATCATCCCTGACAGTGCCCCCAAAATTCTTGGTTAACCACCGAACCACCGAACCAATTCGAATGGATCCGTCCCTCCCTTTCCGAAATTCCCCCCTTTCACAGGACGAACACCCGAACAAATTCCAGAAGCAAACACATACCAATTGAATCTACAAGAAATACAAATCAATTTCGATCTGTTCATGGATGGTGAGAATTCCAATGAAAGTGGTGGTTCTAAGCGCAAGTATGCCGACATTGGCCAGTGTTATGCCACAAAACAAATAAAGCAGCGTGTTGACAGGTCAGTGGATTGCATCCTCAGTTGCTGGCAAACGCTTCGTCCAGATCACTGATTAGTTTTTTGTGCTCGTTTGTTGCAAGATGACATGCTTTTTTCTTTTTTCGAACCTGTAATTGGAAATCCTTCCGAAGTTATTGTTATGAAATCAATGATCAGAAACTTGAAAGATGGGCTTCAAGAAGTAAAGTCTGCTAATAGCAAAGATAAATTGGCTGCAAAACATTCACTGTGATCAATGATTGTTGGAAAAAAAGGAGATATAAACAAGAATGTTTCTTCAAAATTGCTAAAGATACAACCAAGAAATTTATCCAAAGCTGCAGCAAGAAGGAAGATAATGTCATTAAGTGGAGCAAATGTATGGGCTTTGGCAGGAAGGATGCCAAGATCAAATAGAATCAATGATTCAATCAAATGTCAGGTTCGTGAATTTTGGCTTGATAATACCAAAGTTTCACCAAAGGTTAGAGATGTCATGAAGAGGAGAACACAAGCAATACAATACCTTGATATCTCACAGGTTTGCTCTTGTAATTGAATCAATTCAGTTTTGGAGATTATGTTTTCTTCCAAAATTCTTTCATGACACTCTTTTGTACATTCTAGTTCTGTTCCGAGTGACCTGTTAATGAATACACATGGTTTTCATGAAATGTATTGCATTTTACATTGTTTACATTTTTACATTGTTTCTTATAGTGATGTGCTATTAGGTACTTTTTAGATGTACATCCATTAACACTTACATGTCCATGCAGCTGCATTTACATGTACTTGAATATCAAAATTACATCATTTTACATTTTAGTGTACTTTCAGGTAAGGAAGCCAAACAAATCATACATATGTACATTAGATGTACTAATATTGTAACATTAATGTGATGTACTAATATTGTAACATTAATTAGATGTACATTAGATGTACATTAGCTGTACATTAGATGTACACTAGATGTACATTGGATATACATTAAATGTACAAGAACATCGATTGAACTGTTATCGTACATTAGATGTCTTGATGTACATTAGATGTACAAAGAATGCATCGATTGGAACATTTGTTGGATGGACATTTTATGTACATAGAACATACATTAAATGTACAATTATATAGTTCAATACTCTTTTGACATCTGGTTGCCGACATCATTTTGCTAACATGGTCTTTAATGCTTTTTTGTTATTGCACCGAGCTTTATCAGCGGTTTGTATATCGTAATCCTCGATATCAAAATTCGCCTTCGACGATTCGAAAGTATCCGAAACCTGATTGCATAAGGAAATTGAAGGAGAGAAACACATGTTGTTGTGTCAAACATGAGCAAGCGGATCCGTACGTAAAGGCCTTCAATGATATGAGGAGATCCCTACATGTTAATTGCACTTTGCCTGCGGTTAATCAGGCATCCCAAACAAAACAATGGAGTATGTCAAGCAAACAATAAGACTTTTGATAATGTTAGTATCTTGTGGAGGTCAACAGTTTGCGAGAAATATGTGACGGATGAATGGCATAAACTAAAATGCATCAAAGGTGAATGTGATGAATGTGGAGTGAAGAAATTAGACATTTGTCCAAACGAGGAAGATGGAATTCAGAATGTCGACTGGCAAGTATATGCATATGTCAATGAGCCATCCAAAAAAGGTACATCCAGAAGGCTTAGATTAGTTGATCAGAATGACAAAGCATCTATTTTGTTAAAGAACATGAAAAATCAGCTTGCTAAGTTTACAGATCATAACTTTACAGCACACTGGCAGAGCAAACAGTTTAAAATATGTGTTGAGAAATTCCCGGATAATAGTGTGTTGTCTGTTGTTGACTTTGCAGAGAACTACACATTGAAACTAGGGACAAAAGTGCAATCCAAGCATTGGAATCTTGATCAAATTAGTATTTTGGTCCATATTTCAATGATGAAAATAGAAGGTAAGCTTAAAAAAACAGTGCATTTCTATGTTTCAGATGACAGGAAGCATGACACTCATTTTGTGCAACATGGTTTTAAATTACATTTGGGGTGGCTTAAGAATAATGGAGGTGGACACATAAACCTTCATTATGTGTGGTCGGATGGTTGTGCATCTCAATTCAAATCTGCACGGGCATGGTATGAAATCTGTAGATACCATGTTGAAAATAAAATTCGAGTGATATGGAATTTCTTTGGATCTGGCCATGGGAAAGGCACACATGATGGCGAGGCTGGTATAGCAAAGTTGTGGCTTGAGAGCGAGCAGAGAAAACAAAATGGCATGCCAGTGACAGGTGCAGCAACAGCTTGTGCAATTTTAAGGGCCAAGGAATCGGATTGTTAAAGGGTGTTTTGGGAGGTTAAAAAAACAGATGTGAACAGGCAGCAAGCATTATTGCAAGACTTTACCTGGTACTCAGCAGATACATTCTGTGTCAACTATAAACCCAGCAGATCCAACAAAGTTGCTATGCAGACCACTCTCGTGCTTTTGTAATGCTTGCATGAACTTCAATTGGTTGAATTGTGAGAACATTAAACATTGTGGAGAATGGTCTCTAAAAAGTTTGGAGCCCACAGATCATATTGCCTCTCGTGATGAAGCTGAAAATGATGTGGATGTTTTGTATGCAGAAGACGAGGCTGGTTTAGATGACACTGTAGGAGTTTCAGACGTATTTGTGTCTTTTGCAGCACTAGACAATGTGGAAGGTGTTTCATACTATGTTCTCATGTGCACCAGGGAAAAGCATGCATTGGAAGAAGATTCAATTGATGACTATGGAAAAGAATACTCTGCTGGCACTAGTGTCATTGAAGGACAATATTATGAACTAATCCCAGGCTGCCACAATAAGTATAAACTGCTTCCTACTAAGAATGTTTTGGTACCTGCAGAATCTGTGATTTGGGTTCGAATCCCATTCAAGAAAGTAAAAGAGTGCGACTTTTTTTAAGTTTTTTCGAAGTATGTTTTCGTGTTTTTTTATAAGGAATATTCTTAATACATACTCTAATATGGAGATAACTGAGTATATAAAATTGGCAGGAATCTTCATTTCTATATAATATCTTCAGCACTTTACACCAAAATTTTGATCTTGCCTGCTACTGATATACAATAACAATTACTTTTGAATAATTTAATAAACACCTAAAATCATTGCTAGTGTAGCATCCGTCAATACTGCTTGAATCACCTCCTTGTTATCTTTTGGGTTATGTCCCAACACCTTGTTGTAGACATAACACAAGTGTTTGCAGAGGAGAAATCTACCCTTGCAATCATGTTTCATGAATTCTGGACAACTACATCTAGGGTTTGCACTAATCTCAATCTTGTAAATGTTGGTATCTCTTCTGAGCTCATAAATTACATGCTTTCGCATGTGATAATCATTTTTCCAACTACTTACGCTTCCATGTCATAACTTGGCTCTAGATTCACATCTTCATCGTTACTCAAACGGCTCTTTTATTGACACGCCTTCCATTTCTAACTCGAATTTAAACTACTCAAGAAGATGCATCAGAAGAAATGTCAGTGGAGTACTGATTAGATGTGGATGATAGCCCTCTCACCTCGAATCCGATACTCATCAATACTTGCAATTCTTCATCCTTTATGTTGACTCTCAGTAGCCAGCGGCCAACTACCGAGTGCGCTAGGAGCACGACTATCTTGTAATCCGGATACCATGTATGTTGCACATTGGTTGAACAAAACCACAACATTTGTTCCTGCTCTCCATTACGATGTCTTCTGATCCCATAAAAAGAAGGGGCAACAGTGGATTTGTTCCCCTTGTTAATACGTGTTTGGCATTTACGACCAGTTTTTGAAACACGACCCATACATTTCACTTCACTTCCAGCAAGTGTCCTCCTCAAGGCCCAACTAGCCTGATGAATATCTACTTCTATGACTCTAATTTATGGATTGCCAAAATTTATTGTCCGTCTTGCTGAGTCATCAATTCTTGAACGTGACATAGTGTGGCTCACCTTATCTAGACGGTGAGCGAATACTTCTTTCCAATCTTCCCAACAGATTCAGACATGTTAGTGTGAGGGACATGTATGGCACTGCCTATGTCCATCCCTGTAAGCATATAATTTCCCCATCTGCTTACCCTCTGATGCCACCAAGACAACCATGAACCTAACGACTTTATGTCCACCTCGTCGGCTTTTCCAAGCCACCAATCAATGATTTCATGATAAATATCTTCTGCAATTTCAATAGTTTCTGCATTCCTCCATTTCCTACATAAATCCAGATGCTGGATATGGTAGGCCTCATAAATGTATTTATTTGTGTGACGTTGCAAATCGCTCAAAATGAAATTGACATGGCGTTCTCCACCTAAAATTTTCGACCATTATTGAACACATCTCGCATCTTTGTCCGGTTAGCCACGCGGCTTCATCGGCCATAAATTTCCTAAATTCAGCTGCTGGAAAACCTTTGCCCTCCATCACCTTATTTAGTTTTTCCCAAAATAGTCTTTGTGCAATGTAATCTTCAGTTTTCATGTCACACAAGGCAATAGTCTGTAGAGACCTTATCCTACATGAAAGAAAGAAAGAAATAAAGAAGTTTTTAACGTCCGCGGAACCCAATCGGGTTATGGGACCCAATACAAAAAGGAATTACAAAAACGAAATATACAACTTATTTTGGATCAAAATAAAAAGAAACAACTTACTTTGGATCATAGACATGACACCCTAACGTTGTCCAAGTCGGAATACGTTTCACATGATCAAAATGATCTGGCTTATGCATTCTGGTTGTTCCCTACAAAATATACAATTAAGGGAACCATTGACCATAGATAGTTCTCCTATAAATGGTGTGTTCCTTAAGGTTCCTCTCCATTGCACCTCATTTGATTTCCCTGTTCCCAATAAACATTCACAACTCATATTCTTGCATTGTAAGTGGCCACAACAATGGGCCAATACACAGCCTGGAAAGCTTGGAACAACTGTATGAGAAGGATCTGACCAAACATGAGGATCCATGTTCTGTTCCATTCCTGGCATGGGCTTCGAACTTTTTTTTTTCACTTGGGAGCTCGTAAACTACAGTACCATTATAAAACTCTGGCAAATGGTTCACCCTTACAGATCTTCTGACTTGCTACCACTTGTGATCAAGTAATCGAACATTGACCTCTCAGATCTTAAACATATTTACATTTCATGTCATATTTACATTTAAGTGGTTGTACCCTTAAACATATTGTACATCTTAAACATATTATCTCATGTCATATTTACATTTCCAAAACGTCAAACCCTTTTCTGAAACATCGAAGGAGGATTTTCTGAAGCCGGATTTACATTTTTGAAGCATCCAAGGAGGATTTTCTGATACCAAGCCAAGCCGGACCAGAAGGGGTAGCTTAGAACCGGGCTTCCAGGGTTTAAATCATGCTCCAATATCCGGCTCCGGGTTCAAGCACTGTAAGTATTTTCCAGTTGTTTTTTATTCGAAGTTAATAGGGGACGGCGCCGTTGCCCTTAGAAACTCTCAAGAACTCTCAGGAACAACAAACTAGACTTCTCAGGAAGACACCTCTCAGGAAGACACCAAGGGGACGGCACCGTTGCCATGTTTTTATCACATTCTTTATCACATTCTTTATCAGATTCGTTCACTGGATTCTTTATCAGATAGATTCTTTATCAGATATTTTTATCACATTCTTCCAGCCGATGCCATTCTTCTAGAACATTTTGCCAGCCAATGCAAGGGGACGGCACCGTTGCCATTTTTTTTATCAGATTTTTCTAGAACATTCTTCCAGCCCGATGCCATTCTTCTAGAACATTTTGCCAGCCAATGCAAAGGGACGGCACCGTTGCTTAATAATCTATCTGTTTTTAAATCCGATGGAAATGACATGCATATTGGGTAGAATGACAGCACATTTGATGACTCGCATATTGGATGGAAATGACAGCACATTTGATTCAAGATCTGCACATTTCGGTACTGCCATCCAATACAAGGGGACGACACTGTTCCATATTGAATGTTCATATTCAGAACATATTGAATATTCATTTTTGGATATTGAATGTTCATATTGAATGCAGAACATATTGAATGCTGACAAAACAAGGCACCGTTGCCTTATTTTTATGTCTTTCATTCTTAGGGGACGGCACTTCAAGAACACATTGTCTTGTTTTGCTGTGGTCGAGATTGTCCTATTCTTTTCCAGAACATTTGATATTAAAAAGAACTTTTGTCATCTTCTGTTCTAAAACACAGAATGTTAAACAGAAATTTTGTCCCTTGTCACTAATCAAATGAATTGTGTTTTCTTGCAGTGTGGCCTCTGTTATGGTAGAAACAAGGAACAGTCAACCAGATTTGCAGCCTACTAGACTCGTCACTCCTAAAAGAAAGCCAAGAGGTCGTCAGACATATCGAAGTTTGGCCATGTCGTTTGAATCTACTGCAGATGCACTAGAGACAATAGATAACTAGACAACTAGTTTCGTTGACACAATGACAGCTGAATGACAGTTCTTGATAAGGAAGGGTCCACCTACAAAATTGTAAAAAATCCCATTATCATACTACACTGAGAAGGATGGTCTGGTCAACGGCTTTTTAATCACATGAAACCAATTTTACTCAAAACGCCAGAAACCTTGGCTTATCACAAGAACATGAGTAGCTTAGCTATGTCTGGAAGAGCTGGATGTTAATCTTTCAACTTCAAACAACATATTTTTGGCTCTTCCTAATTTGGGAGAAGATATAACAAAACTGCCAACTAATATTCAAAAGCAATTCTTACTTTTCTCGACAAGCTCGTTCCGTAGATTCTACAAACATATGAAACAATGTTGAGACGCGCTTCATGAACATATCATGTCCACTTAGATATTTGCCATCCTTCTGATATTAAAAGACCGTAAAGATAGCATACAGTATGAATTTGCAATAGTAGATAATTGAAGCCAAAATCTAGGCTTAATCTACAGATTGGGGTAGATTATCTTGAACTTTTCTCCTGTGTTAGAATGTCTTTTTCTCCTGTGTTAGAGCAACAAGTTTACCTGCCGCAGCACACATGCATGGTCATCTACTCCCGTTTTTGTTAATGTATGCCGTAACTACTTCTCATTCATACGCATGTTGGCAATTCAAAAGTCATTAAAGATGATTATTACACAAACTTCTCCTTCGTGTAAATTAGAGAGTTATACCTCCGAACTGGGTCCTGCAGCTCAGTGATAGGCTTTCCGCTGAGGGGACAATTCATATTTAAAATTCCACACTGCGAAGTCATCATTACAATGTCCTCCTGCTCTTGACCAGGCATTGGATCGCCTGCATGACGTACATTCTGCCAACAAGAACCCTCTGGGATGAACGCTGCAGCAAATTTACAGAAAATACAACCAGCAATACACATGAAACCGTAACTTAATCTGAACTTTGCACTGACTGCAAATGCTCTCCACAGATCACCACAATAATCTTATACATGCTATCGCATTTGTTATTTTCTTACTTTTTCGAAGTTGTTCTGGTTGCTGAATATATGCATACAATTGCATTTTGAGAATCATGATACAACTTTGTTTCTAGAATCATGCCTAATAGAAGAGCTAATAATGCTACTAAAATGGCTAGATTCTCAATATTATACTTGTTCTCCACATTGTGGCAATCACAGTGTGATGGATTAAATGATGGGGGCTCCAGCCTCGATAAGGGATTTGGCAATTGTTATGTACAACCTCAACCACCCACTAACAACCATGTCCTCTTCTTTTCTACCTTATGACATGCCCCCATGAGCTTTGGATTTGTTTATAAAGAAGCAATTAGAAAAGCAAGCAAGACAGTAATTCTTAACAGCATGGAACTGATATAGAAGAATTGAGAGAAGGCATGCTAAACCTGCTATACAGCACTTCTGGTGTAGGATTCTTGGGTATACCTAAAACAAGTGATGGGAAAGACATGGGCCTACCTAAAAGAACAGAGGTGTAACACATAACCATGGGACGACCTAAATCCCCCATGATTTTTTCCATCACTGACCAAAAAGTAAAAGCTGAACTTATTCAAGCTGCAAATAGTATCCTTGCAGAATTATCCAATGAAATAACCATCTCCAGCTTTCTGAAAGTATGGTCCACAAATATTATTGAAGCAACCCCCTTTAAAGAGAAATTGGATGAATCCAAGCACGTACCTTCTTATCATCATGGGGCAAAATTATGTGGAAGAGAATGATATCTAGAAGACAAGCTCCTTAAAATAAGGGGCTAAGCAACACCTCAGTGCATTATGAGATACGGGTAGGTTCTATTATCTCCTCCATTAGGCCACATCCTCACCAAGTCAAGTATTGAGCAAAAAGTAAAGAAACGCAAACGATGTCTTTACATCGATGACGAAGCACAAGAAGATACTTGATTTGAAAATATAAAATATCTCTGTCATTTATAGAGTGACATAAAATATTATTATCTGACATAAAATATCTCTGTGTAGTCTCTACATTTATTGCAGTGACATAAATTACTATGATATTTCTAATATTGTAATCGATCGATCTACTTTCTAGGTGTAATTCTCCAATTCTACTTGTTTATATTATTAAATGTTGTTATCTAGATACCAACGTTGTTCTATGATTAGGTTGTTTAAGTCTACGGTGCAAGGTGCTGTCCCTTTTGCAGGCAAACATTGTATCCTGTTGATTCTTGGAATATTAAGAATATTCCATAAAAACTCAAAAAACATGTTTCAAAAAAACCTAAAAAAAAAATCCCTCAAAGTAAAACACAAGCTGAAGGGGGCAAGCACAGCATTTCACTTGCCAGATGAAGTCCAGTCTTTTGTGTTTCAGTCCATTCATCTACAAAGCAAATGAAGATCACTTAATTATGTATACACACTCATAATTGTACCAATAACAAAGACAGTAAAAACAGAGTACTCAAGTGCAGTGAACAAAAACTTTGATACATATATTCATAACATTTGAATTTGTACATCAGTCAAAGTCTGTACCAATAATGGGCCAGTCGAGAGGCCAATAACATGATGGCAGTTTCTCCATTCCTTGCTCCATATATTGACTAAATTTAGGCAGCAGAGCACCAAAGTTGCTGCCACAGTTTGCCAGCAAAATCTGTTCCACCTGCTCTGATATGCTATCTGCTGCATTAGTCATTGGATTCTCTTTCACATAAACTATACAATCTTCAGCCATTTTGAATCCATTAAGCCATGGAATGAGCTCCATAACAAGCAATCTGTCGGCAGATAATATCGGTGTCAAAGGGAAAGGACATATGTAGCTTCCTACAGGATTCAGAGTGGATTTGTATCTTTTGTCGTCGATCAGAACTGTATTTCCATAGTACTCTGGGTACTCTTTCCATACCACAGCTAATGGCTTCACAAACAACCCCTTTTGCGGTTCAGTAGGGTGTTTGCGTGGCAGAGTCCAACACTGCTCCTGGCTGTAAACAAACTTCAGCTTTATGGAAAAAGCATCACAAATATGATCCACAATTGGTTGAAGATTTTTAGAAGTGAGTGAAGACCAGATGGCAACATCAAACCCTTCTCTTACAAATGCTAACAGTGATGCTAACCCTGGCCTGCAGTAAAAAAACCTGTTTCCTAAATTGAATTGAAGCTCATCTTTCTGGATCTGTTGGTATCTTGAGTTAATATTTTCATTCTTGTGCACACTCTTGCCCAACACAGAATTTAAGTCAAAGATAATGAGCTTTCTCCCTGACTTAGATGATTCACCTGTCAGCAACAAAACACTTGAGAGTCTATTCACAATTTATAATTACATTTCAGATTACACAATTGAAGCAACACATTGATAATTACACAATTGTTATTTGCACAGGTGTAAGTGAGACAAAAAAAATTATTTTTTCATTATTTATTGAGTACAAAGAAGGTCGGAGCATGGCTCATACAAAACTGTAATTTACAAACAAGTCAAAGAGACTATCTACCCTGTGTAGGAACAACTGCTTGTATATTCATCTCGCCTTCTACAATTAATGCCTCCATTAGATGATCCCTCCGTGACTTGGCATAGGCATCAGTGAACCAACTGGGTGTCATCTGCATGGTGCACAAGTATTAGAGGACTATACCAACAAATAACTAATAGGAAAATAACATATTCTACTTACAAAAATGGAGCTTAGCTGTGCAGCAACCATGGCATTTATGAATTTGTGCATGTAAGCCATAATGTACATGCAAGGGTTGCTGGTACTAGTTTCTGGCACTTTAGGACAGAAGACAGGAGCATCAAAGTTCTTCCTACCATGGCTTAAGCTGTTGGATCCGAGCATCATGTTATTGATCACAAGCTTATGAAACCTGCAAAATTGCAATGTGAGAATAAACAAAGCATAAGAAATTGCAATATGAGAATAATCAAATCATAAAAAACAAAACAGAAACTCATACTTACCTCTGGACCACTTTAGCATCGGGTACATAGCCTTTGACAGGAAAGAGGATCTGTATACTTGGGCTAGCTATAGATGGAAAACAGCTTTTCACTGGACCAGCAAGCACAAGTATTGCCAATGCCACATTTGGGCCTTGCAGAATTGGAACAAATATGTATTGGCATCTTGCAATCAAAATGCCATCCAGCCCTTCCTTTATGTTAGTGTTATGTGCATCTGCCCCTCCCCCCCCCTCCCCATTCTTGAGGGAATTCACAAAATTCTGGAAGCTGTCCGGTCGTAACATAAAAAACTTGTGTTTCCAATCAGATGGAAGACAGCTACAAAGGTACCTGCACACAAATCCAGAATACATATTAATACATAAGGAAGGAAGGAAGGAAGTTTATTTTAACGTCCACGGAGCCAGAGGCCTATGAGGCGGTACATGCAGAGAACAGGCAAAAAGCCAAAACCCCAACACCAAAACAAACAATGTAATCAGACAAGAGAACCCTACTAGGGATGAAAAAACCCCCACTTGGGAGGAAAAACCCTAACAGTAGGGCTCTCAAATACCATGCCCCGTAAGAGCAAGTCCGACGGCCGAAATCTGCAGGATGTAAGCTCCCGGTCAAGGCTACCATAGGTGATGCAAGTGGCGATGTAGCGGTGTGTCGAGCATCTAAGATCGGTGTGCATTGCTTTCGGACATGGGCATATCTTTGGCCGGGCACCATTGGAGGGCATGGTGCTCATCCTCTATCACGTGCATCTCACAACACCGACATATCCTCTCCTCCCTGGGGATCCCGTGCCCGCCATTCACCCCCCAGCGACCTGTTTCAATTCTGAGGTAATGGGAACCCGTCCTTATGGCAGCAATAGCTCTCCGTTTCTTCTTTGAGATGTGTGCTTTCAAGTACAGATGGGGTCCATGCTCGAGGCGGGATTAACTGGAGCGTAATAGTGCTGTCTTGGGCTTTGCAAGAGTAGAGGCATCCCACGGGGTGGCAGCATAGCCCGCATCCAATTGCCCATTCAGCATGCCGAATGCGCCGGTGCCACCATCGTTGGTAATCCATAGACCACCTCCTAAACCATCCCCTTACGATTGCTCGTGCCATACCCTCTTCAAATTTGGGAGCCCTCCGTTAACAACACGACACTGTGGGGGCAAGCGATGCTCATCCATCCCATCCACCTTATGGAAGCAAGTAAGATGCTGCGCAAGATAGCGAATCTTTGTAAAGGCGTAACCCCGTCTCATACAACAAAATTTGATACGGTACGATGTCCTTCACTCCCAAGCTATATGTCAAGAAAGCTTTCTGCACCCTTTCCAACCTATCCCACGTATTTTTGCTAATCGGGCTGGGCCCCAAACCTCCACCCCATATAGCGGCAGAAGCTCGACCAAAGCCCTAAACAGGTGTGCTCTCCTCGCCTAGTCACAGAGATCTATCCGGCAACACGCGTTTTGCACTGCATATAAAGCCTTCCAGCCTGCACTGGCTCTCCTCTCCACACACTCATCCCACAGCATGTTAGTAATGAAATCAATTCCAGATACTTGAAGCTCCGCACCATCTCCACATCCTGTCCCTTGTAATATAACTCCGGGATAGGGTGTTGCGAGGACGGGATCGAGAAGCTTAGTTTTGTGCAAGTTCATTTGTCATTCCGTTGCCCCACGTAACCCATCGAGGGCATCCAACCGCTTGCTGCATCTTGGCTGGCCGTGTGGGCTAGCAAAGCTACATCATCCGCGATATAGTAATCGGCTCACGAGGTCGCGACGGATAATTGCACCCCGGCTTCCCCATGGTGCTGCATCCACGTCTCCAAGCTATCAATGTACAACCCAAAAAGCGTTGGAGACAACGGGCAGCCCTGCTTAACTCCCATAGTGCTAGCTACCCGCCGATCTTCATAAGGCAGCGCAGCATAAATCCCATCATAAAGCTGGTGCACCACATTTTGCAACTCCTGTGGAACGGTATCATAAGCAGTCTTAAAATCTACAAAGCAGCAATACAAGTCCTGTCGCGCATTGCGGCTTGCCTCCATCAACACTCTCAAAGTGAAGATATGGTCGGCCGTGGAGGAGCCGGGCTAAAAGCCCCGCCTCGCCAATTGCCCGCACCCCTGCCTCCTCGGCCCACTTAGTGAGCTTCTTCTCCACCACCCCTACCAGGACCTTTGCAAATAGCGAGCTTACCATAATCATCCGGTAATTCGCCGGCTCATCCGTATTACCAGCTTTATGAACATGAACAACCTTACTAACCATCCACTCACGGGGAGCCCCTTTCGAGCACGGTTAATGATCACCGTCGGGGGCCCTACCACAGATGGGCCACCCCACTTCAACAAATTTCGACTGCAGCCCTGTAAATCCTTTGCCTTGCCATTCGCCGGATGCACGAGACCCTGGCTGGACATCCTCCCGGCGTGAGTTGCGGCACCTCTCCTACCGATCCGGGACCACGGCATTAGCTCACGGGGGTCATATAACTCCCGCAAGTGGTGCATCCATTGCTCCACACTTACATTACCGACCACCGGGCTTCTTGTATAACACCTTACGTAAAAAGCTTTTGGCTCTGCCATAAGCATGTCAAGCAAAGCGCTCACGGGTTTTACGCCATGTATCTCCCCTTCTTGGCTTTTAGGAAGAGCTTATAGTCTTGCAGGGCCTGTGGCCGCAGCTATGGATCTATGACCAAGCGCAGCTGGCTCTTTAGAGCCTTGCAATCAGCATCAATCCACGGGTTCTCAGGAAAATGCGCGGTGTCCCTCCTTGGAGGGCCCTTCACTGCAAAGGAAGCCTCAGCAGCTGCAAGCAGCGCCCTCACCAGCCATGTACACTGTCTTGCGATTGTGTAGAAGCTATCAAACCCTGTAACTCCCGCACCAACCGAGATTCATACCGTCCCTCGCTTCTGATAGCGTGGGATGTACGGTAACCCTCCACGCCCCCTTTGCGGTGTCTCCACGATTGAGTGCTCCCAATTCAGCGTGACATAAAGCGGGTAGTGATCTGACAAAGCCTCCTCATCCCCTGTGCTTGTGCCAATGGAGAAGTGTGTAACCATGTCAAGTGCTGCTACCGGAGCGAGAAGGTAATCCAACACACTAGCTCCCCCATCCTGCCTATCACTCCTGCAAGTAACACCCCCTGAGTGTGGCCATCGCTGCATACCATTACAAATTACCATGTCAAAAACCTGGCAGAGCTGGACCAGCTGCCTGCCAAATGGTCTAGCCACCATATCCTGGGAGTGCCGTGTATGCTGAATAGCGGCTGTCTCAAGCCAAAGCGGATCAGCATTATCGTCACCTTGGAAGGTCACCGACTGCAACTGCGCCGTACGAGCATTGAAATCTCCAAGCAAAACACCGTCCCTGGCTTTGTCTATAGCGGTCTATGTCATCATACAAATCCCTATACGGCATCACGGACATGCATTGGTTGCGCATCATGTACACTGGTAGAACTTAGAGCGCATGGGGAATGTAGCGACTAGCAAGAAACAATGGGACATGACTAGGCTCTAATACCATTACCCACATGTAGCGATTAAATGCATCGGACTTACAAGTGTGATCTTGCATGCTAAGGCGCCCCTAAAGTAGCAAGCCACTCCACCGTACCGCGTCGCCATGGCTCATTAGCAAGTGAGAAATGCCGATATCCTCGAATGTCGGCAATCGATGCCCTTCATACTCCCATGTCTCTCTGCGGGAAGGCGATGTCCATGTCCGTCGCGAATCCCATTCAAGCCCACGCCCTTACGCCACGGGGAAGCCCCTAAAATTCCGGGAAACAATGCGAAGACACTTTCCCTATGCCGATCGCGGTTGTGGACCCATCTCGAGTGCGAGGGCGGCTGGCGTGGTTGGAATAACTGGGCAGCCTCGCCACGGGACCACGATGGATGTCTTTGCGATGGTGGAAGGCCTCAATCCGCCCTCTCCCGGCCCGCCTGGCACGATGCCCCTGGACCGCTCGCCTCGCGTGCGATGCAATTTGCGTGGGAATCTTGCCTCCGCGAATCTGTCGACGAGGAGGCACATATACCTTCATCTTGCCATTAACCAAACCAGCAGCCCCTCCCATTTTGTCGAATCTCTCTTATCTTGACCAACTCTTGGCTTCTTTCCCGTTGTTGCGGTGGCGTGAGATCCGGATCGGTATATGGGCGTACCTTTCAAGCGGCGGTGCGTTGCAACAACAAAGATTTTGCCTCCCAATCCAGGCGCAAACTTAACTAGCCGAGGTCTCATGCTCGGTCCTCCGATCTTATTTGGACTCTTGATAACCAAATCTCGTAATTGGAGCTTTGCAAGTACCGGGGTGGTAAGCTTACCTGGCAAATCCTCGCCTTGCTCCTCCGGCAATCCCGCGACAATAAGGTTGAGGCGTGCACGGATGTCTTGCTCTTCACGGTACCGCTGATTCCCCGAGCCACCTCGGCCTGCGGTATGGGGTGCTGGTGCGACGGCGTGTGGTGTACTCCGGACTCGTTGCACCTCCATTCGGAGGTCCTGCATCTCTTGCTGTAAGTGGGCCATATGGTTCTCTATATGTGAGCATCTTCCTAAGATGAGTGACTTAGGGAATGAAATAACATAAATATATGTTGAAATGCTATCCTACCTCCCATAGACATCTACCATCTTAGAGGTCAAGTCCGACTTCGGTGAGAACTTCGTCAACATCACTTTGAAAGACGAGAGGGTGCGGGCTTAGGAGGACGATCCTATATAAGGAGTGAATGGAACCAACCTTTTCAGTCGGTCCACTAAACTGTACAAGGAAACAACAACATTAGCAAAAGAATATATCTATTGTAATCAATTGTATATTACTCACCTTGTTTTTTCATCACCTGCTTCAGCATCTTCTGTGGACTGCTGCACCTTATTTGTTATCACATCAATATTTGCTTGTAGGTCCTCCTCTTCATCTTCCGGTTCCGACTCAGCAGGATCAGCTTCCTTCACGGCCTGTGATCGTGTCCTATGTACAAAACAAATGTGGTTAATTATCATAAATCTGAGATGTTTAACAAAATTAGCTCATCTTGCACATACCTCTTTCTTGGTGGTGGTGGCACTTTTCTGCCTAGAGATTTTCTTTTCGGAGGACATTTTTATGTTGCTGGAGATTTTGCCTGTTTTTTGCCTCTTGGAGTTACATCACCAGCATTCTTTTGCCTCCTCTTTGGAGTGGACTCAACTACCAACTCAACTTCCTCTTCCTGGTATCTCCTGGGTTAAAATCTGGATCTGTGTCCATTGTAGCTTCTATAACAGGTACAGAACTGGCACCTGCAGATGATGTTGAGACAGAAGCTGAATCTTTCTTAGGAGCTTCTCCAATTACTAATTTAGCACTTGGTGATGAAAGTGTTTCTGTTGCAGCAGTCAGTGAAGGCTCTGCACCTGCAACTGCTTTAGCTTTCTCAACTGCCATCCTCTCTATTTCCTCAACTTCACTTTGCCATGTTCGAGGAGGCACTGTTGCAGATGGTTCTATTACCGGCACTATAAATGTCATTGGTGATCTGGAGCTGGAAGGTTTCGGGTCTACAAATTCGGTCTCCTTATGCTCAATAAAATCTGTAAAGAGAGTCCATGCAGATGGCTCAAGAACATCAGCCATTAAAGCTGCTTCTGGGATAGGAACAGCCTCATCTGCAAACAAACAAATGATCTAAATTTCAATAGACATAAAAGAACATGAAAACAGAACTTAAACAATGAAAAATATCTGGTACATTCTGCTTCAACATGTACATTTCATGTACATAAAATGTACCAAATGTACGTAACTACATTTAACTGTAGCCAAATGTACATGTACATGTGCCTCAATGTACATAGATGTACCTCAATGCACCCAGATGCACCCAGATGTACCCCGATGTACCCAGGTATCCAGTTAGGGAATGTAGATCTATGCTAAAAAAAAACACATATATGTAAAAAAATGCACATACTTATGAATCCATCTACAGACGCACTCTAAAAATAAATGCATGTACATCTATTTGCAGATGTAGACTCCATTAGATACTACACTAAAAGTTATACATGTACAAGGAATAGCAATGCACTGAAAGCCATACATGTAGAACTATGCAGATTACAAT
Organism: Isoetes taiwanensis; assembly: GCA_021234155.1. Taxonomy (NCBI): domain Eukaryota; kingdom Viridiplantae; phylum Streptophyta; class Lycopodiopsida; order Isoetales; family Isoetaceae; genus Isoetes; species Isoetes taiwanensis. The sequence continues at coordinate 5,044,987 of JAJEKV010000051.1, forward strand.
AACAAATATGAATTAAGAGAAATATAAGTTTAAATTAGTTGAGAGCAATGCATACCTTTCACAGCAGGGAAACCAAGCTGAATTCGAATGCCCTCATCCTAGATGCAACCTTTTATGCAATTCTGTCTTTCATGGACCAGATAACACAAGCAGAAGAGGCAATAAGCATCTCTGCATGGAGCTAGCAGCAACAAACCAGTTTTGCCAAAGCCTTGGCCACAACAGGTACATGAACTGAATGTGATGAACTGCTCTATAGAAGTAGCTCCTACAGGGTAGGGCCTCGGGTGCAGAACAATAGGTCCTGCTCTCCCCATGAAATCCAAAATCTGTGAATGCCTTTGCTGAACCAATTCAATGCAATTAAGTTTTTCCTTTGCTTGTTCAATTGAGATTTCATGCCTTTCAATTTCTTTAGTTGCTTCTTGCAAACCAATTTCTAGCTTAGAAGAGTGCTGCTCTTTCTCATGTCTACTCATAACCAAGTCTTCCAACTTGTACTTCAACACTCCGAAGCTAACTTGATTTACAGCAGGATCCTGGGACAATTTGTCAAATTCCAATTTTGTCTCATCTATTTTCTGGCAAATCTGCTGCAGATCTTCAGATAGCATATCCTTTCTACCCTCAATCCGGCTGATGACCTTCAATGCATCCTTCCTCTTTTCTTCCAGTGCTTCTACTTCATTCAATAGGTTAGTTTTCTCCTCCAACCCATGCTTAAGTAACTGCTTTATTGTGTCAACATCTGATCTAGAATAACCCAGGGCTCTAATATTCTGCTGCAATACGATGTCCTGTTTGATATTGAGGATTTACCTGTTGTAGGGTCCTCTGTAATTTCTGAAGTTTTGGCAAGATCTTTGGCGGTCCTAGCCACGTCCATCCAATCAACAAGCCGTCCCTTCAAGTGAAGAGCAAATGCTCTGGCAAAATAGGTAGAAATATAATGGTTTGTAACCTGTTTCTTGCCATATACCAATTCATAATATTTAAAAAAATCATCTTTCCATGCGTTCTGGATTCTCCCTTCCTTGAATCCTCGTCTATTTTTTGGAGCTTCACCCCATACCTCGTTCATAACCATCTCTAAGTTGGGTATGTGGGCCTCTGCATGTTTATCACGGAGGTCTTTGGCTTGGATCACATCAGAACCCAAACGTAAACTCCTTGGAGGTAAGATTCCACTGCCGGAAGCACTGGCTTCTTGCTTGGGCTGTGATGATGAGCAAGCACTGATCTGGGGGCGTTTTGGGGCCATAGCTAGATGAAGAATTTGTGATCGGAATTCAAGCAGAGAAGGCAGGGGCGGGATAGTGAGCGAGAGGCAAACCAAGAAAGAATTTGGTAAAGAATTTCAAAATCCGAAAATTGTGCAGTTTCAGAGTGGTGGATAGCCATTAATCATGGCAGTTACTAGCGGGTCATGATGACAGTTATTCCAAAAATGTGCATTCGGTACATATGTATATGTACAAAAAGGGCTACATTTATAGACACCCTTTCATGCTTTTACCCTGTAGAACATTTTATTTTGCCTCTTCGCGATTTTTCAACAAACTTTCTATTTTTAGGCTTGTGCAATCATCAACCTGCTTCTTTAGTGCAAAGGTGATGACTTATTGATTTTATTTTACTTTATTGATGCCATGGCTCAATTCGATCTGAACTTACCTTTGGTTTCATGTTTACTCAACGAACTTCATTTCTTTTATCCTTTTGAATTTGTCACATAGAAAATATTGTTTTTGCAAATAAGTTTGACATTTTAAAACGTCTTCAAGTAATTGGAACCTTGTATATTGTAGTTTATCATTCAGTCGTGACTGGTGGTGCAGTTGCTGCTGTAATGATCTCCAATTCTGACACATACTTACCAAGAATTTCCATTACATTTCAGAGTTTTCCCTCATAATGTATGGCTTGTACTCATCGTCCTCCAAACTCTTATACTTCAGATCAATCACATGCAGAGAACTTCATCTGGTGCTGCGCAATTTTGACAGAAAAAGATGTCAAAGAACTGTTATTAACTCTATGATTCTATCATCCCGCAATTTCTTAATTTTTATCATTTTTGCAGTTTTCATTTGGAGGGATTTTTATTTTTCCTTCCAAATCTTGATGCTTAGCTAGCATATTTAGTCTTGCCATGTCGTTTTATTCAACTTTTGGCAGAATATGACAAGTCTGCTTGAAAAATAATGTTATAACTAATTCTCAGATTTGCTGGCAGGGGTACTGTTAAAACACAAGTTAGGCCCCTTTACATTTGTGGATCTCATTATACAGAAGATGGTGTTCTGTTATATTTGCTAATAGTTACTAGTTACTGTTTAGAAACAAAGCTCTCAGGTCGTTTACATTTATGTGTCTCATTTTGTCGATACTTGCTGCCTCAATTGTTAAACTCGGATAGAGTCAATAACATGTTCTGTTATAAATTCTTTTCATATAAGCTATCAAGTCTATGAAGACTCTTGGCATCTGGCTCATCACTATAGAATAGATAGCTGCTTGAAACAATGTGTCTTTTCTCAAACCTGCCTTAGACCTGCAGGCTTAAGATTTTCTGCCTTCACTTCATGATCAGATACAAAATATTCATTCTGAGGGAGAGATGACAGCCACATCTATGACCATGTCTATTGTGAGATGGACAGAATTGTTACAACTAACAAATGCCCTAGTCCCAGACTCTAATGGCCAGTATATGGGAACAAGTGATGCTTCAGTATATGGAAACAAGTATATGGGAAGAATTATTGCTATAGCAGAAGCTTTGTGTTGATGCAGGAGTGCAAAAATTTGGAAGGGAACATGTTGAGGTGAGAGTACAACCATCTCCACAATCCATAGTGGACTAGGAGCCACGATGTCAAACTAGCAAACAGGACCACGCTACCTCAGTACCTGTTGCTACTAGTACTTTGACCTTGCATATTATAAGGGTTGCAGAGGCAGAAACCGATGCTCATTCAGCTGTGGATGAGGCTCTGCATTTCTTTAAAGACCATGCATGTGAAGGTTGCTAGAGTTGTCTGTGCTACTAGGATGGGAATGACAAAATCAAACCATCTTTGACAGTTTTCCAGTACAAGAGGACAAGAGGACTAGTTTTCCAGTACAAGAGGACCTCCCTCCTCTTCAATTGTGTAACCGTAAGGAGGGGCTTCACAAGATTAGGGCAGCCCGCCTGCAAGAGAAATGGGCAGTGTACAGGGGAGACGCATCAATCATTCTAGATCAATGGCCTTTTAATCCTTGGACTCGCTATGTCTAGATAATTTAAATATCACAAATTTACCATTAACATTAGCATTATCTTTTTCTTTATACTTTTCGGGCTTCCATGTCCCTTTTGTTGTTTAAGTCCCATTTTAATCTGGGCCATGGTGATTATGGTTTGTTCTGTGGGCTTCGGTCCTTGTTCTGGTTAGGGACTTCGGTCCCGTTTTGTACTTGTGGTCCCATAACCCGATTGGGTTCCGTGGACATTAAAAATTTCTTCCTTCCTTCCTTCTATGGCCAATTTGGTCTCCATGGACGTTAAAAATCTAGCTATCTACCTACCTACCTACCTACCTACCTACCTATCTATCTATCTGTTGATGCATACCTGTGCACATAAATTCTCATTGATGTTGCATGCTGCAGAGCCAAGTTACTCCTTGGCGATGTTGTCGCGTTTTTGAATATCAAAAGGTAAACTTCTGATTCATACAGTTTCTTTGGCAGGAGATAGAAATAAAAGTCATGTTCATGATTATTCAAACTTTGGTATGTATTTCGCAATGAATTCTTCCGTTTTGCCTTTAGGTTACGTATGCCATGTTCACACTATTTAGATCTTCTTCTAAAACACTTGGATCGATACCATGGTTTACCTCATGTGATTATATTTGTTTACTAAGAAATCAAGCATTTGTACTGGTGTACTTTGTTTGTTGACTTATTGGTAGTTGAAGCCACTTTATAGGCCTATCATACGAGGTTCACCCCAGCACTCCTGCTACAGGCTTGGAATGTAAGCTGACTGGGCATTATTCTGCTAACTGGACCTGCATGTAGGCTGGCTGAGCTTCCCATTGTCTTCGAGTTGTGCGTCATGATGATTTGGTATTTTTGCTATGTTCTCTGCTTCTGATGCTCATATGTTGGATTTCATTTTATTACATTGTCGTTGTCTAGAACTTTACTTATTATCCAAGGTTCCAAAGTGTTTCTAAATATGCACTAGCAACCAGGGATCTCCACTTAGTCACGAGGACTAACCCATTGAGTGCATATGCAATGAATCCACAAGGCAGTGGTCAAGTTGATGGCCGGGAATTATGGTTGTTCTAGAGCTAGAAGATCCTGTTTAATTTTTCTCAGTTTGATATTATTATATTGAGAGTATTATGGGTCGTAAATCTTTTGGATTTTGTTTTTTTTATGGATACGATGGAATCATTCTCAATTGCTAATGAAATATTAAATTCTTCGCCATTACTATAGTTTTTGTAAAGTTTTATACCAATCTAGATCTAGCTTTAAGTTAGACAAGATGCTGAGTTGCCAGGAGGGTCAACTCAGCAGGCTCGTCACAGTTGGTATCAGAACAATGCTGGATCTTAGAGGGAGTTTGGGAATGATTCATGCTCTTGAAGTGGTTTATTAATATTCCTATTGTATATGTGCAGAGTAGTAGGAGATCATGGATGCTGGTGGTGCTAGTCGTGCAGGAGGGGATGGAGCTCAAGAGGTAACTAGTATCCTGCAAGCTATCTAGCAAGCTCTGCAGCAAAGTGCATCATTGCAAAAGAGTGAGGCTGAGAAAGCAATTGAGAAGGTCTTAAAGGACACCAAAAGAGAAGTATAGAGAAGTGTTCACATGGGAGAGAACACAACAGGAGATGATGCTGATGCCTGGCTCCGTGGAGTGTTCTATTTTGATTTGATCAAAGCACAGGATTTTGTAAAGGCTCTCCTTGCTCAGAAAATATTGTGATTTTTGCATTTGCAAGAGTTTGGTGAGAGACACGCTTGATTGATATGGGAAAGACTCTCATATAGGCTAAACATAGGCTGATTTTAAGATCGCTGTTGGGGTCATTTCACACCTGCAGGATATAAGGTTGAAAAGATGAACATGTCTTTTTATTGTGTACAGAATGACATAGTGTCAGAATACAATGAGAAATATAGAAGGTGTGACGTTCCAGTACGATATACGGTCCCACGACGTATACCGTACTGCACCGTCACGCGTACACGCCGCTCCAATCGACGTGTACGCCGCCGTATACCCAAGCGAGGGCGCCCTAGGGGCAACTTACAAGGGTGCGCACACTTAACAATGTGCGCACTTAGGACCTTTAACCCATTAAAGGCAGACCAAGGGTCATGGAAACCCTAAACCTAACTGATAGCCTACATAAGGCACCAAACCCTAACTTTCCCTTTTTCGCCCACAGACCTTTCGAGCTCCGATTCGCGCGCCTGAGGAGTCAATTCCAACTCCCACGATCTGCCAGTGTGCCCCAGCTTGTCAAATCATCCCTTCCGACCGCATCCCGAAGCAGAACAGAGACATGGACGCCTTCGGATCGAGAGGAGTGAACCAGGGATCAGGTATTTGGTCGATTGAATAGCCTAAACCTTATTCCAGCCTTCGAACCAGTAGGTTTAGCCTATTAAATCACCCTTAGTAGCCAAGCAGATCCTGAGATTGACTCTAACTAAAGAACCTAACTCTATGAATTAGATTAGTTCTTATTACTTATGTTGATATGATGGACGGATGTATTCTGTGGACTCATTGTATTGGGAAGGGGGGTAGAGACTTAAAGCTTAGTAGATGATGCTCCTAGCTAGTCCCTCTTAGTGCATTACTAGATTTTGGCCTGTGTACAAGAACCCCACCTAGTTGTGGGTGGAGGGGCCAGACTGGCTCAGACGGAGGTTCGTGTTCTGATTCATGATCGATCCCTCTGGTGTGTAAGGCCTACCGGGGATCACAGCAGACTAGGTCTAATGGCTTGCCACTGCGTGTGGGTAAGGCATGGGCTCGACACCCGTGGAGTGGAGTTCACTTTCCAGTGGGTTAAGTCGAATAAGGGCAGTGGCCCTCTAGTCGCCTTGAGTCAGCATGGAGATCTCTGGAGGGAGTGATCCCTACACCGCCCCATCGGGCGGGGAGATACAACCCAGGAGTAGCCCCTTTGGCTATGCATCCGGCGGGCTACAGTCAGGTCCCAACACTCTTCAACCTACTCTGCAAAGTGTGCACAGGAGGGGCGGATGGAGTGGACAACCCAATGCCATGTTTTTATGCCAGCCCAATCCATTGTCATGATTACATGCGCAATGAACTCACGGAGACCCAAGCTTGTCGGGTCATCCCCCGAGTCCGAGCCTTGGGTAGGAGCTCCCTTTGTATTGTGCTGATCTTTGTCTATGCAGATGTTGATGTGCCACCCTTGAAGTGGATATATGATGTTATGTTCCGACGGCGTGTATGTTTACGCTTCGCAGACTAGGTAGGCCCCCGAGGGAGGCGGGGTAAATGACCCCTTCATTCTTCCCAATCGTGGACTCAGGACGGTCCACGATGATATGTGGAGGGCCCCATGACAAGTATGGAGCTGGTATGGGGATGAACTCTGTTTGTATCTGGTCGCGGGCATTGTATACGAGTAGGGGACGTCACAGTGGTATCAGAGCAATGTTCTTGGAAACCAAGAGCAAAGCACTGACCATGCTCCCAGTAGTACTAACTTGATAGGATCCTCAAACCTCGAAAAGTGGGAAAATTTTTTCTCATTTTTGTAGTTTATGCTAAGCTAGTAACAGTTAAGTGAATTGGAACATAATAAGACTAAAAAGAATGAGCCAAAACCTTCTCAGGCAAGGTGGTCTCACACGTCGCGCCTGGTCAAAGAACTAAACTTTAGTTTTTGAGCAGGGCGCTACCTGTGAGACATCGAGCCAAGAACACCTTAAAACTTGATGAATTGGGAAAAGTAATATGGTAAGGCCAGTTCCAAGGTAAGAATTAGTTAGAATAGTATGTTTAAATCACTTAAATTACTTAAAAATATGTAAGATCTCACACGTCGCGCCTGCCTGGTCTAAAAACTAAACTCTAGTTTTTGAACGAGGCGCTACCTGTGAGATCAATAATTAGAAATCTCTGAAATAAGTGTATGTTTTAAGTAAATAGGTGCCTTGGCACGTTAAATAGAGCAACTTAGATTTTGACCTAAAAATTGCCCAAGCTATAAATAGATGTAAACCCCCCTCATTTGTACGTTCCTGCCCTAGAAATCTGCTCCAGCTCCCTAAGAACAAGGTTTAAAATGAAACGCACTTATTTAAGAAGTGCGTTTGAAAGATTCCTTTATAAAAATTGGAAACTTGAAAAAAACAGACAAAATAGGGAGCAAAATAGATTGTTAAGCAATTAGCATTCGAAATACCCCCAAAAAAGCAACATTTTTGAAGCCTTTTCATTTTTTAAAGAGGGCAAAAAAAAAAAGCTTGTTTTGAGGAGGGTGACATTAAATTTAAAAGCTGAATAAGTATTTATTGCTGAAAATAGAAGGAAATACAGTTTGTCTTTTTGCAAGCTTAATATAAGTACTAAGAAAATTAAACATAGGGAAGACAAAGAGTGTGAAATCATGGAGCAAGAAAGAGTTGCTCTAATTAAGCACTGTTGAAGAGACAAAGCTTTCAGATTAAAAATCATCATCAAAATATGTTATATTTCTTAGCACATAGTTTACAATGAAAGTTAGTTTGTAATCTTGACTGTATAAATTTATACAACTGGTGGAGGAGGTGGTTCTTCCCAGTCCACAGGACTCTCGTACCCCTTAGGATCTGACTCTTGTGAGGGTATGATAGCAGAGACGCCTGCTTCTGATTCCAATGGCACAGGTACAGGCTGTTTCTCTAGCTCGGGCACCACAGGCTCTAAGTCGACAAACTCCACCTCCTCATCTCTTCTTCCTGTAAGTGGAGGCTGGATTTCTGTGTAAGTGCCCTTAGCATCGCTAGCACCGTTCTTTGCTCCCAGTTCCTCATTTTCATCAGGAAAGGATTCACAAGAGCTTATCCTGGTCCTGATGAAACTTACTTTATCTGGGTCTATGTCGACTGAGACGACATTGCGGCCTGCTTTAAGGGCGCAAACTGCTGTGGTGCCTGATCCAGAAAAGGCATCTAAGATCCAGTCTCCAGGGCGAGAAAACCACTGTACCAAATTATTAATAAGCCGCTGTGGCTTCTGATAATGGGACACCACAGCGCCTTGTCGCTGTGGGTCTCTTAATTTCTGCAGAACAGCTGGGAACTGAAATGCATTGCAGGGAGGAGTCTTCTCATTCTGCGTGTTAAAATGAATCATGGTTTTTTTGGTGTCCGCGCTGTAAAAACCTATATGAAAATGCTCGAAACAGCTCACTAAGCGCGGACCACCACCATGACCCTTGACGTTTGTTTTAAGCCTGCCAAGCAAAACAGCAATTAGAAATTAGTAAAAAGAAAACAAGGAAAATAAGTTAGCCCGGTAGTGTGGCGGTATAAACTTATACGACGGTTGCCTTGCTGTATAAATTTATACCACGGCGGCAAGCCGTATAAATTTGAACAGACATTGCCTTGCTGTATAAATTTATACCGCGGTTGTTCCAGCCTTTAAAATTTAAACCTTAAGACAGATGTGGTATAAATTTATACAGTGGAGTTACCGTAAAACAAAAAGCGTTAATTGTGAAGCTTACCAAACGCAGTTTTGGCCCGGCGTTCTGAGACCAGCTCCCATAGGTTTAAGCACCGGCACATCGATGCGAAGGTCGGAATGAAAAATGATGACCCTCCAGTTTTCAGATGTCGTGACTTCTTTTAGGCCATCCAGGAAAGACCGGACTTGCACGTGAGTGAAAGCCTCCTCATCAAAAGCGCTATCCTTTATTTTAAATCCATAAGGAATATCTGCAATGCATAATGTAAAATTTTGCTTGTCTAAAAGAGTCCCCAGCCTTGTACAATCACCCTCAACAACCCTGTACTGGACGTCCTGACCAAATGTGGTAAATCTCTCATATGTACAGTCAAAACTGGAAGTGGCGACCTCTCTACCCTGTTCAATTGCCTTAAGCCTTTGCCTCTCTTCTTTGGCCCTACGAACCAGGTTTAAAAATCCAGTTGGTAGCCCCTTCTTCTTGTTCTGTAAGAGTAATGTAAGACAAAGGCACAAACACATAACATATTGTTTGCAAAACTTACCCAGCCACTGAAGTTAACTGCGTGCTCTCTGATGATACTGTCTGTGGTGCAACTTGGGTACAAAAGTTTGCACTCCTCCCAATCTTCTAGGTTGAGCTGCTTCATTAACTCGGCCTGGCAAGTGACAATGTCTTTCTGACTGCAGAGGGAAAAGTATTGTAAGACAAAAAAAGGTAGAAAAAAACTTGGCATAGCAAGTGAGGCTTACGTTTTAGCTTCCTTGGCCATCTCGTCTAATGTGAATTCTTTGGCAACTACTTTTTCCAACAGGCGAACAAATATTTCTTTGCTTTTAAGACCCTGTAACTGCGTCCAGGGTACAATGCTCATATTTTTTTGTTTTGATTCACCACCTTTCTTTGGTTTCTTTCCTGCGTCCCTAGCTTGTTCTTTGAGCTCCCCATCTTCGAACATACAAAAAATTCTCTCTTGAAGATCCCACACCTGTAAATGTTCAAACGAAGTTTAGTGTTGAATGGCGTAAGAGGATGGGCACGGCGACTCAACACGGTATAAATTTATACCGTGCCTGGCCGCGGTATAAATTTATACCGTGCCTGGCCGCGGTATAAATTTATACCGTGCCTGGCCGCGGTATAAATTTATACCGTGTCCGGGCGCGGTATAAATTTATACCGTCACTAGGCTATTACAAGCTTCTAACTACGCTAAACATACTACAAAAGATTGAATTGAAGCTTTTACTTACTTGACCATCTCTGAAAGCTAGCTGAAAGTAGTTATCGTATAATGGATTTCTTATCCGAATCATAACTGAGGCAGCACTCTGTCACACAGGCTTCTCGAAGCTCTTGAAGCTTGTTCTTTTGTTTTTTGAAGTTGTCTCCATGCACTTGTTTGAAATCCACGTACTCTCGGTGCATGAAGCGAATCTTGTCTATTAGGCTCATCTTTAGTCTGAAGTCATTGTCGAGATTGTGACTCACGGCAATGACTTTTGCCTCTTCGTCTGTCACCCCCACATAGATATGTGCTTCCACGCTCTTCCAGACTTCATTACGGCTTTCTTCTTTTGAAAGTTCTTTTCTTGCTTTATAGCTATGTGTGCCTCCAAGAACATAATAGGTGTAATCTTCAAAATCTGCCTTTTTGTAGTCTTTTAATTGGTTGCCTTGACTTACGTCCCACCATCACAACTAGTGGCGACACATGGGCATGAGGATTCCTTCTCATTCTTTGCTTAAGGATAGCCACATGTGCCGCGTACAACTTTCGGACCTGAAGCACTCTGACCCCATCTTCATTTTTTGGTGGCCTCTTAATAGTGCTTAGTGTCAAAGAAATGGTCTGCTTGAGCAGTTTGGTTTCATTAACCCGCTTGAGAATAGCCCTCGACTTATCTGCGGGCTTCACAACGATATCTCGCTCGGAGCCTTACGAAGAGCTTTTCTTGACTCCTCTATAGTCAAGGACTTTGTGATTCTAGACTTTTTCTTGGTAGGAGGCTGTGTATCTTCTACCAGGGAATACTTCCTACCCTTTCCCTTTGTGACGACTGGTTCCTCCTCTTCCTCTTCCTCTTCCTCTTCCTCTTCCTCTTCCTCTTCCTCTTCCTCTTCCTCTTCCTCTTCCTCTTCCTCTTCCTCTTCCTCTACTACTTCCTCTTCGATAAATGCGGGGTACCATAGACCCTTGACCAACACTTTTTCGGTCGCTTACGGCACTCACCGACATCAAAATTTCTACTACGTCTGTAATGCGGGGTTAAGTTAAGAGAATGGCGGTATAAATTTATACGGAAAGCATGTAAGAATAACTACTGGCCGCTCTTGTAATTGTCCGCAATGTAATCGTTAATGCGTCTTTAGGCTTGCACATGCTAATTCTAAGCATTCTAGTATTGAGAACATAGTGGGCCGGGACCCTTGTCATGGTTGTAATTGCATTAGAACTTCATCATCGTTCTCTGTAGCAACAAGGCTTATAATTTCGCCCGGGGTAATAATCATCGGACTTGAACTTGCCCTTCCACGATTGTTTGCACAAGTAAAGGTGCGCCTCGAGTGGGTTTGCTCTCTCTTGCGCCCTGTGGGCGTACCAAGTCTCGATCCTTTAGTTCATAAAGTCGTGGCTCGGTGGTGCACCCTTTGATGATGACCCTCGAGAGTACAAACTTGATCTTAGGGACCTTTGTAATGCATAAAAAAAAACCATTTTACAAAAGAAAGCGTACCTTTTTGAATTTTTGAAACACAAAAGCAGAGAAAAAGAGGATGAAAGGGCATAAAATCCACACTAAATTAACACTTCATTTGTGTCATTTAAGCTGAAAACACAACAATATTACCAAAATATTAAGGTTCGGGACCATTCGATTTGAGCACTAGGCGTCAAGAATTTAAAATGGTTCTCGAAGCGGTATAAATTTATGGCTTTCGAGCACTTGCGGTATAAATTTATACCGCTAATGCTCGAGCGGTATAAATTTATACCGCTCGAAAGACGCGGCGTATAAATTTATACCATTTCGAGCACGGCGGTATAAATTTATACCGGCTTCGAACACCGAATAATGTTCGAGCGGTATAAATTTATACCGCTTCGTGCTCGAAAGCCAGATAAATTTATATCGCCCGAGCTTTCGGCCGGTATAAATTTATACCGCTTTCGAGCACGGGCGTATAAATTTATACCGATCGAGCCATCTCGGTATAAATTTATCTACCGTGGGGCTTACACTCTAATGATTAAAACCAAAGAGAAACTAAAACAAGACGGAAAGTAGACTTACGTGGCCATGACCGTATGGACTAGCGTATAGAGGTTAGGAGAGCAAATAAGAGGAGGTATATAAAGGCGGACTTGGCGCCGACTCTTCGACTCGGAAGCGTATATGAAAAATAGGGTGGGGGCGGGCTTAAGTACCTCGCTAAGCCCGTTTCAGTATAGCGTTTCTCCATAAAGATTCCAATACAAGTGTCTGTGAGTTTTCGTATAAATTTGTGCCGTGTCTTCCTCCTCCGTATAAATTTATACCATCTCTGTATAAATTTATACAGTCTGCAGCTACAAGTTTGCCTTCTCTGTATAAATTTATACCATCCCTGTGTAAACTTTTACCATCTGCTCTTCTGTCGTATAAATTTATACAGTGTGACGCTACCTTTCTGAGTATGGCTCGAGAAAAAAGAACTGCAGAGCCTCCAAGTCCTGTTCGCAGGCTTCCTCCTGCAATAACATTCACACCCCTCAAGCGACACACGAAAGTAGCCTCGAAATTGCGCCTCGATATTCAAACCCCCAGCTCTGTTGAGTTTACTCCAGCACGACCACCTCGGCTTCCACCACCAGTTCAACTTACTCCACCACACCCTGCTCCTGAACGTCGTCTGCCCCCACCAATGCGTTTTACCCCACCTCAGGCTAGAGAGGTCAGACTACCTCCTCCACTTCAGTTTAGTACGTCGCCCTTAGTCCACCGTAGGCTAAATCCCCGGAGGCAAATCACGCCAACTCCATCAATTTCGCTAAATGATACTACAACAAGTGGAAGCAGTCAGCGACACGCAACTCCTCGTGTTCTCACGACACGCCGGGAGCTGGTCAACTTCGTCACCAACCTCGATTACTTTTTCCCGGAGAGGGAAAGCACCTCCCCAGGACTTGCACACACCAAACCTATCAGCATCTACAAGTACACCTCAAGTTGATCTCTCAGACGAAGAAACACCTCATGTTGATCTCTCAGACGAGGACCTACCAAAGCCACAAGACTCCTTGTTCGAATTCAAAGCCCCTGCAAGTAAGAATCTTAAACGTAACTTACACAAGAAAGCATGTACAACTGTTAGAAGAAAGAAACTCATGGACGAGGCTCACTTGCGGGCAACACATACAAAGCATTGTTGTTCTCAACATTGTTTGCTTAAGATTGGACTAAAGGAATTGAGGTTGATTCGTGATAGTTCTGGTTCAATGACTCGCTAGACCAAAGGGGCTACTTAGCCTTCAATATTAGGCGGATGATGGTGAGAAGTTTACTTACACAAACGGTGGTGGCCACACCGTCACGTCAAAGCGGCCTTCAAATTGATTCATGCTTTAGGCGTGGGCGACTTGACCGCTTTGAAGAAAAGGCTTGACAAGAATCCGGGCATCAATGACTACGCCATTCGGGAGGCATAACGAAATTCATGCCCTTCAATGTGTTTCTCGGATGGAAGGTTTCTTTAAGGAGTCTTGTGAGAAACTCCCTAATAGCCCTATGTACCACTTGAGTGACAATTTCACGAAAACAAGAAGTCTACGATAATTATAAGGAGATGTGTGTTGAATTTGGAGAACGCTTTTATGCGCTACTCTTACTTTCTTGTGCTCTCGGAAAAAGAGTTTTCTCGCGTGTCCATTCCTAGAAAGCATAGGATGTCTGTTTGTGCTACATGCTCTGAATTAAAAGCTCGAGAGACAAAATGCAAGGACACTTCACACTAAAAGTAAGCTTCGGGGCGTGTTCTTGCCTAGTTCTACTTAAAAGTAGGTTCTTTCCTAAACATATTTTCCCTTTCGGATGCATTGAAGGAGAAACCGAAACAAGCACAGAGAACAACAATCTTTGGAAAGGAGAAAATTGACAAAACATAGGAAGAAAGCACTTTGGAACAACCACTCAACTACATATCGGTTTGTTATTGATGGAATGGACGAGAAGAAGACCCACCCTACCACATTTTGTCAATGTGCCTAAGGATCTTCTTGAAGAAGATTTCATACATCCGCATGTTGTTGGTGCTATGGTATTTAATGGAAAACTATCTTGCAAGGCATTTTTGAATTATCCAAACATTCATGCTGATCCAAATCTCACTATCACAATATTGAATAAGCTTCTTTCCAATCTAGAACATATCTGCCGGTTCTCGTATCTTGACTAGATAACACGACAAGGGAAAATAAGAATCGGCGTTGTTTGCTTATCGTGCTATGCTAGTAGAGAAACAAATCTTCAAGAAGGTGAAGATTGGTTTCACGCTTGTTGGTCATACACACGACCAAATTGATCGGATGTTTGATAGGTTCTCTAAACGTCTTGCTCGAAAAAAGCTCTAAGCCGCCAGCCATGATTGAGGTCATCCAAGATTCCTGCAATCCTCGCCCGGACATCGAAGTTATTGGAAGAAACTTATGATTTCAAGGAATGGATTTTTGGGAGAGATCAACTAGGTCACTTGTGCTATTGAGCCCTTGAGAAACATTACATTTCAGCATCAGATCAAAATTTCACTTGTAGATGGCAAGGCCATCTTACAAGGAAAGAAATATGCCACATCCTTGCAGTGGCAGCCAGCAGCAGGTATTCAATTCATTCGCAACATCCCCAATACTAGTTCCATGCTCTGCAGAGCAAATGCCTCTAAAAAGCTTGAAAGAAATCACAAAGAGTAAAAAAGGAGGGAAGAGCATTTGACTCAAATAAATCATTGGATTGTATTGAGACAAGTATTGATCTGCTCTAACCACTTTGGGGAGGCAGATGCTTTATGGTGGCCTCAATTTTTTTCTCGGCAACGTGACATGTTGCAAGCTTCATTACAAGGTCGAAGACCAGTTACATTCAACTGGCCATCTAGGCAAACCCTCCCTGTGCAAGTTGAGAATCAAGAGGAACATGTAGAGATATTGGCTAGCTCAGATGAAGATGACAGGGTCATGTACACTGGCCCTAGACGCACAGCACAACAAGTTGCTCGAGTATCTGGTTCAGTCTCAGAGATTCAGAAAGGAATGCTCATAGCTGTCCCAGCTGATAATGATGAAACTGGGAGGCCATTACGGCTAGCTAAAGTACTTGGAGGTAACAAGAGATGATGGAATTCCCACTCAATTAAAAGTGCACCGGATGAGAACATTGCTGCCAATGCTTTCAGTGGGAGTTATACTTTGGAGATGGTAAAAACAGGAGTGGGAAAGAGAGCTAAGTCCAAAGCAAGCACTGCTGTCATAGATCTAACTGAAGTAAAGGTTCTTGCATATGACTTTGTTCTGACTGCTGCTAATAAGTTACGTATGGTCACTCAAACTTTAATAAGGTCGGCATGTGGATTAGACAAACAAGCCAAAAAGGTGGCCAAAAAAGATGATGATGAAGACTCACTTGTAGACAGTGAGGAAGAAGATCGTTCGAGTACATCCAGTGCTGAGAGTGAAGCTGAGGATGAAGGCTCGAGTGATCAGGGAATAAATGAGTCAGAGGATGAGATGCATCGATCTTCTTTGCAAAATGTAAGTTTGTCCGATGACTCGAACATGTAAAGAACAGAAAGTGCAGGTGATGATTGTCTGTCAAAATATCCTATATTTTTGACAATTTTGTTCATAATTTTGTACAATTTTCACAACCTTGAATATATCACTTCTTTGTCACTCTACTACCCTTGCTATTTTTTTTATTGCCCCTTTTTTGCTACACTTTATAAAAGTAACTATTTTTTGTTCTAGTTTAGGAGGATGAAAATTGCTATTTAAAATTTTTGCACGAAAGTTATGTTCAATCAACCCCTCAAAAATGGTACCTAAATTATTTAAATTGTCACACCTGTCACAAAAAAATCTTAAAAATGGACTTTTTAAGGGAATTTTAGGGAATCTTTCAAAGATTCCATTTGAAGTGCGTTTCCAGCAAATAAGTGCGTTTCATTTTAAACTTTGTTTAAGGCAATCTTTGGCGCCCGACATCGGGTTGACGAGCCGTCGAACATGGCAAGAACCAAACAGACTGCAAGGAAGCTCCGCCCGGGCGAATCTCCCAGCGTCCATGATCCTGCCCTGATACAGAGAATGCTCCAGGAGCGCCTTCTCAGACAGGACCAGTCTTCATCGAGTGAGGAAGCAGCTTCGGACGAACACCAAAACGAGGGATCCCAGCAGAACGAGGAAGATGCACACTCCGATGCGGGAACAGAGGTCCTAGATGAAGAGCAGCCGGACGTCATGCAGAAGATTCTCGACGAAGTGGAAGAGGAGGAAAGGAGGAAGAAGCTGGAACAAGACCGGGTGGCCGAGGAGCGTGAGGAGCAGAGGCAACCGACTCCCGAGCCAACCATCGAAGAGCAACTCGAAGCTTGGGTTCGAGAGAAGGAGGCTGAGGAGCGAGAGGAACAGCGAGAGCCGAGGCTCGAGCCGGCTGAGGAGGAAGAGCTAGCAGCGTGGATTGCAAAACACGAAGCGAAACAACGGCGCCGGGAAAGCAGGAAGAGGAAGAGGGAAGAGGAGGAGGCGAAAGCGGCAGAGGAACTGAAGAAGAAGAAGGGGAACTTTGTGGTGGGCCCAAGGAAGCTCAAGGATGTTCCGCCAACTAAGAAGCCCAACCCCAAGATCGTCATCAACGAACGGTCAGCTAACCAACCCCCGCCCGCCTCTGACGACTCTGAAGACGAAGACTTCAATCCCAACACCGAAGGTGGAAGCTCTTCTAAACCCCCAGGCGACGAGCAGGTAGTACCTGAGCAGATAGCGCCCGAGCAGGAGCAGCAGGACCAAGTGCAGAAGCCCCCTAAGTACCCGACTTGGGACAGGAAGAAACAACCATGACCTGCTCGAGAGTCCTATGTCACGGACCCCGTCAAGATATATGAAAGGAAGTGAGGGAACATGAGGCGTACATGAAGAAGTGGGAGGCTTACAACTCCTACTATCAGGAGAACAGGGTACGGACCATCGAGGGCGGACATCCAACGAAGAGCCAGACACTAAGGCCGCCACCACCAAAGCCCAAGGCCCCTAAGAAGCCAGCCAAGAAGAAGCTCAGCAGGAAGGAGACCGAGAGAAGAGCGCTAAGAGAGATTAGGCACTTCCAGCGCAGTTTCGGCCTCCTAATTCCCCGTGCCCCCTTTGCTCGTCTAGTTAGAGAAGTCATGCAGGACTTCAACACTGGCATGAGGGTCACAGATGAGATGCTGCTGGCATTGCAGGAAGCGGCAGAGCAGAGAATAGTGCAACATTTTGAAGACTCGACGGCTTGCACTGTTCATGCGAAGCGAGTAACACTTATGAGGCAAGACATGCATCTTGTTAGTCGCATCAAGGGAGAACGCCCTTAAACATTTTGTAAATAATAAAAAATTTTGTAATATAAATCTATTTTGAGTACTTTATGTGTCTAAACTTGTTTAATTAGGATGAGTTAGCAAGTAGTAGCTTTTGTTTTAGTAAAATAGCACATTTTCAGACCAAAAGATGTGATGTCTCACACGTCGCGCCTGGTAAAGAAACTAAAGTTTAGTTTTTGGACGGGCGCTACCTGTGAGACCTTGCCCAAATTTGCCCAAAACAGTTCCAAATTGACCAAGTAAGGGGTCAATTCTGCCTAATTTGATGAGTCGGTTATCCTTACACCCTTAGTTTACCCAAATTAGACATGTTTTGATCAAAATGGGACTGATGTCTCACACGTCGCGCCTGGTCAAGAAACTAAAGTGTAGCTTTTGAACGAGGCGCTACCTGTGAGACCTCCTACCATTTCTTCACCATAACTGTCCAAATGATCTCCAACTTGTTATGTTAGGATCTTTAGGTAACCCAGTCATACTCAAACTCTTAAATTAGTCTTCCAATTCCAATTTAAACCTCAATATAGGCTAGACTTGCCCAACCCCAAGAATTTTGCAAGTCACCCAAAAATTAGGGTTTTCCCCTTTTCTATAAATAAGTCACTCATTTCTTACATAGCACCCTACGAGTTTGCTCCTGCCCCCTTAGCCGATTTCCCAGCTCCCTGAGGCGCTCTTGCATCCGTTTGCTAGTCTCTTCCTCGCTACACTCACGGCAACCTCTGATTTCAGGCGATGGTACAGCGCCAGCGCTCATGCTGCCGAGGCTGACATCGATGAGATTTTCCGGGTCTTCCGGAAAGAGATAGATGTCCAAGCAACCTTGCACGCAACCCCAGCATATAGCAGAGTCCTGTCTGAATTCCAAGCTAGGGTAGGGCCATCTTTAGTGCAGCTCCCACCTTGCATAGGCTACTTTGTTCCTAGGCAATCCCTTCAAGCAGCCTTAGGCGATGTTCCAAACATTGCCAAGTATCTCATAAATAAGGCCCAGCGCATGCCCGAGCCAATGGTCCTGACTGTCAACAGGACCAAGTACTTCTCTTTCAACGCTGCCTTAGCGATTTTTCTTACCTACCGTGCCGAGAACCCCATGGGAGAAACCTCCATTCCCCCCATGGACGTGGACCCATTAACCACAGCAGCAACACAACAGCTCCTTTCGCAGTACGAACAGGAGCAAGAAGAAAAAGAGGAAGACGAGGAGTCAGAGGAAGAGGATGAGGACTACGTCAAGCTCGACCCAGCGGAAGAGCAGCGGCTAGCAGAACAAGAGTTGCAAGAATTCGAAAGAAGCCGGCAAACTCTCAGGATCGCGCCACCCCTTGGGCTAGGTATCACAAGCCTAGCCCCCATCATCATCGAGGGCGAAGAGTATTTGCTCCTAAGCGACATCCAGAACCTCCCGGAGTGCAGGGAAAGGGAGTATCGACCTGACGAGTTGCTACACCAACTCCGGAGAACAGACCTGGACGACTTCATCGTCCGAGGAACTTCCGACTTCCCACTCCAAGGGAAGCCGACACTTACACGGGAGAGTCAACCTCCGATATTCAAGCCTACAGCAACATCAGGCAGATTATGGAGGTGCGACAACTACCGACGGAGGAAGAGTTCCTTGCTCTACAGGAACAGATGGGGATCCGCCACAAGACCTCGAACATCTTAACGGCAAGCTCTTCGACAACACCTTCTCGAGCGCGAAGAGGCGATTTCGACCTCAGGAGAGCTTCAGCAACAGTCAGAGACTACAGGGAGCTCACCACGGTGGAGGTCGATGACTATGCCAGCAGACACAGAGTTGGAGGCCGAGGAGGCGAGGACCCGTCACACAACGACAGGTCGTTGCGGTATTACCTTCCCCTGCTGATGGACGGAAGAATAGCAGTAATTCACCGCAAATTCACCCCCAGGGGCGAGGAAGGAGTATCGATGCTAATTGCGCTCTCAGGCTTTGGTCGGCATGCTCGGCTAGCTCCCAACACCGAGTATGCCATCCTGGTGAAGAGAGCGGTAGCACTCGATATTTTTGACTTCGACATACCTTACAGACGGCAGGGAAGACTGGCAGTGACCGCAGCCTATACTTCCGAGTGCAGGATAGAAGATTTGGCGAGGGCTTTGCAGGGTGGATCTTCAATCAACGTCCTTAGGAACTTGGGTCATTCAGTAGGAACAGCCAAGTGAAGAAGTTCCTAGAGGATAATCCATCATACCGGCGATTTCAAGAATAGTTAGACTCTTGATCCCGGAAGCCTTTTTGTATTAAACATATTATATAATATGAATATAATTTCTTTTGCAGTTTAAATGTTTTGTTGATGTATTTTTGTTCCGCAACTATACCAACAACACATATAATGCAAGAGAACAAATAAAACTAACCGTACAGCCATGACCAACTGTGTATGCAGATAGGGAACAATGAATGGTCGAGCAAAATAGAAGGCTCGACGAAGATGAAAGGACCCCCGACAGACAACATATCCCAAGGAACTTGTTCGGAGCTGGACCAGATTAAGGCTCTACTAGCAGCACAAGCATCATCCGGGCCACAAACGGCACCCCAAAAGTCGGGGAAAGACAAGAGGAGGAGTAAGAGAAGGAGGCCCCCCAGCACAGAAACCTCAGACTCAAGCTCGGTCTCGGACTCGGAGTCCGAGAAAGAGGCGGAAGAAGTGCCGGACCGCACAGACGGCCGACAGAAGGAAGTTACGGCGCTGGATTACCAGAAGAAGGTAGACTCGGCACTGGGCAATGTATGGAAGGCCCGGAAACTCAAACAGGTCAGGATTAGAAGCAGAGGCATGGCTGGACGAAATGAGTGAGTACGGCAATGCCTATGGCATGAAGGACAAGGACAAAGGCAGGGTAGCAACCGCCAACTTGAAGGGATCCGCACGAATCTGGTGGAAGGGCTATGCCAAGGCGCATGGCTTGAGCAGAGATCGGTGCAGATTTAAGAAGTTCTCAAAAGCCTTCAAGTGCCACTATGTTCCTCGAGAACACAAGTCAAATATGATGCAGCAGTTCTACAGATTGCAGCAAGGCTACAAGACAGTGCAGAAGTACAACGAAGAGTTTATGAGACTAAGGCTGTATGTGCCGAAGCTGAGCGAGAAACACGCAGTGGAAAGCTACATAGAAGAGCTGAATGAGGAAATCAGGAAACTCGTAAGGGCAATAGACCCCAAAACAGTGTCTGAAGCGGAATCCAAGGCAATTAGTTTGCAAGGATCGGGGCCTCAGAACAGCGTACAGAAGCAGCCCTACTACCAGGATAGAGGCAAAGCAACAGGGAGTTACAGCCCTAGGGCGGCCAGCCCAAGTCCAGCAAAGTCCCCGTACAATAGCAACCAGGGGAAACAGCAGGAAAGAAAGCAGGTGTCCTTCAAGGACAAACAGGAAGGTTCCAACTACTCGAAAGCAGTACGGTCCTTTTTACAGGCGATGCCCAAGGAGAAAAGGCAGGAATGCATGGAGAAGCAGCTCTGCTTTAGATGTTTCCAGCCGGGCCACCGAACGGTGAACTGCCCATTTGTTATGAGCTTAGCGCTAGCGGAGTTGGGCAGATGGGACACTCCATCAGATGAGGACGGCGAGGTAGCACGCGATTACATTCAGGGTGAGTGCCACATCTTCGCTGCTATAGATACAGAACAGGCAGAGACCCAGTATAAGGTAATCTCCACAATAGGGAAGGCAAAGGCCAAGTCTTTCATAGTCTTGATAGACTCCAGAAGTAGCCATAACTTTGCATCCCCGAGGATGGCCCCTAAAGTCCAAACTAAGACCCGTAATCTTGGCAAGCGGAGCAG
This sequence comes from Isoetes taiwanensis, assembly GCA_021234155.1. Classification (NCBI taxonomy): domain Eukaryota; kingdom Viridiplantae; phylum Streptophyta; class Lycopodiopsida; order Isoetales; family Isoetaceae; genus Isoetes; species Isoetes taiwanensis. Next base: position 5,066,147 of record JAJEKV010000051.1, read on the forward strand.
TAAGACATACAGCGGGGAAAAGGATCAATTTCGACATTGACTTACCGGGAATAAATATCCCGATGGGAGCAGAAGTGATGGGCATTGGCAAGTACGACCTCATAATAGGAATGGAGTACCTTGGGCCAGCAGGAGCCATAATTGACTGTGGAAAGCGGAAGGTGACCCTCACAACGCCTGACGGCAAAGTCATTGAGATCACAGGTAAAGAAGTTACTCCCATCATGCAGTGTATGTCTGTTAAGAAGCTGCTCAAGTCTATAAAGAGCGAGCAGGTAGCATACATCTTCAAACTCGAGGTTGAGGAACCCGAGTCGGAGGGAAGCAAAGAAGACAAAGTGCTCAGCAAGTTGCCCAAGCAAATCGCCAACTTGATCACGGAGTTCCACGATCTCTTTCCAGATGAGATCGAGCAGCTTCCTCCTTACAGGGGAGTAGAGTGTGAGATAGCACTCGAACCAGGGACCAAGCCGACGAGCAAGGCCCCATATAGAATGACCACACAGGAACTCACGGAGCTAAAGAAGCAGTTACAAGAATTGCTCGATTTAGGCTTCATCAGGCCTAGCGTCTCACCATTTGGAGCACCCATCCTCTTTGTCAAGAAAAATGATGGAAGCTTGAGGATGTGCATAGATTACAGATAATTGAACAAGCACACCATCAAGAACAAGTACGCACTCCCCAGATCGGACGACTTGATGGATCAGCTCCAAGGGGCAAAGGTCTTCTCCAAGATCGATCTAAGGTCAGGTTATTACCAGATCAGAATAAAGGAAGAGGACATCCACAAAACGGCTTTCAGAACCAGGTATGGGCATTACGAGTTCACCGTAATGCCATTTGGGCTATCCAACACCCCAGCTACGTTCATGAGACTCATGAACGACATCTTCAGAGAATTTTTGGACACCTTTGTCATAGTATTCTTCGACGATATTCTGGTGTATAGCAAATCCATTGAGGAGCATGCACAACACGTAAGAAAGGTGCTCGAGAAGTTAAGGAGGCATCAGTTGTATGCCAAGTTGTCGAAGTGCCACTTCGCAACAGAGAAGGTGGAATACCTCGGTCATGTGATTTCAGCAGAAGGAATCTCGACAGACCCCGCCAAGATTGAAGCAGTAATCCAATGGCCGGCACCAAAGAACGTCCATGAGGTCAGAAGTTTCCTTGGCCTAGCAGGGTATTACAGAAAGTTCGTGAAGAACTTCGCAAAGATAGCAGCCCCACTGACAGACTTGACAAAGGTGGAGAAAGTGAAAAATTGGGCAGACCATTGGCTCAAGAAAGCCCAAGCAGGATTTGAATTGTTGAAGGAAGCTTTGACAACCGCCCCCGTCTTAACCCTGCCAGACCCGGAAAAGGACAAGTTAGTGGCGACGGACGCAAGCAAGATAGCCACAGGTGCAGTGCTCATGCAAGAAGAGCGGGTAATAGTGTACGACTCAAGGAAGATGAACGACGCCGAAACGCGTTACCCGACGCACGACCAAGAGCTGCTAGCAGTTGTCAGAGCGTTAAGAATCTGGAGGCATTACCTCTTAGGGAGGAAGTTCCAGCTGGACACTGATCACCAGAGCCTCCAGTACGTATTTACGCAACCACATCTCAATCTGAGGCAGCGAAGGTGGATGGAGTTTCTCGAGGAGTACGACTTTGATATAGTCTACAAGCCCGGGAAACTTAATGTGGTAGCAGATGCGCTTTCAAGACATCCGCTGACAACCAGGGTGCACTGCAACGCAATCTCGACGCTCTTCAGCGATTTCGGGAAAAAGATAGAAGAAACCTTGCCAACAGATATGGACTTCAAGGAAGTATGGGCAAGCTTGTGCAAGGAAGCGAGAACGGATAAGGAGAGGGAAACCTTCAAAAATTTTAAGAAGGAAGGTAACCTCCTATACCACAAGAACAAGTTGTGCGTGCCGGAATCATCTGGAGTAAGAAAGTTGATCCTCCACGACACCCACAACAGCCCAATAGCTGGCCACGCAGGATTCATGAAGACTATTGGCCAGGAATGAAGAAGCAGATAGCTCGCCACATCAAGGAGTGTCAGCTATGCCAGCAAACGAAGGCAGAACAACTTCGAATTCCAGGAGCATTGGAACCATTAGCGGTGCCAAACGCTAAGTGGGAGGTCGTCAGCATGGACTTTATAACAGGACTGCCAAGGACAGTAAGAGGTAAGGATGCTTTGATGGTCGTGGTCGACAAGTTGTCGAAGATGGCCCATTTTGTGCCTTGCAGGACCACGGACACAGCTATGGATATGGCAAAGCTCTTCACCAAAGAGATCTTTAGACTCCATGGCATGCCAAGGGAAATTATCTCCGACCGAGATCCGAAGTTCATCAGTGCCTTCTGGCAGGATCTCTTCACAACGATTGGGACGAAGCTATCCATGAGCACGGCCTATCATCCACAGACGGATGGGCAAACGGAGCGTATCAACAGAATATTGGAAGACATGCTCAGAAACTATGTCTGGAACAAGCAAGGTATGTGGGAGGAATTTATTCACTTGGTGGAGTTTGCATACAATAGCACCAAGCAGGAATCATCCCAAATGTCGCCGTTCATGATCAACTACGGCTACCAATGCCTAACTCCAGACACTTGGCACAATCCCGTGTCAAAAGTGGAAGTTTCGCAGCAAATATTGAGCGACATGCAGCAGCTTGTGGAAGAAGTTCGAGGGTACCTTCTAGCAGCAAGGAGTCGGCAGAAGAGCATTGTCGACAAACACCGGACAGTCAGAGAATTCCAAGTTGGAGATAATGTATGGCTCAAGATCAAGGTAAAGCAGGCGGAGCTCCGCATCGGAAATTGCAAGAAGCTTGCTCCAAGGTGGGCTGGACCCTTCAGAATAGTCAAGAGAGTGAGTAACCAATCCTACAAGTTAGACTTGCCAGCACACCTAAAGATCCACAAAGTCTTCCACGTGAGTTTGCTGAAGAAGCACACTCCCAATCCAGATGAAGTCCTGGACACCCCAACGATGTTGGAAATGATGGAAGAGCAGATAGAAATAGTTCCAGCATTCAAGAAAACAAGGAGATCGGAGTTTCTCCAATACTTGGTCAAGTGGAAACACTCGCCGGTGGAAGACGCGACATGGGTACTTAAAAGAGATTTGGAAAAACAGTACCCACAGTTTAAGGAGCAATGGGACGGCAAGGTCATCTCCGAAGAAATCGGCTCAGGCATGTCGATTTGTGTAGATTAATAGCTTGCCTAGTTAAGTATAATCTACGCATGCAACCTATGAGGTAAGGGTTGCATGCGTTGTAACCGATGATGAGACCATTGCGGTGATCTCTAGGACGTGGTGTAATGTCAATGTAGGCATGACCGCGGTTCTGCTTGGAAAGTCTACTTCTATCCCACGGAAGTAGACGACCTCGAGAGAAAGGAGGTCATTGAGGAATGCATTGATAGGAAAAGCACCTCTAGCCCCATATATGCTTTGATAGGAGGAATCTGGCCTTCACGCCCCATATACGGGAAGGACCTATCCTCCACGCTGGGCAACTAAAGGTGTAGGCATGAGCGCCATATAGGCATGATAGGCGATGTCTTCTCGGCCACGATGGAAGAATCATCCTCTTCCTACGCCGGAAGATTAGCCATGCATTCATGTAGATAGGTGGGGTGGTCACCATATAACCAAAACTTTATTAATAATAAAAATGGTACTAACGTAGTATTGACCTGCAGGCCAATAGAAGCATTGCGGAGGGCCAGGAGGTCGAACTACGAAGACTTGCAACACAATTTTGTCGTAATGTGTTGCAAGGAATAAAGAGTACCTCGAAGAATAATTGTATATATAATAATAAACCGAAACATTAGGAGTTATTGTTCTAATGACATAAGTGATAACTATTGGATTGAATAATATTATAATAATGTTCTATAAATATTACCTTGAGGTAATCCTATTAAATGTATAACTATAATAATAAGTATATCGTATGCATGAGGTTGATTGCAGGTTAAGAAGATCCCAAGGTGGGGAGACCCACGATGCTGCGGACATCATCAATTCAAGGTGGGGAGAATGTGACGTTCCAGTACGATATACGGTCCCACGGCGTATACCGTACTGCACCGTCACACGTACACGCCGCTCCAATCGACGTGTACGCCGCCGTATACCCAAGCGAGGGCGCCCTAGGGGGGCAACTTACAAGGATGCGCACACTTAACAATGTGCGCACTTAGGACCTTTAACCCATTAATGGCAGACCAAGGGTCATGGAAACCCTAAACCTAACTGATAGCCTACATAAGGCACCAAACCCTAACTTTCCCTTTTTCGCCCACAGACCTTTCGAGCTCCGATTCGCGCGCCTGAGGAGTCAATTCCAACTCTCACGATCTGCCAGTGCGCCCCAGCTTGTCAGATCATCCTTCCGACCGCATCCCAAAGCAGAACAGAGACATGGACGCCTTCGGATCGAGAGGAGTGAACCAGGGATCAGGTATTTGGTCGATTGAATAGTCTAAACCTTATTCCAGCCTTCAAACCAGTAGGTTTAGCCTATTAAATCACCCTTAGTAGCCAAGCAGATCCTGAGATTGACTCTAACTAAAGAACCTAACTCTATGAATTAGATTAGTTCTTATTACTTATGTTGATATGATGGACGGATGTATTCTGTGGACTCATTGTATTGGGAAGGGGGGTAGAGACTTAAAGCTTAGTAGATGATGCTCCTAGCTAGTCCCTCTTAGTGCATTACTAGATTTCGGCCTGTGTACAAGAACCCCACCTGGTTGTGGGTGGAGGGGCCAGACTGGCTCAGAAGGAGGTTCGTGTTCTGATTCATGATCGATCCCTCTGGTGTGTAAGGCCTACCGGGGATCACAGCAGACTAGGTCTAATGGCTTGCCACTGCGTGTGGGTAAGGCATGGGCTCGACACCCGTGGAGTGGAGTTCACTTTCCAGTGGGTTAAGTCGAATAAGGGCAGTGGCCCTCTAGTCGCCTTGAGTCAGCATGGAGATCTCTGGAGGGAGTGATCCCTACCTGCCCCATCGGAACTGGGGAGATGCAACCCAGGAGTAGCCCCTTTGGCTATGCATCCGGCGGGCTACAGTCAGGTCCCAACACTCTTCAACCTACTCTGCAAAGTGTGCACAGGAGGGGCGGATGGAGTGGACAATCCAATGCCATGTTCTTATGCCAGCCCAATCCATTGTCATGATTCTGTCTGCAATGAACTCTGGAGACCCAAGCTTGTCAGTCATCCCCCGGAGTCTGAGCCTTGGGTAGGAGCTCCCTTTGTATTGTGCTGATCTTTGTCTATGCAGATGTTGATGTGCCACCCTTCGAGGTGGATATATGATGTTATGTTACTGACGTGTATGTTTACGCTTCCGCAGCTAGGTAGGCCCTGAGGGAGACGGGGTAAATGACCCCTTCATTCTTCCCACTGTGGACTCCAGACGGTCACAGTGATATGTGGAGGGCCCTGTATCAGTATGGAGCTGGTATGGGGGATGAACTCCTGTTTGTATACGGTGCGGGCATCGTATACGAGTAGGGGACGTCACAGAAGGTTGCAACCTCATTGTCCTGCTATGGATAAATCAAGTTGTGTTCCAGATTTGTGAAAGGCCTTCACATGGATATGAAGAGTATGATGTCAGGACTTGACTATCTCCTAGTAATACTAACAATCTTAGATATTTAGTCTTGGAGCTAAAATCCCAAGCAAGAGCCTCGAGTAATGGACTTTTTTTCTCATGATAGAATAAGGAGCTAACTAGGGGTAATTAGTAATAACACAAGAAATTTCTAAGAAAATGTGGAAGGAATTATGGCCAACATTGACCGACCATGCACAACATGTATAGATGGACAGTTAGAATTGTTCCAGCAGCCCCCTGGCGCATCCTGTGAGTGGTGGGCCAGCTTCGACCCTAATATAAAAATTTCATGCTGACAATGTAAGCACGCTTAAAAGAGACAAATAAGCTGGAAAAACATATTAAAATTTTGAAAATGACTAAGTAGAACTTACATATAACCATTTGCAACATGCACAGATGGCCAGCTAGAATTATTCTAGCAGCCCCCTGGTGTATCCTGTGAGTGGTGGATCCAGATTGACCACATTGAATAAGATAAAAATTAATTCTGATTAGATAACCGAGCTTAAAATGGGAAAGTAAGCTAGGGAAACTTAGCGAAACTTTAAAAATAATTAAGTAAGACCTAATTTAGAGCGACCACTCGCACCATGCGCAGATAACCCTTTAGAATAATCCTCATTAGGCTATGGTGTTAGAAATTTTAACTGTCTCAATGCAACATTTAAATATGCATTGGCTTATTGTATACACTAGATTAATTAACAATCTAATTGAACATACAATAAGACTTTTCGTTCATATTCCTTAGCCATTTAGCCATTAGTTGAAAAAACAACCTTCAGAGAACACCTTATATTACAAATAGACATTATTCACTTGGTCAATTAGATCAGTGAACATCTCGAACTTCGTTTACCTCAGAAAATTGATATTCTTCAAGAAGGACCCCACTATATCACATCGATCTGTACATCTTAAATTTATTTACATGGATCTGGCCGTTTTGGCAACTACCGATCCGCTCTGATCTCTCATTCGACCGTGTTTGCTCTTTCCTAATTTAATCTTAGTTTTCCCTCCATATCTGATTTTCTATTTGAGTATTTAACTCGTCATTACCCATTAAAATTTACAATGGTTAAACCATTGAAGACTAATAAACTTGTCTTCCTTTAGACATAGGTCAATAACCACGTTAATAAACTTCTGCTTCCCTTCTCTTAGACCTTCTTTTAGACCTGGGTCAACAACCACATTGCCTCATCACATTATATCTAAGATCTTCCCTAGTGTCATGATCTTTCAACCTGTGAACAATATTATCAACCTGAATATCTTTCAATCTAAAGCAAAGGCTGTTCAGATTATATACTGTATTTTTCACTGTCTTTTCTTATTATGAGGTGAATAGAAAGCTATGTTTTTCTAACATTCCCCTTTCACCTCATAATTCTTCTTCTTGTTGGACCTGTGATGATTCTTTTTTTGATTGAAGGATGGTATTATATTTATATTTTATAAAGGAGAACAAAATTGACTACTTATATGGGGAATGTCCACCCAGAACTAGCCATCATAGATTTGAGGCTTAGAAAACTAGATATGTCCAAAAACCAAGGCATGAGATGCCCTTAGGAAAATGGAATTAGTTTTAACTATTCCAACTGAAAGAGAACTTATAAAACAGAAATCAAGAGCTCTGCACAGAGGTAGCAGAGTTTAACAAAGTTTTGAGTTTTCTTCATCTAGATGTCGAGCTCCTTCATCAGACCAGATGATAGAAATTGAGGTAGTTTGGGGCTAACCCGAAGAGTAGCCAGCTTCATCCAGGGGGTCCGGCCCCCTTGTGATCATTGTCATCTTGCAATAGAGACATGGACAAATTCTTGATTTGGCGAAGTTATATTTTCCGGCTGCATCCGTAGCCTGACATGTGAATTCTCTCTTCAGATCTGGTCCAAGGGCACACGAGCAGGTGCAGTCACAATCTTCTTCAAAATGATGGAGGGAGCAGCCTGTCAGAAAATCAGCAGCCCATTTCTGGATGTCTTCATACTTCTTGTTTGGGAAGGAGATCCGTCTGCTCATGAGGAAGAATTTTCCTGCAAAATAAAAAAGCTTATGAGTTGATTTTGTAAATCCAAGACACATCATAGTTGATTTGGGAGAGAATGGCTTGAGGCCATATAATTTCATTGCTGAAAACCAGCTTGTTTTTGCCTTTCCAAATTCTCCAGAGAAGGATGTAAAAGCTCCAATGTCTGGGGGAGTCTGGTATGAAGAAGTCAGCTTCAGAACTGTCCAAAGAAAGATTGAGTTGAAGAGCTTCAGATGAGATTTCAATTGTCCACTGGGACCAGAAGCATGATCTGAATAAATGGTCTTCATTTTCTGCATAAGAGAGACATCTAGGACAGATATTAGAATTTGAAAAGTTACAGCTAAAGCGTTTGCAATTTGTGGCTAAGCTCTATGCCATAATTGCCATATAAATGCTTTGATTTTCGGATTGATTGGAGATTTCCAAAGGTGTATGAGATTAGATCTGCAGCGTTCATAAGATATCCCCCATTTTAGGTGGATGCTCATCGTTTGTTCTCTCATCAGATACTTGTAAGTATCCTTGACTTTGAAGAAGAGTCTCCCTTTAAATTGCCAAGTAATATCGCTGTTATTCCATTCTGCCTGAGAAATGTAGCTAAGGATGGCATTATAAAGAGATCTGCTGCTTTCATCTTCATATCTAATAATGGAGGAATCGAAAGGAATAGGACCGTTAGCATCAAATAAATCTGAAATTGTAATCAAACCTTTATCTTGCCATAGTTTCGCTTGATCTGGAAAATTTCTGATAAGACAGTGGGTGCTATTTTCTCCCAGGAGGTAAGGATTCCAGAAGATATTTTGAGAAGGAGAAATATCTTTCTTCCATGAAAACATGCCTTTTACCTGCTGCCAAGCCCTAATCCATTTTCTAATCAAAGGAGAAATGTTGGTAGGGATCTTAAGATAAAAAAAAGGCTGCATCAGGGAGCAACATTTTGATATTCCATCCATATGGTTTGCATTTGAGGATATAGTGCTTAATGAGGACTATAACCGGGTGCTGAATGTTGTCAGTGATGGCCTTGAAGAAATATTTTGATGCCAGGGCTGTGGCATGCCTCTCAATATTGATAATGCCTAACCCTCCCTCAGACCTGGGTTTGCAGCATTCTTCCATAGAGACAGGTGTCCAGCATTTTCTGTTGCTGCCACAGGAAATAAACCTTCCAAGAATTCCTTGAAGCTTTCTGTATACCTTCTTAGGAGCAAGGATGAATGAGGATTGGTATACATGAGTTGAGGCAATGACTGAATTTGCTAGGATTGCCCGGCCTGCTTTAGAAAGAAACTTTGAGTTGAGGGTGTCAACTTTGTGATAGAATTTCTCGATGATGCTATTCCATAAGTCGGCAGCATTAGAACGGATGGCAAATGGAATGCCTAACAGCTTAGAGTGAACATTAGAGGGACTAAAACTGCAATCAAGGAGGGTGGCAGCCTGAGTCCCTAGATCAGGATTGTGAGAAGTTATCTTGGATTTAGTCGGATTGATGTTCCAGAGTATTTCCCAAAGGCAGTTAAAATCTCCTTGGTCTGATTGATCGATTGGAGGTCCATAGATAAAAGGATAAAGGTGTCATCTGCAAAATGCCCATTGAGGAATTGATCAGTAATATCATTTGTAGGGAGATACAAACCTGTTATTGTACCCTCATCTTTTGTTGCTTGCAAACTGCTGTTGTGAAGAGCTTCCATCACTACGATGAAGAGAAATGGGGCAAGGGGGCAGCCCTGCTTGACTCCTCTTCTAATATTGAAGAAAGGACTGCATTCTCCGTTGATGAGAACCGAGGAAGAGGAGTTGTTGAGAATTGCTGTAAAAAGATTGATTGAACTGATATTGAAGCCAAGTTTGCTGCAGCAAAGTTTGAGAAAATTCCAATTGACCATATTAAATGCTTTGGTGATGTCAAGCTTGAGAAGAGCAATCTCTTGTTTAGAATCTTTTGCCCATCTGAGGCCGAGGGCTGCAGTGACTACATTATCCAGAATATTCCTCCCTTTCAAGTAGGCTGATTGACTGTGACTTATGATGTTATTCAGAATCTCTTTCAGCCTCTGAGTAATTGCACCTGAAATAATCTTATACATGACATTAGTAAGAGAAATAGGTCTGTAGTCCGAGAAAGAGATGGGTTCAGGAATCTTAGGGATCAGGGTGATGAAGCTGGTATTAATTCCTTCATCCATCTTTTTTCTCATTATAAACTCGTTGGCGACATTCAGGATGTACGATCCCAGGAAATCCCAGGTGGCTTTAAAGAATTCGGTAGGAAGACCATCTGGTCCTGGGGATTTACCATTCTTCATACCCTGAACCACTCTGCTAAGTTCATCAAGAGAAAATAAACTTGTTAGAGCAATATTCTGATCATGGGTAACTCTTTCCTCCATTTTGATAAAGTTCTCACTATCTTGCTGGTTTGAGTCTGAAATGGTAACCATGATTTTAGTAAAATGATTAGTGGCACCAATTTTGAGGTTATCATCCCCATTAATTTTAATACCATTGACCAAGATCTCGTCTATATAATTTCTTCTAGTTTGCCCTTGGCTTTAACAAAGAAGTATTTGGAATGAGCTCTCTCGTCCTCCTTAAGTTCAGTGATCTTGGATTTGAGTCTCCAACCTTGTTTGGGGTCTGGGTTCGGGAACTCCTGCAAGACAGCCCTCTGTGAGGACCCTTGGATCTAACAGGAGAATCCGGGGGGACTATGTCACGCAGGATTTGCAAGAAAAGAACAAGAAGAAGAAAACGGAACAGAAAAGAACAATGAGAGGAAAATGATATGCTTCCTTGATATCACTGATGAACATACATGAGCTCTCGCAATTGAGAGAAGACTGAAAAGAGACAAGACTCAAAACTCATCTAGCCCTCATATGCTAGCTCTACTCATATATATAGTACAATGGCCTCTGGCCCAATATAGACACTCGGACTGATCTCGGTGCCGACTCCTGGAAGGAGGCCTGATTTGCAGTAATGTTGGCGGTGCCTCTTGAAATGCCTAGAATCACGCCGACGCCGACACGAGGCGGTGGACGGGTCATCACTTGTCCGAGCGGCGCCTCTTGTTGATCGGGACGCAGCTTTGATTGCGTGGGTCTGCCGCTTGGTCTTCTCACGAGCCTTTGATGGCTGACCATGCCATGCTGTGGATCCTTGAGCTTGACCTGGTCCGTCAGATGCATGAATAGTCCTGAACGGTGGCATGGGACTAACACTCCCCTCACCAAATGACACTCGGTCCAAGAAAAGGAGGAAGTGCTTCCGGAAGGCCGGAAACCGGTCCGGAAAGTGATCCTCACAGGGAATGAGAGGTCGGCGCCATTATGGTAATGAGCAATGAGGTCCTGGCGTGTTTGAAGAGCGCCGTGGGTGTTGAGCCCTAGGGCAGGATGGGCCTCAATGAGGAAGTGAGAGCGCACCATGTCTTCCAGGGCAGCATGGGCAGCCGAAGGAACAAACTGGCACTCCATGAGAAGGCAAGTTTGAAGACCGAAGGCACTGACGCTGGCATTCGGATTGCAAATGAAAGATTGACGCCGCCTATTTAAAGAGACTGACCAGGATGCATTTGAGAGCGCACGAAAAACCCGCTTGACGGTGCTTGAAGGCGATCCGTGAGGTGGCGGATTCTCGCAAGAAGGTGTCAAGACCATTAAGAGCGCCGGCAGGCTTTTGCCGCCCACGCCATTACCGATGTAAATCCAATTTTCAGTAGTGTCCAAAGTGGCATTATCCTCCCAATTGGAGCGTCTGACAAATCGGGGATCCCACCGGAGATCCGTGGAGATCTGAGGCGGAGTCGACCCAGCGTGGCCATCCATGACCTGCGTCCAAAAGGGAAGACGCCAATCAGAAGAAAGGAACCGTGGGCGGGGAGGGGCTCCTAAGGAAGCATATGGAGAGGGAATCATGCCCGTGTGCGTGGGTTGCAGAGCCATGTCCCTGAATGCTTGAACAAGATTTTGATCAAGAGCACGACACCAATGGTCCCATTCTGAAGTAGAGAGTAATTGATAGACAGGAGGATTGACCCAACCCGTGGGAATGGTCTTGCTTTCCAGAAGGCCACGGAGTGGATTGTAGCCTCCCAAGTGCTGCATATATATCTGAGCAAACTCAAGATCATCAGGGTGCTTCAGATTTTTGTTTACCTGTTCCAACATTTCAACCTGCCACAGAGGTAAGTGCTGAGCCAATTCAGGCATGTACTCTTGTTCAAAAGTCTGAGACTGAGCAGGATCCTGGAAATATTTGTTGGTTGGTGATAATAACCAAGCAGCATTTGAGTTGCCTTGAAAAACACGATGGGCCTCATCCCGGAATTTATCCTGGAGATCCGCCAGGTAGAAGTCATGAAAAACATAAGCCATGGGCTGAACAACTCGGAAGATGACTAATTCAGGATCTTCAACCGTGAGCTGATCAAAGACTAAGAGTGCACAAAATAAACCCTTGTCTTCTATAGAAAGACCCGGCCAGATTCAAAGGAAGTCCATACTTTTGAGTGGCTGTTGATGAACATTGCCATTGGCCGCGTACCATTTCAAAAGAAAGAGGTGCCGTCGGGCCACCACATAGTCAAGATAGCTGGAAGGAGTAGAGAAGTCCACCGGGATGTTGGTGGCAATGTCAAGATATCCCTCCTGTTTGGTTTGGGCCTCCTCAGCAGATTGAACTGCTTGCTGGAGCTGATGTTCAAGGTCACGGATCCGATGCTCTTTTTCTAACAAAAGACGGGACTGATCACGGACCCGTTTTCCAGGAAGCGTGGCATGTGAAGAGGATTGCCCCGGGGTATGGAGGCGAAGCGTGGCAATCTCCGCGTCATCGATGACCTTTTGTTTCTGAGCCTCCAAAAGCTGAGTCTGGAGGGACGTTAAGCGATTGGTGGCGTGGAAAGCCGAGCTTCAAGGGAGGTGAGTCGAGCTTCACGCCGGTGAGATTTTGAACTTGAGTCTTTGTAATTGTCACAAAGCTTCGGAGTACAAGGTGTCTAGCTTAGCAATGTGTTTTTCCTTGTCACTTTCGGAAGGGTATCTTTGGACTTGTTACGTTCCAATAAGTCCCGAATTTCAGTTTGGGAGCTGCGCTACCGCTGATTTGTAAGTAGGCTGGTCTGATCCCCGTTAATCGGTGAGATCTATACGGGCCTGTAATAGAGCGCGTGCTTTTCTTGAAGTTGGGCTTCCGTGGTTTGAACATGGGCGTGGCAGCTTGAAGGTCTCTTTGAAAAAGATCGAAGCCTCCAGGGGACGCTGAACACCGACCATGAGAGCCTCAGGGACGCATGGAGCTGCAAAGGCGGCGGCTTGAACATCTTCTTTGGAATTTGTACAGGAGCTGTCGAGGATGGGGAGGCGCAGGGCCCTGTTGCTGCCTTGTCTGAGATTGTTGAGAGGCATGACGGGAATTGGAAGGCGTGGCCTCAGAGGAAGAAGAGGAGACAGTGACATGCGTGGTCTGATGTTGAACAGGACGAGGGGAGGTGTGGCGTGAAGGTACAGCTTGTTGAGTTGGACGCTGGGAATGCAGAGAGCGCTGAGTGGAGGTATGGGAAGTGGAAGGGCTCTCAAGAACTGGAAGATAATGACGAATGAGGGCCTGAAGATGGCCACCCACGGAAATTTCAGAGACAGAGGAGGGGGTAGCCCGAATGCGGTCTACTTCTTGAAGAAGACGGTAGAATAAAAGCTGAGGCCAATCGACATGCAGAGTGGAGTGAATGGCAGTGATGACCATATTATAAAACGGCTTATTGATGTGGGTGTTCTTAATGGAATGCCCAAGCAATTTTCGCCACAGAAACTTCACAAAAGTCTCATGAGGTTTGGCAATATTTGTGAGGCGATGCTGGTTGGCTTGATAAGCAATAGCGCCAAACTGAGTGACGTCCATGTCCTGTAAAGCAGCCCAAGAGACAGAAGGTTTTTGCAAAGGGATGTGGAATACCTCAGAAATCAAATGCTGAGTAAGTAAAATGGTGGTGCCATCGACCACCGTAGCAAATCCTTCCGGGCTGTTGACGATGTGTGCGATGAACTGCTGCAATTCGGATTTGGGGCCGGGAGCTCCATTTGTGAAAATTCGTAAAGCTTGTGGCGTTCCGCCACTTCCCGACTCGGACCAACAAGGGCCTCTCGAAAGGTGGGCGTCGAGAAAGACACAGACCCGAAAAGAGTCGCATCCCTTGGAGCAGAAGCTTGAAGTGTAGAAAGTTTGGGGGCAGCCATGGCGAAAAAGCGTCGGAATAGAAGGAACTGTTTGAAGAAGGCGGAGAGCAGAGAACAAAAGACGAAGGCGCAGAGAGACGAAAAGGTTTAGGGCGCGCAAAGGTGGGCGAAGGGGCATGATAAGGGCGAAGCTGCAACCGTTGATGGTGCCAGGTGTCGAAAGATGCCAAGGAGGCGATTTGAGAGGCAAAAATGTGGCTAAGTCCCCAAACAACAAATGGAGAAGAAATGAACGGTGGAGATGAGGCGTGAGAGAATGATGGGATGTGACAGGTGGGCAAAGGACACGCATTAATGTCCGACGGGCGTGAAAAGAAGAAATGGCATTCAATGCTGGCAACTCGAAGTGGGATATCATTAAAAGGAATGTGTCAGAAGGTACCATGGCTAGATATGCGGCAGGAGAAAAGATTCTCATTTTAGAAACAGCCTTGCATTGTAAACACGTTGGCGATTTATGTGATTGGTCCACGTCGACAAGGAGTTCCTCAGTTGGCTATATAAGACGAACCGGGAGTAAACGAAGGCATCCGATGGCGCTCGGCAAAGATGGCTGCCTTTGGTTTGAACGAGGATCGCACTATGCCCACGAACTGTCAGGAGTGGATTACCTGCAAGATGAATTGTCTGGGCCTCTGGCGCTGCCACAATCGTGGCGTGAGAATGGACGGCTGGTGTGCCGGGATGGCTGAACATCCCGACCCGAAGACCAACGGGATGGAGGTGGTTCCGCACCTTCGGCTGGGATCCCGAAAGCGAGTAACCTCTACCACATCCTGCGCATCACCTCTGCTCCAAACCCGGAGTAGAGGGTTTTTCTTCTTAGGACTTAGTAGATAGGGCTCGAGCCCGCTTTTTGTATATAGGGGCAGTGCCCATAGCGGAAATAGCCGGCTGCGCCCACATTTTGTAAAAAAAAATTCCACCTATAATATAAATATGCCGCTGGTTTAGTCACTATCATTTGTGTGTTAATGCGGAGCGAACAAAGATTTTTGTGGATGTGCACTTTACATTTGTATGAAATGTTTTTGGCGAAAGCCATTAACGATGTAGGTAATGGAGTGCCATCTAACTCAGCCAGTTGAAATTTGGGTCGAACCACTTGAACAATTTGATAAGGGCCAAGCCAACGAAACTTAAGTTTACAGGAAAAGTTTTGTACCGAGAATCATAAAGAAGAACCAAATCTCCTTCGTTGAATGTTTTTGTCTTCACCGTTTGTCATGTAAGGATTTTTGCAAGCTGTTGTCCATGAAGAACACGAATATAAGCATCTCTTCTAAGTTCATCCAAACTGTTCCAATTGATAAACCCTTTCTTTGAGTGCGTGAGCGGATTATGGGCGTGCTTGAAAAGCGGAGTGTTGGAAGTATGTATTCAAAGCGGCATGAGAGCTTCTTGACCATAAACCAATTTGAAAGGGGTGTGACTGTAGCTATTTTGAAACAAGTATTGTAAGCCCAAAGAACATTAGGAAGCTTGTTTTGCGGTCGGTCGCGAAGCGTCATAAATTTTCTTGAGAATTGTGACGAGTTTTGTTGGTGCTTTCAGCCAAACCATTCCCTCGAGGATAGTAAGGTGTGCTCTTGTGATGATGTATCGGGGAGATAATCCGTCGGCTCCTTGATGGTGTGATTGATAAAATGGACACCACGATCACCGACCAGCTCCGGGGCAGAGGCGAATCGCGTGATGATTTGTTGATAGATGACTTTGGGCGTGTGCTGGGCCGCGATGTTGTGCGGAAAGCGCAAGCTTCCGCCCATTTGGTAAGCGTAGTCGGTGAGAACGAGAATGTAGCGAGACGCGGGTGTGCCGCGGGGAGGATCGATGGGTCCCACAAAATTCATTCCCCATTTGCTGAAAGGAAGTGGCGTGGCAACCGGCGTCAAAGGAAGAGCATCACGGGCCGTGGGCCGTCCCACACGCTGGCAAGCATCACACGCGTTGCGGGCGTGGGCGTGAGCGTCTTTGAAGAGCGTGGGCAAAAATAACCAGCGAGAAGGATTTTTGCGTGCGTGGTGTCTCCATGAAAATGACCACCACCGAGCCCTTCATGGGCTTCTCGAACAATATTTGGGACCTCATTAGGGAGAACACAGCGTCGAAGGATTGTATCCTTACCCTTTTTGTAAAGATGGCCTGCAACCATGGTGTAGTCACGGACCTCGCGGAGAAATTGATGGCGGCGGGATTGTCGCTTTGGCTGGAGAGAGGCGTGGCGTCCTCGTGGTGGAAGCGCTGTGAGGAGATCTGGCTGAAAGTCATGAAACCAATGAGGTGTTGCCGTGACCGAAAAGAGTTGGCGTCGGGGAAAGGCGTCACGAGACTCGGTGGAGGGATCATCTGTGTGGATGCGTGAAAGATAATCCGGGACAACATGAGATTTGCCGGCCTTGTGAACAATTTCAAAAGGTGCAAATTCTTGCAGAAGGAGGACCCAACGAGCAATGCGGCCCGTGGGCGTGGATTTGTTGATCAAGTAAAGAAGTGCCTGGTGGTCAACAAAGAATTTGATTTGACTGCCCAAAAGATAGTGACGGAAGCGTTGGGCCTTGAAAAATTAAACCCAAGGCTTCGCTCTGCGGGCGAGTAGTTGCGTTTAGCGTAATTGAGTTCCTTTGGCGTAGCGGTTTGGTTTGTCAGTGTGCGCATCATATTCTTGAGAAAGAACAGCTCCAATAGCAAAGGCCGAGACATCGACATGGACATGAAAGGGCTTGTCCCATTGAGGAGGAACAAGAACCGGGGCCTGAGTAAGCAAGAGCTTCAACTGTTGGAAAGCAGCATCCGCCTGGGAATTCCAAGCCCAGGTGGATTCATCACCCGTGAGTTTATGAATGGGATCTGCAATGGCTGCGAGTCCAGGAATGAAGGTGGAGTAATAATTGACCTTACCCAAGAAAGAGCGTGTTTCCTTTATATTGGCTGGTGCTTGAGCCTTGAGCACACAGCTGATTTTGGCAGGATCCGTGGTGATACCTGCTTTGCTGACCACATGTCCCAACAGAACACCTGAAGTGACGCAAAAGGTGCATTTCTCGGGATTGAGACTAATGCGGACTCATCACATTTCGAAAGACGAGTTCCAATTTATCCAAATGGTCAGCCATGGGCAGTAGGCGGAGAAATCATCTTGAAAAATTTGCAAAAAGGGATTT
The DNA here is from genome assembly GCA_021234155.1 of Isoetes taiwanensis. NCBI lineage: Eukaryota > Viridiplantae > Streptophyta > Lycopodiopsida > Isoetales > Isoetaceae > Isoetes > Isoetes taiwanensis. Next base: position 5,083,266 of record JAJEKV010000051.1, read on the forward strand.
TCCTTCATAAAATCATGAAAAACTGAGAGCATGATACGTTGAAACGTGGATGGAGAGTTTGATAATCCAAAAGGAACCACCTTGTAGGCAAAAGTGCCCCACGGGGTGGTGAAGGTAGTCTTGAGTTGATCAGATTCTTTGATTGAGATCTGATTGTAGCCAGAAAAACCATCCATGAAGGAGTACATCTCATGTCCAGCAACCTCTTCCGAACACAGTGCGTGAAGGAAGTGGAAAATGATCACGCTCGTGGCACGATTGAGTTTTGGTAGTCCACGCAAACGCGGATCTTACCATTGTGTTTGAGTGCAATGGCGATGGGGCTCACCCACTCGGAATGTTTGACCTCATAGATCAGACCTGCGGCAAGGAGTTTGTCAATTTCGCCTTGGCCGATCCGCGGTAATTGGGGTTGAGCCCGTCTTGTCGTTGCTAGGCTGGGCGTGCATCAGACTTGGTAGGAATGGTGAGTTCCCCCAAGGTTTTGTTGATCCCCCGAAGATCTCTGTAGCTCCAGGCAAAAATGTGTTTGAACTTTTTGAAGAGCGTGACAGCCTTGTTACGATAGGGTGTCGGAAGATTGGCAGCAAGTCGGACAGGCCGATTGTTGCCCTACGTCCACAATCTCGACTTCCCGAGTCCGAATATGGGGATAACTTCCGTGTCTGGACAATATGAGCAGGAGGTTGAAGCATAACGGGGATGCGTGGCACTCTGCGTGGTGAAAAAGAGAGGTTCTTTGAGTTTCCTCAAAGCGGAGGTTGCTTCATGGCGTGTACATCGACAAAAGAGCTGCGGGGAGGAGGGCGTCACGAAAAGTGATCAACACGTTGGATTCGATTGCAAGGAGCCAGGTAAGGGTCAAGCAAAGCAGCCACAGCCTGGTCCTGATCAAGAGTCATTTCTCCCCAAGGATCATAGCATATTCGGGTAGGATGAGGCGGACTTCGCGGTGGAGCCTGAACTTGATAAATATTCTGGGCGTCCTCAGAATCGGTGTCGGAGAGAGAGGGTTCAGCATTGTCGACGGAAATGATTTTTCCTGTTTCCAAGTCCATGGTGGCATTGAGGTGACCATCAGTGATGACTAACTGATCCGTGGCCCAGTAATGGATACTCTTGGCCTGGCGGAGAAAAGGTCTGCCAACCAACATTTCATAATCACCTGGATCTTCTCCAGCCTTCCAAACACCAAATTCCAAGGGGAATCGGAGATCACCAATGTTGATGTGAAGAAGAGGCGTGACGCCTTGAGGTCTCGTGATATGGCCATTGGCCAATTTGATGTCATATGGGGCACGATAGAGTTGTTTGATGCCCATTTGTTTGCGGAGTTTATCCGTGATGAGATTGACCGCGCTACCTCCGTCAATTTGAACATGATTGACTTGTTGATGGCCCACCGTGGCATGTACCGTGGGAGTAGAGGTAGCAACAGCCCCAACCAAAAGCGGTCGGGGAGTGGTGGCGGTCCTTGAGAGCGGGGACGAGTTTCAAAATTGTGGCCAAGCTTAAAGGAATTTTGATTTTGGCTAGCTCCTCTTGGAGTTCGAGAGGCACATGAGAAAAAGGGATTTGGATCCCAGTGGGGAGGCGTGGTAAAGAAGCAGCAACTTCTTTGAGTAGGTCAACCTCCGCGGCGATATTGGGATATGTCTAAGATCGTGGAGGTTGAGACGTGGAAGGTGCGTCTTGTCGTTGTTGAGCTCTAGTGGTGGCATGGACATTAGCCAACGTGCGGCCTTCAGCAGCTTGCATGAGGTTCAAAATGTTTTGACGAACTTTAGGCATGACATTCGGCATGAGTTTCTCCAAGTCAGGTGCAAAATGGACCTTTTTGTCTTCTGCATGAGGAATTGCGTCAGCGCAAAGGCGGGGTTGCGTGCCATTAGGAATAATGGTTAAGGGGCGTGACACCCGGTGCGGCGTGAGACCAAACCAACCCAATTTGATGTGAATTTGGAGGATTAAGAGCACGAAAAATTTCTTCTGGCGCTTGTTGATCCATCCGAGGTTGATTTGTAGGAGCTGGTTGATAGCGTGATTCTTTGAGGTGCACGCAGGTGGCTTCAGAAGAACCGGACTTGAGCCTTGTTTGCCATTGGCAATCCAAAGTTGGTAAGCCGTGAGGCGACCGATGTGGTCTGATTTGTGCGTGAAGCCGCACTGAACTTGTGGAAGTTGAGGACACACGCCGTGGTGGTATGACCCCATTCTTGATAGTGATAACACCGAGCTTTGAAGGATCAAAAGGAGGGCGTGTGTTGGGTCCCGTTGTTGCTCTATTCTTGATAGAGTTGATTGGGTTGCTTTGTAGTGGTGGCTGGCGATATGGCGATTGATCTTTGAGGTGTTGTTTGCACTTGATAAACCATCTTGTTGCGAAAGGTGTAGGATGAGTGCGAGTGCACTCTTCCGTGGCATGATTGCACATGTTGCGGCGTTTACAATGAGGCGGGGCCATTGGTGGAGTTGCACTCATTCGCCAAGTGGCCTTGATATTTGCAGATATGGCACCAGATCTGACTGCGCTGCGGATTGGCGTGTTGAGGTTGAACAGCAGTCTGGGGAACCATGACGGGTGGAATGAAAGGGAGCTCCTGAAGAGCCACGCCACGGGAGGAAACATTGACTGAGTGATTGACAAGATCGATAGCTTTGCTCCAAAGTCTTGGTAGCGGTATTGATCATGAGTCCGAGAAGCTGGAGGAAGTCCTTGGAGAAACCGGACCAAGATCCGGCTCGTGTGGGGTACTCCTTGAGTTTGCCGGAGCGAGAATGTGAAGGCGGCCCGCAAAATCCCGAGGCGCACTGCGGGCTCTTGTTGAAGGTCATTGAGTTGCTTGAGATGAAGTTGATCATCATCCGTGGTCCCATAGTGAGAAAGAAAAGCAGTTTTCATTTCGGACCAATCTTGTTTCCAGTGGCTTTTGTTGGACATGAGCCATTGATGAGGGGAGCCACGCAATGTGGTGGAAAAGATGTGGAATTTCAGTTGAGGTTGCGCATGACCATTCAGGACAGCCAGAGCCTCAAATTCTTCCATGTGGGCCTGAGCACTTTGGTCTAAAGGTTTGCCTTTCGTGTTGCCAAAGGTGGGATAAGTCAGCTTAAGGGTCTGAAATGTAGAGGGAAAAGTGCTGGGCTGGACGGGAACAGGTGGAGTTGGAGGGGGGTATGGTGCTGGAAAGACCTTGCTGAAGGGGTGGCTGAGGTGGAGGTACTGGAGGTGCCCGATCATTGGGTTTGAGGTCTGTAAGATTGTAAACAGGAAGAGCGGTGGGAAAGGTAGGGAAGGGAATTTCCTGGGGAGGAGCAAAAGAGACATGTGGATATCCCTGTCCACCCGTAGGAGATGATGGTTGTGAAGGCAGAGGCGTATGGCCAGAAGAGTGATGGATGAAGGCATGTTCTGGGGTATGAAAGTAAGGTTGAGCTGTTGGAGCCGGATAGGGCCCCGATAGTGTTGAGGAGACCGAGGTCGGGAGCAATGTTTGCACGCTTTGAGGCGGAGAATTTGGACGAGACATGACACGAGGGGTGGGTGGGCCGACCGAGCCCTAGACCGAATGTGGCCTCCCTCAATGTCATAAGCAGATCCATACATGTCATGTAACGAGCTTTCCTTCCGTCGATGATGGCGCCCAATCGAGACGCCGCCCGGGAAAGAAGTTCTTCCGGCATGAAGTTTCGAAACGCATTATGGCGACGTAAGAAGGAAAAACGAATCGAACCGGCGGCGGCGGCGGTGTTTGGGGTCGGGTTCGGGAACTCTGCAAGACGACCCTCCGTGAGGACCCTTGGATCTAACGGAGAGAATCGGGGGGACTATGTCACGCCGGGATTTGCAAGAAAAGAACAAGAAGAAGAAAACGAACGAGAAAAAAGAACAATGAGAGGAAAATGATATGCTTCCTTGATATCAGCGATGAACATACATGAGCTCTCATGAATTGAGAGAAGACTGAAAAGAGACAAGACTCAAAACTCATCTAGCCCTCATATGCTAGCTCTACTCATATATATAGTACAATGGCCTCTGGCCCAATATAGACACTCGGACTGATCTCGGTGCCGACTCCTGGAAGGAGGCCTGATTTGCAGTAATGTTGGCGATGCCTCTTGAAATGCCTAGAATCACTTGTTGTGTGGCACACAGGCGGTGGACGGGTCATCACTTGTCTCGGCGGGCTCTTCTTGACTCCTGAGGGCCAGGCTTTGATTTGCGTGGTCTGCTGCTTGGTCTTCTGCTGAGCCTTTGATGGCTGACCCATGCTTGTCTGTGGATCCTTGAGCTTGACCTGGTCCGTCGTATGCATGAATAGTCCTGAACCAGGAGGCACAGGACTAACAAACCTGCAGCAATCCTTAATTCTTCAGCCTCGATTTCTAGACTAATTCTGTTGTATTCATCCCCAGCAGTAATAGGGAGAAGATTTCTGAGGCTGTTCAGGTGGGTCATCTTGGCAATATGGATTTCTTTCCCCCAAATTTTGAGCCTGTCTTTAATTAGCTTTGCTATGTTGCACCACCAAGACATCCAGCCATAGCTCCCATAAGGCTTATCTGTAGAGTTAACCATTTCCAAAATTTTATCTCTGAAGTCTGGATGGTTAATCAACTGAGTGTTCAATTTAAAGTAGGAATTCCTTTTGTTGGCAGCCCCACAGTTCCTTTGAATGGAGATGAGCTGAGGGAAGTGGTCGGCAAGCGTATAGCCGTTCAGATTCGTGACTCTGCTACTAGAATTCCATAAATTCTCGCTTAAATAGAATCTGTCATGAAGGCAGCAGATAGGATTAATCCTTCGATCAGTCCAGCTAAAATCATTTGGGGAAGTTCTAGCTAAGATGAGGTTATTAAGAGAGATCAGATCAGACCAAGAGTTGAATTCCTCCGAGGAGAGGGCCTAAAATTGCCATTTTTCATGAAACTATGAGTAACCATATTGAAATCACCTCCCATTATGATGTCATCCACCTCGACATTGCTTAAACTGTTCTTGATCTTATTCCAAATATCCGTTCTCTCAGTAGGATTGTTGTAAGCATAGATGTTGATGATAGCCATTCTAAGGTTGTCAAGCTTGAAGCTAAGAATCTGCCATCTACCTGAGTCATCATTAACCATATACTGATCAGTAATGTTAAGACTCTTTTTCCAGCAGATTGCTATTCCACCAGAACTGATGTTGGCTGAGAGGGGGGAGGTTCCTAGCAATTTTAGAACTGAAATCTGCATCATGAAGTTTGTGCTCCCGAAGGAGAAGAAAATCAGGGATAAGGGAGGATAGACAAACCTTAAGTCTATCCCTTTTGCTGGAATCATTTATTCCTCGGAGATTCCAGGTAATGAAACTGAGAGAGCTATTCATTATGGATAACAGGAGATTTATAAGGAGAGAGATGCTTCCTGGGACTTCTTCTAATGGGGGTCTTCGTAACTTCAATACTTGTGGATTGATTTCTTTTCTTCTTTCTGTTGATGACTTGGATCTCTTGGATAGTAACTTTTTCCTGCTGCTCAGTACTGCTAAAAGAGGTCGGAGGACTGGAATAGTCTTGGTTCCTTTCACAGATACTCATGATTAGAGTCTTGGGGTTAGAATCAAAGTGAACCTTGATGTTAAACAGGTTCAAGAAATCGGGTATGATAGGTCTACAAGGTCTGCTTTTAACCTAGCAACCAATGCTAACAAGATTGCAACCGAAGCAATGTTAATGCAGACGGAAAGAGTGGTCGCATATGACTCTCAAAAAATAAACGATGCCGAGACTCGATACCCAACCCATGATCAGGACCTGCTAGCATAGAAGGGCACTAAAATTTGGAGACATCACTTGTTGGAAAGAAAGTTCCAGTTGGATACCGACCAGTAAAGTCTTTAATATGTCTTCACCCAACCACATTTTAATCTAAGACAGAGAAGATGGATGGAATTCCTGGAGAAGTATGACTTTGAAATAATATACAAACCAAGTAAACTAAATGTGGTTGCGAATGCTCTTTCAAGACACCCTTTAACAACAAAAGTACTTTGCAATGCCATATCAACACTCACAAGCGAGTTTGGTAAGAGGATAGAAGAAACGTTGCCAATAGACAGGGACTTCCAAGAAGTATGGGCGAGCCGTGCTACATGTGTAAGTATGGACGTCTTGCAAATGAGTCTAACTCTTCAAATTGTCCTCCTCATTGCAATATGTACAACCAGAGTATAGAAGAGTGCACATGCGCTCATCCCACGCCTTTTCGACGAAAGATAGTTTTTCAAGTTCAAGCCATCCCTTAGTAATAATATCAGCAGAATTTGCAATCTCGGTGATAGTGAGGCCAACCTCGGGCTCTTTTTGATCCTGCCAAAGCTCAACATTATCATTGACATGAATGGCGCCATACCACTATTATGTGCCCTCAACTTCCTCAGGTTCAAGTTCAGCTTTCTAGCACCAACCAACCTACCTCGGTATATCTCAGGGCTTACTAATTTTAAGTGGCCAATAGTAAACAGGGCCTCTAACCTACTATAAATCATCCTCCAAGAACTCCCCAACAATAACAACTGCCTCAGTAGGCTCTGCTAACTGAGCCTACTAAGCCTCACACCAAGCTCATAGCACCCGACCGTACACTCTCATGCCTCAAGACATGCACTCTGCTTACGTAGTAGTTGCTGCTCCACCAGAGACTTCGACTAAATCAGTCCTCTTTGATCCAGATTTGGAACATCTTATGTCTCACGTCATATCTGAACTTCGACAGAACATTCTTCGTTTGATGCAAGCTATAGAAGGACACACGCTCATGAATGTTCCACTACCACACAGGTTCAACAACCCTCTGCTGACCTTTCTCTATTCACGCCACCTTCATGCAATCAACCATATCTCAATATTGCTGGTAAAGTTGAGCTCTTGCATGAAGTGTCAGCATCACTAATCAAGGACCCCGCAGCAATGGATCCTGCTAGTCATTTTGCTCATGTTCCACTAGAACTTCAAGAGGAACATAAAAATCAAGATCTCTCTTAGCTTGACTACAATTTTAAAGTTGTGTCTTGTTCTTCGGAACAACTTCCACTACTATTTTAGTTGGTGCAGTCACTACGTCCACGTCCATTGTTCATGCTACAGTCAGGAATCATCAAGTCAACTATATTCAGATCAATGGAGGTAGTGTTGTCAATCTTATCACTAACAAATTAAGGCATCAATTAGATATCAAACAATTGTATCGAGCTCCTTATGATATCAAAGTCGCTAATGGTCATATCATGCACCCTTAAGGCATAACTCCCCAGCTTACCATCAGTGTTGGTGATCTCAAGTTCCATTTGGAATTTGGTGTTTGCAAACCTGACAATGCTGTTTGGACGCCCTTTCCTTCACTAAACCAAAAGCATTCACTATTAGGCCACTACCAACTGGTTATCACTGATGGCAACTTGAATGCCACTATAGATTTAAAAACCAGTCAAGTCATCTCTGTCGAGTGTTCTGAACCTTCTTTGTCGGACAATGACCTTGATAATCTTCAAAACACTTGTCAAGTTTAAACATCTGCTCTCGTGCCTCCCTTGTTCTTTCCGTCTAAATATGAAGATCCTTGGGCTGATATGGAACTTGACAACGACAATGTGATAGTCACATTAGTTGATCCCTACTTGGTGCCTTACCACCAGGTTTAACTTGTGTGTCCCCATGAAGAAGACAATAAGAAGATGATATTCAACACCTTCCTCCTCTCTGTTACCAGTTTTCAACAACCGTCTTTCCAAGTTGGAGCTGGTTTTTCAAAAATGTGATGAATTTAACATTAGTCTCAATCTAGTAAGTGCACCTTTTGTGTCACATTCGACATCCTTCTGGAACATGTCATTAGTTGCCATGGTGTTACAACAGATTCTGCCAAAATCAATTGTGTTTGCAAAGCTCAGGCACTACATCCTTTCTAGACAAAGTTAACTATTATTCTATTTTCATTCCAAGTTTGGCTATGAAAGCTGAATCCATACTAAAACTCAAGGGTGATGAATCCACTTAAGCTTAGAATTCCCAAGCTGAAGAAGCTTTTCAAGAGTAGGTTTTGCTCACGCAGGTCTCTGTTCTTGTTCTCCTTCAATAGGTTAAGCTTTTTCACGTCCATGTTCATGTGTTAACCTTTGCGATTGGTGTTGTCTTATCACAAGAATATTTACCCAATATAAACAAACCCATACATTTTGCCATCTGAAGCTTTGTTCTACCGCGAAAAAGTTAGTTCGCCAAGGAAGGTGAAGCTCTAAGTCTCACCTTTTATGTTCAACATTTCAGACACTATCTTCTATGGATCATTAGACTCTCTTGTATTTGGTCAACAAGAGCATGTTCATGTGGGTTCTCTTCCTGTAAGAATTTGTTCCTTTTAAGATCATTCATAAATCAGAGAAATCACACACCGTTTCTGATTATCTTTCACACATTCATACAGATGATCCATCTTCAGGTGTTTCAGATAGCTTTTCTGATGCTCAAACTTTTCTGGTCATGGCCATGCCCCATTGGTTTCATACTATATCTACTCTTCGGTCCTCTTCCTCATGCGAATACCACGCTGCCTCCTGAGAAACTTCGAGCATGCTGCCAGCAATTTCTCTGTGAAGTTCATGATTATACCATGGTTTTAAGATCTTTATAAACGTGATAAGAATATGATCTTGAGCAGATGCGTCCTTCCTATGAAATTCTAGATATTTTTCGCCAAGGCCATGCGGGTTTGGGCAGTGGCCATTTTAGTGGTGATAACACTGCGTGAAAAATCCTCTTGGCAGGATACTTTTGACCCATGTTGTTCAAAGATGCTCATGCTCACGCTCACGCTCCCGCCCCCGCTTGTGATGTATACCAAAGAGTAAGCTGACCACAGCCGGTGATGCTCTTCTGTTAATACCAATCGCCACACCCACTCCCTTCAGTAAATGGAGGATGGACTTTGTTAGTTCTATCTTCAGTTCCGAATACCCATGCTCGATATATTCTTGTTCTCACAAACTATGCTAGTAAGTGGGTGAAGCCTGTACTCTGCCAGATCACAGCCACTAGCATGGCATGTGTGCTTTTTACACATATCATCACGTGTTCTGGATTACCCATGGAATTTGTTAATAACTGAGGAGTTCATTTTGTAAACTACACTATCAAAAAATTCATGGACTATCTGCATATTCATCGTACAAAAAGCACGCCATATTATCCTCAAGGCAATGGCCTTGCTGAGGGTACCAACAAGACCTTGATTACCATCCTGAAGAAAATTTGTGACGCTTACCTAATATTAATGGGCTTATAGCACGATCCTTAAAATAGCTACATGGCAAACACCTTTCGAGGGGGTTTATGGGCAAGAGGCCTTGATGCCATTTGTAGCTTGCCATAGTTCATAACCCACTAGCTACTCTGTAGGAATGTGTGTATCAACTCCAACAACTTGATGAGATTCGTCGAGATGCCTATCTCCGTGTACTTGCTGGTAACAAATTGAGGAAATCCTGGCATGATCACAAGATAACAAACAAAAAGTTTCAACAAGGTGACTTAGTTCTACTTTATGATTCCAGATACGTTAGGATCGTATGAGATTGTTCAAGTGGTCCAACCCAGTATTTTTCAATTAGCAGAATTGGATGGCACACTATTACCATCACTGATAAATGGCTTTCGACTCAAACCTTTTCATATAGATTCAAACTGATACGATTTAAAGATCCTGAATTTTTTGTCGTCTGCAATGTCCAACCCATGGTCTATGTCATGCACGATTACTTCTTGGCACATTCCAACAAGGCTTTCATTGCAGATCTCTTGCCCTCTGGATTTCTTGGTAGAGAAGAAGACCAATTGTTTCTTCACAAAGACAACGGATATTTATCTCATGCAGATTGAGCACATCCTTTCCAAAATGATTTTATGACAGGGCTTATTCGACTTCTTCCCATCTAAGATCAAGAAAGCATTGGAAGTAGTTCAATGGCACTTGCATGACCGTGATGATCTTGGCTATGCTCAGCTATACTTACAACACACTGGTACCTTCGACATTCTGAACTCCTATTTTGAAAACCATGTTGTACTCGTGGACTGGGAACCTTCTCCTTTATAAGGGTCGATGCTGACTTCTGAATGGGAGAAACTTTGTAAGCAATTGGATACTCCTCTGATTGAGGTATTTCGTGCAGCATCTCTGCAGGCTTTGGAAAATCGTGCCACATATCTTGATAATGCGTATGATTTTCTTGGGGTACCTCCCCGCTGTCAATTCTTGACCATGGATTAGAGATACCATTTCTAGACCAATGCTATGTTATCTCACGCAGATTGGATTCCTACACACATCAGTACACATCTTCGTTGGAATCCTCGTTATGTACTCCGTCATACTTGGCAAGAGGGTGAAATACTTGACAATACCCAGAACTAGATTTATATTCCAAATGAATGGGATTGGAAAACACCTACTCAGGCAGCATGGAGTTTAACTCAGTTTCTTGAACGAGCAACCACCTCTCCAGACTGCTCCGTTCACAGGCAGGCTAGTTTCTGTGCTGCCCTTCGAAGTCTACTATAAAGCTCAAAGCCTGTGAACGTGCTATTGATCACTGCAATTCCAAGTGTTAGTATCTTTGGTCTTGAGATTCTCCTTCTTATAGAATACCCCTTTGTTATGGCTCTTGCTCATCAGGCTTTTGAAGAAATGATTAGCTCTAGTTTTCTTATTGATGCCAAAAAACTTGGGGAGACTTGGGCAAGGGCAACATCTTGAGTGGAGGGGACTAAGTGTTCCGGGTCCAAGCTCACCGTTTACTCTTGTAATTTTATTGATTAATGTATTTAGTTTAGAAAATTTTGGGGAGACTTAGACAAGGGCATGGTCGACTCCGCCTTGAGTGGAGGGGACTAGGTGTTACAGGTCTAAGCTCACTGCCTACCCTTGTTTATTTGTTTATTAATGTATTAAAATAGGAATCTTTACGGGATTGGACAAGGGCATGGTCGGCTCCACCTTGAGTGGAGAGGACTGGGTGTACCAGGTCCATTCTCTATTTAATTTATTACCTTCACCAACGGCTTGGACAAGGGCATGGTTGGCTCCATCTTGAGTGGAGAGGATCGGTTGTACCGGGGTCCATAGTACCTCTTTCTTTATATCTTGTTTGTTTCTTTAAATTTTAAACAAAAAGAAAAATAAAAGACTGGGTTAGTTAGGGTTTTGAAAAAATCGCATTATTAATTTTAGGGTTCCAAGTTAAGAACGTTGTTTTTTCTAAATATTAGGGATGTCAAAGAAACGCTAATGTTGGGTGGTTAAGTATAAGCAAAATATACCGTAATTGGTTTTTAAAATAAATTTAAGAGGGAAATTAAATATTAAGAAAGTAGGTAAAGATTCGTAATGAAGGTTTGAAAAAAAGTCACAAAGCACGATTAATTAGTCTAAATTGGTTTGTAGGTATGGCCCCGAATGTGAAGACGCAGATGCTTACTGAGATTAGATGTATGCTCATAAATGAGATATGTGCCACCGAAAGTCCCGACCGAGAGATGCAAACTGGTCAACGTGTTGACCATTTGTCAGACATGTCAAAAGGAAGTGCCAATTTGACTTAGCACTAAAATGGCCAGGCCAGGAGAAAATGTTGACTTCTCTTCTTGACACACATGTAAAGTCAATGATTGGAAACTCCATGGACGAACTCAAGCATGCTTGAAGCATTCTGTTTGGATTCTTGGCATGCACCCTGCAGCAGCAGTCCATGACTGCCGGATGCTACACGGCTGCCATGCTCATGATCACAAAACAAGAACAAGACAAAGAAAAATGTACAAAGAATGAAGGAAACGTGAGCTAATGAGGCTCTCCAAATTTGAGATAAAACCTGAGTACATCTGAAGAGGCTCCGGTCTAATATAGTGTAGACCGCAAATCTGAGCCGTACACTAACTAAATCTAAGCCATACACTTAAGTTAACCTAAGCATGCCAAGTGTCAGTCTGCCACCACTGACACCTAACATGTGCATGCACCTAACATGTGCATGCACAATGTTAACCACTAGGTGGTTAACACTGCCTCCCCCTAAAAGTTTTTAGCACAAAAATATGTACAGACTTTTATAAGACAAGTCCGACAATTACAACATGGTGCCAAAAAATTTTAGGGGCAGAAAGGATAGTACTGGTAATGGTTTGTTGTGTCGCTGAAAGATGAGCGTGAGCGCGTGATGTCGAAATTGAGGGCCCAAATATTGTCGATGTTGAGGGCCATAAGCAAGTGGGCTAAAAAGATATAATAACTTACCCTCATATCATCATGGATAAGTCAAACAATGACAAAAATGCCACTTTAATAGGAATGGGGGCCTTAAAATATAAACATGAGAATGTAGACCCCGTGATCAGCCATGGAAAACTTGCACAAAATCTGGAAGAACGTGACGGTAGCGTGGGGCATGAGAACAGAGCGTGGCCCGGGCGCCGGCGTGGCGTGGCGTGGCCGTCGGCTTCGAAGGCTTGAGTTTGCGTCGGCGTGGGTCGGTGATGGGGCCCCGTGGAGTGGGGTCGTGGGCGATTATCGCCCGGCGTGGGCGTGGCCTTCTGAAGTTCCACGAGCGTGAGCAAGAACAGTTGACCCACGGCGTGACCCGTGATCAGCCTGCATAACAAGGCCTTAAACCCTAAAAATTTCGAAACCTAAAAGGGTTTTGCGGCGGCTAGGCATGGCGGTGAAGCTCTCTGAGCTGCCAAGATATACTGCTATTGCTATTTCCAGAAAATAGGGTGTCGAATGGAGCTTAATATCTGCCTTGAAGTGCGCATGCTAAAGAGAGATCTGCAGAAGGAAAGTCTGATGTGATGCCGAAATTGTAGTGCTATAGATAGGAACTGGCCGAATGTTTGCTGGAACAGAGCCATTTGGTTGCCTGGAGCGGTGCTGCATCCTGCTATGTCAAGAAGAAATCAATGCAACAGGGATACACAGAGGGCAAAGCCCATTCTGCTGCTATAGATAAGTAGGGCGGTTTTTTCCCGGCCGAAGAAGATGCGGGGAAACTCGCTCGCGGAACAAAATCTTGCGTGCTGACCATTTGTTGGATAAACGCGAAGAGAGAAAATAGACTGTAGAAACTGTGCGGGAGAGGAGAAAATCTGACTCTGCTCAACAAAGATGTTTGAATTGAATCTTCTAGCCTTGACTGATGCAAAGATTTTGTTTATTTGCAGATGATCGAGACCAAGGAACCGAATAAATCCGACCTGAGACTTCGAAAATTTCCTCACAGATAGCTGACTTGAAAATTGCTTTGCAACCTGTATATCTGCGGCAGATGGGTGGGGGCTAGCCACAGTGCTGGCCCTCTTGAAAAACGTGAATAAGAATAGATACTGGAAGCAGACAAGTTTATGTGTTGCAGATGCTTAAGGTGCAGGAATAACTCCCGTAAATCAGTTAACAAGCTGCCGGAGGATGTGCTGGCTTCCTGTTCTGGAGATGATACCTAGAAAAATGATTCTCGCTTGAACTGTTGCTTGAACTGTGCTTTCTTGCAGGTGATGCCGATAGAAAAAGAACGAATATCCTGCAGAGATAGGGGGCTAGCCAAGTGCTGGTCCTCTGCAAATTTTTTTGAAACAGAATATCAGAGCCCTGCTTACAGCTGCGTGCTCTTGGAAATCAGGAAAGACTGCAGCGGAGTAATATTTTTGGTGTGCAGCAACAAGCACTGCACGAATTTTCTGAAAAAATAATGGCAGAGAATGACGTCCTGCCTCTTGAGACAAATTTTTTTGGGGTGCAAAAGCACAATTTCTGATAAGCCAAGAGAAACAGAAGATGATAAAAATGATCAAAGACATGATTTTTTCTGATAGCTTTTTTAGCAGAGAAAAGATAAAAACCACTTGATTTTTTCTTGATTTTGTTGTTGAGAGAGTCTTTTGTCACCACTCCGAAATCTGAAACCGCAAACCGTACTTGCCGCGACTTGAAAAACAGAGTCTTGAGAACAGATTTCTGAAATTAAATTTGATCGGTGGCGTAATCATCACCGTTTGGAAAAACAAAGGCCTCCAAGCGGATACACAAATCGACTTGGTTGGGCAAACTAAGGAAACCTAACAGGGGAAGAATAGTATACAAGAAGTCTTCAAAACGGGAAAAATTGGAGCAGCAAGACAACAAAGAAACAAAGAAGGGAGAAGAAAGTGATCACGAGCTTAACCCAAGATAATGGCGCCAATGTTTGATTCTTGGCATGCACCCCTGCGAAGAAATCCATGATCGCCGGATGCTACACGGCTGCCATGCTCATGATCACAAAACAAGAACAAGACAAAGAAAAATGTACAAAGAATGAAGGAAACGTGAGCTAATGAGGCTCTCCAAATTTGAGATAAAACCTGAGTACATCTGAAGAGGCTCCGGTCTAATATAGTGTAGACCGCAAATCTGAGCCGTACACTAACTAAATCTAAGCCATACACTTAAGTTAACCTAAGCATGCCAAGTGTCAGTCTGCCACCACTGACACCTAACATGTGCATGCACCTAACATGTGCATGCACAATGTTAACCACTAGGTGGTTAACACATTCAGTGCAGCTTAAAAGTCCCAATGCCAAGGCTCGTGTGAAGGAATGGGCAGCTTCATAGAATTCCTCAAAGAAGTGACGTGCAGACCACAAGAACATCATTGCGGATCTCAATGCACGTCAGTTGGAGGTAATAAAAATGCCTTGCATCAGGAAGGAAGCTCTAGTGGAGCAGGGCCTAGCATGCCCCACTTTTCTTTGGAGAATCACATGAACACATCAATCTTTGTTGAACCCATACCCGTAGAGGTCGTGGATGTGATGCGCCTTATTGAAGAGAAACTTACTCATCGCACGTATCAAATCAAGCTCAACAGAACATAACACTTCCAAGATGATGAGCTATACAGTGGATGGAATTTCAAGGGCGAAGATAGGGCCATGATGTATGAGATGGCTCAAAGATACATACGCTTCAAGAGCCCGCATCCTACTTTGGCTACATCCATTGGACTTGCATATAAAGTTGCTAGCTCTAGTTGGGATACCATAGGGCCAATAATGATTCTACCATTCATGAATAGAGAGACACTTGCACACTTGTTTGACTATTTGCCTAATAACCTCCGTTTTAGGAGATGGCCAAACGCAATTGCTAGAGCACCAAGAAGAATTGACAAACATATAGGCGCTGAAGTTAGGAGTAAAATGAGATTTGTATATCAGTATGTTCCAAAGATAGCTCTTGCCCTAGCAGAAGGTGTCGTTGAGATCCACAAAGGCCACTTCACTCACACAAAGCTCAAGCGCAAGAGAGTCAAATTAGTGGGTGGCCATTGGTGATTGGGACAATGCAATACATTTTTACGCCAAGGAGCATCATCCCTTGTTGAAGTGCCGGTATTTACTCTCGGATGGACAAGCAAAATATCCATGGTTAGATGAAAGTGTGTTTGAGAAATCAAACGATGATGATCGTGTATGGAGACACGAAATTCATGATGTCTATGCATTGGGATATGCTTCTTGATTCCCGCAAGCTATGCGATGAATTGAGTGGTTTAACAATAACAACAATGCCCAATGGATTAATACAACCCATATGTACCAATGACATCTTAACAAGTTGGAGGAGCAAAAAAACGAGAATGATGTACCCAAGTGAAGACGTATTCTCGAAATGGCCCAAAGCTTTTGAAGTTGTTGAAGCCTTACAAAGTGTTGGAATATCTTCCACCATGGTTGTGAGACAAAGACAACACATGAGGTGCATGGATGCCTTGGAGATGTCAAAACTATTGTTGGCACAACTCAAAGAATGAATGAAATATTGTATATCTTGCCATGTTTAAGAATAGTAAATTTTCTTAATTGTCTAATGACCAAATATGTAAAGAAACTTTTAACTAGAGAAATTCCAATATCATGAAACTTTTAGTTTGTCATAAGTTTGTGAAATGTGTTGCTAACATTTCTTGCTTTCCTAATATGCCATTCATCACATTCCATATCCAGCAATCATGGACTATGGTGCGATGGCCTACGTTGGGTTGCCACCCCTATTTCTTTGGTGGGTTGGCAGCCTTATGGATGGCCCTAAATCCACGAAAGCCCCTAAGAGGCGAGGTTGATTCGGGTATAGCTCGCCACCACTGCCACCTCCACCATTGTGCGGATTTGGTATGGATTATTTTTTAGGATAAGATGTAAGTTAGCCATTTATTTCTAATGTTCTAATAAACGTTTTTTAAATGTAGCGTGTAACTGCATCATAGTCTTTTTTTCCATATGTGTGGTGTTCGTCGTTATGGTTTCGGGCGGATCTTTTTCTAGAAGAAGAAGAAACCATCCAGACTCGAGCAAGACAAAGAGGAGGGAACTCCGAAATATCATCAAGGCACCCGCTCTGAAGATAGGTGGAATGAATTGCAAAGCACGATGATGCCCAAAGAATGGGAGGTTGTGGAAAGAGCTGTTCAACAAAGTACGACGAGGTATGATTATGAACCCGCTCGGCATAACTCATACACTCCTTCAGAATATCTTAGGCCCATTCCCGAGGAGGATGAGATAGTACCTCGACGAAGGAGCACCCACCATCGTTCACGTTCCCGTGGACGTCTTTCCTCTTCAAGCTCTGTTAAAGATCGTGCACCACCTGCACGTCAACATGTCTTTGAGTATAAGTGAGTTCATCTTGAATTATGCCATTTTTTGTTCACTAACACATATTCATATGTCTTAACCCTGTAATCACTCTCTTATAGGGTCTAAGCACAATATTGGGGGGCAATTTTTTTGTCGCCGACATAGGGTGCTGGGGGGTGCTTTATGCCTTTTTTCCTAATTTTAGGGTCCATTAACGAAGAACAGCATCGAGCGCGAAAAAACTCAAGCAAATTAAGGAGAGATTGGTAGCCCGCCCAGAATCTCTTCCCAAAATGTGGCTATCCCTCCAAATTCCAGTTTGCATTTGCTGCATTTTCTTTTCTTTTTTTTTTCAAGAACAGATGGATTTGGTTGAGCGGTATGCTGCTGAATTTCAAGCAAAGTTTGGGGATTCAGATCCAGAACTTATAGCAAAAGAGCTGGGATTCGATCCTGAAGCTGATATACCAGAAATCTTGGTACCAAAAATTGAGGCATCAAGTGTTGTGGTTGGAAAAGAATTATCAATTTTAGGAGAGCAGCCTTCAGTTCTTGCTTGTGATAATGTAGTTTCCCCTATAATTACAAAAGAAAGTCCTGCTGGCCATAACTGTTGTCTATGTATTCAAGTGAAATGCAAATGTACCTCACCAAATACAGCTTGCAGGAGAATAATGTCTACCAAAAGAAGGATGCAGAGGAAAAGAAGAGCAGAAAGATTAGCACTTGAATCTGCATCCAGTCCTCACAGACTGGCCACTCGAACCAAACAAAAGTTGGCAAAAGGTATTTTGGATAACATTCATAGTGTATGCAAGAATTTATTTCAAGATGATTGGGATGAAATCTTGGCAAGAACAGGTCAGGGATTGCCAGAAATTGGTATAATGGGACACAAGGAATTGTTTGCAGTTAGGCAAGTTGTTGATAATGTGAAGAGTAGTCTTCAGACTAACAAACTAAGAAGGAACCAGGATATGACACAAGCAAGATCATCTACTCTTGTAATGGCTGTTAATAATGCTAGCAATAAGTCTGGAGTTGCAAAGACTTTAAACATAAAGAGAAGGACTGTGTATGCTGCTTTGGACAAGAGGAAAGCAGCTGCAATTGGTGGGCCCTGGTCCATGTTTAAGAGAAAGGATAGAAGTGATAAGCTCTCTTTTAAAGGTCGAGAGAAGATATATAGTTACTGGGTTTGTAACACAAGAGTATCTCCCAACAAGAAACAAGTTGTGAAGCTTAGGAGAAACAATGAAGGAGTCAAGAATTTCAAGCCATATAGGTTGCATCCCATCCACTTTTTGAAAGAATCTCAGGTTAGTGAACTTTGATATTTTAGTTTTGAAATTCCTAGTAGTGTCAATTTACTGCTACATTTGAAGATCAGACAAATTTATTGAAGTGTAAATGTTATAAAAGTTTTTTTGTGTTGGCTTGATGTGCAGGTTGTCTTCTACAAAAAGTTTCAGAAACAGAATCCTGACATCAAAGTAGGTTTGAAAAGGTTTGAGTGCTTGAAACCTTTGTTTGTTAGGAGACTAAAAGATCGTGAAACTTGCATGTGCATTTATCACATGAAGATGGAATTTGTGAGACAGACATTGAATAGAATTAGAAGAGACATAAACACACATGGAACAAATTGTAAGTGCAAGTGTTCAATTTGTGGTGCTGGAGACTTTTGTGAAGCAAAGGAGATGACTTTTAATAGTGTTAGTGAACTATGGAGGTCAACGGTTTGTTCTAAGGCAGATGAGGATCTTTGGCACAAAGCAAATTGTCTACAACTTGATTGCAGCTCATGTGGAATAAGAAAATTCAAAAGATGTCCAAGGAAGAAGAGCGCTATTCGGATAATCGATTGGAAAAGCTTTGAGAAGGTATGTACATGTTCAATTCATTGTTTTTGCATTTGTATTCAATATTTGAAAAAACATGCAACTTATTTAAACTAAATCTGAAACTATGAATCTGAGAGTGTATTTTGTTTCTGCAGGTTAAAGAGACAATAAAAAGGAATCTGGGAAAGGATGGCTCCATCAAAGAGAAGACCAAGGATATCATGAGGCTAGTCTACAAAACAACAACATTGAAAGAATTCATGTCTCATGCTGAATCTGTCATGAAGCAGTCCATTCCACATAATTACACAGCTAGGTGGCAAGCAGAACAATTTAAAAACTGTCTTCAAATATTTCCAAAAGGTACTATGGTTTCTGTTATAGATTTTGCCGAGAATTTCTCCTTCAAAGTTCAACAGGAAATCCAAAGCATGCATTGGCATAATGACCAATGTTCCATCCTAATTTATATCACTTACAGACATGCCCAAGATTCTGAAATCCCAAATCCCACACATCAAGATTGGTGACAGAAAAATTGTCAAAGAGACACATTTCTACATATCGGACGACAAGAAACATGACAGTTTATTTGTCCAGCATTGTTTCCAAAACCATCACGAGTTTTTGTTGAGCAGGGAAGTTAATTTGTCAAAACATGTGTTCTGGTCTGATGGATGTGCCTCCCAGTTCAAATCTTCTAGAGCTTTCTACTTCTTAGGCAGATTCTACAAGCTCAAGAGGATTAAGTTGCAGTGGAACTTTTTTGCCACATCACATGGTAAAGGGGAGCATGACGGGGCTGGAGCTGTCATCAAAAGAATATTGACGAGTGAAATGCTTAAAAGGAACAGCACGCCCTTAAGGAATTCTGAAGATCTTGTCAACTTTCTCAATTCTTATTTCAGCTGCAAACAAACTTCAAAGGAATGCAACATACAAAGGTATTAGTTTTATTCCATAGTGTTGAGTAATTTTATATTGAAATTATTTCTTACACCCAAAACCATATGTGAACAGAGATTTGCCATATGAATATGATACTTTAGCCGGTACAAAAAAGATTCACACAATTAGGCCTTACTGCCAAGACAGGCCAACTGAAATGGCACATAGGCATCTCTCATGCTTTTGCAGATTTTGTTGGAGAGAATTATGGTCTAAATGTAGACATGCATCTCGGCTTGGAGATTATTCATTGTCAACCCTGATTCCTATGGTTTTCGAGCAGGAGTCTCCTGTCCACCATGTGCAGTATGAGGGGGACAATCAATGGAAAGCAGAAATGGTTGAAGTAGGTGATAACTTTGTTGTGAATGCAGAGGAAGGAAATGATGAGAATGTGGATTTCTGGATAATCAAGTGCACTGAACCTAAACACATTGTGCAGCATGCATTTAAGGACTATTGGGGCTCTAAGTTCAACAGGCAGGAGGTTGTCTTGTCAGGTAAGTATTACAAGTTCATCGGAGATGGTAAGTATGAGCTGTTAGACAATATGCCTGATGTAACTTGCTATACACACCTTGTAGTTTGTGCAAAGGTTGAATTGCAGGCTGCACATGGTGAGAAGGGTGTGTTCTGCCTCTCAGATGATGCACATGAGCAGATTATTGAATATTTGCCTCCTCCCTCATCCGAGGCACTCGCTGCCAGCCCTAGTATAGAGGAGGATTGATGCAGTGAAGTGAATCCATGCATAAATGTTAATATAACATTGTAAACTTGGGCAACTGTCTCTTCTATCTAAATAGTGAACCATATGGTTCATGTGTTGTTTCAGCCTTTTTCTTCTATCAATAGTAACAGAACCATATTGTAACCATTGTTTCAACCATTGTTGTCAAAAATTCAAAGTGTTTTAATATCAAGTGTTTCAATATTGATCAAGTGTCTTCTTTCTCTTGCTTTTATTGTTGGGTGCCCGGATTGTCAACTGCCTGTATGGAACAGGTGTTCAATGAATTGAACAAGTGCTTAAGTAATGAAGTCTTACAAGTAAACAAGTCCATTATTTCCTATCATCTTTGATCAGTTGTATAATGTTTAAATGTGTTGATAAATAATGTTTAAGTGGCTTCATTATTTCATCAAGTGATGTTGTTTAAATATTTCGAGTTCAATAACGTGTTTTTGTATTGAGTTCAATAAGTTGTGTGTTTGTATTGTCTTCTTTGTGTTTGTAATTTAAACAGTTCAAAACTTGTGTACTTGTGTACTTGTGTTCAATATTCAGTGTTTAATTGCATGTTTAAAGTGTTCAATTCAGTACTTGTCTGGTCTTGTGTTTCAAGTACAGGTATTGAAGTAAAGAAGGCTAACCCTCAAAGTTTCACTACATTTAACCTGTTGCAAACCACATATTCATGAAGAAGACTGCTCACAATTTCCTAAAAACTCAAGTATTCCATTGTAAACAAGTATTGAAGATGGGGTTAGGGTTAGGCGGCAGATAGGACGGCGGCGGCGGCCGCCCAAGCTTCGTGAAGACCCTGCACTTATCGTAGCTGTTGGAAGAGCAGCATCCGTGGCTGCTGCTACCCTTTCAGATCCGAAGTAGTAGCCGGGCTCCAAGCATTTTTCTATCAGATTCGAGCTGCTGCAGTGAGCTTGCTACCAGGTTATGGCCGCTGTCCTGTTATCTTGCTTTTCTGTTCCATCTTGTGATAGGGTAAGTTTGGATACTCCGTTTCTTGCTGAAGCTCTGAAATGGTTTAGCACTAGCTAGCAGTTAGCTTGTTCTCAAGGTGCTCAGATATCCTGGGGTTTGGTTCTAGGCATGTCTAAGTGTATCTTTTAAGCTACTGTTAGCAATCTTGTAAGCACATCTTGGTGAAATCTTTCAGTTCTGGTTAGCTCTTTCAATCTTGGCTCCATTTTGCTGCACCCACTGCAGTGTGTAAGCTGCACCCATTGCAGCGTGTATGCTGCACTCACTGTGGCATGATGATCGCACTCACTGCGATTATCTTGGTAGAGCTAATAGTGGTTTGTGTGCCTTGATTTGTTTGCAAGCCCGAGGAAGTGCTTGAATATCTTCCTGGATGTTTCTTGCATTTCCTTCCACATTCTCCATCCCAGCTGGAGAGGAGATCAATGTTGGCTATGGCAGGCCAAGCTGAGACACTTTGCTAACGGACGGGAGGCCATGGCAGACCTGTCTTCCTTTGGTTTCCGGTGGCAGACTTGGTTTTTTTGTGGGGTCACAGCATTTTGCCTGAGGATTCCAATAAGATAATCTCTTGAAAAGGTGATGGGCATTCTCCTATCGTACAGATTATTGCCAGAAGCTTGGATCTTCATCCCTTGGTCCTACATGAAAAGGGGAATGACCCATAGTAACTTTGCTGCATGGAAAGGGTAGGGGAGCTGCACAAAGGGGGTGGTGGGATGCTCCAAGTGTTGGAGTTATGCTGAAATATATCCTATAGTACTTTACTGGAGGGAAGATAATGGCAGTTCTCTCAAGTACGAACATCCTCTCACTTACATCCTTCGATTGAGCTTCAAGATGGTGGGAGCACACTTGGAAAGAGACCTCGGCCTTTGTAGTACCACTAGTAGGGGAAGAAGGTGGCTTTCAACGCTCACATGTTTGCAGCATTACTACTGTAATAGAGATGTGCCCTTCAGGTATACATTGCGGGGTGCATTTCAGGGTCTCAGGGAGCATTTCTTTATTAAACCCCACAAATGTTGCTACCTTCTTGAGTACGTGCAGTGGGCGAGAAGAGGGCTATGCCCTTAGTACTGGGTGGATCAAAAGGGTGGGGGCCCAAATCTTCTTGCAATAACGAGGAAGAGGTTGAGGATGCCTTGATCATAGTACATGAGTGTTATCTTAGAGTCGTCCTTCAAGCTTAATGGCTGTTTGTGCTTATCCCTTTAGGTATCTGGCTTTTGAGCCATCCTCAATAAGGTGTTTATACCATTATTTATTATAATAATAAAAATCTAGCCTTCAACCAAAAAAAAAAAAAAAAAAGTATTGAAGTAAAAAATGCTAACCCTCAAAGTTTCAGCACATTAAACCTGTTGCAAACCACATATTCATGAAGAAAACTGCTCACAAATTTGACAACCATAAATATGCATTCATTTACAAGGCATTTACATTGTGAAAGGTTCAAGCTTTCTGCCTTTACAAAATAGGCAGTACAAAATCATTGACATAGTGTCAATGGATTGACAGTCATTCTGTACAAAAAAAACATTGTAGTTCATGTCATTTAAAAAGGGATCTTCACTCTGCATAATAGAAACATGAAATTGAATTAACATACACATAGATGTAGTTGCAAGATCAATAAGTTACAAACCTGGCAAGTGTAAAGAGATCTTCTTCTGTTTAACAAACTGTTCCAGTGTCATGGCTTCTTCATCACTGTCATCATCACGAGCATCAGCAACTTTGGCAGCAATAGATGGAATTGAAGGTGGAAGAGATGGAATTGAAGGTGCTTGAGCTGAAGGGGCTTCAACTAATGGTATCACAACTTCAAGAGGAACATGAGGAGATGCAAATGAAGGAGCTTGCACTAAAGGTACATTGGCTTCCACCTGTGTTGAAACTAAAGGTGCTGGAACTAGAGGTGCTGCAGTTACAGGGGCTTCAAAAGGTATATAGCAGCAATTGTAGATGCTACTGGTTCAAACCACAAATTTGCAATCTGGCTAGAGTTGAAGGACTCAGCTTGGTTGCTTAAAGTATCATCTAACAGCAGAAAATGAGAATCAATATCTGCAAAATAATAGCACATTATTATTTGAAATGAAATGTAGCACATGTATACCTGTGGGAGCATCCTATTGTAGGTTCTTCTTAGAATCCTTTGGTGTATTCTCCCCACATTTTTTTTTGGTAACCACTGGCTGCTTACTTTTTGGTCCAGCCTTCTTTGTACTCTTTGGCTTATCTGTAAGGTAAGTAAGTTAGAAATACAAACAAAAATTACATTATTTTATAGCTAGAACACTTACCAGAAACTGCAGATACATGCTCACATGCATTCCATTTACTAGGTCTACCTTTACGAACATTAGGAAGTTTCTTTTGTCCACCTTCTTCTACAATTGGTAAGGATTCTATTACTATTGGTGCAGGTTCAGCCTCAGAAATCCCTGGACCTGTTTGATCCTTAGCAGCTACAAGATTAGCATGTTCTTCTCCCTTCCTTTTCCTCTTAGCAGCAGCTGCAAAAAACACAAGGCTGTAAGGTTTATAAACTGCAATTAATAAAGACATTTATCAACATACTAACCTTTCTTGGGTGATGTCATAGACCTTGTTATACGTCTCTTGACCTTCACAGGTTCAGGTTCAGAGACTTGATCTTCCTCTATGTCTTCATCATCTTCTTCATAAGCAAGAGGTTCTTCCTTACACTTGTTGCTAGGTAAGGAATCCAGATAGCCAAGCTCAACATATAATTCTGTAGGCACTTCACTCTTGCAAACTATGCAAAGAAGGTTCTCCATACAAACTTGGAAACAAAACAAGTGATACTTGTGTCCACAATTTAATTCAACACGTAATGTATAATCTGGATTGAAATCAAAACCACATACTTGACAACCAGAAAGAAGATTAATCACTGTCAACTTACCAAAACTCGGTCTAATAATGCTTCTGCTAGCATTGTGCTCACGTAGGTGCTGTAAATTTTTAGCCTTCTCTTTGTATTCAGAAAAATCTAACATTTTGGCCTGCAAGGCATTGTTCAAATCTGTTAACTTCTCCTCCATTGCTTTACTGTTGTCAGCCTGTTTTTTCCTTTTCAGAATTGTGAGCAAAGACAAACCGAGCTTAGATTCATCATCACAAAGCTTAGCAATAGCATTATCCTCCTCTGGAAAGTCTTTAACCAAAAGCTGAATATCAAGTTTAACATTTTTAATACTCTTGGAAACAGAGGTTGCAGCCTCATCAAAACCTGCAAGCAAGCCCTCATTTCTAATTTTCTCAACTTCAACCTCTTTGATTTGCTGCTGCAGAGACTTGATGGAATCTTCAAAAGCTAAATAGTCAGCTTCTAAATAAGAAACACCCATATTAATATTCTCCAAAGTAGTGTCTACTTGATCCGTTTTATGCCTTTTATTCATGTTTGAAATCTCAATTCTTTCAAAAGAAAAGGTAGCCCGATCCAACAAATACTTACTTGGGTTCGATTCAGCTCTTCTAGTGTGCTGCCAAGCAAATGCACGTGCAAAAATAGTTCTGGCCTCATTGTTTTTCAAACCATCTTGATAAACCCTGTTAATCAAATCCTTCAGATGATGTTCAAACTCTGGCCTAATTGCTGATACTTTTATCTTGTTGTCTTTCTTCACTTCCCCAGTCCAAACTGTCAAGAAATCACCCCTGGTGCAATCTGCCCAAGTTATAGTGCTTGGATCCTTGCCCTCATTGCACAAGCCACGATATTCTACAAACTGCTGGACTATGTAAGCTTTCTTCATCTGCAAAGCAAGCATCAGAAAAGTTCGGCGATTCAAATTAAAAAAGAACAAAACAAATAAATCTTGAATCTTTCTTAACTTCAAAAAAAAAAACAGAAAAATCAGGAAGCAGGAACACACAGACATGGATTTTTACCTCTTGTATGGTAGGCAGCTTGTTTGGTTCTTTGCCGAGATGCCGATCTTCAACTAAATCCTCTACAGGGTTTGTACCCAACGGCAACATCATAGCAGGCATGGCAATTATGAGAAAGTACCAGTGATTCATTGGCAGCAAAAGTTCATAGCTCTGGCCTCAAATCATAGCATGAAATCATAGCTCCGGCTTCACGCAGAAAATCTGCACCAAAAAGATTTTAGGGTAAAGCAAGAACGCAATGAAAAAAAAAAGGGAGGGAGGGAAAACAAAAAAGGAGGGAAAGAAAACTTCTTTAGGGGGGTGCTGAAGGGGTGCTTGCCATGCGCATTTTTGCCCCCAATATTGTGCTTAGACCCTATATCGAGTGTAGTCCTTCCACAAAGACGCCACGCAAGACCACTGAAGATGGCAAGCTTTTTTGGTCTACTGTCAATGCTGTTACGAATAACATTTGCCATAACGTCCACAAGGGTGAATGGAACTCGAGATGCTTTGACCCCCGAAAAGAGGCGATCAAAGCGGCTTTAGAAGAAGAAGGAGAGATATCATGGAGGGAAGTTATAAAACATTATGGTCAGCATGTTAAAGCCACCAGGAATTAGGCTCTTTTATTCTTCATGATGACCACCATCATACTCATGTCTGATTTATATTCTGCAGAGGTAATCAGAAGAAGCAGCTGACAGAATTGGCAGAAGCTGCGGGAGTCTCGATAGACACAGTGGCAAAACCTCTAGGGTGGACTGATGAGGCATTTGAAGTACATCATCTCTAATGCTTGAGACGAGTCGTATAACTAGATGATGCCACGTAGACTAAGACTTTGTGTTGCATTGCAGTGTTTGAAGACCAGCATAATTTCGAAGAAAGGGGTAGATAGAACTATGCCAGCTTTGAAGTCGAGGTATGACGAAGCAAGTGGCAGCTATAGTGCCAATAAGATTGGGTCCAGCAGTTGAGGGTACCAATAACCTATTTGTAAGTATAAATTTGATTTAGAATTTAGGTTCTCACATTGAATACTAACATTAGCTTTGGGTGCTCATGCTAAACAGAGGACAATGTTCAAGAGAAATGTTGGTAAAGATGAACGCGAAAGGGCCTTCAAACAAGGCAATCGTGTGGCCATCCAATACACCTATGCGCGTGAACGGGTGTGACGTTCCCTTGAAACATACGCTATAAATATATATATTGCTGGGCCACGTCACTGTACGCTAAGTTATTCATATAACTTAGCCAACCTTAGGCATAGGGCCATTTCCACATGGCCTCACCCTATTGGGCACCTGCCACATGGAAGCACCCCATTGGAGCCATGTGGCAGTGACGTGGAACCCGAACCTATAAATGGCCAAACCCTAACCCTAGGCCATTTTTCTGGCTCCAACTGTCTTGGAACCTTGCTCATGCTCGAAACTCTGTTTCGAGAACCGTCTGCTGTGGCACAACATAGCACAGCAGCCCCCAGAGCGTGTGCGCATTAGTAGGAGTGGGAGCTATGTCGAACCCCTTGAAGGCCATGGAGACGCCGGAAGTAGGAGGGAGTTCCTCAGGAGCAGGTACTTGGGTTAGAGTTCTTTGTAGATCATCTTGAAGTTAGGACTCCAGATGAGTTAGCATTTCGTGCCTCTAGTAGAGCCTTCCTAGAACCCTCAGTCTAGATCTTAAACCCTAATCAATGAACCCTAACTGTAAGTTAGATGTATATGATTAGCTTTAGATGTTCTTCTCATTATTATCATGTTATGTGGATATGTGATGTTGGTTGATCATGTTTGCTCCTCTTGTATTGGGAAGGGGGGTAGAGACCTAGTAGCCATTACTTAGTGATGCTCCTAGTATAGACCCCTTTAGTTCCTATTATTATGCGGCCTGTGCATAGGAACCCACCAGGCTACGGGGGCTATGATATGGCTCAGCACCAGATAACGGGGCTAGAGGTGAAGCGGAGGGAGGGTCCCTGCAGAGCGCGGCTACTGGGGACCCCATAGCGGGCTAGGCCTATAGCCGGTCACTTCGAGTGGGCCGGATATGGGTCCGACACCTCCTGGGGCAATGGTGTCGCCCTACCTCTCAAGAGCTGCAGGTGACGTCCTGGCTCTTGTTTTGGGGGGTTAAGTCAGGTAAGAATCGTGTGTCGCCACGATTCTCTAGCCGCTCGTGGAGCCTCTAGATCCGGGGAAGGGGAGATGGAACCCTTCCTGCCTCGTCGGACTGGGGAGAAGTCTTGGAGATCCCATATTTAAAAACAACTGACTTGTTGTTTGAAACTGTCATATTCTCAATGATAAGTGCATTGTTCCCATGCATTTCAAGTAGATCTGTGTCTGCATGCCTGTGGGTTTTATATAAAGCCAAGTCAAACAAAATACGATATATTATTTTATTTTATTGTTGTCATATTCCAGGCATTGGACATTTTTACAATTTAAGAAATAGGCCAGCCCATAAATGCTTGCAAATCAAACTTTTTATAGTCAGCAGAGTGATGAAGGCCTCATGGCTGATCAGAGCAAAGCCCTGGAACTTATCAGCCTCTAGCTAAACGCGAGAGAAGTTTTGGAGATCCCGTGATTAAAGACCATCAAATTGCTGTTTGAAAGTCCAAAATGAAAGTCATTTTTCAAGCAAATGTGTTGTTTCCTCATGCATTTTGAGCAGCTCATTAGTGACATAGATGTGTCTTTTGTAAAGTTAGACCATCATAAATGATATATACTATTTTATTGCTATCATGCTTAAGACCTAGAACCTTTTTTACAAGTTAAGAAATGGACCAGACCATACATGCTTATGAATCTACCTGCTAGTAGTAAGGAGAGAGGCTTTGAGCCACTAAATAAAGTCACTTGGATTAGGTGCATGGTATTACAGCAATCAGAATGCATGTGTGGGCATTCCTTATGTTGTTTTTATTTTTTAACCCCAAAGAGACCACATCCTTTAATATGCACGATTCCAGAACTTATGTGTAACAAGCAAGTACATTTATTTATTATTTTAATTAAAAAATTTATATTAATACTTATTTAATATTTACTATTAAATATTTACTTTGCCTTAGCCTTAAATTAAAACCTTATCCTTAAATTAAAATAAAGACATTCCAGGGCAAAGCCCTAGAACTTATCAGCCTCCAGCAAAAAGCTAGAGAAGTCTTGGAGATCCCATATTTAAAAACAGCTGACTTGTTGTTTGAAACTTCAAAGTAGAACATACTGTCATATTTTCAAGGATAAGTGCATTGTTTCCATGCATTTTAAGTAGATCTTTACCTGCATGCATGTGGGCTTTATATAATTAAAAAATTTATATTAATACTTATGTAATATTTAATATTAAATATTTATTTAATATTTAAAAAAGCCAAGATGGTTCATGAATGACAAGTACTTTTTTATTTTTTTTTGGTTGGCAAGATGACGAGTACTTCTTCCATCCATTTTATATCAAATTTGGCTTGCTGAATGATAGTTTGTGGCCAAAATATTTCCGGCTCAAATATGATAGAAATTCTTGCTTTCCACATCCTCTAGAGAAGGAGATAGATTCTCCAGTCTCTAACAGGATGAGGAAATAGAATGTTCATTAAAGGCATGGTTGGAAGATGGGGACATCGAATTCCTGACATGCAAGTTCTAGCATCCATTTTGACCAGATACAACTCCTAGTAAGGTGATTTTCATCCTCAATACCCTGCACATATCTGTCACATAGGTTAGAAAAGGCGATTCCCATCCTATGTCTCTTGGCATTAGTGGCTAAAGCCTTATGCCAGAGTTGCCAAATAAAGGATTTGATCTTGGGATTGATAAGGGAGTGCCACGTGAATTTTAGATTAATAATACATCTATCCTCACTAATATTCCATCTGGTTTAAACAAGGTGGAACCATTTAAATTGGAAATTTTGCCACTAAAATTCCACAGGCTTTCACTTAAATAGGATCGGTCATAGAGACAGTGAATAGGGGCGTCTATACTCTATCAGAACCAGCTAAAGGCATTAGGTTGAGTTCTAGCTAACTTGAGCTTATGAGTGGATAACAAGTGTGACCAAGAATTCTGCTCTTGATTTGGCAAAGGCCTGAAGTTGATGCTTCTCGTATAGCTGTGAGTAACCATGTTAAAGTCCCCAACCATCACACATTCATCATAGGGAATGTTATTTAAACTATTTCTGAGAGAATTCCAAAAAGGATGTCTATCCCCAGGTTGATTGAAAGCATAGATATTAACAAAAGCAAACCTGATGTTATCTCACCATGGAGTACTACCATCTGCCACCATTGTCATGAACCATTTGAATGTTATATTGATTCTGACCGTCTCTCCAAGCTAAAGAGATATGATATATCTGTAGAGCTGTTATTTATCTTAATTGCCTAAAGCTTAAAATTGGAAGGAAGAGTGTTAGATAAAAGCTTATATTCAAAGTCTCTAAAAGCTTATACATTATTGGCCCAATTTACATGGCTATAGCTAATATATCGTTGTTTTATTGCATTACCTGATGTTGCATCCTAATAAAATTGCTTCTTGGTGGCGACTTACACACTTCCCTATAGCCTGAAGCTTACAAAAAGGCCTTAGTGCGACACCAGACAGTTGCTCATTGTTTCCTCTCCCATCCACTTACTTCAGATAAGAGTACTTTTTTTTTTTTTTTTGGGGGATGTATTACGAGAAACAAATATTATCATGTCGGACATGTGCTTTTAACCTATCAAAAATGCCGATGGTTGCATCACATTGGGGGTCCATTGGATTACCTGTACTGCATACAAGACATATCATACCATTGTTGCAGGCCTGCAACTTGTATCACAAGCCCATGTTTCATTAACCATATAAAGTGCATGCATTCTTTTAATCTTATCAGTACCGTTCGCAGCCACTCTGATCTTTCCTCATCTACTGACTTGAATCCCATGGTGCTCCATCCAAGAGGTGAAAAGGCCTCAGAGGTAAAGTCATTTCAAGTTTTAGCCTCAGAAACAAAAAATTATTGATTAGTCTCTAATATTTTAATTTTAGGTATTGAGACTGAATGTAATACAATGACCACACAATTATTAAGCCCATACCATGATTATTCTGATATTTTTTAATACTACCTCTCTATCGCCTCCATTCGCACAGGTGCCCACCATCTCCGAATTGAAACATGCAGATGGAGTGGGGAGCCATGCCAGGACAAAATCTTTCAGTGCTATCAGATGGGAGCCGTTGAGGATGAATGTCACACCTTCCAGAGATGCCCGACATATAATCAGATTCGAACATGCTACGCTCTGTTCATCAGACCCGAAGAGTTGCTACACATAATATTGAGCACGGCTTCAGTGCGATCACTAGGATCATACATTCAGGATGTATATGAGGGCTCAGATATGCCCGGGGATAAATACTTAATGTGTATACATACGTCATCATGCATAATCGTATAGCTTGTCAGCAGACTTATTGCTGCCACAATTTTTCCCCGAAAAAACCCTTCGGGGCAGTAATACACCAGCTGCGCTTTTGTATTGGGTCCCATAGATCAATTGGTCTTCGTAGATGATAAAAAAACATTCAATGTATTCAATTCTTTTGTGCTAACAACCTATCTCGTATGGGAACCAACCCAACCAACCAACATGTATGCAATACTATTTCCAACTCTTTTAGAAAGAAGCCTACATAGACCAAGTCTAAAACCTTAGTTGCAATGACAAGTAGACAATTTAATTTTGTGTTTACGTATGTAGACCAAGCACTAGTATCTAGACCAAGCACCAAATGAAAGAATTTTCTTGTGCTTTCTCAGTATTAAATAGGTGTCAATCTCCATCAGAGACAATTGAAGCCTAGTATGCTAACTACCAACTCGTCTTGCATTGGGAACGTGTTTGGGTACATGATCACCTTGTAGTTTACATCTTAGGAAGACTAGACAAGAGGAAACTTCTATGTTCTTACCATGGGACCTTCTTGCTAGAGCAACCTTCCTTGTTTTATAGCCATATTAATAAGAATGTCATGCCAGCTCAGCAATCATATGTAGCTAAGTTCAATTCCATTTCTTTGGTGTTTGAGTAGATTATATTAATATGTAAGATCACATATATAAAAGGACAAAATAGTATATGCATCCAAGGAATTAAAAAAATCATTTTTCCATTTTATTTTTCTATGTTTTTCCGCTATCCGGTGGTGATGCCAACCATGCATATGTTGCACAATAATAGGGGTTCCAGGGGAGATTTGATATGGATGCATAAACCAACGTTTTTGAGACCATACTGCTAAAATAATTGAATGGGTTATTATAAAAAGAAAATAAAGGTTCACAAGAAAAAATAAGCATGTTAGTTAGTTGGTTGGATTGGTTAAAGTATTCTTATTAGGATATTAAATTATTCTGATAGAGGTTCGAGTCCATATTTCAAAATCATGGGCACACCTAATCATAAATGAGATCAAAATAAGAGATGTCCAGAGGCCTCAACATACGATCTGCGCCATAGGTTGGACGCAACCGAGGACACTTTCTTTTATTTTAAAAATTTTTCTTTCAACTCAGAAAGAGTGTGTATTATTTGGATATTGGGTAGTGATAATCAAATTGTTGTTGTGTTTCTTTAATGCAATATATGTAAGCATTAATGCTCGCAGATTCCTTTGCAAAGTTATTGTATTTTTTATCTCTAACATCACATGGTAATCAACATGTACACGCATAATAATCATAAAATACATTTTGGGTGTTAAACTCGCCACGCATCTCAAATTCGAGAACAAATTGTATTATGCTAGTTTCATTGACAATTTTCATTTATGCTATTAAAAGATTTTACGGATGCTAAAAGATTTGGTTTTGTATTTCCCTGTTGGTCAAGCACTACATAAATGACTATTCTTGTCCCTTCTAATATGGAATACCTAGAGGTGGGACATCATTAAAGGCTCCAAGTCAACATCCATGCTTAAAGCGAGGAGCAAGTGGAGCACTTGCCGAAGTCCACATAAATATATCCTTGGGTAGATAGTATGCAAAAGGCGGTTGTTTATTTTACTCTAGGTAGCCTGCCTTACGAGTGCTTCGTGTCAACAACACGAGGGAAATAACCATGTGCACTGTTTTGAAATGGATGACAATAAATTACGAGAGAGACAAAAAAAAAAAAAAAAACACGCTTCTTTCGTCTAGCAGTACTTTACCATTCTTTAAATAGACTCTAGTTTGTCTTCTTCCAATCATAATAATATTGCAAGTCGATAGATACTTCATCGCAATCTCTTGTACTCGTGTAAGTACACGCCATCTTGATATCCATAGCGCCTAGAGAGACAACTAAGCAAGAGCAAATGGAAGTGATATGCCCTGTAAGTACGTGCCATCTTGATATCCGTAGCGCCTAGAGAGACAACTAAGCAAGAGCAAATGGAAGTGATATGCCCTGGTCACACTAAAGGGTTACAGATTCCAATATTCAGGCAATCATGGAATGATGTATTGGAGATAAAGGCTAAAGAACAGAAGATCTCAGAAGATGGGATACCATTCCCCTATATAATGTCACCATTTAAAACAAGCGCAAGTGCAGAAGATGCAATAAAGAGCAATAAGGCGCTAATAGAGAAGTGTTTAGAAGTAAGTGGAGCAGTGATTCTTAGGGGATTTAAAGTGAAAAGTGCGTCAGATTTTAACAAGGCATTGGATGCCTCAGGTTGGGAGGAACGTACTTATCTTGGAGGGGAGGCTACAAGGAGAAAAGTAGTGGGAAGAGTATACACTGCGAATGAAGGCGTGCCACTTGGACAGACAATAGGCTTCCACAATGAGGGAGCATATGTAGGGATTGAATTTGAACGCTGCGATTAGTTTTTATATGTTTATATCTCTGAGTTATATTTTCATGCAATTTGAATTAAGTGAGCATTTATTTTCATGCAGCTTGCTAGGCCAATCCGAAGAATAGTCTTCTATTGTGATGTAGAGCCCCCATTAGGGGGTGGGGCAACAACGGTGATACAAGGGCACGTGATCTACCAGAGGATGGTTAAGGAGGACCCCAAATTTATACAACAACTAGAACAAAAGAAATTGAGGTACTCGAAAGTTCTAAGGGAGCATGGAGATGGAAGTTGGAGGGCCATGTTCCAAACAGACAATCGAGAAAAGGCAGAAATAAAGTAAGAAAATATGCATGTCTTAAATATGTGGAATAATCTTTTTGCTGATGGAAATGTGTTTCATTTCCTACAGGGCTGCATCATTAGGTTCTGAAATTGAATGGCTATTCACAGGGGCCAAATTCCACTCTCAGAGCTTGCCAGGAGTCATCACACACCCGACTACGGGACAAAAAACTTGGTTCAATGCACTTTCTGGAATTCGCTCCTTGATGAATATATCAGAACCAGGAACATACGAAGTTTCTTTTGGAGATGGCACGCCTATTCCAGAGGAGAATATCCAGACTAGTTTGCGAATTATGGAGGAAGAACATGTTGCAATTCCGTGGCAGCAAGGCGACATCTTAATTGTTGATAATTTGGCAGTCCTTCATGGCCGCCAAGCTTCTGCTTCTCCTCGTAGTATCCTAGTCTCCCTTTGTGCTTGATTCCACCCTTATCTCTTTCTATGCTTGATGCTCTATATAAGTTTTTGTGTATTTTAGTGGTAATACTTGACCGATGTACAATTATTATAGAGTCCATAAAGATGTCTTAGCTGTTTAGAAGCTTTTTTTTCGTGGCAATAAATCTTGCCATGTAGCCTTTAAAATATCTATAAAATGCGTACCGTACCTATAAAATACTTATCGTACTCGTCTTGAAAACTACCAGAATTTGACACAAAAATAATGCATTATTTATTCCTTACGTGCCGTACCACTGGTACGGTACGCTAAGTACTTGAAAGTTACCATAGCCGTACGGAAACAACAATGGTTATGATGTTGTTTTACTACACAAAAAGTTGTATAGATTTGTAATGTAATGTAATGTAATATTATTATCACGCCCACTTTGGACCTTGAAAGGCCATGGAGCGGCAAATACACAATATTCATAGTTTCAGTACTAGTGAACGGTGTGCTTCTACAGCTTTAAAATAGTGACCAAGCAGCAAAGGGTCCTTATCAAGTAATGTCAGAAAATCATTAGCCTGTATACAGAACCTGTTTCTAATCTCTTCATAAGCTGAACAGTGTAAAAACACATGGGCTTCATCTTCGATCAACTTCTGTTCACACACCAAGCAGTACCTCTCTTCTTTTGGAACATTGTACCATCTGCCCGTTTCCACATGCAGCCTATGGGAGCTTGTCCGGTATTTTGCTATGGGTGCTTCAAGAATCTCGAATTTGTGCTTTCAGTGCACGTTTGTTCGAATAGACCAACAACGGTTTTTACTTAGAAATGTATGTGATCATCGTGATCCTTTGGTTGCCCATAATTTTTCCACAACAGCGTGCGTAATAGATCTCGGGCCCCAAGCTCAAAGATCCGCCAATCTTGCAGACTTATTCCCCAACGTTCAGCCCATTTTAGCAAATTTTGATACCATCCTGAGGAAGTAGATTGCGACATAGCTATCTTGGATAGGCGCCCATCTGGCTGTTGGCGAATCCTGTTGACAAAGGTTATTGCACGATAGAGAGCTTTCCGCTTCCAAAGGAAACATGCACGCCTCGCTAGCATAATTGCAAATGGAATCTGGCTGTTTAACCCCAATTCCTCACGGAGAAATACTTTCAACACTATTTCAATCTGCGACCCGGTGATGTCTTTGAGATGCGGCCCCATATAGGTGATCCATAAAGGATAACGGTTTGCACTAATGTTTTGAATAAGATTTTCTTTAGCCCCCAGTCATAGAGAGAAGCTTTATGACATCTAGTTAACATACCGTATAAAGATGCTTTGCCACCTGCTATCCGTTTTCTGACACATTCTTTCCAGGAATATTTAGAAGAAAACTCTAATCCTAAATATTTGTAACAATCCACTATTTCCAGAATATCACCTTTATACCTGAATACAGGCCTGTGAGTCGTCCCAAAGATCATCACTTTAGATTTGGCTAAATTGACTTTCATGTGTCGCATCACAGAAAGCTGCTAGATTATCAAGGTGAGACTGCAAACCCTCTGGTTTATCTGCTAACAAAGCCACATCGTCAGTGTATAATAAGACAATTGCCCATGCGGGTGCCTGCTAAGCCTCTATGACTCAACCATTCCTCCAGCTCATCTATATAAAGACCAAACAAAGTAGGGGATAATGGGCACCCCTGCTGAACACCTATTGTGCTTTGGACCTCTGCAGCAAAATCATCAGACAACCTTACTATTACCTCTGAATATAGCTTAGCAATAGCTCCTCTTATAAATTAACATTCGAACTTCAATTTAGATAATCTTAGCTTTGATGAAAAGATCTCATCCTCATTTACATTGCAATTGAACACATTCTCATTTGGATCATCACCAAGAGGTTACGGTTATTTCTATTTGGATCATCACCAAAA
Organism: Isoetes taiwanensis; assembly: GCA_021234155.1. NCBI lineage: Eukaryota > Viridiplantae > Streptophyta > Lycopodiopsida > Isoetales > Isoetaceae > Isoetes > Isoetes taiwanensis. The sequence continues at coordinate 5,118,950 of JAJEKV010000051.1, forward strand.
GATTACGGTTATTTCTATAAAAAAAAATATACCCCCAAATGAGGGGCATTTTAGCAATTTCAGCAAAACTTAAAGGCATTTTAGAGTTTTTTTCTTAAAAACAAAGTAAACACCAACATGCTCTATAACTAAGCATATGTTGGTTTTGTTTCGATTATTATGGAATAAGCTCCACATAGCATGCCAGAAAGATTGGAGGGATGGCCATAAGAATGCGCGGATAATGACATCGTGAAATGTCTCGCAAAGATGAATTAGTTGGTGCTGAAGGTGTCGAAAAAAATAAACGTGGTATAACTAGTCAAGATTCCTCCAGAAACGAGTGCTTTACAATATAAAATGTCGCATCAAGGCGTACCAACCATTAGTGTATTGCATCCTTCCTTTTAATGTATCTCCCCATTAGTGTTTTTTGTGGAGAGCCATTGTTGTGATAGATATTACAATAGCCATATGTAGCATTTTTATACTTGGATTACAGTTATTAAATGCATACATCAGTTGTACATTCATTTCACACATTTTTTCAAAAACAATCGTGTAAAATATATTCTTGATCTTCTAATTATGCAATCTAATTACTACTGATGAAGTATACCAATAGTGGACCACTTAAAAACAGACAAGGAAGCATTGAAAAAAAAATAAGAAAAACTACCAAACTACCCCTATGAGTTTATGTAATTACCAAAATGCCCTTATGAGTTTTAAAATTACCAAAATGCCCCTACACACCTACTATACACAAGGGCATTTTTGTAATTTTGAAACTCATAAGAGTATTTTGGTAATTATACAAACTCATAGGGGTATTTTAGTAGTTTTCCCAAATTTAATTAATAGTAAAATGTAAAATTTAAAATGTAAAAATGCACTTAAAAGCCCTTAGTATGAGGATTGCGTATGATTTTTCTAAAAAACATTGTGTACATATAGCCGATTAAAACCTCCACATAAATGATTCTTTATAAATAGCATGTAGCATTCAAATACCCTACTGTTGTGGAGTCAATTTATAAATTATGTACATTATTCAAATAGCCTACTCCTCTGGAGTGTATTTATAAATTGTATCATTCAAATACTCTCCTATTGTGGATCAAGAGAGGATGTTTGAGTGTGGCCTTACTTTTCTTTTACCTGCTTTATTCAATGGTTGAGATTGAACAAAAACTTTGTGTTGATCCACTATTCAAAGTCCATCCATTTAACCATAGTCTGCTATTGGACCATGGTCCACTATTGGTGACCCCCTCTAATACATAAGGCCAATGTGTCTAGATGGCAATTGCAATCCACCATGTGTATAACATTCAATCCAAGAGTACGGCCAAACTTTTTGGCTGGTGTAAATGCTATCTTGAGCCAAAATCTCACTCACCTTAACTACCCACGTAGGCTGAGCTTCCAACTAGGTGATGATTTTTGTATACCTAAAGATAATTCAGGCATCATAGCCAACCACACATCTTTTAAGGAGTGGTAACAAAATATTTTAAGTGATGCGGCATGAACATCCCTAAATTGCGACAATTTAACCTGTCTGCGTGCTCGCTCTTCAGCAATAAATCCTCTTCATAAAGCAAGCTAAAATGACTCTTGTATACATTTCATATATATTATGGTAGAATGAATCAACCAATCAAGCACTCAATCCATATCATTACAAAATGGTATAGTGGCATGCCTTATCATGCAGAAAATGTTATTACTCACATGTGTCACTCTATTCTGACAATGAGTTAATGAAGCGCCCAACAAGAGTGTTGTAGTATTATTGACATTGCCTTTTTTCAATATTTTGATTTTACAATGGTTGTCCTTAACCTCGTTTTGCTGCGTTCAAGTACAATAGAATCACTGTGGCACCTCCCTTTGAGAAGTTTTGTGTAACTTTGAAGCACGTTATCAACAACTTTGCAGCGGGAGAGCTTGACAAGGTACAAAGATCTCCATGCTGATCCCTGCCAAAGGCACGTCATTTGCATTACCAGACAAATAAAGATTTACTTCAAAACCTTCCACCACTATGAAGGTTGGCTTACATGAGGTGTTTCATACCCCCCCTCCAGACAATCGCATAAGTCGAGATGCAAGCTTCTTAAGACAGGTAGCTGCAACAGAATAATCCCCTTAGAATAACTGGAACTGAATCCAAGAATAATACATGTAATAACTTGCTTAAATAACTTGCAGGCTAGAGAGTGTAACGTACCTTAAGGATGGCATCACTTATAAAACTTCTTGGCAAGCCAGGTCCCTACACAAATGTAACGAGCCACTATTTACATCTAATTCAACGAAGTTCAAATATGGCACTCCTACACTGAATTAGCTTGAAATGTTTCAGCACATCATATCATAAATATTTCTTTTTGCAACATTCCATTCACTTTATTATGTAACAATAATATTTCTGCTCACAAAACATACTTGTCATCCTTATGTCACCATCCTGCAAACACTCAGGAATGTCTATTCAGGGTATAACATCTGATATTTTACGGTGTTAATAAGATTGTCAAACCTACATTGTGCCGCAACGTTAGAATTTCGAGCGCAGGACAGAGATTCAGAAGGCATGATGCTCCCTCACACGTTGGTTGAGCACATTCCTGTATACAGAAAAAAATCATAGAACTTGCTATATATTCATGCATTACCAGACATGCAAGGGACCTGTTAATAAAACTTTATGAATGCAAATACAAGTAATACACAAACCTCAATTTTCAGTTCAGAAAGGCCACGCCAGTTATGGGCAATAATACTTAAGGAATCTGATGAGCAAATGAAAGAAAATGTATAAGCGAGTAAAAAGATGGACTCTGTAGAAACAAGCTTGGATGATCAGAACCACACTTTAGTCAATTATGGGACCAGGAAACATTCAGCTTGAACCATAAACTTAGCATGAAGATGCATTTGCCTGCCAAAACATATCATTTCCTAATATTACGGACAGCAAAAAGAAATAACAACAATGCTATATAGGTATTTGAATAGCTTGAAAGAAGAGATCCTGTCAAACGCTAGTGATCAAAGCAGAAGCAACATACAAGCAGGAGAAAACGAACTAACTACAAGTGCGGGTGTGTGCGCCTTTATAATATACATTAGCAGACACATGGTGAGCTATGAAGTGACACATCAGCTGAGTCATAATAATGTTGATTGAGATATGCGTTGTGTCAGATTTTATGTACAGCCAGCAATTAAATGAGTCAGCAGTAAAGTACTTACTTGAAGACAACCTTGTGCAATGTGTGATTGAGAAACAGGACAACGTTTCACATGTCTTGCCAAGGATCAATAGTTCTCTGTCCGTAATACAGTTTATACTACCTTCCAGCTTCAGACACTTCAAATTTGACCCAAAGCCTTCATTAAATGTGTTAATACATCTTAATGGAAGATAGCTTAAACAATGCTCAAGCTTGAACACCATAAGATTAGACAAATGTCTGAGCCAGTAAGTAAAAATAACAGCTGATAAATCCTGCCAAAGGAATGCGTAAAATTAAGACTTGACATGTAAAGATTCCGGCATAATGTACAAAAATATCGATTATGTGGTACCTGAAAGCAAATGGCAATGCTCTCCAATATTGGACAAAGGATAGGGAGTTCAAGCAATGAAGAACTGCTGATAGTTGTGCCAAGACCTATCGTCAATGACCTTAATGAGAAGATAGACGGTGACATTGCTTTGAAAATACAATCTGAAAACCCCCAACCAACTTCCAGGTATTCTAACTGCCTAACACCTTTCTCAAGAAGGGCATCCTGAACTTTTGGCTCTTCTAAATGGCCCTCGCTCTTCATGTTTTTACATCCCCGAAAATTAAGCTTTTTCAGAGTCGGATTTTTCATGATTACATATGTCAAAGCCTGTTTAGATACCTAATCCAAATGAGAAATGGTTTTGGTTAGCAATTTACAGCCAAATCATACTTAGAAAGATAAAATTTAAGTTATAGATATAATTTGCCATAAAATTTTAAGCTATAGACATAATATATGACTTTACCAAGGTGTTATAGGAATATAATATAAGTGCTTCATTTCGGAACATTAATAAATACTCTGCTAGCACTTAATAACACAGTTACAAAGTTGATGCTCTTAATGTCCCGATAAACCCATAGGGGAAAAACTTATTATAGTTCTCTGTAACAAAATTAGGAATAGTCTGTTGTTCCACTTAGCTCTTCTAGTCAAGACTTAAAGCTACAAACATTCTGACTAGGGAATAGATAACAACTCTGCAGGAAAGGAGAAACTAAAGCATATCGATCAAGGATTCCAAAGACTTTCTAGAGCCATATATCAAACAAAAATATGATGATTCAGCAAAGGGACTAGATATGACAAAATCTTATGGACAAATAAGACCAAGTAGCAAGAAGTGTGGAAACAAAAAACGAGAATAATATGGCTAATACATTGACCAATACAGTCAAGAACCAGATTCATTCCAAAGATAAAAACAAACCAAAATCAACAATAAATAGAATTTATACCTGAGTATCTTGCAAATTTAAGAATTTTAAGCAACTACTTGAAAGCGCATATAGTGCATTGTCATCAACAACAGTATTTGAAAGTGCTAAATGCATAAGATTAGGCGTCAATGTCAAGAGTCTTGCCACATCGCCTGCAGAGAACCCTGCATGTGAGCACGCCATAGTTGGTTCCCGTTTTCCGTTGAAATACACTATCTTCCCAACAAATGTAAAATAATATAATGCTTATGGTGATTTTAGAACAATATTTACTAAAGCCTTGGGACCTGAAAGTTACCACGACAACTTGTTAGGTCAAGACTTCGGAAAGCACACATAGCTGAAGCACCCTTTGCATTATCAAGATTCAGGACAAGTGCTTCAAAGGATTGTCCACCAAAAGCTGTGAATGCAGAATGTATAGACTGCAAATATGGATGGCATTTTATAAAACTGCTAATTCCCAAGTCCGACAAACTGGTGCACCCACTGATGGAAATTTCTGCAATATTTGGACACCTGGATGATATCAACAGGAAATCTGAATCTGCATTGATAAACACGAAGCTAAGTGTTTTCGACAACTTACAGTAGACCTTAAAAAAGGGGGACACATGCAATCCAATCTCTTGTTGATTTAATGTTTTGTTTATGCCTTAAAGAGATTTTATACAGCAGGAAATATACCATATGACTTGCACTGAAAGACGATTCACATAAAATGTTATATGTAGGAAAACTCACCTACAAGATTTGCATGCCCTTGAAGAGACAGAGTACTCAGGTAACTTAGTGAACAATTACACGTTGGCCACACATTTTCAATAGATGTGTGGATGGGTTCAGACATCGAGTTCTCCACTGTGACATCTTGAAATAGTGTGTCATTTATGTCCAGAGAGAGATCAATGACCTTAATGGATGGGCAAGCGGTAGGTAAGAGCAGTAATATTTTGGCTCCTATTTGAGGACAATTAACTGCATACAACTCTTGTAAATTTGGGAATGAAGCTTGTAACAATGATATCAATTCTTCTTGTTTTATTCTCCAGCATTGAGATATCACCATCTTCTTTACATTTGTCACTGGGGACTCCCCTAACAAAGGGGCTTTTCTCTGGACATTGCGTTTAGTCCCACAGCAAAGAGAAGATGATAATTTTCTGACATGTGATGGTATATGACTAGAGTGTATGTCCATAGGATTACCATGTTGTGAAGCAGACGAAAGCAAGACAGAATGTGTTATCTGCTGGCATCCAGAAATATCCAAGACCTGCAACAGAATTGCTGCACAATTAACATGTAACAAATAATCAATCTAAACATTCCTAAATAGAAAATCAGAGTGGGTAATAAGAAGAGAGTAGCCGAAAAGACATGCAGTATAGATATTCTTCTTATCACTTCTTGCATGCACATTGGATATGTGCAATAGTTGACCCTTGAAAAAACAATATTTATTACTAATAAGCAGCAGCCTGCATAAAGAGTTGCTGCTTCTGAAATAGGTCTTTACCAAGGCATTCCAGCCGGGTAATAATAATGCTGAATTCGGCATTCCTCATAACAGTTTAAGTTCAGCTTCATGAATAGCAAAAGATTTTCCCTCATAACATGGGCTTTTTCCATCAGATAACAAGATAAAATAGCCCATTTATCGATCGAATTCAGAAACACTCAACAGATTAACAAATAGCCCTGGTAGCTTGGATGATTCTCTAGCTGAAAGCTGACCTTGATCCTTTGAAGTATTGGGCAACAGTCTTTCGCAATTATCTGCAATCTCTTCTAAAGTGACCCTTGTCACAATGCCAAAATAGATATGGGGTATTATTTGCAGTCTTATTAGACTCTACTGAAGACACAAATGCTGGAATGATGGTAGAAGGAAAGGAAGGAAAAGACAAGTGGAAGAAACTCTATTTGACTTGGAGAAAATCTGAGCCTTAACGAGCCTCCATATCCCTTTCTTTTTTTTTTAAGCTTAAATTTTACAACTGCTGCTGTAATATATGATCATAATCACGTGGAAACCTTGCAGAGCATGCATAACAAGAGCAAGAGCCTTCATAGTTAAAACTTCTCCCTTATACATCTTACCTCAAATAAGAAGTTGCTGATCAGCTCCAGCTCCTGGTGTGTATTCGATTTTGTTGAGAAAAATACGGCCTCATGAAAAAAATTTTAATCTCTTATATCCCCGAGTATAGTAGCTTTAAGTAATGTAAGAGCTATAGAATACTTCTTCTTGCCTTTTGAAGTAACAGGCATCGAATCAGCGGCAAAAACATCTCTAAAACATTCAGATTAAGATTGTTTTCAAAATTATCATGCCAAGAGGAATAATTCCGACCCATCCAATAATGCATGAGATATAAACTTCCATTTATGAAGTGCAGACATCAAAATTACACTCTGTTAAGAAAGGTATAAATCCTTAGATCCCTTGCTTTTCCACAGCAAAACAGGCCTGGTAACTTGAAGATTTGCAAGATCAGAGAAATCTAGAGCAAGAACTTGAAAAGTTTTGCAGTCTTAAATCCCTCTTGAACTCATTCAATAAGGTACCTTTAGTAGTGTAAGAGCTATGGAGTTTTTTCTTTTTATCTTCCGGAGTGTTAGAGTTAGTGAACTCTTAAAAGTTAAAGATAATTCATATTGACTGTTTAGTACAGTCAAGACTGTTGACTCAAAATAGAAATAGATTTCAGCGCCTTGTCTTCTCCAATTTCTGTAATCTGTTTTGTTTGATCTCTCTTCTCTTCCTTCATTTGGTATCAGAGCCTACAGCTTACATCCATTAGGTTGGCCATCTAAAATTTGGTGTGCAGGTCATGGAAGGGATGGAGAAAGCGTTGATGCATGAGAAGTTTATGCTAAATGGTAGAAATTACCCAGCATGGAAGGACAAGATGCAACTTGCCTTTGAGCTTTTAGATCTGATGGGGATTGTTGATTGAACTAATCCTAAACCCTGCACAAATCCTTCCGCAAGTGGAACAAGGCCTTATTCCTCATTAAAATTTCAATTGATGAGAAGATGCAAAGGCATATACTAGGGATAAAATATGCCCTTGATGAGAAGATGCAAAGGCATATACTTGGGATAAAATATGCCCATGAAGCTTGGATCGGATTTCAGACCTTGGACGAGACAACGACATACAAGCAAACAATATTCGAAGGGTCAATTGAATCCCCTAAGGTTGAAGGATTGCAAAGACGAGAGGAATTTCTTGCTTCAATTAGAGAAATAGCAGTTCGATTGGCAACGATTGCATTGAAGTGGAATTAAGTGAAGGTGACTTGCTTAATGTCATCTATCAAGGGGCACCAAAATTTGAAAGCTTCTTGGATGGCTTTCAAACTAGAGGAGGCAGCAATGACAATCAACCTAACTTTGAGGAGGTAGCTGCAGGTTTACAGCAAAAAGCATTGAGGTCAAAAGACAAAGACTAAAAGGCGCAACTGAATTTTAAATTTTCTCGAGAAACAGACAAATCTAATGGGGGAATCGAAGAGGATTGCAGTCCGCATCCTTTCAGCAACAATTCCCTTGTGATACACCACAGAGAGGTAAAAGGAGGAGTTCACGCGGAAGAGGATGAGGAAGAGCATATCCTGATGCAAAATCTGATCAGCACAGCAAGGTGATTGGAAGAAGGTAAAATGCTAAGGTTGTGATGAATTTAGACATGTTGCAGTAGATTGCCCTTTGAAAAAGGGTATTTAGAGATTAAAAACGAAAAGGGCATTTTGAAATTAAAAATGGAGGAGTCGCATTTACTTAAGAAAGTACATCTTCCGCTTCAAAAGAATTTGCTATGTTTGTGAATGTAGCAGACAATGTAGTAGAATCATCAATGTGGATAGTGGTTGTTCAAGTCATGCATCCGGCGATGAAACACCTCTTTTTGACAATGAAAAGGTACGATGGTGATAGAATTTTGCTTGGCAATGATTCTGCCTTAGACATTAAGGAGAAGGTTCTAGATAAGGTGAAGAGGAGAAAATTCTTTGTTTTAGCAATGTTAAGTTAGTCCTTGGGCTCAAAACGAAATTTGACTGTTGGTTGCATTGCTAAAAAGGGATTCAAAATCCTCCTTGACGATAAAGAAACAATCATTTTCCAATTGGATGGAGAAAAGACGGATGTCATAGCACGTGAGAAGATGGAGGGTAATTTAATAGAGCCATCATCATCAATTAAAAGTTCCAAATGTGATGCTTGGGCACATACGCTATTTACTTGCAGCCAAGGGACATTTGAAAGCTTGCAACATGATTTGAATGATAAAGAGAAGCAGCCATTGGAAAAAACCAGCCATCTAAACACAGAAAATCAGTCAATGGAAGGTACTTTTGTTTTGTTGGTTGCCACAGATGAGCCTTTAAGCGTTGGAGCAGCACTTGGTTCCAAAGATTAGAAGCAGCAATGGATGAAGATATAGCAGCATACTAAAGAATAAAACATGGGAGCTTGTGCCGAAACCAAAAGACAAATTGGATCCAAATGGGTGTACAAGATAAAAGTGCAACGCTGAAATATGAGGGAGAAGATGTCATTCTATTTGTCCTTTATGTAGATGATCTCATACATACTTATTAAAAGTTCAGAAAACATGATTGAAATAGAAAATAAAATGTTGGGGAAGACCTTTGACATGACGTATCTTGGATTGCTTCACTATTTCTTGGGCATTGAAGTGCATCAGTCTCCAAAAGGAGTTTTTATTTGCCAAAAGAAGTATGCTGCAGAGTTGTTGCAGAAATTTAATATGGCTCGTGCCAAACCAGCCTCAACACCTAAGGAAATAGGCATGAAATTTTTTGCATTTGAACAAAGGGTTGACTCGTGCAATGTCTAGTACATGGCATCCTTAGTTGGTATCCTTAGCAAATTCATGACAAATCCTAATATACACACTGGGCAGCAGCTAAGAGAACACTAAGGCTGTGTAGACACACTGAGGTCTACAAGTAGATATGTTTTCTTACTTGGAAACGGAGCCATAAGCTGAAAAAGTTAAGAGGCAAGAAACAACGTCTCTAATTACAGCTGAAGCTGAGTATAAGGCTAAAGCTGTTTGGATTCAAAAGGTGTTGGAGCTCATTGGTCATGATATGGACACCAAAACTAGTGACAATATCAGCAGCATTAGTTTGGCCAAAAATCCTGTTTTCCAACGCACTATCATTTTTTGAGAGAGAGTTGAAGCTGGCAGAATTGATATTCAATATTGTAGGACAGATGATCAAGCAACAGATATCTTTACTTTTCATGAGGGGAGACCCTCAAAACCATGATCTGTTGATGTACGGCGTGAATCGGGATGATTGGGAGGAGACGCATCGGACGTATCTTAAACTTTTCACTCTCGCTGGCAGACTAATAGGAGCCGGCCGACTAATAGGCGGAGTATACTGACTATCAAACAAATTGGAGTTATTTCATCGTAACTTGATATACGTACGCGTGTATTACAGTGAACACTAAACACTAGATGAATTATAATTGGTTCTCCGGGAAAATATGTTACTCTCGTACAAACGATCGAAGGGTTCCAAATGATCCTTTCCGAAAAATTGGATGGTCTTCCCGAACAAGCTTTTTATTTGGTAGGTAATATTGATCAAGCATTGGGAGTGAAGAAAATGACCCTAAATCTTCGTGTAATGGTGCCTAATCGAACGGTCCGGAAATCAGAAGTTCAAAAAAAACTTGAAAAGCTAAATTTGAGAAGTTCAGGTCTGCAATGGGAATGATTTCCCTGTTGAAAGTAATTAGCTGAAGCTTCTCATTAAGGGGAAGTGTTAACGTTAATGTGAACTAAAGTTAGAAACATATTGACTGTTTAGTACAGTCAAGACTGTTGACTTTCCAGATTCCTAGATTAGGGCCCTAAACCAAAGGATATATGTAATGGACAAGATGTCCCAAGAAATAAATTTCAGCGCGTCTTCTCCAATTTCTGTAATCTGTTCTGTTTAATCTCTCTTCTCTTCCTTCATGGAGCAACAGGCATCAAAAGCAAGACCATCACCCGAATCATTCAGATTAAGATTGATCTCAAACTTATCACGCTAAGAAGAATAATTCTCGCCATCCAATAAGGTGAATTTCCAAGAATGAAGAACAGCTACCAAAATTACCCCTCAAATCTGACAGATCTGCACAAGATTTTGACAATCCTATCAAGAAAGCTATAAGTCCTTAGATCCCTTGCTTTTCCAGAGCAAAATCGCCCTGATAACTCGAGAGTTTGCAAGATCAGTGAAATCTAGAGCAAGATCTTAAAAGTTTTTGCAGAAAAGGCCTCTAGATGAACAATCTTACAAAAAACAGCATATTTCTTCGATTGGGATGATTCTTGGCTTGTTGGAAAGCCAATAGAAATCCGCCGCAGCTAGAAAACTCTCAGCTTGGATCACTCAATCCAAGAAAGATCTGACAGGCAAAGAAATTGCACTTAATTCTATACCAGACCGAGCCGAGAGCATGTAGACTTTGGATGACGCCATGGTAATAGATGCCAGACCGAGCCGAGAGCATGTAGACTTTGGATGACGCCATGGTAGTAGAAGAAAGATACAAACGTCTAAGCCAGAGCTCTAGCTAACGAAAACGATAACTAAGCATCAAAGAATGCATAGGAGCCTCAGATTATATTCAGAAACTCCAGGCACTTAAAGAGGAAGTCATTTCTGCAGGAGGCAAGTTAGAAGATGAAGATATTACACTCATCATGCTTGCAGCTATGGAAGTGTCTTATCCACAACAAGTGGTGAGTATTTAAACTCAAAAGGGAGTTACCTGGCCTTTTCGCCATCTTCAAACTGTTATTAGAGGCAGAATTACAAAATCCTAGAATTCTTGCTAGAAGGCAAGAATGCTGCCAACAGTTATGGATTTAATCTCTCTTATGCTGAAAAAAGAGCATAAGCAAAGTGTTGGCATTGTGGAATCAAAGGGCATTATAGATTTCCGTGCAAAGAATTCAAGAAAATGCAGAAAGTGAATGGAAAATATGATGTCTCGGGCAGTACCAGTGCTAAATCTCAAGAGTTTCTCCCTCTGGTGTTTTTAGTGATGAGTATCTCAATATGGCTGCAGCTATCCCTTTGTCTCCCAGTCTCATATACTCACTATGGATTCTGGAGCCTCTCAACACACTGTCACTGCACATGAACTTCTTGCTGACCCTATTCTTGATAAATCTGTTATAGTAGTAACAGTAGCTAATGGTGAAGTTTTGCAGTCCCAATCCAAAGGTATTCTTAATCTTCAACAGGAACATGGAGTCTGCTTTATCACGAAAGTTTTTCATGTCCCTGATGTGGCAGCAAATTTACTGTCAGTCTCTACATTTGATAAACAAGGTAATACAATATTGGTGAAGGTAAGATGTATCTCACCCACTTAAGTCCTTGGAAGAGTATTTAGCCAGCCCAATTACAAGTGCAGATGACAGATCATATGAAGAAAGGAGGCGTATATACAGTTGATGGTACACCCCAAATTCAAGGCTCTGCCTATGTAGCAGCAGATCTTCGCCTTGAGAAACTTTGAGAAACTTTGGATGCTAGGTTTGGTCACATGGGAGGACGTGCCATTGGTGAACTTGCACACTTGGGCATGGTAACTGGCCTCCCAACTCTCAAAGTTAAATCATAGGAATGTCATGCATGCCATCTTGGCAAACAGACACAGCAGCCATATCTTTCACATGCTGACTTCAGGGCCACTAAAGTTCTAGACATCATCAACGAAGGCATGAATTATTGATAATAACTTTAAGCTGAATTCAGTATAGGCAAGGTGGTAACATCAAGGGATAGTAAGCAGAACTAATATCATAATGACATGTCACCTGAATGACATTTCAGCATAAATCCCATGTAAGCAGAATCTGCATAAGCCAGCAGACCTGCCATGCAAGTAGTCCAAGACAGCAGCTAAAACCCCAACATATTTTGCCATGTGCCAGCATATCTACAATAGAAGTCGGCACTATATATAATCTTTCCATTATACTTGCTAGTTCAAGATAGCCATTTAACCCCTTTAAGTCCTTTGCTTTTCTGGTGGAAGCACCAGTTGTATTTTGTCAATGCAATTCCTTCCTGTTCCTTCTTGAAACTGCATTTTTTATACTCCTTAAATCAGGTGTTTACTGTCTCTATTTAATTTTATCTAGTTCTTGCAAACAGGAAAAAAGTACACAATCCAACTAACATATATAGTGAACATAATTATGTAGAAAATCTTACATCAGAATATTTTGTCAAACGTAAGGAAAAACGGTTGTTGTCATTGACAATTTTCCATATGTCAACATCATTACATGTCAGTGCAAGCTCTCCCTCAACCCCGAAACTGGCGAAGGGAACTTTGCCATATATAGAACCTGCACACAAGTTATTACAGACTGAATCTCGTAACCATGTGTGATGAGCAGAGATGAAATAAAGGGGCACATGCAAGGATATCATAAATATGGATCCCAAAATTCAACTGCACTCATTATTGACTAATAAAAGAACATGACAAGCCTAGAAGAATAACATAAACATCATAATTAAAGGTGGAAAAGTAATAAGACCTAGTATATATTTGACAGGAAGACAGGATATCCGGACCTGCAAAACATCAGACAATATCAATAACTCATTATCTTGAGAAACGTGAACTCCGCAAAAGGACTAGAGGGGCAATTTTCCCCCTGGAAAAATAAAATACATAAACCCACATGCATATGCACTGTTCATTTGGCTTTCCTTTTCTTCTTGTTTCTTTCCTTTTCTTTCCTGTTCTTTTATTTTATTTTTTCCTCTCTTACTTTTTGCATCTTTATGCATAGCGTGCAAAGTGCAATAATATGCTGCTGCAGGTAGAAAAGGTAGATCAACATCTTCTATAAAATGTTCTTGCAACGAAACCTTCTGCAGAAGACAAACAGATTTTAAATCATCGCCCCATTTGCCTAGATTTCTGCACCATTTCAAAATTGCATCACAGAGTTGCTTCTCACTGCAAAAGCGTAAGTGGGGATAGCTTGAATTATTTTATTCTCAGTAAATATGCATGATTATGAATCAATTGACCACAACCTCTCAACGGTCAGCTGAGGATGATCAACACAAGCAGACAAAAGCATTACTGGAAAATCCACGAATGTTTTCCACGAAATTAGTTCCACCTGATCACAAAAATAATGTTATATAAGGATAAATCTATAACATGCCAAACCAAATTATAAAGTGCAGTAGATGTGGTTATGAACCTTCACAAGAAAAGTACAATACAAAGTACAAAAGGACCTTCATTAGATCTGTGCAGTATTCCCAAAGCTAATAGCGAACTGGACGGTACTTAGGAGACAACCTTACTGATGTTTAGAGAAACCAAATGATCCATGACACTAGAATCCATAATGCTTGTTATATAATTGTAACACCATTGCATGCATCCTTAATTGCATGAAGATGAGTCTTAATGCCTTGCAATAGATGAATCCAATCTGCAGCACTGGCATTTTATGGTCCACCTTGCCTAGGGTGCATAGAATATCATTCATGATGAGATTTATCAGAATTTATTGGCTATTTTTCCCTTTTATGTCTACATCTTGAATACCTTTAATGCTTAGCTGAAAAGGTGAAAATTTTATCCGCGAAAATGCATAGCAATGTAATTTGCCACATGTCATGCAGGATTTACTCATCCATTTCCTGTGGACATTCTTCATATAAAATTATTTCTTTTATTGATCCAGTGTTGTAATGTGGACTTCCTTTGCTCCTGTACTAAATTTACATTTCCGTCCAAAAATATCTAGTAAATCCCTACAAATCATGCACATAGAACTTTCCAAGAATAAGGTTAAGCTTACATCATACAAAATTCCATGTGGACTTCCTTCACTCCTGTACTAAATTTACATTTCCGCCCAAAAATATCTAGTAATTCCCTACAAATCATGCACATAGAACTTTCCAATAAGGTTAAGCTTACATCGTACAAAATTTATTGCAAGAGACTCTGTGCACAAGTCCTTTATGGATGAAACTCCTGCAGCCCACAACAAAGCAGAAAAGATCAGTCAAGCCACCTCTCTTTCATTTCACTTTCCCCACGCATCTGCAAGATGCAGGGTCTGATGAGATCAGTGTTACAATATTGCAAAAGACAGATAATGGCAGTATTTTTGCACTGTTTATATCAGCAGGGATTGCATACAGAGACATGAATCCCAATAGAAAAGGAAGAAATGTTGCAGTTGCAATTCAATAATAATGCCTAGAAACAAACAGTACAAGAAAGGATAGACGTTTTAACCATCTAAATACCTGCATCATGTGCAGCAGTCCAAATGCTAGCAACATGGTCTAGCACATAATTATCAAGCGTCATTTTCACTGCAGGAAACACAGAGGATGTCCACTGCTCACATGCAGCTACGGCCTTGTCAACCCCGTAGAATACAGCACCCTGTTAAGGATTTTTTAATGTATTTGAAAAGCACAAAAGCACTTTTAGTTATTGCTATCCCGTGGCCCTCTGTTCTTCAACATGACGTTCAGATATGCATTATACATAACCTATCTTGCCTTCTAAGAAATGACATATATTTTCCTATTTCGTGGCTCAGCTTGTTATTACGAGATGCATAGAGATAACATAAATAATCAATGTCACATGCTCTTGCTCGTATTCTTGCTAGTACATTTATTTCCATTATGAGTTTCAAATTTCAAATGTAGCCCCCTACATGGCACAGAAATGGCTGAAGTGCAATTTTGAACCATCCAGTAAACTAATCATATTTCTCAATGTCAATGCATCCTATGTATAAGAGTTGTGCCAAGCTACAGTATAAATTTGGGTATACCTAATAGATTCTTTTCATTATCTGGACTGACTTTCATTTGTATCCATTCGATCTGCTTAAACATCTAGTCTTTTTCCTCCAAAATGACGTCCTTTTACATCTTCCCCCTCCACCACTTTGAATGTCACATTTGGTCGTATTCACTACCAAATACTCTGACTACCTTGTTTTATCATTCATTCTTCAAGTTCCGCTTCTCTCATATTACACAACAACAATTAAATGCAATTTGTCCAAATACCTCAATGAGAGGGGCAATCATACAAGGCTCTAGCGCAATGTCTCCCATGTATATAAATTGCATAAGCAGACAGAAGCTATGCAAATTCCAACGAATGTTGACTTCGGAACTTTCTGCTTCTCTGCATTTCAAGATAGACGTCTAGTTAATATTAAACGAAAGGATATTTGCAATGCATCAACAAACTGATCAACCGGAAATTGCTGAAGAGGGCTCTGAAGTAGCTAGATTTCTCAGTCAACCTGGATAGTGAGCTGTTAAAATTCAACGTAAAGACGGCAACAAACGCCAGAACAAGGATGTAAACTCACATCTTTCGTTGAATTCGAATCCTCAAATTCTGCATTTCATTCCGTGCAGCACAATGAGTCAGACGTTCCCAGTCTCTGAGCTGCATGGCCTCGGCATCTATGGTATGTTGTTGAAAACAGGCTGCTTGCGAATCCTGTGGCCAGACATGTAGAATCACCGACTCCATTTTGATGAATCGATTCCGAGGGATAGAAAAATATGGTCTTTAAAAAAGGCAATTTTTTTGTATATTATGTGCTAGGTAACCGGCCGGATCGAGGGGTTTCCGGCGGCGCCGCCTGCCGGTTTACCAGCCGGGAACCCCGAGATCCGGCCGGCTACCAAACGTAAGCCGGCAGGTAATAGAAATTCCGTTAACCCTATCCAAAATTTTTTCCGGCCGGCTTTTTTTTTCTCTTCTCCTCTGGCGATGGCGGATGCCGGAGCCTTTGGCGATGGCGCTTCCGTCGTCCGTTGAGGCGCTGCACTCCATTTTTCGATTTTAAGGTTGTGCCGTGATGAGTTCTGCTAGTTCTTTTTTTAGATTTTGTGTTGTTATGTGTATTTTAACATTGTTCTTTATCTTTTGCAGGTTCTGGCGTTCTTGCAGAGGATTCCAAGTGTGCACGTTCTTTGTGATTTGTTGAGTCTGAAGATTGGATCTGTTACTTTGGCGAGTCTGGAGTTCTAAAGGTTTACTAAAGCTTTACTTTGGCAGGTTTGGTGTTCTCCGCCGCTCGTGGCGGCGCCGCCAGCCGGTTCCCACCTGGAAGCCACCGATTGGTGGAACGTTCCCAAACGTAAGCCACGTGTACCCGTGGTTTCCGGAAATTTGTCCATGTCAGCAACAACCATGTGAGCATTCCGGCGGCTCAGCAGTGATGGCCGCCAATGCAAGAACCATTGCAAGAATCTGCAACCATTGCAAGAACCATCTGCAAGAATGCGCTCAGAAGTCGCGGCGGGCGACTTCGATTGATGGCGGCGATGATGCTTTCTGCAGTGATGGCAAGCGAGGAGCGCGGCGGCCCCGCGAACAAAACCCCGCCTAAGCATGTTCTTGGGATCTGTAGAAGGAAGAAAGAAGATGAAGCAGAAGGATTGGGTCTACGCCATTAGGAAGGATGCCGGATCTGCGATGAAGAAGCTGGGATGTCGCTCTGCCATAACTTGTCGCCATAGTCGCTGCCATCGGTTGAAGCTTCTTGCCATAGCCATTGAAGAGTCCGCCATAGCTAATGCTGCTCGTAGACTAGGTTTGAGCGGCCTGAGCGGCGCCGCTTAGAATAGGTAAACGAATATGTTTCCTGAAATAAAAAATACAAGAAAAAATGCGGAAACCACGGGGTACTCGTGGTTTACGTTATAGCAATGTCATAAGAAATGTTATAAGAAGGTAGGTTAAATGCTGTAAGAAGTAAATGGCGGTGCTCTAAGCGGCGCCGCCACGAAACTGGAAACCCAAAAAATACCTAAAATGAACAAATGCTCAAAAATCCAGGAATTTGCGGCGCCGCCAAGAAACTGGAAACCCAAAAAATACCTAAAATGAACAAATGCTCAAAAATCCAGGAATTTCCATTACCTGGCGGTTTACAGGTATATAACTAGAAAAAGTGCCCAGCCTAAAATACGGTTGAAAATATGTAGATGGGCATATAATATGGTCGTTTGTTATAAACTAAAGTTCGAAATTGTCTTCATAAACATCTAAAAACGCATGCCCGACGATGTCAGACGTTTCTCCTTGATGTACCTGATGTGTTTAGTATAATTAGATTTTGCAGCTGAAACATAATATTGTAGATATAGGTTTTATCTTTGTCTTGGGTATGCCCCATGTTGACGCCCACAGGGGTCAACATAGTTCTTGTTGCAATTGTTATTATCTGCTCATAACACATCAGTCTATATGTGTAACAGCATTCACAAACTTCCATTCCGGGGTAAAACAGTGGCTTTTCAAGGTTCAAGATGCAATAGATGTTCCCAAACTTGCTGCCCATATTGAAGCAATCAACAAATCTGCTAATGTTATTGAACACCAACAGGAGTTGTGAACATATTGAAAATGTGAACAGATTGGTTTTGATACGAGGTCAGTTGTGCTGAGGATACGCCAAGTTGAACGTTGCAGGGATGCCAAGTTGAGGTAACTATGTAGTCACAATTTGGAGTTAGCAATGGGTAATAAAAAATGAGGTTGTAGATTTACTTATTGATCCATGTTGAATAGATTCCCTTGATTTTTCCTCCATTGGTCATGTTTATTTTGCCTTGACATTTCATAGCCTCTCCTTGCCAAATTCCCAAGTATGCCGTTAAATGGAATTGCTGAATGCAGCATATCCTTGCCGCTCAAATTCTTGTTTTCTACTCTATCAAAACCTTGCCTAGACTGCTTTAGCATGAGTGCACAATGATCATATGAATCTGTACCTTGTCCATTTTTATCAATCATGTGCCCACTCCGAAAAAAGGAAAAATAAATTGAGATACTATGACCTTTGGCCAGTGCAAACATTTTGGGGCACAGTCTCTGTTCATTTCAAATGTATCGCTATCCAATGGCCAGTGCAAACATTTTGGGGCACAGTCTCTCTGTTCATTTCAAATGTATCGCTATCCAATGGGCCTATCCCCCTCAAAACGCTTAATGGGCAAACGTTATGATCTGGCCAAGGACAACATGGGGCAAGCATCATTTCATTTCAAAAGACATATATATCTGAGACAGTCCCGTATCTTCTCAAAAAAAGAACATTTGAGAAGCAATATTTCCCATATCCTATTGTTTAAATTTGGATTTTCCGGTTTGGAGGAAAACTTTTTGGATTTTTCTTTAAGCCAGATTTACTAAGATTTTGAGATTTTATTGGGGAATTTAGATGCCGGAAAAAAATCCCGATTTCTAAAAATCGAACATGCATTTTTTTCTATGATTTCTAAATTTTCCTTATCCATTCTAACCCTTCAGCATTGCAGCTGTCGAAGCGTGCATGCTAGCCATAAGGATTGGCATGCTTTTATATTTTGCATTCGGTTTTTTTCTTCAGGTGGGAGATCCGATTGCGTCGCCATGTTTTTGACCTTCATCAAACCTCAGATGTGCTGAGGCGATTGCATGGATTTGCTCCTTCCCACTGATATGCCGTTGCCAGGTTCTTCCTTTTCTTTATCTTATATTTTCTTCATCTCAATTAGGTGCACTTGATTTGTTGAAGACGCACTCTGAATCGGCTCTATGCAGGTGTGCAGTGACTTGATTTTGTGCAGGTGAGCGTAGAGGATCTGAAGAGAAGCATAATCATGATTAGGGCAGTGCCCGAAACTAAGGTGTTGTGGATTTTGGCCCAATCTCGGCATGCAGGGCAGGCCACGAACAATATTTCCTTGCAAGTTTTGGCCAATCTACATTTCAAAACTTCTATCTTCATTTAAGTCTGCAGTGGTAAGTCATCATCCCCAAGGTTTTGGCTTTCCATGTCAATCGTGGTAGCTTCTCATTATCTGATGGAAAGGAGCTCTGTACAACCAAGTCTTATGGGGATCCCAAATGTGCATTCTTCTGTCCATTTTAAAAACAATGCCAGGGTTTCTAACTCTAGAAGAACAGATTTAGGATGGACCACATGACTTTATGATTTAGATCTTTTTTCGCTATCACACAACATGATTTCGTTTTCTGTATAAGATTATCAACCATACCATCCGAGTGGTCATATTATAGTTCTATATATGGAATCAAAATCCATTGTTATTTCTTGAGAGCACTTACTATTGGCTCCTTCATGCATGCAGGATAGCAATGCAGCAATCTTGAAACCGTGAACTCTGACCATTTAAACAAAGGGGTGTGCCTACTCATAACTTCCACAGGTGAGTCCCTTTCCAAGACTGTCTTTTCAAGTTCATGTCTACAATTATCAATTTTGTTGTCTTCACCACTGCTCCTTATCCATTAGATCAATGATTAATTCTCTATTATATGTTGCATCTATCCTTCAAGCGCACATGAAATGCTATTCATGCACTTCCGAGCTACCCTTCACAGGGTCACCAAAGAAGGTCAATGACTGGAGACTCAGGAACAGTAAACAGGCACTATTTGGTTGCTTCAAAAATGTCCATACTCCATTCTTGATAGGGACTTTGCATTTTCTCATGGATTTCATGTGCTCTATGTCTTATGAATTTTGTTGACTTTCCCAGTTCCATAATTATAATTAGCTTCACTATGGATTTCCTAAGCACTCTTTTCGAGAATAAACTCTCTGCCCAGGTAATGCAAGACATTGTTGGCACAGAACTAATATAATATCGTTCCAGTTTGTAGCATGAAAGCCGAGTTCAAAATTTTCTCTCTTTCAACACCTTATGTAGCAGCAGATTTGGGCATAAGACTTGGTTGTACAGAACACCTTATCCATCAGATTAATGATTAAGTTCTCTATTACATGATTTGAATTCGGCCTTCAAGCACTTAGAAAGCCATGACACTAGGCTGTGCTTACCATGTGTAGCTAGCTATAAATATATGCAACATGTGAGTATGTGCAGGTTATCTACTGTTTAAATTTCTGTCTGTTGCTTCTAATTTGGCAGGAAGAGCAGCATGCATGGGCTTAGATTTCTGCAGCTTTTTGTAAATTTGGAGGATGACTAGGCACAATGAACTATTCAGCACTAGGCAAATTGATATTGCTCATCTTTAAGCGGTTTACCAATGTGAAGCGCATTATAGGTTCTATTTGTCTTATGTTTACCAAATTTAATTTCGGATGAACCCATCATAGGCTAAGTCTAATGGCGATGAGTTATTAGAGTTGATGGCTATGGAGGTCCTCAGCACTCTTTATGAGAATAAAGTCTCTGACCCAGCTCATGTAACACAATGCCTCGGACCTATACATTCCCTATCGTGCTGCTACTGCTTCCTATCCATTCGCCATCGAAATCCACATTTGTGTATGTTTTGAATATGGATTTCTGTCTCACTGATATTGTAAATATATTGTGAATATTCTTTGTATACATTGTCAGTAGTATTTGTACTTCGTAATCAACTTGATTGCGAAGATGATTTGAGTTGTCTTATTGTAATTCTATATATGGAATCCAAATCCATTGTTATTTCTCAAGCACTTAATATTGGCTCCTCCATGCATGCAGGATACCAATGCAGCAAGCTTGAAATTGTGAACTCTGCCCATTTAAACGAATTGAAACAACTTCTTGATAAAGAACATGCAATTCCGCAGGAGGTGTCGCATGCAAGAGGTGTGGCTACTCATAACTGCCACAGGTGAGTCCCTTTCCAAGACTGTCTTTTCAAGTTCATGTCTACAATTATCAGTTGTGTTGTCTTCACCACTACTCCTTATCCATTAGATCAATGATTAAATTCTCTATTATATGAATTTGTATTTGGCCTCCAAGCACTTAGAGAAATCCACGATGGTTGGCTGTGCCTACCATGTTTGCATCTATCCTTCGAGAGCACATGAAATGCTATTGATGCACTTCTTCAAAAATGTCCACACTCCATTTTTGCTAGAGACTTCAGATTTTTTCAAGACATGCATTTCATATGCTCTATGTCTGCATGTCTACAATTTTGAATTTTGTTGACTTTGCCTTCCATCGAGAATAAACTCTATGCCCAGGTGATGCAACACATTGGGGCCCCAGTTTGTGGCATGAAGGGTTCAGAATTTTCTCTATTATAGCACCTTCCCATAAGACTTGGTTGTACAGAGCTCCTTATCAATCATACCTCGCAGCAAGCTTACACTGTATTAGTCTTCTTACAATAGTCACGGTGCATTTGATCAAATATGCCTGACATTCTTTTAGTGTGCAACTTGCACTTTGTACATCTGAAGATTCTTCCATGGCAATGAAGCATTCAGGCCCAAGATGTGTCAGCATTTCAAGGATCTGAAGATTCAATGGCAATGAAGCATTCAGGCCCAAGATGTATCAGCATTTCAGCATTTCTGTTATCTCCTAAGCTTTAAGAAAGATATGAGTTTCTAGAATTTCAATCTGTCCAATCTAGATGACCTATTGGTACCTCATTTGGTGGAATCAACTATCAAATTGTTGTGCTGAAGTTTTTCATAGCAAGTCTTCACCTATGTTTTCATATTAGCCATGCAACAAACTCTCAACAATCTTGCACAACGTTAATCTCCTTACAATATTCCATTGCAAGGGGGCATTTAAGCTTGGTGAAAAGCGTTGCCTGACATTATTGTTTTATTGTGCAAACTTGCGAGAATTTCATACCACTTTAGTTGCAAAAAAGTGTTTACGTGGGTATCTTTGAAACATCTAATATTTGAACTATTAGACATTTATTGATTTATTACATGTATATGATGGAATCTTTGAGCGGCTAGGAATGTGTTGCACGGTTCCTCATGAAAAGAGACCCCGATTTATATTGTTAAGTTTTATATTTTAGGTTTCGTTATTCTAGAAGATTAAGACCTACATTCCATTCGTACGTTCAATCATGTATAATTACGTTTGTATGGATAACATTATGGGTCAGAAGTCCTCATCTTTGTCCATATAAGGCTTGAGATTCCTTGGTATAATATGAATATATGTCTCTTTATTATTAAGGATGTAATGATTCTAGATAAGATTTATGGGCCATAACTCATCTTTGTCCATGTTCTCAACAATAAGGCTTGAGATTCTTTGCTATAGTATGAACATATGTCTCTTTATTTATCCTCTTCCCATTTTGCACCCTTGACTATTGAACTGGAAATGGTACATTGATATGTCTAAAACTTCCAACAAGAACCAAGATTTGCATAAACCATTCGAAACGAAAAAAATGAATTGAAGCCTTCTTCCTTGATCTCACATGCAATTACCACATACTCCAAGATTACCAACAATGGCTAAAGCCCATATTTGCAAATAAGTTTTCTATTTTAGTTTTCATTGTGTTTGGAGCACATAATAATTTAGTGAACGATCATAATCATTATATTTTAAATAGGAAAAATTCTAATTATACCCCTCAAGTTTGCAAAAATTCCAAAAATGCCCTCCAAATGAAGGGCATTTTTGGAAAATTGGTAATAGAGACCACTTTGCCTAAGGTTGTCGTGATGAAGTCAATGATCCTGATTAACCACTCTTTTCTATACAACTTCATATTCCATACAACTTTTAGAAGTTGCAACATCTAATATTAATATTAATACCACTTTTGCCAAATCAATTTCACATCATCTACTTTCTTGGATTTCTCTATTCGCCATCTTTCAAACTTTGCAAGGTGTTAAAGAATGTATATATGCCCGGCAACGCCGGGCACCCATTACTAGTTTCCCTTATTTTCCAATTTTTTCCTTCCCAAGGTCACCTCTCGAAATAATTTCTCCCTTAGCCTTGTCTTCCTAGTCTATTGGCCTATGTTTTTTTTCCTTAGTTTTTTTTCCCTACTCTATTGGCATGGATCGTGAGTGAACTATAACCTAATCTGTTGCTGAAACCAAATATGGAAAAAACGACCACAATGGCATGCCCGAGGCTTGATGCGGTGATTTCCAGCGGTGGAGGAAGATTGGAGATGCTTGCGGCACCGTTTCCTATGATTCTGGCGATGCCCAAGGCTTGGAAGATCAAAAACGAAATAGGCATCAATAGATGCACGGCTCCAGGAAGAAAACGATCCAGTGAGTGCAGTCATTGTTTAAAATAAGTTCAATTTTATTCTTTGTGCAAATAATAGATTCTGAGCTGATATATGGAACGATCAGGTCATTGGGAAATCATGCATTGCATAGTTAAGGGAGATCATTGAATTTGGTGAAATTGGAGACATTATTTGGAGCAATTATGTTATGATCAGGAGAGCTACAGATTATGGCTGTGTAACAGACTTAACTTGCTATGTTATTTGGTACAAATGAGAATTTAAACAGTTGAATCTAAGCAGGTGGATATCAAGGAAGAGCATAGCATATGCATACATGTTATTCAGCGGGATGCAATATTGAATATGAATATGTCAAAATGATTTGACACAGTTGTATTTAAGGCAGTGCAGCTACAGATTTGTTGGAATGCAATTCGAACATAGCATTGCTAGATTTATCTGAACATCTATTATTGTGAGATGACCATAAATGAATAAGAAAAGCCCTGCTCTGGTTTGGAAAGTTGCTTATATTGTAGCCTTGTTTTGATTGTATTTTACTTTTAGTGAAGTAAGAGAAAGGAAGCTTGTTGTGCTTGTTGTGCTGTGAGTAAATCTTCTCAAGAGAAATAGATAAATCTATGGTAGAAGATTGCCATAAGAAACAAGAGTTTGCTTTAATTGCGTTACTGTATGCACGCTATAAACTATAAATTCCGGCATTTTTACACAGGCTGATTTAACAGTAGTACATAAGTATTTGTATGCACAGGTTTATTGCTGTGTTGATCTGGAATTAAACGTATTTGCTAATGTATTAGTTCCAGACTCTACAGTTGATGCATTGCAAATCCAAGTAAGAAGTGATCGCTTTAATCGTAAGGCTGTGGCACGCTATAAACTATAAGTTCTGGCCGCACAGGTTGGGCAGTAAGATAAATGACTGTATTACTTAAGTCTTTGCATACACAAACCTATTGCTGTTTTTCTCATCTGGATATAGACATGTCTACTTCTGCTTCAGTTACATACATCATATTTGTAGGTTCTGGCATGTATATACAGGTTGGGCAATAAAATAGTTGACAGTATTACCTAAGTCCTTGCATGCATAGACTTATTGCTGATTTATCATCTGGATATATATACAGGTTGGGCAATAAAATAGTTGACAGTATTACCTAAGTCCTTGCATGCATAGACTTATTGCTGATTTATCATCTGGATATAAACGTATTTGTATTTGCTACTGCTTCAGTTCACATACTATCTTATTTGACGTTAAACGTATTGTGATCTAAACTAAAATTGTCTAGATTGTTGGTGTACTGCTCCACATACATCAACATCTTTTGGCACTCCTGGTGGGACCTTAGCAGTGGAGCTGCCCTATAAGGATCCCATGGACAAAGAAGGCGAGTCAGAAGGGTCTGTGCAAATGGCAGACCAGCGTTACCAGACAATAAGATTTATACTGCTCAACACCTGACTCATGAATGGGAAAATGAGAGAGAAGGAGAAATATATGCTGTACAAAGTGATAAGAAAGAAAAGAAAGTTCGATTTGAAGAGGAAATCAAGAAGGAGGTAGCAAAGGCTACTGATAGACTTGAAACTTGAAACGGGCATGCAGGCATTACTAGAAATATCAAAACAGCTTACTGAAGCTCTAAAAGTGCAAGCAGCAAATGCTACAATCAATACGTGCACTTTTTGCCAAAGGTTGGGGCATACAGAAGCTACATGTTTTGCAAGGCCTTGTCCAAAGTGTAATATAAGAGGCCATTATGGAAAAGAATGTCCGGTTGTACATTTTGCAAAGAAATAGGACATACGGAAGAAAAGTGCAGGGTCAAACAATATTTGTCTAGGCAGGACATATTAAAAAACAAAGGTACAAGCACGAGTTCAAATGCAAACATCAATCTGATAGAACAGAATGTGGAGAATGTAGCGCTTGAACAGGAGGACGAAGTCTTGAATGTGGTTACAAGACAACAAAGCCGTGCTCAACATCTTGAACTGCCAAGCGGTGAAGTGACAAAAAGCCAGCACGTGCAATCAGGAAACACAGTTGTACCAGTAGCAAAACATGCAAAAACTTCGCTTAAAAGTAGCCCGAAAATGGCTGATTCTGCTACAGAGGCTGCTTTAGGCCACTTGAGGAATAATCTACCCATTGCACCTAAGAAAACAGAAGAAACAGAAGGCCCACAAGATTTGGAAAGATTATTAAGGGGCTCAAGTGTACGGATGGATCTGCTAACCTTGCTAAAAGTTGCCCCTTCATACAAACAGAAATTAATGGACTTAATGGAGCAAAATGGCGAGAGCTGTGTAAACAATATGGAGAATGATGATGAGGAATGTTTAGTGAACGCTATAATAGTGAATGAAGCTGCCGTAGACCCTGGTATTTTTGAATGTGGAGCTACAGTGCAAGGGAAGCAATTGGAAAGAGTATTTGTTGATGGAGGATCTGGTTCTAATGTCATGCCGCATAATGTAATGATGCAACTTGGACTTAATGTGAATAAGTCCACTATGCAGATACTTCGAACCTTTTCTGGTCATAAAGTGCGCCCCATTGGGATTGTAACAGATGTGCCAGTGATAGTTGAGGACATAACGGTAGTGGCAAATTTTGTTGTCGTACCATCTTACGATGATCCAAGTAAGCCCACGAGCTATGATCTGTTATTGGGAAGACGATGGATGAAATCAGTTGATGCTAGGCCAGTATGGGGCGGAGGTTATTGTAGTATCACCAATGGCATGAAATTATCGTATATCTATAACAGTGAGGGGAAAAGGAGAAACGATGAGGAGAAGAATGAGGAAGCATTTCTTATAGAAACAGAGGACCTGCTGGTAGATGAAGGGATGGGACAATTTGTTATCAATGCTGAGGTGACTCCAACGATCACATCCAATGACATTAATAATTACTTACTAGTAAAGCAGGAAACAATAGTACAGGAAGATGGGGGCGAAAAATCTGCGTATCTATGGTTTGATGGGGGCATCTCAAGGAAGTTGCAGTTAGCTAGCACGGGAGTTGTGCTTAAAAATAGCAAGATGGAAGTGCTTGCAGAAAGGGGAGAGATCATACATGGTTGCACGTCCAATGCAGCAGAATATAAAGCGTTATTGGCAGGTTTGGTAATGGCACAAGAACATAACATCACGCATCTCCATATTAGAGGTGATTCACAACTTGTTTGTAGTCAAATCCTCGGGGATTATAGAGTTAGAAATGAATATCTACTTCAGTTGTGGAATGAAGCGCATGCTAAATTGGCAAAATTTATGTTCTGGGAGATACGTCATGTGCCCCGTGAACAAAATTCGGAGGCTGACGCGTTATGCAAGAATACCTTACTTAATTATCTTTGCGAAGGGGCAGTTGAAGAGGAAGATATAGAAGTAGAAGATTTAGAGAAATTGCATCCAATATTGGTGGTCGACATTGCAAGGGAAGCACATACTTGTGATATCACTATTGTGAAGAATGGTCAAGAAAGGAAATTGGCTTTAGGGACCTTAGTCAATGAACAGGAAAAAGGCAATCTTGTTCAGTTATTCCAAGAATACTTGGAAGTATTTGCTTATGATTACTCTGAAATGAAAGGTGTATCTAAAGAAACATATGAATTTGAAATAAAAGTGAAGCCGGAGGCTAAGCCAGTACCGCAGAAATTACGAAGGATAAATCCAACTTTGCTAATGCTGGTGCAGGAGGAAATTCAGAAAATGTTGCAAGCAGGACTGATTTATGAAATACAAAATCCACCTTGGGTATCATGCATAGTGCCGGTACTTAAAAAAAAATGGAAAACTGAGAATCTGCATTGACTATCAGGAGTTAAACAAGGCCACGCGTAAAGATTGTTATCCATTACCTTTCCTGGAAGATATACTTCATACTGTGGCAGGTCAAGAAGTCTATTCATTTATGGATGGCTTCTCGGGATTCAATCAGATCTATATTAAGGAAGAGGATCAACCAAAAACTTCCTTTATAACTCCATGGGGCACATATGCAATGAAGAGGATGCCTTTCGGCCTTAAGAATGCCCCTGCTGCCTTTCAACGAGTTATGTGCAGAATATTCAAGGACATCCCATCAGACTTACTCAGGATATTCTTGGATGATTTGTGCTTGGCAACTCCTAGGTCTTGGATGATTTGTGCTTGAATACCAAATATGGAAAAAACGACCACAATGGCATGCCCGAGGCTTGATGCGGTGATTTCCAGTGGTGGAGGAAGATTGGAGATGCTTGCGGCACCGTTTCCTATGATTCTGGCGATGCCCAAGGCTTGGAAGATCAAAAACGAAATAGGCATCAATAGATGCACGGCTCCAGGAAGAAAACGATCCAGTGAGTGCAGTCATTGTTTAAAATAAGTTCAATTTTATTTTTTGTGCAAATAATAGATTCTGAGCTGATATATGGAACGATCAGGTCATTGGGAAATCATGCATTGCATAGTTAAGGGAGATCATTGAATTTGGTGAAATTGGAGACATTATTTGGAGCAATTATGTTATGATCAGGAGAGCTACAGATTATGGTTGTGTAACAGACTTGACTTGCTATGTTATTTGGTACAAATGAGAATTTAAACAGTTGAATCTAAGCAGGTGGATATCAAGGAAGAGCATAGCATATGCATACATGTTATTCAGCGGGATGCAGTATTGAATATGAATATGTCAAAATGATTTGACACAGTTGTATTTAAGGCAGTGCAGCTACAGATTTGTTGGAATGCAATTCGAACATAGCATTGCTAGATTTATCTGAACATCTATTATTGTGAGATGATCATAAATGAATAAGAAAAGCCCTGCTCTGGTTTGGAAAGTTGCTTATATTGTAGCCTTGTTTTGATTGTATTTTACTTTTAGTGAAGTAAGAGAAAGGAAGCTTGTTGTGCTTGTTGTGCTGTGAGCAAATCTTCTCAAGAGAAATAGATAAATCTATGGTAGATGATTGCCATAAGAAACAAGAGTTTGCTTTAATTGCGTTACTGTGTGCACGCTATAAACTATAAATTCTGGCATTTTTACACAAGCTGATTTAACAGTAGTACATAAGTATTTGTATGCACAGGTTTATTGCTGTGTTGATCTGGAATTAAACGTATTTGCTACTATATTAGTTCTCAGACTCTACAGTTGATGCATTGCAAATCCAAGTAAGAAGTGATCGCTTTAATCGTAAGGCTGTGGCATGCTATAAACTATAAGTTCTGGCCGCACAGGTTGGGCAGTAAGATAAGTGACTGTTTTACTTAAGTCTTTGCATGCACAAACCTATTGCTATTTTTCTCATCTGGATATAGACATGTCTACTTCTGCTTCAGTTACATACATCATATTTGTAGGTTCTGGCATGTATATACAGGTTGGGCAATAAAATAGTTGACAGTATTACCTAAGTCCTTGCATGCATAGACTTATTGCTGATTTATCATCTGGATATATATACAGGTTGGGCAATAAAATAGTTGACAGTATTACCTAAGTCCTTGCATGCATAGACTTATTGCTGATTTATCATCTGGATATAAACGTATTTGTATTTGCTACTGCTTCAGTTCACATACTATCTTATTTGACGTTAAACGTATTGTGATCTAAACTAAAATTGTCTAGATTGTTGGTGTACTGCTCCACATACATCAACACCCCATGTGACTTTGATATCATTAATATGATGTAAGTATATTAAGGTATACAATTTGCATCACTACTGTAAATAAAGCACACCTGCTGCTACAAACCTCTTCAAACATTGATGACATAAAAACCTTATGGGATGATCCTTGGGTTGCCCCTAGGGGGGCAAGCCCTTGTTTATGTGGGTTTATGGCATATTTCAAGTATATGCCAGTATATATCAATGACTGCTCCAAACTTGCTATAGGGTGTAAATTGGCAGTGGCGCTGTTGTTGGGCAGCCACTTTGGAAAGGAAGGAGAGAACCTGTGCTTGGCGACGGACGGAAGGTTGTTGGGTTAACCTGTGCTTGGCGACAGAAGGAGAGAAAATGAAGGTTTAGTTTGAATAGGGGAAATAATTCAGAATAATCACCATCACCATGCCGCTCATTTTGATACAATCGCAGATGGTAGAGGCCAGCGGCGATTTCATCGGAGAACCGAGGTTTGAACATGTTTGCATAAATTAAATTCGTTTTACAAGATTATGAAGCTTGGGTTTTACTATGTTTCCCGTAATGCAAAGACACATGTGGGACGAGAATGGAGAAAATGAAGTAGGCCGAGATAAAATGCTTCTTCAACTTGAACAGGAATGCTTGGAAGTATTGTCAGAAGGTAAATAGTGCTAGCCATACTAGAGCTTGCCTTTGCCAAGCTCTTGCAGATTCCGAAGCCAAATTTGCAAAGCTTTTCACCTCACTAGGTTATCACCCTGTTCGTCTAAGAGTAATACTTCTTCCCTCTTCTCTTCATGCAATTTGAATGGTCCGTGCCAGCCTATCCAGAGTGTCATTGCTGATGCGTCTTTATTGGCTTTCAGAGTTTTCTAGACTTGGATGCTCCTGAGTAACAATTTTGAAGAAATCCTTTCCCAATTCTGTGGATAATTCATGGACATTATTCACATATTTAAGGACTTTGTATAGCGTTGGCTCTGGCAGTCTACTTAAAAGTTAGTTGCTACAATAGAAATAGTCTTAAAGCTCAAACTATATCACTCAAAAAATGTCAAAACAGGGGCACCTTCTCTTTCATGAGACCTTGGAGCTAAACTTTGTATTTTTCGAGTTTTCTAGAAGACAAATCATGTTCTCTTGATTTCTGATACAACTCTTCATCATGAAATTCTATGATATCAAAGATTTCCGCAGAATAATCACCATCACCATGCCACTCATTTTTTATACAATTGCATATGGTAGAGGCCAACGGCAGTTCCATGCCGGAGAACTTCAGGTTTGAACATGTTCGCACAATGGAGAACTTCAGGTTTGAACATGTTCGCACAGATTAAATTCGTTTTTGCAGTATGAAGGTTGGTTTTTACTATGTTTTTATAATGCAACATATATGGGACGAGAATGGAAAAAATGAAGTCGGCCGAGATAAAATGCTTCTTCAACTTGAACAGGAATGCTTGGAAGTATTGTCTCAAGGTAGATAGTGCTACATACTAGAGCTCGCCTTTGCCAAGCTCTTGCAGACTCCGAAGCCAAATTTGCAAAGCTTTTGACTTCACTAGGTGGTCACCCTGTTCGTGTAAGAGTAATACTTCTTCTCTCTTCTCTTCATGCAATTTGAATAGTCCGTGCCAGCCTGTCCAGAGTGTCATTGCTGATGCTTCTGCATTAGCTTTCTTCGGAGTTTTCTAGACTTGGATGCTCCTGCGTAACAATTTTGAAGAAATCTTTTCCCAATTCCGTGGATAATCCATGGACAGTATTCACATATTTAAGGACTTTGTGTAGATGTTGGCTCTGGCAGTCTACTCAAAAGTTAGTTGCTACAATAGAAATAGTCTTAAAGCTCAAACTATATCACCCAGAAAATGTCAAAGCAGGTATGCACCTTCTCTTTCATGAGACCTTGGAGCTAAACTTTGTATTCTTCGAGTTTTCTAGAAGACAAATCATGTTCTCTTGATTTCTGATACAGATCATGAAATTCTGCGGTATCAAAGATTTTGCTAGAAGTTCTAAATTTGAAATTCAACATTTCTGACAGTGCTCCATTTCACTGGCATTCTCGATTTATTATTTTTCATCTCATTCTGTTGTAAGATTTCTTATACACTTTGCATCCTGTGCATTTCATAAAGATTGAGTCAGGAATGAAGGTAGATTAAAGGGGAACTTTGTTTCTTACATCAAGCTTTGCTTCATTAACCAACACGAATCATGCAAGGTACATTTATTTCACTCTTCCTATGACTGTTTGCCCATAGCAATCCCTTTTGATTCATGTTGTAACTGTTGCCTTCCACAAAATAACATCATTCTAAGTCAGGAAAATAACCCCTATAAATGCATCCGTTTGTGAAACTGTTATATGGAAGCAACAAGTATTCTTTATTTCAAGGTCCATTTTATATGTTTTGTGTGCCTTGTGGGTGGTTGAAATCAGTTGTAACCTTTGGAAAGTTTACGTGCAGACATAAATGACATGGATCTTCTAGCCAAAAAATCAGAATTTACGTATGAAACAGATGTCCACAAATAAAGGTTCCCGCCAAGATTTGATTGTTGTGGCTTCTTTGTTAGATCGTATTCCAAATCTTGCTGGATTGAGGAGAACATATGAAGTATGTTTCAAATGTGATAACTCTATCCAGTTTTTGTTTTTACTAAGATACAACTATCTTGTAATAGGTCTTCCAAGCTGCATGTCTTGTTGCGCATGATGCCCATGTTCTGGAGGATAAGCAGTTTAAGCTGATAAGGTACAATCACATATTTATTTTAGAACTTAAACAGGTTATCTTAAATCGTATTATCAAAGTGTAATGGTCGAGCAATATGTTCGATCAAGCTAGTATCTAGCCTCAAGTTGTTCCTCAAACAAAAATGAAATGAAGGCTACACCGGTTGGTTTGGAACAAAGCGCAAACAAAGCACGCCACTAATTGAATATTCATTCCCCAAAAAAATAGTAAGTGGCATTTATCTTTGTTTTCCCAAGTTGCTTTGTTTGAAATGAAGATTTAACCAAGGGAGTGGCACATGTATTACTGTTGGGTAGAGAGAAGGAAGGTATTCCTGTAGAATTAATACAGGCACTAGATGTCTGTCTTGAAATTCCTCAGCTGGGTCTCATTCGATCCCTGAATGTCCATGTCAGTGGTGCAATTGCAATTTGGAAGTACACAAGACAACAGTTAAAAGGTCACTGATATTTTCAGACCTGTACTTTCTTTCAGAAGATGCCATTTCCTTATTGGCAATCTGACTAGAACATGTAAAGTGTGTCTTTTAAATATCAAATTTGCTATACCCATGTTGTGGTTAACGGTAGTCAATGGCCATCATGGTTTAATTCTTCACATCCTTTAATTTGTAATTCTTTGATGCCCGATTATTACTTGAGGGTGAATTGCTCCAAGGAGTGAGAAAACTTTCTTTAGTTGATAAATCAGGTTGACCTTGGCCATGGATAAGGTGGATGAAAAGGGAGGGCTTGTTTCCTTAAAGATGTGCAATCCTTCATTGTTTTCTCCCTTTTTTTAGTGTATATGGGTTTATAGTCCATATGATGGCCTCATACTCCTTGGAGACTTCAATGCGCGCACCGGGGTAGAACAACCCATGAGATTTGATCCCTTGACTGATGATATATTGCAGTTGCGTCCTGCAGAAGGAGCTTGGCCACGGACATCAGACGACAATCAGGTCACGCGCTATGGTCGACAGTTGCTTTTGCTCTGCAGTATCTTTGACTGTGTAACTGCAATGGATCGGCACGGTGGCCTTCCACCCATAAAAGCACTTGTAGGCGGGGAAAACCAGGGCGGATCTAGTGTGGTGGACTATGTGTTGGTGCACGGCGGGGATATGCATGTCATCAAGCACTTTCGGTGGGAACAACTAATAGGGATGAAGAGATCGACTCAGACCACTTACCACTTTACTTGAAGTTGGCTTGGCAGGTTGTGCGAACCCCCGGTGCAACAACTCCTCACACGCCTCAGATGCGATTGGATTATGAACATGAAGGGGCTTATGCCCAGATGCTTATAGATGACCTGGCAGAAATTTTGCAATATCCTACACTAGAGCAACAGACAAGGCCCACCGACCGATGTGCTTAGGGGCTGCGCAGAGATGCTTTGGGATGCTTTGACCTCCGGGAACACAACCTTCCCACGTAATCAATGGTTTGATGCGAGTGCAAGGAACACAAACGCCGGCTCGCCAAGTCCACGCACTCGCTTTACGCCCACATGCAATCGACAAACCGCATCTTCCTTAAAGCTAAGAAAGCCAGGTACATTGCAGCGCATCAAAGGGAAATGTTTTACCTCCTGGAACGTCACCCCAGGACTTTCTGGCGAAGGGTACTTAGAAAGCCGCGATACGACCCGGGGGAATATCACTCCCGAGTAGTGGAGGCAATACTTGCAACAACTATATGACCCTCGGGGTGCACATGCGGCATTAACCTTGCAAAAAGGCCCGGTGCTGGAAATCACGATTCGGGACGTGGAGCAAGGCTTACGATTGTCTTGCCAATGGGAAAGCCCCGGACTTGGAGGGTATGCGGCGCGTAATTGCTTAAGTGGGGAGGCCGTCCATAATACCAGTGCTGACCGCCTTGTTCAACAAGGCATTACAGGAAGGCTTCCTGCTGCAGTGGACCAATAGTAGAGTTGTTCCCATCTATAAGGCAGGTGACCCACAATGCCCAGCCAATTACCGAACAATCATGGTCAGTTCGGTGTTTGCAAAACTGCTTGCTGGGATTCTCGAACAGCAGTTGACGGGCTGGGCAGAGGCAACAGAGGTGTGGGCCCTCACCCAGGCAGGATTCAGACCCCGACACTCAACCATTGACCACATCTTCACGTTGCGAACTCTGATTGAAGACAGCAGGAACCGCCGGCAGGATCTATATTGTTGCTTTGTGGATTTTGCGAAGGCGTTTGACACTGTGCCTCGGGAAAAACTATGGGCAAGACTCCTAGGTCTCAACACTTGGGGCAACTATGGCACGTGTGTGAGCTATGCAAAAAATTTGAGGTATGTTTAAATCCTTGCAAATGTGTTTTTTTTACTGACAGGGGTGCTTTATTGGGGCATGAAGTGTCAGAAAATGGCATTCGCATTGCTGAAGACAAAATGGAAGTACTTCAAAGTATGCCACCACCTAAGACCTTGAAAGCAGTCAAAGGACTTATCGGTATGGTGAGCTTTCTGAGGATGTATATTCCGAACATGTCTCATATATTAAGCCCTATTACGAAGTTAACGAGACAGGGGCATGTACCAAAGGGTAGAAGCAAGTTTGTTGGGATAGAATGGACGAAGGAATGCGATGATGCATGGTCAAAAATAAAAACAATCATGTCAAGCAAACAACTATTAATTCCTCCAAAGCAGGATCACCCATTCTCTGCCTATATCACAGTCACAAGGTGGGCAGTCGGGATAGCCTTATGTCAGCAAGGTGGTGTAGTTATGTATGCAGGAAAGCAATGGTCGCTTGTGGAGGAGAAGTACCCTAAACTAGAGAAATACGCAGCAGCTCTAAAATCCCTAGTGGATAAATGTGGCCACTATTTTTCCAACTCAGAAATCACGGTGTACATGAAACAAAATCCTTTACCGCTTCTCTAGAGCAAAAGCCACAAGAAAGCAAAGTTGCATAAGTGGGTTGTTATGCTGCAGGAATATCGCTTGGAAGTGAAGGTTTATGATGGTGCGAGAGACCCAAGTAAGTATATACCATATGCATTTTATAATTATGATTTAGAAGAGAAAGAGGAGGCAGAACAGGTGCACATTGATGTGGAGGATAATATAGAATCATACGTCCATTTTCAGTCAACTTGGATTGAACAAATCAGTCCAGAACTATTTGTTGACGCACAACAGTCATGGATGCACGAGATCATAATATACTTGAGGGATCAAGAGTTGCCTAAATATAAGTCTCCTGAAGCATATCTTGTGTCGGAAAACAATGGATGGAATATTGCTTCGATGTGTCGATGAAGAAGAACAGGGTGTAGCAATGGCTCATTGCCATGAAGGCATTTGTGGAGGCCATATGGCAGGAAGAATGACAGCAAAGAAAGTGCTTAGGGCTGATTACTTCTGGCCAACTTTACATCGAGATTGCCAAGAATACGTTAAGCATTGCCATGCATGTCAAGCTTTTGCAGCAGCAAAGTTCTATCCAGGTGAGTTGGTCCCTATAGATACAGATGGCCCATTTCAAATGTGGGGAAATTTTGGATTATATAGGACCCATTGACCCACAATCTTCAAACAAGAACATGAATATATTTTGGTAGCATGCGGATCTATTTACCAAGTGGGCAAAGAAAGGCAGTTCCCCTTAGGAGGGCCCGCGGCAGAGAATCTGTTTGGATTTATCTTTACACATCCGTGTTGTAGGTTTGGTATACCCGGAAAAAATTGACGGACGGATGTGGGTACACACTTCATAAGCAGTAATTATGGAACTTGTGCGGTTACATATAAAGCATCGAAAAAGCTCCTCCTATTATCAGGAAGGTAATGGGCAAAGTGAATCTAGTAACAAAGTATTGATAATGAATATTGAAGAAGACAGTGAAAGAGAAATGAAATGAAATGAAATGTTGTATTTATTACGTCTGTAGACCACCAGGTCTATGAGACAATCAATGTACATATTCAACGTTATAAAAGATATCCTCTAATGCATCTTCTGACAAGAATGCATTAGACTCTTCCCATCTCTCATCATGTATAACATTACAATCTTTAATACTCATTAACTGTTCTCTCTGTATCAATATTTCCTTCAAGTATTTCCCAATGTGATGTCCAGGCATATCAAAGAATTCCAGCAAGGAGTTTGAATGGATACTGTACTTATCTCGAATCCCTGAGTATGACGGGCACCTTACGATGACATGTAATTTATCTTCTACTTCTCCCATATTGCATACTTTGCAAAATCTCAATTCATGGGGAATATTACTCCAACGTCCTACTTCAACCCCAAGCCTATGGGAGCTAAGCCGCATCCTGCTTATCATCTGTCTGGCGCCAAAAGACACACTTTCCTTGAGGTATTTGGCCTCTTGGAGAGTGGGATTTATATACTGTCTATAGAAATGTTTTTTTGTCTCCGGGACTCTCCAGCTTCTTCTAATGAGGTGCTCATGCACCCACTCTCTTAGATTGCCCTTATTCTCACGTATACCATGAATGTCCATCCCCCACTTCCTCATCCATTCCCTAATATATGAGTACCATCCCTTGTCTCTTGTTTCTTCTAATGCTAGCCTTGGTAAGCTATCTTCTGGCATATCAAGTAGCAACTTAGAGAGATATGTAAGCGTTCTGCATAAGGCTTCAGCCTCTAGTGGCATCATGCCACACTCTACAAGCAGCATATCATATGGAGTTTGAGCTTTAGTACCCAATTCTGTTATCAAGAACTTCTTCTGCACTTTCTCAACCTTTTTCCAGGATTCTCTGAGATAATCCCGCCCCCATACTTCACACCCATAGAGCAAAACTGTTTGGACCGATATAATGTACGCTTCGGGCTAAAGTCCCATATTTACGCTTTTTCCACTTTTTCTATTTGCATGCTATATAATGCTTTCAGGCCTCCATTTACTCTATGCTCAACAGCAGAGTTCCAGCTATGCCCCTTGTCCACATGTATCCCTAGATACTTATATGAGGTGACAATTTCCACAGGTTCTCCATGATAGAGGAATTTAAGATGATCTACTTTATTTGTCCCAAATACCATCATCTTAGTCTTTGACATATTTACCCTCATACTTTTCTCGTTCACATAAATGTGCCAACAAGATCTAAATGCTTCGCATGCCTTCCAATCGAAGCGGGAAAGAAGAACAACATCATCAGCATATAAGAGCAACAGAACCATGCATCTAAACAATGGAGTCCCTCCCCGCCATATTCTGGACATCCAAGCCGTAGTTGGTCTATGAATAGGCCAAATAGTGTGGGCGCACAATGGGCACCCTTGCTTCACTCCAATATTGCTTTCTACCACATCTGCGCAAGATTGCTCAATGTAGGGGATGATAGCTGTACCAAAACTTTATCATAAAGTATCTTCACTGCATGTCTAAGCTCAATTGGTACCCCTAGGGCCTCCATTCTCTCCCATAAATTACTACGAGATACCGTGTCAAATGCCTTAGCATAATCAACGAAAAGAGCATAAAGGGATTTTTCTTACCCTTAACCGAATCAACCATAGCTCGCAAAGTAACCAAATGATCAATGTAGATCTTTTTGGTCTAAAAGCCCGCCTGTCCAATGGCTCTAACATTATGTTTTTCAGCCTGTGTGCTCAATTTACAATTCAAAGATAGCAAAGAAATAATTTGGCATATAAACTACTAACGAGAATCATTCGGTAATTTCGGGATCATTCTCATCTCCAGCTTTATGCAAGGGGATAACTCGTTCACCGCCAAGTGCGAGGAAAACCTTTTTGCAAAACATTATTAAATAATGACAACAATGCAACATGTATTGAGTTACCGCCCATTTGAACATTTCAGCTACCAGCCCAATTGAATCACCGCTTTCCGTTGGCAAGATGACTTAACCCTTCTTCTAACTCTTCCAAATCAAAGCACCGGTCTACATCCCGTAAGTCAATATTACCGACATTGGCCTCAGGCATGTGATAAATTTTTACGCACTTGGCTTACTAAAGCCATGGTTTCCGTGTGGGTCTCCTGCTTCATCTTAGGCTTAAGCTCATTCCGAATTTTTGGGATGCGCTATAGTGTCACGGATCAGCTCCCTTTGTCTCGATACACATACTTTTCTTTTTTTTTTTTTTTTGATTTTGTGAGTGCAAAATATTCTTTCTTTAATCTCTGTCTATCTTCCCCCTTGCCCGCTTAAATGCCTCTCTTTTTTGCTCTACAAGACGATCAAACCAACTATTGCATGGCAACCCCTTCATCTTTTTGCGTGAGACAAAACAATCAAGTGGCAACATCTAGAACTAACTCGCAATCTTGTCACTTAATTTACTGTCATTTGGGCCAATTTGTTGTGGAGGCTCTTGCCTCACACTTCTTCATATAGCTTTCCACTTTATGATATTTCATAATTATGCGAGGCTTAGAGACACAACGCGTGCTGGTGGCATGTGTAGTTCTTGGTGCTTAACACAATCAAGTTATCGGTGTATGATCCGAGATCTTTTCCATCTCTTCCCCTATAGACATATGTAACACCCGCTCGCAAAACCGGGATGTAGTAAGAACGAGATCAACAACACTTGCATTTCGCATGTGCACTTACCTGCACTGAAACCTCTCAGGTGCCATTATAAACCAATAAATCAAGCCCGCATTTGCACATATTAAGCACATGGTTGCCTTGGGGTATAGGCCATCGTATTCTATCTGCCGTGGTTCTACTCCATCCTTCCTGGGATACTTCCTTATCATCAAGCATCTCAACCCATACGGGATCCCCTTCCATGCTAGCGATAGCTGCTTGTTTGGTAGCAATGCGCCCGTTGAAATCTCCTAATAAGAGAACATCACCATCCGGCAAAGAATGAAAGCACATCCCGTTCTAAGCTAAAAAGGGTCATCTCGATCCGTGGTCCGAAGTCATAACCGGTGATTCTCGGGCGGAAAGTAACATCCCGCCACAAAGATCTTACCTTTCTGGCCTTGTAACTCCACCCAGATATGCTGCAATGATCCTCTTTCATTCATTATTTTCACCAGGTGTTTCATGCCTAACCTACATAGCATGCAATCCATGTCCTTTTAGGCGCCAGCCTTTATTGTGCCAAACGGAGTGCAACAGTGTAAACCCATGTATGTCTGGTAAGCCTTTTTCTTCATTTTCACAAGTTTCTAAGAAGAACAAAACATCTACATTTGAAAATAGATCATCTACTACATCTATTTTATACTGACTAAT
This sequence comes from Isoetes taiwanensis, assembly GCA_021234155.1. Classification (NCBI taxonomy): domain Eukaryota; kingdom Viridiplantae; phylum Streptophyta; class Lycopodiopsida; order Isoetales; family Isoetaceae; genus Isoetes; species Isoetes taiwanensis. Next base: position 5,158,210 of record JAJEKV010000051.1, read on the forward strand.
AGAATTTATGTTCCAACACATTATCCTAGTGGTCTCAAATACCTATGCATTTTCTGGATTTTCCACCATGACCTTCCCCCGTCGCCAGTACGCTTTTTTCCCCTCTTGACTTGCTTCCTTGAGGATCTGCACCTGTTCCTTGTACTCTTGAAACTGGTTCTTAGTAAGATCATCATTGATCCAGATCTTCTTTCCCTTGAGCATAGTCTTCTTTTTCAGTATATTAATCTTGTCTTCCTTTGATCTGAATTTGACAATAATGTGACGATCCCTATCAGTTTGCTTGCCAATCCGAAATGCATCTGTAATGCCTGAATCTATCACCACCAGTTCATTTTCACAAAAAGCCTGAACAATGTCTTTGGTATTTTAATCGCCCTTGCATATATTATCAGCATGTATTCTGCAGGGCTGATGGGACCAGCCCTATTCTTTGGGGCATAATGTTGACGCCCACAGGTGTCAACATAGTTCTTGTTGCAATTGTTATTATCTGCTCAGAACACATCAGTCTATATGTGTAACAGCATTCACAAACTTCCATTCCGGGGTAAAACAGTGGCTTTTCAAGGTTCAAGATGCAATAGATGTTCCCAAACTTGCTGCCCATATTGAAGCAATCAACAAATCTGCTAATGTTATTGAACACCAACAGGAGTTGTGAACATATTGAAAATGTGAACATATTGGTTTTGATACGAGGTCAGCAGCTGAGGATACGCCAAGTTGAACGTTGCAGGGATGCCAAGTTGAGGTAACTATGTAGTCACAATTTGGAGTTAGCAATGGGTAATAAAAAATGAGGTTGTAGATTTACTTATTGATCCATGTTGAATAGATTCCCTTGATTTTTCCTCCATTGGTCATGTTTATTTTGCCTTGACATTTCATAGCCTCTCCTTGCCAAATTCCCAAATATGCCGTTAAATGGAATTGCTGAATGCAGCATATCCTTGTCGCTCAAATTATTGTTTTGTACTCTATCAAAACCTTGCCTAGACTGCTTTAACATGAGTGCACAGTGATCATATGAATCTGTACCTTGTCCATTTTTATCAATCATGTGCCCACTCCGAAAAAAGGAAAAATAGATTGAGATACTATGACCTTTGGCCAGTACAAATATTTTGGGGCACAGTCTCTGTTCATTTCAAATGTATCGCTATCCAATGGCCAGTGCAAACATTTTGGGGCACAGTCTCTCTGTTCATTTCAAATGTATCGCTATCCAATGGGCCTATCCCCCTCAAAAAGCTTAATGGGCAAACGTTATGATCTGGCCAAGGACAACATGGGGCAAGCATCATTTCATTTCAAAAGACATATATATCTGAGACAGTCCCGTATCTTCCTAAAAAAAGAACATCTGAGAAGCAATATTTCCCATATTTCCCTTATTTTCCAATTTTTTCCTTCCCAAGGTCACCTCTCGAAATAATTTCTCCCTTAGCCTTGTCTTCCTAGTCTATTGGCCTATGTTTTTTTTCCTTAGTTTTTTTTCCCTACTCTATTGGCATGGATCGTGAGTGAACTATAACCTAATCTGTTGCTGAAACCAAATATGGAAAAAAAGACCACAATTGCATGCCCGAGGCTTGATGCGGTGATTTCCAGCGGTGGAGGAAGATTGGAGATGCTTGCGGCATCGTTTCCTATGATTCTGGCGATGCCCAAGGCTTGGAAGATCAAAAACGAAATAGGCATCAATAGATGCACGGCTCCAGGAAGAAAACGATCCAGTGAGTGCAGTCATTGTTTAAAATAAGTTCAATTTTATTTTTTGTGCAAATAATAGATTCTGAGCTGATATATGGAACGATCAGGTCATTGGGAAATCATGCATTGCATAGTTAAGGGAGATCATTGAATTTGGTGAAATTGGAGACATTATTTGGAGCAATTATGTTATGATCAGGAGAGCTACAGATTATGGTTGTGTAACAGACTTGACTTGCTATGTTATTTGGTACAAATGAGAATTTAAACAGTTGAATCTAAGCAGGTGGATATCAAGGAAGAGCATAGCATATGCATACATGTTATTCAACGGGATGCAGTATTGAATATGAATATGTCAAAATGATTTGACACAGTTGTATTTTAAGGCAGTGCACTACAGATTTGTTGGAATGCAATTCGAACATAGCATTGCTAGATTTATCTGAACATCTATTATTGTGAGATGATCATAAATGAATAAGAAAAGCCCTGCTCTGGTTTGGAAAGTTGCTTATATTGTAGCCTTGTTTTGATTGTATTTTACTTTTAGTGAAGTAAGAGAAAGGAAGCTTGTTGTGCTTGTTGTCTTTGTGAGCAAATCTTCTCAAGAGAAATAGATAAATCTATGGTAGAAGATTGCCATAAGAAACAAGAGTTTGCTTTAATTTGCGTTACATTGTGTGCACGCTTATAAACTATAAATTCTGGCATTTTACACAAGCTGATTTAACAGTAGTACATAAGTATTTGTATGCACAGGTTTATTCTTTGTGTTGATCCTGGAATTAAACGTATTTGCTACTATATTAGTTCTCGGAGACTCTACAGTTGATGCATTGCAAATCCAAGTAAGAAGTGATCGCTTTTAATCGTAAGGCTGTGGCATGCTATAAACTATAAGTTCCGGCGCACAAAGGTTGGGCAGATAAGATAAGGACTGTTTTACTTAAGTCTTTGCATGCACAAACCTATTCTTTTTTTCTCATCCGGATATAGACATGTCTACTTCTGCTTCAGTTACATACATCATATTTGTAGGTTCCGCATGTATATACAGGTTGGGCAATAAAATAGTTTATTACCTAAGTCCTTGCATGCATAGACTTATTGCTGATTTATCATCCTGGATATATATACAGGTTGGGCAATAAAATAGTTGACAGTATTACCTAAGTCCTTGCATGCATAGACTTATTGCTGATTTATCATCTGGATATAAACGTATTTGTATTTGCTACTGCTTCAATTCACATACTATCTTATTTGACGTTAAACGTATTGTGATCTAAACTAAAATTGTCTAGATTGTTGGTGTACTGCTCCACATACATCAACACCCCATGTGACTTTGATATCATTAATATGATGTAAGTATATTAAGATATACAATTTGCATCACTACTGTAAATAAAGCACACCTGCTGCTACAAACCTCTTCAAACATTGATGACATAAAAACCTTATGGGATGATCCTTGGGTTGCCCCTAGGGGGGCAAGCCCTTGTTTATGTGGGTTTATGGCATATTTCAAGTATATGCCAGTATATATCAATGACTGCTCCAAACTTGCTATAGGGTGTAAATTGGCAGTGGCGCTGTTGTTGGGCAGCCACTTTGGAAAGGAAGGAGAGAACCTGTGCTTGGCGACGGACGGAAGGTTGTTGGGTTAACCTGTGCTTGGCGACGGAAGGAGAGAAAATGAAGGTTTAGTTTGAATAGGGGAAATAATTCAGAATAATCACCATCACCATGCCGCTCATTTTGATACAATCGCAGATGGTAGAGGCCAGCGGCAGTTTCATGCCGGAGAACTTCAGGTTTGAACATGTTTGCATAAATTAAATTCGTTTTTACAGTATGAAGCTTGGGTTTTACTATGTTTCCGTAATGCAGCACATGTGGGACGAGAATGGAGAAAATGAAGTAGGCCGAGATAAAATGCTTCTTCAACTTGAACAGGAATGCTTGGAAGTATTGTCAGAAGGTAAATAGTGCTAGCCATACTAGAGCTTGCCTTTGCCAAGCTCTTGCAGATTCCGAAGCCAAATTTGCAAAGCTTTTCACCTCACTAGGTTATCACCCTGTTCGTCTAAGAGTAATACTTCTTCCCTCTTCTCTTCATGCAATTTGAATGGTCCGTGCCAGCCTATCCAGAGTGTCATTGCTGATGCGTCTTTATTGGCTTTCAGAGTTTTCTAGACTTGGATGCTCCTGAGTAACAATTTTGAAGAAATCCTTTCCCAATTCTGTGGATAATTCATGGACATTATTCACATATTTAAGGACTTTGTATAGCGTTGGCTCTGGCAGTCTACTTAAAAGTTAGTTGCTACAATAGAAATAGTCTTAAAGCTCAAACTATATCACTCAAAAAATGTCAAAACAGGGGCACCTTCTCTTTCATGAGACCTTGGAGCTAAACTTTGTATTTTTTCGAGTTTTCTAGAAGACAAATCATGTTCTCTTGATTTACGATCTGACTCTTCATCATGAAATTCTATGATATCAAAGATTTCTGCAGAATAATCACCATCACCATGCCACTCATTTTTTATACAATTGCATATGGTAGAGGCCAACGGCAGTTCCATGCCGGAGAACTTCAGGTTTGAACATGTTCGCACAATGGAGAACTTCAGGTTTGAACATGTTCGCACAGATTAAATTCGTTTTTGCAGTATGAAGGTTGGTTTTTACTATGTTTTTATAATGCAACATATATGGGACGAGAATGGAAAAAATGAAGTCGGCCGAGATAAAATGCTTCTTCAACTTGAACAGGAATGCTTGGAAGTATTGTCTCAAGGTAGATAGTGCTACATACTAGAGCTCGCCTTTGCCAAGCTCTTGCGCGGACTCAAGCCAAATTTGCAAAGCTTTTGACTTCACTAGGTGATCACCCTGTTCGTGTAAGAGTAATACTTCTTCTCTCTTCTCTTCATGCAATTTGAATGGTTCGTGCCAGCCTGTCCAGAGAGTGTCATTGCTGATGCTTCTGCATTAGCTTTCTTCGGAGTTTTCTAGACTTGGATGCTCCTGCGTAACAATTTTGAAGAAATCCTTTCCCAATTCCGTGGATAATCCATGGACAGTATTCACATATTTAAGGACTTTGTGTAGATGTTGGCTCGGCGGTCTACTCAAAAAGTTAGTTGCTACAATAGAAATAGTCTTAAAGCTCAAACTATATCACCCAGAAAATGTCAAAGCAGGTATGCACCTTCTCTTTCATGAGACCTTGGAGCTAAACTTTGTATTCTTCGAGTTTTCTAGAAGACAAATCATGTTCTCTTGATTTCTGATACAGATCATGAAATTCTGCGGTATCAGAGATTTTGCTAGAAGTTCTAAATTTGAGATTCAACATTTCTGACAGTGCTCCATTTCACTGGCATTCTCGATTTATTATCTTTCATCTCATTCTGTTGTAAGATTTCTTATACACTTTGCATCCTGTGCATTTCATAAAGATTGAGTCGGGAATGAAGGTAGATTAAAGGGGAACTTTGTTTCTTACATCAAGCTTTGCTTCATTAACCAACAGGAATCATGCAAGGTACATTTATTTCACTCTTTCTATGACTGTTTGCCCATAGCAATCCCTTTTGATTCATGTTGTAACTGTTGCCTTCCACAAAATAACATCATTCTAAGTCAGGAAAATAACCCCTATAAATGCATCCGTTTGTGAAACTGTATATGGAAGCAACAAGTATTCTTTATTTCAAGGTCCATTTTATATGTTTTGTGTGCCTTGTGGGTGGTTGAAATCAGTTGTAACCTTTGGAAAGTTTACGTGCAGACATAAATGACATGGATCTTCTAGCCAAAACTGTAAATTTACGTATGAAACAGATGTCCACAAATAAAGGTTCCCGCCAAGATTTGATTGTTGTGGCTTCTTTGTTAGATCGTATTCCAAATCTTGCTGGATTGAGGAGAACATATGAAGTATGTTTCAAATGTGATAACTCTATCCAGTTTTTGTTTTTACTAAGATACAACTATCTTGTAATAGGTCTTCCAAGCTGCATGTCTTGTTGCGCATGATGCCCATGTTCTGGAGGATAAGCAGTTTAAGCTGATAAGGTACAATCACATATTTATTTTAGAACTTAAACAGGTTATCTTAAACTGTATTATGCAGTGTAATGGCTGAGCAATATGTTCCAGTCAAGCTAGTATCTAGCCTCAAGTTGTTCCTCAAACAAAAATGAAATGAAGGCTACACCTGGTTGGTTTGGAACAAACTGCAAACAGCACGCCACTAATTGAATATTCATTCCCCAAAAAAATAGTAAGTGGCATTTATCTTTGTTTTCCCAAGTTGCTTTGTTTGAAATGAAGATTTAACCAAGGGAGTGGCACATGTATTACTGTTGGGTAGAGAGAAGGAAGGTATTCCTGTAGAATTAATACAGGCACTAGATGTCTGTCTTGAAATTCCTCAGCTGGGTCTCATTCGATCCCTGAATGTCCATGTCAGTGGTGCAATTGCAATTTGGAAGTACACAAGACAACAGTTAAAAGGTCACTGATATTTTCAGACCTGTACTTTCTTTCAGAAGATGCCATTTCCTTATTGGCAATCTGACTAGAACATGTAAAGTGTGTCTTTTAAATATCAAATTTGCTATACCCATGTTGTGGTTAACGGTAGTCAATGGCCATCATGGTTTAATTCTTCACATCCTTTAATTTGTAATTCTTTGATGCCCGATTATTACTTGAGGGTGAATTGCTCCAAGGAGTGAGAAAACTTTCTTTAGTTGATAAATCAGGTTGACCTTGGCCATGGATAAGGTGGATGAAAAGGGAGGGCTTGTTTCCTTAAAGATGTGCAATCCTTCATTGTTTTCTCCCTTTTTTAGTGTATATATGGGTTTATAGTCCATATGATGGCCTCATACTCCTTGGAGACTTCAATGCGCCGCAGGGGTAGAACAACCCATGAGATTTGATCCCTTGACCGATGATATATTGCGATTCGCCCCTGCGTGAAGGAGCTTGGCCACGGACATCAGACGACAATCAGGTCACGCGCTATGGTCGACAGTTGCTTTTGCTCTGCAGTATCTTTGACCTGGTAATCTGCAATGGACTGGCACAGTGGCCTTCCACCCGCAAGAGCACTTGTAGGCGGGGAAAACCCGGGGCGGATCTAGTGTGGTGGACTATGTGTTGGTGCTGGAAAGGGGATATGCATGTCATCAAGCACTTTCAGGTGGGAACAACTAATAGGGATGAAGAGATCGACTCAGACCACTTACCACTTTACTTGAAGTTGGCTTGGCAGGTTGTGCGAACCCCCGGTGCAACAACTCCTCACACGCCTCAGATGCGATTGGATTATGAACATGAAGGGGCTTATGCCCAGATGCTTATAGATGACCTGGCAGAAATTTTGCAATATCCTACACTAGAGCAACAGACAGGCCAGCTGACTGATGTGCTTAGGACTGCGGCAGAGAGATGCTTTGGGATAAGCCGCCCGCGACAGACCTCCAGGAACACAACCTTCCCACGTAATCAATGGTTTGATGCAGAGTGCTGGAACACAAACCCCAGGACTTTCTGGCGAAGGGTACTTAGAAAGCCAGTACAGCCCACAGGGAATATCACTCCCGAGTAGTGGAGGCAATACTTGCAACAACTATATGACCCTCAGGGTGCACATGCAGCATTACCCTTGCAAGAAGGCCCAGTGCTGGAAATCACAGATTCGGACGTGGAACAAGGCTTACAGTGTCTTGCCAATGGGAAAGCCCCAGACTTGGAGGGTATGCAGGCAGAATTGCTTAAGTGGGCAGGGCCGTCCATAATACCAGTGCTGACCGCCTTGTTCAACAAGGCATTACAGGAAGGCTTCCTGCTGCAGTGGACCAATAGCAGAGTTGTTCCCATCTATAAGGCAGGTGACCCACACTGCCCAGCCAATTACCGAACAATCATGGTCAGTTCGGTGTTTGCAAAACTGCTTGCTGGGATTCTCGAACGGCGGTTGGCCGGGCCGGGCGAGGAGGCAGCGAGAGGTGTGGGCCCTCACCCAGGCAGGATTCAGACCCCGGCACTCAACCATTGACCATATCTTCACGTTGCGAACTCTGATTGAAGACAGCAGGAACCGCCGGCAGGATCTATATTGTTGCTTTGTGGATTTTGCGAAGGCATTTGACACTGTGCCTCGGGAAAAACTATGGGCAAGACTCCTAGGTCTCAACACTTGGGGAAACTATGGCACGTGTGTGAGCTATGCAAAAAATTTGAGGTATGTTTAAATCCTTGCAAATGTGTTTTTTTTACTGACAGGGGTGCTTTATTGGGGCATGAAGTGTCAGAAAATGGCATTCGCATTGCTGAAGACAAAATGGAAGTACTTCAAAGTATGCCACCACCTAAGACCTTGAAAGCAGTCAAAGGACTTATCGGTATGGTGAGCTTTCTGAGGATGTATATTCCGAACATGTCTCATATATTAAGCCCTATTACGAAGTTAACGAGACAGGGGCATGTACCAAAGGGTAGAAGCAAGTTTGTTGGGATAGAATGGACAAAGGAATGCGATGATGCATGGTCAAAAATAAAAACAATCATGTCAAGCAAACAACTATTAATTCCTCCAAAGCGGGGATCACCCATTCTCTGCCTATATCACAGTCACAAGGTGGGCGGTCGGGATAGCCTTATGTCGGCAAGGTGGTGTAGTTATGTATGCGGGGAAAGCAATGGTCGCTTGTGGAGGAGAAGTACCCTAAACTAGAGAAATACGTGCTGAGCTCTAAAATCCCTAGTGGATAAATGTGGCCACTATTTTTCCAACTCGAAATCACGGTGTACATGAAACAAAATCCTTTACAGCTTCTCTCAAACAAAAGCCACAAGAAAGCAAAGTTGCATAAGTGGGTTGTTATCTTTGCGAGGAATATCGCTTGGAAGTGAAGGTTTATGATGGTGCGAGACCCAAGTAAGTATATACCATATGCATTTTATAATTATGATTTAGAAGAGAAAGAGGAGGCGAGAGCAGGTGCACATTGATGTGGAGGATAATATAGAATCATCGTCCATTTTCAGTCAACTTGGATAGAACAAATCAGTCGAACTATTTGTTGGCCTTTGATCATGGATGCGAGATCATAATATACTTGAGGGATCAAGAGTTGCCTAAATATAAGTCTCCTAAAGCATATCTTGTGTCGGAAAACAATGGATGGAATATTGCCGATGTCTCGATGAAGAAGAGAGGTGTAGCAATGGCTCATTGCCATGAAGGCATTTGTGGAGGCCATATGGCAGGAAGAATGACAGCAAAGAAAGTGCTTAGGGCTGATTACTTCTGGCCAACTTTACATCGAGATTGCCAAGAATACGTTAAGCATTGCCATGCATGTCAAGCTTTTGCAGCAGCAAAGTTCTATCCAGGTGAGTTGGTCCCTATAGATACAGATGGCCCATTTCAAATGTGGGGGCTGGATTATATAGGACCCATTGACCCACAATCTTCAGCGCAACATGAATATATTTTGGTTGCGACAGATCTATTTACCAAGTGGGCAGTGGCAGTTCCCCTTAGGAGGGCCACGACAGAGAATACAGCTGGATTTATCTTTACACATCTGTGTTGTAGGTTTGGTATACCCAGAAAAATTCTGACGGACAGGGGTACACACTTCATAACAGCGTAATTATGGAACTTGTGGCGAAGTTACATATAAAGCATCTGAAAAGCTCCTCCTATTATCCGGAAGGTAATGGGCAAGCTGAATCTAGTAACAAAGTATTGATACGAATATTGAAGAAGACAGTGAAAGAGAAATGAAATGAAATGAAATGTTGTATTTATTACGTCTGTAGACCACCAGGTCTATGAGACAATCAATGTACATATTCAACGTTATAAAAGATATCCTCTAATGCATCTTCTGACAAGAATGCATTAGACTCTTCCCATCTCTCATCATGTATAACATTACAATCTTTAATACTCATTAACTGTTCTCTCTGTATCAATATTTCCTTCAAGTATTTCCCAATGTGATGTCCAGGCATATCAAAGAATTCCAGCAAGGAGTTTGAATGGATACTGTACTTATCTCGAATCCCTGAGTATGACGGGCACCTTACGATGACATGTAATTCATCTTCTACTTCTCCCATATTGCATACTTTGCAAAATCTCAATTCATGGGGAATATTACTCCAACGTCCTACTTCAACCCCAAGCCTATGGGAGCTAAGCCGCATCCACTTATCATCATGCAATGCGGCGCCAAAAGACACACCTTCCTTGAGGTATTTGGCATCTTGGAGAGTGGGATTTATATCTTGTCTATAGAAATGTTTTTTGTCTCGGGACTCTCGGCTTCTTCTAATGAGGTGCTCATGCACCCACTCTCTTAGATTGCCCTTATTCTCCATTATACCATGAATGTCCATCTCCCACTTCCTCATCCATTCCCTAATATCGAGTACCATCCCTTGTCTCTTGTTTATTCTAATGCTAGCCTTGGTAAGCTATCTTACGGCATATCAAGTAGCAACTTAGAGAGATATGTAAAGCGTTCGCATAAGGCTTGACCTCTAGTGGCATCATGCCACACTCTACAAGCGACATATCATATGGAGTTTGAGCTTTAGTACCCAATTGTTCTCAAGAACTTCTTACGCACTTTCTCAACCTTTTTCGAGGATTCTCTGAGATAATCCGGCCCCCATACTTCACACCCATAGAGCAAAAAGCTGTTTGGACCAGCACTTTCGATATAATGTACGCTTGGGGCTAAAGTCCCATATTTACGCTTTTCCACTTTTACGCTGCATGCTATATAATAATGCTTTCGGGCCTCCATTTACTCTATGCTCAACAGCCAGAGTTCGGCTATGCCCCTTGTCCACATGTATCCCTAGATACTTATATGAGGTGACAATTTCCACAGGTTCTCCATGATAGAGGAATTTAAGATGATCTACTTTATTTGTCCCAAATACCATCATCTTAGTCTTTGACATATTTACCCTCATACTTTTCTGTTCACAGAAATGTGCCAGCGCATCTAAATGCTTCTGCATGCCTTCCACTGAACGGGAAAGAAGAACAACATCATCAGCGTATAAGAGCAACAGAACCATGCATCTAAACAATGGAGTCCCCTCCCCGCCATATTCGGACATCCAAGCCTATAGTTGGTCTATGAATAGGCCAAATAGTGTGGGCGATAATGGGCACCCTTGCTTCACTCCAATATTGCTTTCTACCACATCTGCGCATTGCTCAATGTAGGGGGATGATAGCTGTACCAAAACTTTATCATAAAGTATCTTCACTGCATGTCTAAGCTCAATTGGTACCCCTAGGGCCTCCATTCTCTCCCATAAATTACTACGAGATACCGTGTCAAATGCCTTAGCATAATCAACGAAAAGAGCATAAAGGGGTTTTTTCTTACCCTTAACCGAATCAACCATAGCTCGCAAAGTAACCAAATGATCAACTGTAGATCTTTTTGGTCTAAAGCCTGACTGTCCAATGGCTCTAACATTATGTTTTTCAGCCCGGTGCTCAATTTACAATTGACATAGCGACAAATAATTTGGCATATAAACTACTAACGAGAATCATTCGGTAATTTCGGAATCATTCTCATCTCGGCTTTATGCAAGGGGATAACTCTGTTCATTTGCCAAGTCGCGAGAAAATCCTTTGCAAAACATTATTAAATAATGACAACAATGCAACATGTATTGAGTTACGCCCATTTGAACATTTCAGCTACCGGCCCAATTGAATCGGCCGCTTTTCCGTTGGCAAGATGACTTAACCCTTCTTCTAAGTCTTCCAAATCAAAGCACCGGTCTACATCACGTAAGTCAATATTACCGACATTGGCCTCGGCATGTGATCGGCTTATGCACTTGGCTTACTAAAGCCATGGTTTCGGTCGGTCTCTGCTTCATCTTAGGCTTAAGCTCATTCGAATTTTTGGGATCTGCTATAGTGTCGCGGATCAGCTCTGCTTTGTCTCGATACACATACTTTTTCTTTTTTTTTTTTTTTTTTTTGATTTCGTGAGTGCAAAATATTCTTTCTTTAATCTCTGTCTATCTTCCCCTTGCACCTTAAATGCCTCTCTTTTTGCTCTACAAGGCGCATCAAACCAACTATTGCATGGCAACCCCTTCATCTTCTGCGTGAGACAAAACAATCGGTGGCAACATCTAGAACTAACTCGCAATCTTGTCACTTAATTTACCCGGTGTCATTTGGGCCAATTTGTTGTGGAGGCTCTTGCCTCACACTTCTTCATATAGCTTTCCACTTTATGATATTTCATACGAATCTGCGAGGCTTAGAGACACTGCGCGTGCTGGTGGCATGTGTAGTTCTTGGTGCTTAACACAAGCTGTTATCGGTGTATGATCACGAGATCTTTTCCATCTCTTCCCCTATAGACATATGTAACACGATTACGCAAACCGGGATGTAGTAAGAGCGAGATCAACAACACTTGCATTTACGCATGTGCACTTACAATGCACGGAAACCTCGTGTGCCATTATAAACCAATAAATCAAGCCCATTTGCACATATTAAGCACATGGTTGCCTTGGGGTATAGGCCATCGTATTCTATCTGCCGTGGTTCTACTCCATCCTTCTGGGATACTTCCTTATCATCAAGCATCTCAGCGGGATCCCCTTCCATGCTAGTGATAGCTGCTTGTTTGGTCGCTTAATGCGCCCGTTGAAATCTCTAATAAGAGAACATCACCATCGGCGACAATGAAAGCACATCTGTTCTAAGCTAAAAAAGGGTCATCCGATCCGGGTGGTACGAGTCATAACCGGTGATTCTCTCGGCGGAAAACAACATCCGCCACAAAGATCTTACCTTTCTCGGCCTTGTAACTCCACCCGGATATCTTTGCAATGAGCCTCTTTCATTCATTATTTTCACGGGTGTTTCATGTCCGACCTTACATAGCATGCAATCCCGCCATGTCCTTTTTAGGCCCGGCCTTTATTGTGCCAAACGGGGCATAGCGGTGTAAACCCATGTATAATACGGTAAGCCTTTTTCTTCATTTTCACAAGTTTCTAAGAAGAACAAAACATCTACATTTGAAAATAGATCATCTACTACATCTATTTTATATTGACTAATAGAATTTATGTTCCAACACATTATCCTAGTGGTCTCAAATACCTATGCATTTTCTGGATTTTCCACCATGACCTTCCCCCGTCGCCAGTACGCTTTTTTCCCCTCTTGACTTGCTTCCTTGAGGATCTGCACCTGTTCCTTGTACTCTTGAAACTGGTTCTTAGTAAGATCATCATTGATCCAGATCTTCTTTCCCTTGAGCATGGTCTTCTTTTTCAGTATATTAATCTTGTCTTCCTTTGATCTGAATTTGACAATAATGTGACGATCCCTATCAGTTTGCTTGCCAATCCGAAATGCATCTGTAATGCCTGAATCTATCACCGCCAGTTCATTTTCACAAAAAGCCTGAACAATGTCTTTGGTATTTTAATCGCCCTTGCACATATTATCAGCATGTATTCTGCAGGGCTGATGGGACCAGCCCTATTCTTTGGGGCATAATGTTGACGCCCATAGGTGTCAACATAGTTCTTGTTGCAATTGTTATTATCTGCTCAGAACACATCAGTCTATATGTGTAACAGCATTCACAAACTTCCCGGGGTAAAACAGTGGCTTTTCGAGGTTCAAGATGCAATAGATGTTCCCAAACTTGCTGCCCATATTGAAGCAATCAACAAATCTGCTAATGTTATTGAACACCAACAGGAGTTGTGAACATATTGAAAATGTGAACATATTGGTTTTGATACGAGGTCAGTTGTGCTGAGGATACGCCAAGTTGAACGTTGCAGGGATGCCAAGTTGAGGTAACTATGTAGTCACAATTTGGAGTTAGCAATGGGTAATAAAAAATGAGGTTGTAGATTTACTTATTGATCCATGTTGAATAGATTCCCTTGATTTTTCCTCCATTGGTCATGTTTATTTTGCCTTGACATTTCATAGCCTCTCCTTGCCAAATTCCCAAGTATCTTGGATTAAATGGAATTCTTTGAATCAAACATATCCTTGTCGCTCAAATTCTTGTTTTCTACTCTATCAAAACCTTGCCTAGACTGCTTTAACATGAGTGCACAGTGATCATATGAATCTGTACCTTGTCCATTTTTATCAATCATGTGCCCACTCCGAAAAAAGGAAAAATAGATTGAGATACTATGACCTTTGGCCAGTGCAAATATTTTGGGGCACAGTCTCTGTTCATTTCAAATGTATCGCTATCCAATGGCCAGTGCAAACATTTTGGGGCACAGTCTCTCTGTTCATTTCAAATGTATCGCTATCCAATGGGCCTATCCCCCTCAAAAAGCTTAATGGGCAAACGTTATGATCTGGCCAAGGACAACATGGGGCAAGCATCATTTCATTTCAAAAGACATATATATCTGAGACAGTCCCGTATCTTCCTAAAAAAAGAACATCTGAGAAGCAATATTTCCCATATTTCCCTTATTTTCCAATTTTTTCCTTCCCAAGGTCACCTCTCGAAATAATTTCTCCCTTAGCCTTGTCTTCCTAGTCTATTGGCCTATGTTTTTTTTCCTTTGTTTTTTTTCCCTACTCTATTGGCATGGATCGTGAGTGAACTATAACCTAATCTGTTGCTGAAACCAAATATGAAAAAAAAGACCACAATGGCATGCCCGAGGCTTGATGCGGTGATTTCCAGCAGTGGAGGAAGATTGGAGATGCTTGCGGCACCGTTTCCTATGATTCTGGCGATGCCCAAGGCTTGGAAGATCAAAAACGAAATAGGCATCAATAGATGCACGGCTCCAGGAAGAAAACGATCCAGTGAGTGCAGTCATTGTTTAAAATAAGTTCAATTTTATTTTTTGTGCAAATAATAGATTCTGAGCTGATATATGGAACGATCCGGTCATTGGGAAATCATGCATTGCATAGTTAAGGGAGATCATTGAATTTGGTGAAATTGGAGACATTATTTGGAGCAATTATGTTATGATCAGGAGAGCTACAGATTATGGTTGTGTAACAGACTTGACTTGCTATGTTATTTGGTACAAATGAGAATTTAAACAGTTGAATCTAAGCAGGTGGATATCAAGGAAGAGCATAACATATGCATACATGTTATTCAAATGGGATGCATGTATTGAATATGAATATGTCAAAATGATTTTGACGGTTGTATTTAAGGCGGTGCGACTCTGATTTGTTGGAATGCAATTCGAACATAGCATTGCTAGATTTATCCGAACATCTATTATTGTGAGATGATCATAAATGAATAAGAAAAGCCACCTTTCTGGTTTGGAAAGTTGCTTATATTGTAGCCTTGTTTTGATTGTATTTTACTTTTAGTGAAGTAAGAGAAAGGAAGCTTGTTTGTGCTTGTTGTCTTTGTGAGCAAATCTTCTCAAGAGAAATAGATAAATCTATGGTAGAAGATTGCCATAAGAAACAAGAGTTTGCTTTAATTTGCGTTCTTGTGTGCACGCTATAAACTATAAATTCGGCATTTTTACACAAGCTGATTTAACGAGTAGTACATAAGTATTTGTATGCACGGGTTTATTCTTTGTGTTGATCTGGAATTAAAGCGTATTTGCTACTATATTAGTTCTCGGACTCTACAGTTGATGCATTGCAAATCCAAGTAAGAAGTGATCGCTTTAATCGTAAAGGCTGTGGCATGCTATAAACTATAAGTTCTGGCCGCCTTTGGGTTGGGCGAGTAAGATAAGTGACTGTTTTACTTAAGTCTTTGCATGCACAAACCTATTGCTGTTTTTCTCATCTGGATATAGACATGTCTACTTCTGCTTCAGTTACATACATCATATTTGTAGGTTCTGGCATGTATAGACTTATTGCTGATTTATCATCTGGATATATATACAGGTTGGGCAATAAAATAGTTGACAGTATTACCTAAGTCCTTGCATGCATAGACTTATTGCTGATTTATCATCTGGATATAAACGTATTTGTATTTGCTACTGCTTCAATTCACATACTATCTTATTTGACGTTAAACGTATTGTGATCTAAACTAAAATTGTCTAGATTGTTGGTGTACTGCTCCACATACATCAACACCCCATGTGACTTTGATATCATTAATATGATGTAAGTATATTAAGATATACAATTTGCATCACTACTGTAAATAAAGCACACCTGCTGCTACAAACCTCTTCAAACATTGATGACATAAAAACCTTATGGGATGATCCTTGGGTTGCCCCTAGGGGGCAAGCCCTTGTTTATAATGGGTTTATGGCATATTTCAAGTATATGCCCGGTATATATCAATGGCTGCTCCAAACTTGCTATAGGGTGTAAATTGGCGTTAAGCATTTGTTGTTGGGCGACCACTTTGGAAAGGAAGGAGAGAACACGTGCTTGGCGGCCGGACGGAAGGTTGTTGGGTTAACTTTTGTGCTTGGCGGCGGAAGGAGAGAAAATGAAGGTTTAGTTTGAATAGGGGAAATAATTCAGAATAATCACCATCACCATGCCGCTCATTTTGATACAATCCTTGATGGATGGTAGAGGCCGGTAGCGATTTCATCTTAGGAGAACTCGAGGTTTGAACATGTTTGCATAAATTAAATTCGTTTTCTGAGATGAAGCTTGGGTTTTACTATGTTTCGTAATCACGGCACATGTGGGACGAGAATGGAGAAAATGAAGTAGGCCGAGATAAAATGCTTCTTCAACTTGAGCAGGGAATGCTTGGAAGTATTGTCGGAAGGTAAATAGTGCTAGCCATACTAGAGCTTGCCTTTGCCAAGCTCTTCAGAGTCCAAGCCAAATTTGCAAAGCTTTTCACCTCACTAGGTTATCACCTGTTCGTCTAAGAGTAATACTTCTTCCCTCTTCTCTTCATGCAATTTGAATGGTCCGTGCCGGACCTATCAGTGTCATTGCTGATCGTCGTCTTTATTGGCTTTGAGTTTTCTAGACTTGGATGCTCACTGAGTAACAATTTTGAAGAAATCCTTTCCCAATTCATTGGATAATTCATGGACATTATTCACATATTTAAGGACTTTGTATAGCGTTGGCTCGGCGGTCTACTTAAAAGTTAGTTGCTACAATAGAAATAGTCTTAAAGCTCAAACTATATCACTCAAAAATGTCAAAACAGGGGGCACCTTCTCTTTCATGAGACCTTGGAGCTAAACTTTGTATTTTTAGGAGTTTTCTAGAAGACAAATCATGTTCTCTTGATTTACGATCTGACTTTTCATCATGAAATTCTATGATATCAAAGATTTCTGCAGAATAATCACCATCACCATGCCACTCATTTTTTATACAATTGCATATGGTAGAGGCCAAGCGGCAGTTCCATCTTAGGAGAACTTCGAGGTTTGAACATGTTCGCACAATGGAGAACTTCAGGTTTGAACATGTTCGCACAGATTAAATTCGTTTTTGCAGTATGAAGGTTGGTTTTTACTATGTTTTTATAATGCAACATATATGGGACGAGAATGGAAAAAATGAAGTCGGCCGAGATAAAATGCTTCTTCAACTTGAACAGGAATGCTTGGAAGT
Source organism: Isoetes taiwanensis (assembly GCA_021234155.1). Lineage (NCBI taxonomy): Eukaryota > Viridiplantae > Streptophyta > Lycopodiopsida > Isoetales > Isoetaceae > Isoetes > Isoetes taiwanensis. The sequence goes on from JAJEKV010000051.1 coordinate 5,175,566, forward strand.
ATTGTCTCAAGGTAGATAGTGCTACATACTAGAGCTCGCCTTTGCCAAGCTCTTGCAGACTCCGAAGCCAAATTTGCAAAGCTTTTGACTTCACTAGGTGATCACCCTGTTCGTGTAAGAGTAATACTTCTTCTCTCTTCTCTTCATGCAATTTGAATGGTCCGTGCCAGCCTGTCCAGAGTGTCATTGCTGATGCTTCTGCATTAGCTTTCTTCGGACTTTTCTAGACTTGGATGCTCCTGCGTAACAATTTTGAAGAAATCCTTTCCCAATTCCGTGGATAATCCATGGACAGTATTCACATATTTAAGGACTTTGTGTAGATGTTGGCTCTGGCAGTCTACTCAAAAGTTAGTTGCTACAATAGAAATAGTCTTAAAGCTCAAACTATATCACCCAGAAAATGTCAAAGCAGGTACGCACCTTCTCTTTCATGAGACCTTGGAGCTAAACTTTGTATTCTTCGAGTTTTCTAGAAGACAAATCATGTTCTCTTGATTTCTGATACAGATCATGAAATTCTGCGGTATCAGAGATTTTGCTAGAAGTTCTAAATTTGAGATTCAACATTTCTGACAGTGCTCCATTTCATTGGCATTCTCGATTTATTATCTTTCATCTCATTCTGTTGTAAGATTTCTTATACACTTTGCATCCTGTGCATTTCATAAAGATTGAGTCGGGAATGAAGGTAGATTAAAGGGGAACTTTGTTTCTTACATCAAGCTTTGCTTCATTAACCAACATGAATCATGCAAGGTACATTTATTTCACTCTTCTTATGACTGTTTGCCCATAGCAATCCCTTTTGATTCATGTTGTAACTGTTGCCTTCCACAAAATAACATCATTCTAAGTCAGGAAAATAACCCCTATAAATGCATCCGTTTGTGAAACTGTATATGGAAGCAACAAGTATTCTTTATTTCAAGGTCCATTTTATATGTTTTGTGTGCCTTGTGGGTGGTTGAAATCGGTTGTAACCTTTGGAAAGTTTTACGCGGACATAAATGACATGGATCTTCTAGCCAAAGCAGTAAATTTCACGTATGAAACGGATGTCCACAAATAAAGGTTCGCCAAGATTTGATTGTTGTGGCTTCTTTGTTAGATCGTATTCCAAATCTTCTTTGGATTGAGGAGAACATATGAAGTATGTTTCAAATGTGATAACTCTATCCAGTTTTTTGTTTTACTAAGATACAACTATCTTGTAATAGGTCTTCCAAAATTTGCATGTCTTGTTGCATGATGCCCATGTTACGGAGGATAAGCGGTTTAAGCTCGATAAGGTACAATCACATATTTATTTTAGAACTTAAACGGGTTATCTTAAAAGCAGTATTATGCGGTGTAATGGTTGAGCAATATGTTCGATCAAGCTAGTATCTAGCCTCAAGTTGTTCCTCAAACAAAAATGAAATGAAGGCTACACCTGGTTGGTTTGGAACAAGCGCAAAACAAAGACGCCACTAATTGAATATTCATTCCCCAAAAAAATAGTAAGTGGCATTTATCTTTGTTTTCCCAAGTTGCTTTGTTTGAAATGAAGATTTAACCAAGGGAGTGGCACATGTATTACTGTTGGGTAGAGAGAAGGAAGGTATTCCTGTAGAATTAATCTGAGGCACTAGATGTCGTCTTGAAATTCCTCAATTTGGGTCTCATTCGATCCCCTGAATGTCCATGTCGATTGGTGCAATTGCAATTTGGAAGTACACAAGACAACAGTTAAAAGGTCACTGATATTTTCAGACCTGTACTTTCTTTCAGAAGATGCCATTTCCTTATTGGCAATCTGACTAGAACATGTAAAGTGTGTCTTTTAAATATCAAATTTGCTATACCCATGTTGTGGTTAACGGTAGTCAATGGCCATCATGGTTTAATTCTTCACATCCTTTAATTTGTAATTCTTTGATGCCCGATTATTACTTGAGGGTGAATTGTTCCAAGGAGTGGGAAAACTTTCTTTAGTTGATAAATCAGGTTGACCTTGGCCATGGATAAGGTGTATGAAAAGGGAGGGCTTGTTTCCTTAAAGATGTGCAATCCTTCATTGTTTTCTCCCTTTTTTTAGTGTATATGGGTTTATAGTCCATATGATGGCCTCATACTCCTTGGAGACTTCAATGCGCGCACCGGGGTAGAACAACCCATGAGATTTGATCCCTTGACTGATGATATATTGCAGTTGCGTCCTCCAGAAGGAGCTTGGCCACGGACATCAGATGACAATCAGGTCACGCGCTATGGTCGATAGTTGCTTTTGCTCTGCAGTATTCTTTGACCTGGTAATCTGCAATGGACTGGCACAGTGGCCTTCCACCCGCAAGAGCACTTGTAGGCAGGAAAACCAGGGGGCGGATCTAGTGTGGTGGACTATGTGTTGGTGCATGAGCAGGATATGCATGTCATCAAGCACTTTCAGGTGGGAACAACTAATAGGGATGAAGAGATCGACTCAGACCACTTACCACTTTACTTGAAGTTGGCTTGGCAGGTTGTGCGAACCCCCGGTGCAACAACTCCTCACACGCCTCAGCTGCGATTGGATTATGAACATGCAGGGGCTTATGCCCAGATGCTTATAGATGACCTGGCAGAAATTTTGCAATATCCTACACTAGCAAATGAACACGGGCGGGTGGACCGATGTGCTTAGGGCTGCTGGCGAGAGAGATGCTTTGGGATAAAGCGCGACGGACCTCGGGAACACAACCTTCCCCGTAATCAATGGTTTGATGCAGAGTGCAAGGAACACAAACGCTGGCTCCGCCAAGTCATAGACCCTGCTTTACGCCCACATGCAGTCAGACAGTACCGCATCTTCCTTAAAGCTAAGAAAGCCAGGTACATTGCAGCGCATCAAAGGGAAATGTTTTACCTCGGGCGTCACCCCGGGACTTTACGGCGAAGGGTACTTAGAAAGCCAGTACAGCCCACAGGGAATATCACTCCCGAGTAGTGGAGGCAATACTTGCAACATCTATATGACCCTCAGGGTGCACATGCAGCATTACCCTTGCAAGAAGGCCCGTCTTTGGAAATCGCAGTCGGACGTGGAACAAGGCTTACGATTGTCTTGCCAATGGGAAAGCCCCGGACTTAGAGGGTATGCGAGGCGTAATTGCTTAAGTGGGCGGGCCGTCCATAATACCGGTCTTGACCGCCTTGTTCAACAAGGCATTACAGAAGGCTTCATACCGCAGTGGACCAATAGCGAGTTGTTCCCATCTATAAGGCAGGTGACCCTGCGCCCGAGCCAACCACCGAACAATCATGGTCGGTTCGGTGTTTGCAAAACCGCTGCTTCTTTGGGATTCTCGAACAGCGGTTGACGGCCGGGCAGAGGCAGCAGAGGTGTGGGCCCTCACCCGAGCGGGATTGAACCCAGCACTCAACCATTGACCACATCTTCACGTTGCGAACTCGATTGAAGACGGCGGGGAATCAACGGGATCTATATTGTTGCTTTGTGGATTTTTGCGGCGTTTGACATGTGCCTCGGGGAAAAACTATGGGCAAGGCGCAAATATTTGGGGGTTCTGTAGATTTGCGAGAATGCGATGTAATGAGCTATATGAAAGATGCTCGGGTCGGTTGCAACAGACAAGCCAACCATTTGATAGTAGGGATTCCCCCTCTCCCCAACATTGTTTGGGCTTTACATTGATCAATTGGAGAGCTGGCTTGCTGATAATGGGGGCGATGGAGCTCACCTTATCTATCAGATCATCAGACAGTTAATATATGCTGATGATGTGGACCTCCTAGCTTACACACCAGCAGACATGCAGCGACATCTCGATGCCCTGGACACATTCTGCCAAGCGACTGATATGCGCGTCAACCTGGCCAAGACTAAGGTGGTTTTCATATCATCTTCACGTCAGCCGAGGGTCCCCTCCTTCAGTTACCAAGGCCAGAATGTGGAAGTTGCATCCACATACAAGTATTTGGGAGTGGAGTTTCCTTCTACTATGTACTGGGACACATCCATACGGCTACGAGTGACGGCAGGCTGGAAGGCACTATATGCAATGCAAAACAATAGTCATAGAGCGGAGTTGTACCATCAGTCACACCTGTTCAAGGTCTTAGTAGAGCCTGTCCTTTTATACGGGGTGGAAGTATGGGCCCCAGTAGTATCAATTGCTACTTGGAATGACTTGGAGCAGGTCCAGAAAGCCTTCTTAGTACGAGCACTAGGGGTGAAGTCCACAGTCCCATATCAAATTCTACTGCAAGAGACAGGATTCTTGCCTCTTCAGAGGGCGGCCCTTGATCGCCACATTGTCTATTTTCAGAAGGTGGTCAATATGGACGATGCTCGTCTCCCTAAACTAGCTTATGTCATGGCAATGGGGCCGCAGCGCCTCAAGGCCTGCTGGAGGGAAAAGAGAGCTCAATGGTTGGCTAGATGGAATGTGCAGGAGCACAGGTGCATACATATGCAAACAGAGGCAGATCGCCATAGCTTGAGGCAATATCTTGACGCTTGCTTCCTCAGCAAGCTTTGGGATGCCAATGCCCTTGAACATGTCAAGACAGCACACTATCAGCGCCACATAAATCCCACATTGGAACGAGGCCCGCAATGCTACCTGCGTACCCACTTGCCCATGAAAAGGCGCAGACTCATTGCCTCCATTCGCACAGGGGCACATCATCTTCGAATTGAGACGGGCAGATGGATTGGTGAGCCACGCCAGGACAGGCTCTGTCAATGTTGCCAAATGGGAGTCATTGAGGATGAATCTCATACCCTTCAAAGTTGCCCAGCATATGATCAAATTCGGGTGCGCTATGCTGAGTTGGTCAGGCCTGGCCAGCCATTACATGTGACATTGAGCACAGCATCCGTACGGGTGCTGGGATCATACCTTCAGGAGGTTATGGACATGCGAGATCAGCTATGTCCTCGGGCACACACTTGACATGTATATATATATTGGTGTATACTTGTACAATTTGACATCATTCTTATTACTGCCACGGTTTTTCCCTCGAAAACCCTTCGGGGGGGGGAGGTTTTAACCCGGACAGTAATAAGTTTGCTGCGCTCCTTGTGGGTCCCATAGGCCGATTGGCCTCAGTAGACGATAAAAAATCATTCTCATTCTCATTCTCATTCTGATACAGAGCGGCTCAGGGGAGTGGTTCAAGCCCAACAAGGGTCGACTGGCATAATTATCTGGAACCATTGGGGGGGAAACTATTGTTTTAACAAAGTTTATATTATGGCTGATATCGGGGGACGAACCACCTGTATCAGAAGCCGACATCCTGAAATAACTTGAATCTGTAATTTGGCCTCACGCCTCAGATCAAAAAGGGGATCGGCCAGCTATTCCTGGTCGAAACCTATTTGTAGATTTCCCCTGCCTTTACCTTAGGATAATTCCGGAAGCCTATTTCTAGGAAAAAAGGGCTGCTCTTTCGTTACTATAAATCAGAGTAGAAACACTGGTCTGGAGAATCGATCAAGCCTTGCCATAACTCTGTTCTTGTTTAAAAGCTTTTGCCCAGCCCAACTATCAACTGCCATACCTGTTTGACTATTGCCGTACAAGCCAGAGCCTATGCCAGTTCCTCCTACGGTTATGCCAGTTCCTCCTACGGTTAAGGGAAAAGATCCTTGTTGGTGACAGAATAACGAATTTCTGTGCTTGCTTGAGCCCGGTTGGGTGGATAAGGGAAGCTCTTATCAAGTTGTTTCGGCTCTAAGCCGGTTGTTTAACTCTGAATACTGAATTTTATTTCCTTGTGATTATCTTGTGACTGCAAGTTGAAGCTGTCTGTTATTGCAAACTCGTCAATTGTATCAAGTGGTATCAGAGCCTAGATTCTATTCCCATATCCTGTGCAATGGCCAACCGCTTTAATATCTCTGATCAATAGTACCAGCAGGCATTAAGAACTGCGGATTTTATAGCCAAGCAAATTGCTAATCAAATCGCTCTACCACCGCCTACATCTGAGAAAGATTATCAAACCAAGTTGGAGCAAATAGCTTTGCTTTACGGATTTTTACCTAGCAACTCCCAGCCTCCATTTCCAAATCAACCTCCATCTGTTAATCTGCCGCCGCCTGCGAATTCCCCGCCAAATTCTCCTAATCTAGCTAATGCCTCTGCCAGGATTAAATGGCTGCAAAAAGTGGAGGGTTTGCCGACTTTCTCGGGGGAAAAGAGGAGTCCCCCTACAGTTATGGGATTCTTAGCCGCATGGGAAAGTTTTTTCGAACGAGTTGGAGCCACTGAGTTGCAGAAACTTCAGGCAATGGATAAATATCTTACCGATGTAGCCCGAATTTGGTGGCATGGAAGGAAGAAAATGGTCCCGGTGATTAAGACATGGCAGGAATTTAAAAGAGCCTTCGAAAGCCACAATTTACCTGCAAGTTATTTTGTAGATCTTCGAAGGGAATGGGATATATTCACACAAGGAGAACGAGAATCTGTTTATCAGTACACAAGTAAATTTAACCACTTATCAGTTCAAATGGAAGGTCTCAGCGACAAGGAGTTAACAAGGAAATATATTTCTGGGTTAAGGGATGAATTGTATGCAGAGCTTAGGCTCATTGAACCTCAAACATTGGATGAAGCGGTACGGAAGGCCGAAGCCGCAGAAAGAAAGTTTAATCCCAAGGGAGCCAAATATGACATATGGGAAGGGTATCCTAAGGAAAACAATGGCAAGCGCGACACTGATAAGGCGAACAATAACGGAGCAAAAAGAGTTAGATTCAACGATGATCGTAGAGACTTGAATAATAGGAACAGGGGTACAGAACAACGTATGACTCAGGAACGGGCAAATGCACCAGAAAGAGGTTGTTACATATGTGGTGGACCTCACTTTAAAGCTTCTTGCCCAAAAAGACAGACACCTACAGACAAGCCTCAAACTGAAATTGAAATTCCCAAGAGCAAGGAAGACAAAGGAAAAGTGTTAATGCATACTATTCCAGAAACATCTGACAGTTCTCATGGAAAAGCCGACAAAGCTGCAGCCAGGGAGTTTGAAAGAAGCCGATTAACTATCGGTCATACTATTGGTCATTTATCTTAGTTTGGTTTGAGTTTTAGTAGGTAAGCATAACCATTTGAATGTATGCGAATCTTTTTTTGAATAACATGAAATTTTTATTGCTTCCTAATGGAAGGGAACTATCTTTCTTGTTAGAAAGGGATTTACTTTCTGTCCGAGTAGGGGTGGGAACCTACCCGGAATATCAGAAAGGGCTGGGGATGCCATGACTGTTCAAGTGAGGGACGCCTACTTGATGGATCAGCATGGAGATTTTTCTGTCCAAGCGCGGACCCTGCCTTGGAGGATCAGAAAAAGAACATTCCCATGGAAAGGAGATTGGCCTTAAGAAGGGAAGGACCAACACATCTCTTTTCATGACAAGGTTTTTTTTGATGGAATTTCTTTCAGGGTTAAAGTGCGATCGAGGACGATCGATTGAAAGAAGGGAAGGACTTGATACAGAGCGGCTCGGGGGAGTGGTTCAAGTCCAACAAGGGTCGACTGGCATAATTATCTGGAACCATTGGGGGGGAAACTATTGTTTTAACAAAGTTTATATTATGGCTGATATCGGGGGACGAACCACCTGTATCAGAAGCCGACATCCTGAAATAACTTGAATCTGTAATTTGGCCTCACGCCTCAGATCAAAAAGGGGATCGGCCAGCTATTCCTGGTCGAAACCTATTTGTAGATTTCCCCTGCCTTTACCTTAGGATAATTCCGGAAGCCTATTTCTAGGAAAAAAGGGTGCTCTTCCGTTACTATAAGTCAGAGTAGAAACACTGGTCTGGAGAATCGATCAAGCCTTGCCATAACTCTGTTCTTGCTTAAAAGCTTTCGCCCAGTCCAGCTATCAGCTGCCATACCTGTTTGACTATTGCCGTACAAGCCAGAGCCTATGCCAGTTCCTCCTACGGTTATGCCAGTTCCTCCTATGGTTAAGGGAAAAGATCCTTGTTAGTGACAGAATAACGAATTTCTTGCTTGAGCCCGGTTGGGTGGATAAGGGAAGCTCTTATCAAGTTGTTTCGGCTCTAAGCCGGTTGTTTAACTCTGAATACTGAATTTTATTTCCTTGTGATTATCTTGTGACTGCAAGTTGAGGCTGTCTGTTATTGCAAACTCGTCAATTGTATCATCTTCCACAACAGCACATTTCCTCAAAGATCTGCATGCATCCTCATAGGAAAAGCAAAAGCAAGTGAACTCTGATTCTAAGTGTTTGAATATCATAAAAATGTTACAACTTCTGCATTATAACCATGGTGCCCATATGCTGCAACTGTTATAGTCCATGAATCAAGTCCTAGTTGTGCATGTGGCCAAAAGGCCTCTTATCTCTTCTAGGCTGCTGCATTTCGTCTGGGGATCAAAGCACTTCCCATAATGGAGTCAAGATTTTTCTAACCTTGATATGTGATGGAGTTATTGATATGTATTTAAAGACTTGCAAGTTATGTAAATATCATATGGCGGAAGGGTGCAACATTTCGATTAGGAACAAGTTATAAAGTGTCCAACATTTTGATTCGAAACAAGTTACGGAAAGGTGCAGCATTTTAAGCGTGAGTCTTTATTGCTGCGTGGTTATATAGTTTTTTATGATATAATCTTTGTCCTTGGCTTTGCCTGATGAAAGGTTACAAAAAGATTACTGATGTTCATAATTTTATCATTGCAGTTTATGAATGCTTTTCTCAGATTCTGAAAATTCAACTGCCCATTGAATCAGATTCTGAAAAACTAGAAATATACCTGCAGAAATGGCAGCACACAAGGATCATATGCTGGCAAAAACATAGGGATTGATTTAAGATACAGAAGCTGAACTTTGTATAAGGATGGACTATTAGTCAAAGAGTTGGATTATTCAGAACTATAAAACATAATACACTCCACAACATCACGTTTTTGCCAGCTTGAAGTCCAAATCAAACCAAATGGTTGCTCTCATTGTAAATACCAAGTATGGCCAAACAGATAGATGCTCTCAATTGCTTAAAAACTTGACAATTATACGGTTACATGAACAGTGCTTGCTCTTGAATTTCTATGCTTTAAAATATTCCACAACAAATTGTGATACATAACATGGAGAAGAATACTTAAAACATATGTTTGAAGGCATTGCCATGTAACGTTTCCTTTTGTTGCTTCCTTATGCTCTTCACATAGAGAAACACATCATTTACATATTCACTTCCTTATGCTCTTCACGTAAAGAAACAAATCATTTACGGGTTTCCAACTAATCCCCAGGCACTATTACTAGTAATAGTATAATACTTTGACCATGCATGTCTCTTAGTTCGAATCTGGATTGATTGCTTCCTATGGATCTGATTTGGAAAATATTGCATCTTCTTATTTTTTTTTTATTTTTTTATAGGCAGAGTTTTGGGTTTTGAGAATAATTATTGTTAAATATCAGGTACGTGAATAATGGTTATATTCTATTTATTGCAAATGGTGCATAGTAATGCATAACATTTTGTAACCTGGGCCAGGGTATCTTATTCTAAATTGGAAGTTCATATGCTGGCAGCGATTGCAACTGTGTCATCATCGTAGAGATTCGCTAGAACAATGTGTTAGCAGTTGAGAAGAGTGGGTACTTCTATAAATGGCATTGTTATTCTTTGTAGGGAAATATTATGTGCACATTTTGTTACGGCCTTGCATAGGCATTTTTTCGGTCATAACAAATGCACTGTTTAAAGTGCTTAGATTCTGACATCAACTATTGACATGGGAGATGAGACACAAGGTCAGCCTATCCAGAAAGCCAAAGTATTACTTGTTCCATAAGTTAGCCTTGATAATCCTTGCATTACTATATGCTATAGTTAATACTAAAGTTTCTCTTTTCCAGATAGAGATCGTACTTGTAAAATTCAACCAGTTTGATGACCTGATGGAGGCAGCTGCTGCTGAAGAAAATGGCATGTCTGAACATGGAGAATAACTGCATAGTTTGTATTCTATATGTATTTGTAGTAACATTCATTTTCTTGTATCATTTTTTGGCCAAAAGCTTCAATCATGTTATTCCAACTGAAACAGTAAAAGTCGTAAATAAGCTGTATTAATCATAAGTTGAAAGCTCAAGTTATATTGAGATTGTTCCCCTAAGGATAGCAGTCCTGCAAACTGTATTTTTGTCTGGTTTATTTTCGTACTAATACAAGAGAGAAGGCACTAGAGGCTTCTTCTAAAACCATCTTTCACTTCTACATTATGTTGTTAAGGAATAGAATAGAATAGAATAGAATAGAATAGAATAGAATAGTTTTTTAAGGTGTGTGCTAACTTATCCTTGCTGCAAGCCAAATATATCATTAGAATGCATGCTCAGTCTATTCTGTCTCATCTTCAGAATGCATGTTTAGGTTGTTATGTCGCATCTTCTGCCTCTTGCTAGTAACTTTAACTTCTCCTTCCTAATTTCATAATCATTCTTACGAATTTTAGCATTTACATATTCTATCAAAAGTATGAATTTATAAGAGTTTACATATTCTATCACCCAAAAAAAACACCCGACGTGAAACAACAAAATAGAAACTATAAAAACACTCCCTCGGGCCACCGAAGGGCAACCCCTCGTGCGCAGCACCTTGTTTGTTATTGGACACTTTATAGAATACCAGAATATTTGCAATAATATTGAGTATGCTCAGGTCAACTATTTCTCTGGCAACAAAGAAAACACCTTGCAAGGATTTTATCTTTTGTTTAGGGTAGTTTCATCTCCTTGCTCATAAGATTGAACACTTGGCAATGACCTCACCAACATAAATCATCCATCCATTTGCACACTTCGGTCTCACAACAATAAAAACTTTATTTTTTCAATATGTACGATATTTCCACTAAGATCATATTCAAGGTATTTCTACTAAGACAATGCCTGTTATGCAATACACCATCATACACTTCCACTCTTACATACTCCATCCTCATAGTCAATAATAGTCTCATGTTCTGTCAACCTTTTATGTCTTTAAGGTATCTAACTATGTTCATGATTGTGGCTTAGAATTTTGTCTGAAGAATAATATAAGCATTGAAGACTCCATTGGCTCTTTGCAATCCACACTGCTCCTAACAAATAGATAGAATCATTGTGAGATTGAATATAAACCCATGAAAGCATAATCTAAATCAAGTTATTTGACATGCCAATTTCAGATATGATCAAAGTATGAACTTACAAATACAAGGCTATAAATTCTCAGTATGTAGCTAATAATTTTTGAAAAGATGCTCCTTCTGAAATACTTTGTTTTCTGCAAGTTGACGTTATGATTTTATCATCACCACATACTTTTGGGGAAGAAATTTTGAAAAAATGACTAAGAAATAGCATTACCAAATTGACAAAGAGAAAGACCAAATGACCAAGAAACAACTTTATTTAAATATAGAAAACCATGAAACCTTAAGGTCCCCAGCAACATAAATGCACCAAACAGCCGCAAAGCAAGAGGTTATGTGATTAGCATCATTTGCAGATGGTTGAAATCGTTTATAAGCTTTGCATATAAGGTTGACTGATGTGGCTGACCTAGCCCTCTGATAATAAAGTTTAATGGCATAGTGATTATTAACCTTTTCTATTAATGCTTATAAGTCATAGCGATTATTAACTCTTTCTATTAATGCTCATAAATAACACGGAAATAAATTAAAAGAGGAGACTAATCCAAATACCTCTTTGGGATCTTGCCATAAGTCATGGGCACAATGACCAAATACTGTTTTGCATCCATAATTGTTTTTTTGTAGAACCACCTTAGACTCTTGAACACTAACACAAATGTAGCAAGCAAACATTAAAGATGAGAAATTAGAGCTTGAAGATTCAATAAACATTCTTGGTAGCAATGTGAAAAGGGATGTAGCCCCTATGCATATCTTATCAGCTGGAATAACATGAAGACAGAATTTACTCAAGCCTTTAAATGAGGCATTGGCAGATAAAGATGATAATCCAGCATCCTTTCCAAGAAGTCATATAATAGACAATATGTTATAGAATGTTGGGCAACATTAGATTTGTGAGCATGTCAAAATAGAAAAATTATCAACTATGTCGATTACTAAGGGTATATTATTGATGAGTTGACAGAACTTTATGCTTGGAATAGGTGGTTCTGATGTAATATATCAGATCATCTACTGTTGCTTACTTCAGCACTGATAACTATTTCTAATGTGTGTTTGCTACTTCTTATTTGCTGGAAGTTAGATATAACTTTAGTCATTCTATGCTCGCTCCTATATTAGTGAACTTTAGAAACCTATTCTAAAATGTCGTCATTACTGGCAGTGTATTGTTGGAGAGGTTGTATCGTATTCCAGTGTGTTAGTAAATCCAAAATCATTGCCAAAATCACTGCACAACTGCCCTCATCTAGCATATTATACATCAGGAGGAGCTAAAAATGTCTGGATATGTTTAGCCTGGCTGACAGCATTGTCATGACTAATAATATAAAGAGCAATAACATAAGAACAAAAAATCTTACAACTGACAAGAGCGTATATGTTTTCAATAGAAAACCAACTGGCACATGTGAATTGTAGTGGGTGCAATATGATGCTTATGTATGCTTATGGAGTGCAATCTGTGAAGTGTCCCACTTTTACTTTGTAATGACCATTCGTGCATGTTATGCATCTATAAAGTGGGCACGAGTGTTTTTAACATTTTACATAAAGACCATGGGTGTTGAACAGATGAATAGTGCCAATGCAAATGCCATCATTTCATGCAGCCTCTGTAGTTTGTATGTTTTAAATGTAGTTTGAGCTATTACAATCCTCGTCTTTCGCAACGACAATCTAATTTTGTGCTACAACCTGCTGGAGGCCTCAACCTTAGACTGCGTATGATGAAAACTTGTTGACTATTGATGAAAGTGGAAAGCTAGTAAGGTTAGTCAAGGATGCTAGGCAATAAAGTAGGATTGTAGATAGAGTGAAGAGAATAGGAAGAATGGTCAAATACAATGAAAACATGATGTTCATGAAGGGGGTAATCTTTCATTCGCTAGGCCAAACTGACTTTAACTTGATTTGTCACCATCAATGGTGTAGATTGTCAACCAAATTGCATATCAGAATAACCATGTCAGCATCAAGTCATAGCTTGACAATTGTATTTTGACATGCCCTTATCATATTGGTATTTCATCTTTGGAATATCTTATCCTTAACCTGAACAGATCCATGCATACATTTGGGAAAGTCCAGTGAAATATTCTATGTCAGTTTTACAATTTTAAGGGCATTTGCAACTTGAGTTGTTGGTAATAAAAGGGAGGGATGTGACAAAATATCTATGTACCTCATTCAAAGCTTCTCCTTTATGGGCTACGCTAGATCAAAAGCACTCCAGTATCAATCAATTATGGCATATTCTGTGCATGAGTACAACATGTCCTCTGCAATTCTAAAGTTTACTCCCTACTTGTAGTCATGTCTAGAAAAAAAACTTTGATCATGGCATTAGTGCAGTACCTTATTGTGCTCAGTTCCTTTGCTCTTGCAGTGGATAAGGACAATTAGTATTTCTTCATCAAGTCCAGTTTGAGCCTGCACATAGTTCAAGTCTCAACCTGCACAAATTATGGAAGTTCAAAACATCAGTTGAGGAAAGTAATAAAGCACTTATCAACTTCATAGTAATGGCTTATTATTACTTCTAGTACATTGCAACAGTGAAGAGAGATTGATATTTTAACTGGAGCATAAGAACTCTCCAGTTGTTAGCTTGAGATGATTTATCAGTGACAGACATGTTAAGCGAAAGTCTGGCCTATAGATACTGACATCATTATCAAGTGCAATATGTCTGCATGTTCAAATTGCCAATTTAAGAGTAAACCCACATGCACATCAATAATGTTTTGGAGTTCGTCTGAAGCTTCTACAACTTCATTATTCGCATTGCTTTCCATTGCAACCATCTATAGTCTTAAGATCTTATATTCCTCGTATTCCTCGTATTCCTCGTTACAAAATAAACTTCCTTGTGCAAATTTGTAGATCATTTACAAATATAAAGAAGTTGAACGCCAATGTAGAGCTAAGAGTTTCCAGTGAAAAATTTGGAATCAGAGAGAAGTTTTTCGATAAACAGATGTACCCTTGTCTCTTGCTATACATTTCACTCATGCACGATCGGATTCATATGCAGAGTTGAGTTTCATGCTTCCCACCAGCAAATCGATGCGTCTATGCATCTGTGTTCCAATTCGCCCTTGAGCTCAAAATGGAGGATGGGAGACATGTCAGTTTGGACTGAATAAGTTTTGATATGAAAAATACAAATATCATTCCAAGTGCAGACATCACCAAACAATCCTATAAACAGGACAGTTTGAACATAAATGCATGCCATAGTTAATGCCATGGAATCTAGGTGCCCCCTTTACTGCTCTTTCAACAAAAAGAGCATGGGGTACCTAAAATTATCCTATTTCAATAGTCGTGGCTTAGCCTATACAAGATCAATGCAACTGGTCCAGATTTCAATAGTCGTCCATGAGTTACTGCTCTTCAATTGCTCAACAAATAGTAGACATCCTGTATATGGCATGACTAGAGTGCAGAGATGTATGGTAAATGATGCTTGTCATCTTATGGAATTACAGAAAATTAATTTCTGTAGTACCGTCAATGTCAACTTTCACCAATATAAGCACACATACATGAGGCTATAATATGGTAGTCAATGTAATTATTACTATGTAGATGAACTTGTAGCTTTTCACGCATGCTTAGGAAGTGCAAAAATAATTGTCTTCTGATGTAGCATGTCCCAGGTCCTAATGGTGGACCAAATCTTCCTCATCAAGGTAACTAATCTTTGCATAACAAATCATGGTTTAGAAATAATTATCCTAAAAAATTATACCTATACAATGCTCAGAACATTCAATCCGCACAGAGGTATATAGCTAGGCTACATGCACAGATTAACATTCAATCTGCACAGAGGTATATAACTAGGCTACATGCACAAAAGATAGAGGCTTTCGATTTGATTGTTTAAATGTCTGCATGTATCTTCAAAAACTGAGCATTACCGAATTTACCTGCCATCCCAAGTTGCTCTCTCTGAGGCAAATTAGAAAGTAATGATCTGCTTTCAAATGGATGGTTTATTGTTCAAAGGATCAGAGTTTTCACTACTGGAATGCTGAGTAAATGTAACAATGTGTGCTAGTTCTAGCCTTCTATATTTAATAGTTTTCGCTGGTTCTAGTACCATCTGGAAGATAACATAAGCTATCATGTTGCGATATCATAGTTATTATCTCTAAAAGCTTTGGAAATAGTTTTTCTGGATAAGTCCCAGGCTATTGGACTTAGTAAATAGATTAACATGCTTGCTTATACTGGACTCTTTATTTGAAAAAGCTTTTTTTTTAAGCAGCATGGTAAAAGTAGACAGGATATTGTTGTAGCTCCTCAGTCTGGTTGTCATTTTTGCAGAAATCTGAAGACATTGTTAAAACCATCAAATCTTCATGTACATGAGCCCATCAAAGAGAACATCAGATGCCAATGTTATAGAGGCAAAATGATTTAATAAATGCTCCTGGATAAGCATGTAATAAATCTTAGGTCTGGTAGTAGTAAAATGCAATGCTCATTCATCCAAAGATGGAGGGTCAGTGGTTCTACTCTAATTACAAACTGCTTATTTTGATAATACAGAAGGAACGGTATTGTGAATTGTCGTGTTTTAATTTGGGCTGGAACAATTGTGTTTATTTGATTAGCAGTTTTAAGAAGCTCTAACCCATTACCCATATTCCATCAATTTGTGATTGCTTCAATAATTTAACATAAGTATTGAGCAACAAGTTTGCATTTATGCATATGATCAGAAACGCTTGTAGATTATATTCAGGTAATGCCATTAGACCTTACAAATGCATCCACGTTGGAGCATAAATTTTTGCCACAACTGGTCAAAGCCATCTAACCTGAAAGTTCTTATTTTTCAAACATCATCACAAGCACCTATAATGCAAGTAGCCAACGAGTCAAAATAACACTCTAACTACTGCTAGGGTAACACTCGATAATCTAAGCACGTTTGCAGTGAACATTAATTATATGCTGAATATTAAAATAATGCTTTTCCACGCAAATACACTTGGTTCAGACAATTTTATGGCACTGCCATTTAGGCACATTTGAGTAACTCATGGTGCTTCGGGCACAATCACTTTTAGAACAAAACAACAAGTAGCATTTACACTGAACATCTCACTTCCATTTTGTATGGATTGCAGCAGGGGATAAATTCTTATCTAATCTAAACATATATAAAGCAGTTGGGTTTTTTGTTTGAACCTAATATTTTTTCGCTAAGAAAAGATGTGAGCATGCCACCTCTCCTTTAAAAAATATAAAACTATAAAACTATAAATCAAACGTGTGCGTGACGTCATCATGCAATCCGAGCTTCGAAAAGGCAAGTGTGCGGCCAGATTAGCGTGCCTCTGAAGAAACATGTGTGCCCCTGAAGCTTGATTTGACGACAAGCTACCTAGTCTTCGGCTCAAATCGAGCTCCGAGTGCAGTTTTGCACTTTGCGCAACGCAATGGTCATGGCGGTCGGAGCTTCCCTGTTTTCCTGTTTTCCTGTTAGCATGTACTCTCAACTTGCTGATCCGCTTTGGCCCATGACCTTTTTCCAAGCCTAGATTTTTGGTGTTTTTCTAGCTCGTTCCTTGTGTTTGATCTACCCCCACCCGACCACGTCCTATTTTTAGGTCTAGGAGTTGGTGCCGTCTGAAATTCCCCTGCGGGCATTTTGTGAAACCCCGGTGCTAATTTTGAAACCCTTGTGTTGATTTCGATCATTGCTCGATATTTTGGGCGGCTATAGAGTCTCTCGGCGCTTGGTTTGGTCCGCTATAACAAAGTGAGAGATTTGATTTCGATTCTTCTCTTCCTTCATTCTTTTCGATAGAAGACTTAATCATCAATAACTTTCGGATCTTTGCTATTCCATATATTATTTGTCACGGAATACGTAGCGGTTATCCCCGGTGTGGGATACAAGATATAAGAGCAAGTACGTAATGATCGATTTGTGGTTGCGTGAATACGTGGAGCTTGGTGAGAGTCTTGGTTTTTCGCAGACAATAATGTGCAACTCATACATCGGGCAATATCACGGAGGTATGTTCATTGGAGAGTTGCTTTTATTTCTTTTGTTTTGTTCTTCATTGTGTCTTTTCTTGTTGGCGTCTTTGTCACTTCTTCTATAGCATAATAGCTGGCTTCATTTGGATATCACGATTAACATTGGACAAGGCTGCTACAAGCAATTCATATGGGAAATTTCATTATCATTTATGTACTCTACTTTGCGGTCAAATGATATTGTGGTTACTTGTGTATGTGTATTATCTTTTATTATAGTTTTTTTTTTTGGTCATTATGAGACACTAACGATGGAATACCCGAGTTACTCCAACCATTACGCGGACAATCTCGGAATCCTTAAAACTTTCGGCCGGGCCATATAGGTATAAATCGATGCTATTTCTTGCCACTCTCTATAGAGGATCATTATGTGTTTTAAAGCGGAGTTAGATAATAGAATCTATTCTAGTTCTTAATGACATGCTAAAATTTGAGTTTCAAATATTTGTGCTATGAGTCGAGCTCTCTATTTCAAGATGTTATGATGCTATGTTAAGGTGGTTCTTTGCCCGGTTCGAAAATTCGGGCTATATCTTTGTTTGGCTTTTTCTATTTGTGATTTATAGAAGGGTTGTTGCTCATATTTTTCGCTTTTCTTTTTCTCGATATCGTTTCATTTCTAATCGGTGTCACTTAATGAAAGAAAATGTCTCATGCTCAATAATAATAGAAAGCTGCGTTTAATCATTCGTGTGTAAAAAGATCCTCCTTTTTCTAATGCGGTATGTTTCTCCTTGCGGATATATGCTTCTAGTCAAGATTGGGTGCAGATTGGCATAAGCACATTGCTGAAATTTTGTTGATTTGCTTCATGCAAGCTTCTCTCGAAGGTTCTTTTTTTGGCCCCATTATGTTTCTTGAGTATGTGAGGTAAACTCCCTCAAGATGTTGTTTTTAATTTGAGGTTTGCATGCTTAGATCTTTTGTAATGTTACGAGATCTTTAGGCAATTTTCTTGCCAACTAAGGGAGTAAAGTTTGAGGAATTTTAAATATGCTATGGAGAGCAGCGAATGTCTGCAATATGGTTGCCATCGTGGCATATTAAGCGACAAGAGTCACACCAATGACATCTTCTCGAGCTTATTTGTGCCTTGAAAGTTGCCCCGATGGAGAAAGTCAACAGCAGAATGGAGAAATAACAAGACGCACATCCGCAGACTCCCAAAATGTTGGGTTCTTCTGAGAAAATTCCAATATGGACTTTGCCCCTGTTGTTTTCGGGCGTAATTTCAAGCATTGAATCCCAATTTATTCTACTATGTTTGTTTTTCAAAGAATGCGTCACTTCATCCGGCCTCGCCTTCAACATCCAAAGATGCAATATTTATTATTTAGACAAGACCACTTTGACATACGAGACATGGTCGAAAATTTTGTATCCAAGATAACAAATGTGAGATTTACAAATCTTCCGGCTAGTGTGGGAGAAAAGCAAAGGCCACGAGGGGCCACATTACACTTTGAATCGGAAATCAACATGGGAGACACTGTTGGTTCATTGATTGAAATCGTATAAGCACTGTAAACCATTTTTTTACACCGGATTTTGTGAGCCACTCTTAGATCGCCACCTCACGCCCCTTGGCATTTATCAATTTATCCAAACATTGTTGACCCATAACATATATGTATGTAGAAATAAATTATGGTTTCATCTTCCATTGGATGCACTTAAGTTGATGTCTCCTAGCTGTGCGCTTCATTTTCTATTCATAAGGAAGGAAGTAACAACTCCCGAGCTGCAAGCAACGTATTGTGATTTCCACGATGCTTGCACACTGGTTTGTACTATCATTGCATGTCATTGTTGTCGTTTTAATGTACATTACTATAAGAAAGGCCCACTGGCTATCATTGGATGGCATGATTAAACTATAAGGCAGGCTTATCGCAGTAATGGTCTTGTGGTTAGGCTATTGGATGCGGGTGCCCCTCCCCCAAGCTCAAATCCCACTGACTATTATTGGATGGCCGAAATGTTCTATGTTCGTAGCGATCATGGCCTGGTGGTCAGACCATTGGATACGGGTGCTCCCCCGCCCAGGTTCATATCCCACAGGCTATCATTGCATGACATGGTTGAAAAAAGGAAAGACAATATAATTGGGAATCCTATAGTCATTATGTCTAGCATCTTTCTATCATGCAGGCATCGAATGCGCGGTGAAACAATGCAGGTTCAAATCCTGCACATATATCCGGAATTTATCGCGGCCATATGCATGCTCTTAGGTTGGATACCCCGTTATAGTCAATATTCTTCTATCGTGCAGGCACTGAACGCAAGGCAACAAAGTGCAGGTTCAAATTATGCATTTTCTAGCATGTATAGACGAGTTGGGGAAGGGAAACGTTCGCGGCGGCCGATAGGCCCGCGATAAGTTTCTTGTACATGTATAAATATTTTAATATAGATTATTTTTAGCCGAGATGAACGGTCTAGATTGGGTCGTGATGAATGGTCGAGATTTCGATCTAGTAGAATGCTCCTATTGGCACGCCCCTCTCCCCCCTTTGCCCGTCACTTTTCCGCCCTTGCTTCCTTCCATTTGCATGCCTGTTCTCCTGGTGCAGTGCTCAGCTATGGCGATTTTTGCCATAGCTCCGTCTATGGCGCTCGAGCTATGCACAATATGCAAGTGATCATCATCGCCATTACTCTACTCTGTCATATACTTTGCTCTGCAAAGTAGCTGCAGCCCTAATGCAGCCGTCTGCTCCCTATGGCTATGCTTATGCCTGCTTGCAGGAGAGGAGCTGCTTCTGCTGCTAGACTCGGTAAATCCATTTCTAGGTTGCCGTGTTTTCCTCCTTCTAATGCATCCTCTTAAGCGACTCAATCGACTTCGACCAGATGTGCCAATGTAGGAGCCTTTCGAGCAGATGGTAAATAAATGATATCATTTTGATAATAGATTAGAATCAAATTGATTTTTTGTTCCTTAACTTATTATTGTGCATTTTAATTGCAGGCTCTAGTTTCTATTGATTCAGTTTTACCTTTGCATAGTACTGTGGCTGCCTCTGGACTTGTTTCAAGGATAGGCACTGCTTATTGCTTGGCATCGGCCATATTTCTTGGTACTTTGATCTCTATTGCGTGTATGTAATCACATTTTCTAAGTTTTTCCTGTTTTATCGATTGCCATTTATCAGCAAAGGAAAAGCAATTAATCTTAAGAATAGGCATGTACAATGACAGGTCCCTCTTGGTTTTTTGTGGATCTATATGCATAGTTATTTCCAATTCATGTTGTGAATTGGTATGGAGTACAAATTAATGTTTGGGTACTAATTTACGTTATCCAATGAAGAAGGACATGCTGCCAAAACTCCTTACAGTCTACAACAAGGAGACCTGATTGTGGGATGTAGACCTAATGCAGTTCCAGATCTGCAACAGTAGATGGCAGAGCTACAACAACACATGCAACAGTAGATGGAAGAGCTACCTATAAATCTAGTAAGTTAAAATGATTTTAGCTGGAAAGATTACAACTTATTATAGAAGTTGCTACACTTTCTAGGGGTTGCCCAGTTGGCTTAGGCAACTATTATGGAAACAAGAAGAAACTTGTGAATATTGTGATGGCCCTGTAACAATATATTCTCTCTTCTATTTCTTGCCTGTCTTGCCTGTCTATACTTTCTTTTCTCTTCTACTGTAAATATGAATGTAATTTTCATTGTTTGTTTTGCAATGTTTTTTCTTTACATTTTTTGTGCATGCACCATTTAATTTTAAGTGTCCACTCTTTTTGTGCATGCACCATTTAATTTTAAGTGTCCACTCTTGCATCATTGGAACTTAGCACAAAAACTTATTGGAACTTAGCACAAGAACTTATGATAAAAAGTTTGCCAACCTTAGATGTGGCATAAAATAAGGAATAGTTGTGGAATCAAACACTTAAGACATAATGATCCAAAAAAGAATATTCGGTTTTTAAAAAAAATTCATTGCCAAAAATATGAGAAATAAAATATAATTATATTAATTTTAAATTGTGGTTTATATTATTTTTTTATTTGCATGTATGCCACGTGTCAATATTTCATTGGTTATTAGACATTAGAAACAACCCATTGTTTTATTTGTAACGTTGTATGGGGGAAAAGAAATTGGGACCCAATTTTTTTTCCCCATCAATATGGAAACAGGGGAGCAAAATTTCCCCCTTTCCCCTGCGGCCATAGCTGCGTTGATGCGCTCAGGGATGGAGGCTGCGTTGATGCGCTCAGGGATCGCTCAGGGTTCACTAAAATCTGAGCCTCGCCAAGAAGATTTACAAGAACGTAAACCCAGCACGATTGTAGGTAATAGAAATAGGGGAGTTCTTCAGCTTTTGGCATATTATCAGAGCATTTTTCCAAAGAACACTACCTGAGATCTTGGTAAAATCCTCCGAAGAACAACTACCTGTGATCTAAGCGAAATGAAGATTTGCAGACTCGAAGATCTGTAGACCCGAAAATTTGCTTGCAGACCCGAAGATTTGCTCGAAGATCTGTGCGAACTTCGATCTGCGACCCTAAAGATGCCGGAAGACCTGCGACCCTGAAGATTTGCTCACAGATTATTTGTTTGGGGCTTCTGTGCGATGGAGGCGATGGAGGCAGCTTAGGGCAAAGGAGGCGATGACGAAGAAAAAGGAAACGCAAAGGGAGCAGAGGGCGGATCGGCATCTCTGAAGAAAACAGAGAAAAAAAACAGGGGAAACCTGATAAACCAGTCATCCGGAATTGGAAGACCCAACTTCCATTCCGGATTGTAGGGAGCTGACACGTGTCAGCAGCGGAATGGACGCCAGGGAATAAATGCGACCCTGTTTCCATATTGTTCCTTTGCTTGTAGTATTCTTTGTTTGCATGTCTAAAAAAATTTCAAATCATGTGGTTTTCCAATTGGTAGGGTTCTTTTTTAGGGTTTTGGGCACTCACCAGGGTAAATTTTATTTCGAAGGGGTCAAAATTGCCTCCTTAAAAATCCATATAGATGGGGAAGCGGGGTTGCCACCCCTTGAATGCAGATGACATATATCTCCCCCCATCCCTCCCTCCCAAACCACCCCTTGAAGAGGGTCTGGTGATTGATGTTCCAAATCTATAGAATCAAGCATGCAACTGCTGGTGCATAATTATCCCTTTGACGGAGAAGCTCTTTTGATATATAATAGAATAGAATATAATATAATTATCTACTTACTTAAAAAGTTTTTGGGGGTTTTTGCTGATGCCGGTGTCCCCTTTCCGGCTCCCAAAACTCACGCTTTTTCCGGCAAAAAAGCGTTTTCCCGGCCAAAACGCTTCTTCCAACATTTTTTTTTTCTTCTCTTCATTTTTCCGGCAGCGACTTTCTCTCTCTTGGGTGTGGGCGGTGCCCGCGGGTTCAGGCGGCAGCAGCTTCAGGCGCACAAGAAGCTCGAGAACGCCATATTTTTGTTCAAGCAACCCTTTTTCAGAAGCTTCAGGATATGTGGACGCTTGGAAAGTTTATCAAAGCAGCTAAAGTTTATCAGATGTCTTTCTTCTTTCTTGCATAGATTATGAATCCGGCTGGCTGGGGAGGTACCTACTGCACAACACATCAAAAAGTAACTCGACCACCAAGATAATAAGGTAATCAATGGTTACTTCGTTGTTTCTTCCTTTTGGATTTCCTTTAGATTTACATAATGATCCCATCACTATGTAAGCGTTACGGAGAGCTGCTCATTCTCATTCTTCATTTTCATACATTTGGAACTTCGTTTGTGTGAGGAATTTTAGAAGCAGCTCTTGACCAGCAAAAAAGGAAGAAAGCTTGCAGGTAAAGAAAAGTTGAAAAGACCATTTTTGTGCATGTTAACGCAATTGTCTAATCCGAAATCAGAATCAGGGAAGATCTCTTGCTGCAAGGGCGCTTTTGTAAGCTCTACAATGGCATCTACAAGACCAACCAGGTAGTATTTAGACTATGTGTTGCTTCAGAGTTAGATTTTTTCATTTGAAGTCTCTAATAAAATTGATTTCTGATTTCTATTCTTCTCCCAGTAACATATATCATTATTGTAAGGAGCCAGCGGCACATGTTTTATTTCCTGAACGAATTTTGAATGGAATGCAAGTGCAAATTTTTAAATATATTAAGCCTTATGTTGCAAACAAAGTTGGAACAAAGCCATGCTTTCCTTGAAGTCTGCATGCAAACTGGGTCGGAGCAGGTATCCTCAATCTATTAACATGTCATTGAATTGCATTTTCAAGGTTGTGATTCGATTTGTTGCATCCAGTTTGATTCATGTTTATCTAGCTTGCTGCAACATCCTGCGCTTCTTATGCACGTGGTTGGAATATATGAGGCTCTTGCAAACTATAGAGACGGATCGGCATGCCAAATACAATTAATCGAAATAGTGGCTCGGCTCAAGTAAGTGCCCGGATGAAGCTAAGTGCAACCTTTGTGGTATTCATTAAATCGGGGATGCATGCTATATGTTGTTATTAACGCTAGGGGGAGCTACTTGTTGACCATTTGGGTAAGCATAGATTCGTAAGAATTTTCCTTTTTCTTGCTTTTCGGCCACATGTGCGCTTATTATTTCTGCTTTTTCTATATATTTAATTTGCTACTAGAAATGTTTTAGTCATGTTCTTCGTCTTTTTCTTTCATTTGCTCATGTTGGTTCATAGAGGTTCTTTTATGTTTCCGTCGTTTGGTCACATTGGCATATATGAGGTTCTTTTCATGACACGTGTCACATATATTTCTGTGCCTATTTGCATATTCTATATCATGGTGAGCATTCTAAGTTGTAGTGTCTCGATATGACATTATCGGGCCAATGTTTGGTGTTTATGAGAGTCATTTGATGGGCTGTTATGAGCGATCATTTTTTCTATGCAATGGAAGGGGTTGTCGTGAATGAGCTCCAAAGTATGAGCCCTCCCAGCTCTCCTTGACTTTGTGAACTTGAAATAAGGAGCTTTATGGGCATGTTACTCGCACTACACCAAGTTAGAGGATATCTGCATTTTTGCCCATATACCGCCTCAAATAGGCTCATCTTTATGGAGTCCTGATATGTATTATTGTACACAAGTATGTGCTCTGATGGTACCAAATCTCTGATCAACATGTATGCAGGCTGTATTTGCGGGACGATGAAACAACTTGGGTAAACACCGCCATTGATCATATCTTTTGGTCCGGTTTTATTGAATGCCAAAGTGGTTTGTGTTTACATTTAACATTTTAGTTTAACAGAGTGTTTTTTCTCTTAATATATTCAGATAAAAACTTAAAAGGATGGTCAGGAAAGCACTAATTATTCTCTATATATGTTGATGATTGTTTCAGGAACGTCAACGTGAACCCTGTGGCATTTGAATTCCTGTTAGACTGTTCTAACCTTTACATATGCTCAGAAATGTTTTGACATGTATTGAGATCCTTCTATCATCACGAGAGCCACAGGTACAAATTTGGAAGATTTATATTTGCGTAGTTTCTTTGCTGTGCTGTGATGGCATATGCTGAGATGGCATAAATTACTGCCATGGAATAACAGAATACAAAAACATTTAAAGGATTAACATTTAGTTGCTGCTAAATGCTTTAGCAACTGCATCCAATGAATGCAAATATATATGATTGTCAACTTTTACAGGATATGCTGCCAGCGGATTTAAACTTTTACTTCCTGACCTTGAAGTCTTCAATCCAGGGGGGAATTCATGATAGAGGGGCTACACGTAAATTGTTGGGACTAGCTGCTGATATACCATTGTTGTCTCATCCAGGTATTGTCAAAGTGTTATTGTAAAATACATTTATTGCACCATGCTATTTCACTTTGAAGTTCTCATTATTATCAATCACTTCCATCTGCAGTTGCAACTGGCTTTTACTGATAGTTCTGCTACAGGTCAGAAGATCATGTCAGCGCAACAAGATCATGTCAGCAGCAACAGAGAACTTTAAAGTTGGTATTTGTTACAATTAGCTTTTTCAAATCCAAGGTATAGGATGAATGCAGGTAGCTTATACAGACATGATTATGCACTTGAGAAAAAAAGGATGACTTATTACTGTATTCTATGCTGCTTTTGCATGTCAATTGACAATCGAGACGTTAACTGCTCTTTCCTTCTTTTTCTAGCCTGTTACGTTGGAACTCCTATGATATTGATAAGGTACTAGATATGGTCGCTTGGAGTTGAAAACTGAACATGTTTGGAAAATATGGTGTTTTATTATTGTGAGTAGTTTGTATGACCATGATACTAAACCTTTGCAAGGCAATAAATTGCTCCTTTTAAACTATGTCCACTCTATTTGAGTACCTCAAGGACAACATTTTGGAATTTGTTCCATTCTAATTAGAAGCTATCCGTTGTATAGCTTGCATCATCTCAAAGCAATATTTGCAAATAAACTAAAGGTTATTATTCATTACATAACTTGCAGAGCTTCTATAAAATATTTCTCCTCTAAGTTATCTTTTGAAGTTGGGACTTGCTTCTGGAGCAGAGCAGTTGGGACTCCACAATTGGGTCATTGTTTGGAGCAGAGCAGAACAATTGGAACTCCATCAATCGGGTCATCGTGAGTTAGTACAGTAATATGGTAAGCTTCTCAGAACAATTGTTGTGGCTTTTGCTATCAATTTAGTAGAGAAAAAAGTGGATATATTCCCAAAAGAAAGAAGGCTTTAAGGATTTTGCAATAAACTTAGTCTGTTTATGTTGTTACGTCAGATTTTGGCACCACCCTATTCTTCCACTTCCGAAATGCACTCAATACTGCTCTAGGTCTTTGAGCAAGAACTCTGGGCACACACATAAATTCTAAAACGTTAAGATTTTATTATGATGAACATAGAACTAAGTCCTGAGGCTGTTATTTTTTCAATTTCTGTTTCTTATAGGATTCAATCCTACATCACAATAAACTTACTTTGTATATTCTATAGCGTGACATAGATAACAAATTCTTTTTCTATTGTTTTCTTTGATTAGATAAGTATACCAGTGCTATTATGAGTGGCATTCAGATTCACCAAGGCTAACTTGGCACTTTCGATGACTGCTTCCAGTTGTGAAAGCCCAGATAGGAATGGACAGGAGCTTCAATAAGTTAGAGCTTCAGGTAAAATGCTTTTTTGCAACGATACCATCTCTCTTTCATAGCCACTGTGGTATCAAAATCTTTCTTAGTTTCAGGGTTTTGGAGCTGATTGATTCTTAGCTTGAGATTTGAAGTGAAGCCATAGGACACGGGTGCACTACCATAGTTTTTCTGGACTGGAGCATGCCTTCCCAAATAATATGTCAACTAGAACGGCTTTTGTTCTGAAGCTTGGACTTTTTCTCTTTTGCCGCTGTTTTGAGAATGAGATAGTGCAGGCATACGCTATGGTAAGTTTCAGTTAATGAAGGAAGCATGTCAATTGCCCCACATATATTTGCATGTATTCAGATTCTTTTGTTCAAACTATTCAAAGATAACTTCATTGCCCAGACCGTGCAATTCCTATAACGTGAAAGACACCACCGCATATGATTGAAACAGATTGAAACAGTGGAAGCACCTAGAGAGTTTGGTGTTATGGATACCAAATATAGTTGCAGGGCGCTTGCAATGATAATATTTATGCATTTATATGTCAGAAGTGACCATGCCATTGAATTGTGGTTCTTGAGGATCTACATGTAGGGTACTTCCAGTTTAGTATAGCAATGCTAGAATGATAAGGAGGAAACCTGAAAGCATGAAAGTGTGTGTGATATGTCGGGACGTTAGCCCGGCAACGCCGGGCACACGTTTACTAGTCTACTTACTTAAAAAGTTTTTGGGGGTTTTTGCTGATGCCGGTGTGCCCTTTCCGG
This sequence comes from Isoetes taiwanensis, assembly GCA_021234155.1. Taxonomy (NCBI): domain Eukaryota; kingdom Viridiplantae; phylum Streptophyta; class Lycopodiopsida; order Isoetales; family Isoetaceae; genus Isoetes; species Isoetes taiwanensis. Next base: position 5,202,718 of record JAJEKV010000051.1, read on the forward strand.
CCGCCAAAACTCACGCTTTTTCCGGCCAAAACGCTTTTTTCCGGCTATTTTCTCTCTTCTTTCAGTTTTCTGGCCAAACGTCTTCTTCCGGCGACATTTTCTCTTTCTGTCAGTGGTGGGCGGTGGGCACTTAATTGGCGGTAGGCGGTGGGTAATGCAGCCGTTACCCTGGGGGATAATGTTGAATCCTGTTCCAAATTTAGAGGCGCTGAATTCTTCACAGAGGTATGGGCAGTTCAATCAGGTGAACAGAGCTATTTCGGCACTACGAAAGGGGTTTTTCTTCTGGAGCAACGGGCAACGGACTGGAGCTACAACTGCCTGGAGCTTCAGGTAATTTTTTTGAGCCCATACTTTCATTTCTTACCTCTCTGAATATGAACTCGATCGATTGCAGCTGTTTGGTACCCGAAAGTGATTTTCCGCTAGCTTTTCCTTTTCAGACAGTATTTTTTTCGATGGGAGCGCAACAGGGCCGTCTTACACTGAATATGGCAGTGGATTCTGCCCTATATCATCATTTTCTGAATTCCAGGAAATTAATGTAACGTGGGTTGTTTGGGTTAATCGACTGTGGCAAGGCAAAGGACGCTGAAGCATTCTTTCTGGGTTTATTTGGGTTAATCGACTGTGGCAAAGCAGAGATGATTGAAATAAGGAGTCCTTGAAGCAAAGGTAACTTAAGGCGCTTATAAAAACTCTGGCAGGTGCGTTGTTTTTGGATTTGCAATGTTCTTCAGCTCTAAATCTTATGTGTTTGTGTTTTGTATTTGCAGTTGAAGCATAGGAGTCGTTGAAGCATAGGAATCAGTTCAAGGAGTCGCTGAAGCATAGTAATCGGCCACAGTTTGGATCAAAGGGAACTTAAGGAATTCGGTTGAAGCAAAGGTTCAGGCTTTCCTTTCTTGGGGTTAACCGACAAGATATCTTAGTTTTTCGACACCTTATTTCGGCAAAACGGCTGATTAGCCGGAGTAATGGCGCGCGATTTTGCTCTGCTATTTTCTGGAGGAGTAGCTCTATCCCATCCTAAATCGGGAGCTTTGAAACTTGGAATCGCCAGTTTTTTTGCCTTAAAGTCGTTTTGGAAGGTCAGTGTTTTTAAGCCTTGGAATCGCCATCTTTGAGCTCTGAATCTCCAGCAACCCAAAATACAGGTAATTTTGCATGTATTTTTCTGTTGAATTTAAAACTACACTCTGGTTGACACTGGTATTGTGACAGGGCCTGAGACTTTAAAGCCTGATATTGTCGTCCCTTTGTTAGAGAACTGCCATCTTGAAGAAAGACTTGACCCTTTTCTTCCTGATGTTTGAGGCGTTGTAGTTATTTGAAGTACCTCTGGTAGAGGGTGTTAATCTTCTGCCTCTGAAAGGTTGCCCATATTTTCCTCTCATTCTTTTTTCTTTAAACATATTAGTTTATATTGATTGATTCCTTTTCGATATGTTCATAGTTTGTTATTCATACTGTCTGTTTTGTTTGCAGAGTACATGTGCTAGAGACAGATTTGCCAATACATGTCCACAAATAATGTAAACAATGTTTTGTACTATCCAAGGCATTTCCAGAATATATGCCACCTAACTGATGCAAGGTTATTTTTCTGTACTGAAGATTCAAGTGGCAAAACCAGCATAGATTGTTTAATAAGCTGGATTTTAGATCAACTACCATTTTACAGTGACAATGATCAGGGCATTTTGGAAGGTACCTATACCAAGGTATGAATTATCTGCATTGCAACAAGAATGTTATGCAAAGTAGTTCCTATGCTCCACAAACGGATGATAGAAGACTGCTATGTACTTCTTGGTTAGATGCCAGAAGCAGATTATATGTGCAACCACAAAGTTTTGCACAAGAAATAAAACATATCCTGATCCGTTGGCGGAAGTGATTCACATATAGCCCACAAACATCATAACACATCACCTACAAGATACTTTAAGCTAGATGTTGTGCTTGCTTGCTTGCTTTGCAGGGCTGGCATTTGAGTGTAACTGAAGGAACTGAAGGAAGACTGAGCACTGTTGCTTTGGATTGAACTAAGATCTGAACACATACAATGCATCATCTGTTATATGCGGCAAAGCTTTCCCTTTAGTTGCTTTTTGCGTGAAGTTTTGGAAGACTCCACCAGCACATCCAAAGCAACATATCACCAATATGGTATGCAAGTTTCTAAGATGTTCTCCCTATTTCTAAGATGTTTCTCCCTATTTGTAGATGTTCCATTTTCTGCGGATCTTTTACTTATTTTATTCACTGGCATCTTATTACCAGTGGAGATCATCATTGTATTTTTAATACTGCACTTTTGGATAAATGAGTTTGATGAACAAAATTAAACATTATGTAAATATAACTGCGTATATTGCTAGGAAGGAATTTGCAATAGCCTGCAGGTCTGCTATCCATGTCATGTAGCAACAATTATGCAAGGTAATTCTGCAATAATTTAAATACTGAATTGTTACTGCAAACATGTTACAGGCGAACAAAAACAGTTTTGGTAGTAACCAAGGCATTTTTTGGGTGCGCTTTAGGCCCATTTTCCAATGAATCCAATGAATGCGTGTACTGTGTACGCTTTAGGCCCATTACTAGGATGCTCTATGCTTGGATGTTACTAGAGGGCATGGCATGATCTCATTTGAGTATCTTGAGTTAGTTAATGATGTTCTATCAGGTAAGAATGAGTTTCTATCAATCAGAAGAAGATGATGACAGAAGAAGAAGATGACGAGTGAGTGAATTGGAGCAAGATAGAAATCCCCCTTTTGAGTTCACGCACACCATATGCACACCATATTGATAGATATATCCACATCCTGTTTCGTAGCACTTAGTGATGCCGACCTTTTCAGGGGTAGACATACAATCTCAAAGCATGAAAAGGTTGCATTGATTATCCCTAGATAGATTGAATTACACTATCTACTTATGAATAATGGGCAACACAATGTTTGTGATGACTATCCTTTCAGGGATAGACTTCAAGAGCATGATAAAAAATGTGGCAGGACAAACATGATAAACAATGTGGTGCGACAGACAATTTCAAAGCATGAAAAGGTTGCATTGGTTATACTTAGACGAAATTACAATATCTACTTATTGTGGGCAATGAATTATGGGCATCATGACTTTGTGGACTATCAATTGTCAAAGCTTCTCCTTTTCCTATGAATGAAGATCTGGAGATAACTTGCTTTGAGGATGCATTCATAATATTCACTAACTCAAATCTCCTTAAAAATCATTTTCATGTGAACATGATTTTGTTTCTTCAATAAATGCATTTTTGATAAGTGGAGCAAATTCTCAAGGAATTTGAAGCCGAATGCATATCTAAAGTTCCATCATAAACTAAAGTACACCAATGAACCAGAACAAAAATCTACGTTTTGCATTTATGTACCTATATTTTGTTGATGTACTTAACTACTTCTAAGGGTGACATTTTGAGCATAAATTTTGGATCTCTCTTTCCAAATTTTCATTTTTAAAGATAGATTTAACTACCCACATATTCCTTATAAAGCATTGTTTTCTCTTCTAAAATGCATAAACGCAAAGTGAATATATTGATGATATTGTCATTAGACAATTTCAATAACAAAAATAATCAACAAAATCAAATAATGTTCATTTTTGCCAATATCAATATACGTTGTTGTCGAAGCTGCACATATGGACATTAAAAGATGGAGTAAAAATACACGTTAGGACATTAGCCCGGCAACGCCGGGCACACGTTTACTAGTCTACTTACTTAAAAAGTTTCTTGGGGTTTTTGCTGATGCCGGTGTCCCCTTTCCGGCTCCCAAAACTCACGCTTTTTCCGGCAAAAACGCTTTTTTCCGGCCAAAACGCTTCTTCCAACATTTTTTTTTTCTTCTCTTCATTTTTCCGGCGGAGACTTTATCTCTCTTGGTTGTGGGCGGTGCCCGTCGGTTAACGTGTGCCCGGCGGTAATTAGGCAACACATCCAGCCCTCGCTATGGTCCGATGGTTTCTTGCACTCCGGCGATGTTGAATGTGAGAGCCGAGACCGGATTCTGCTCCACCACTTTCTGATACAAACAAATGGGGCTTAAATAATCCGGTTTTTTCCTGCAGATAGCATTTTTTGCCAAGCAAAGTGAGCTAACGGCAATGAAAGGGAGATGACTAGCAGATGAACTTTTTTTCCTCCTCCTCAATCCGGCCATGAGGAGGTGGCAGATCCAGGGTTTTAAGATCAGGGTTTTCTTATTGTTGAAAGATACCAGGGTTTTGTAGCTCAGCATTCAAACATCAGGGTTTATCTTTTAGGAACGACCTACTGAGCAGAGTTATCTCATCCGGCATCCGGTACACCTTATCCGACAGCAAGCAGGTAATTTATTAACCTTTTTTCATTAGAGATTTTTCTTTTTAAATTAGCAACGCATTGGGGCTATCCAGCTTATGTTCCAAAGGGATCCATTGCAGATTGAGTCATCATGGCAGCTAGCTCATGTTTCTGATTTGTGAAACGGCACCATCGCCAGGTTTTTATGCTGGGTTCCAGTGAGCAAATCGATGCTCCTACAATATACCTGTAATGGGTACTATTTGCTACTATTGTATTCCCTCTGATAGGACCTCTTCTCTGCAAAATATTTTCTTAAATGATTTGATATTTTGTATTCTCTCCTCCAGCTTCTTCTTGCTTTCCTGGATGTTTGACATTCTCTTAAGCTGATTTTCTTAAGAGTGGCCGGAAATGAACCCAGCGATGGATTTTGAAGGCTTTTGTTTTCTGCTCTGCTTTTCTAAAAGCCACTCTCTAACTTAGCAGCGAAGCTACCTGACCCATCTGCTACAGCTGGAGCAATCGCTTTTGAGGTTGCATTTGATTTGCAGATTAAGATTCATTTTGCCTTTGCTTCTGTTGGCCGGCAGATTAAACTTTTTAAGATGTTAAATTGAAGGGAGCTTGGAGCTGGAGCAATCGCTGGGCTTATTTTTGTATGAGTTGGAGACGGTGCAGGGGCAGGTTAGTCGGCATTTACAAAGTTTGTGGATCAGACTGCAAATTTCTTTACTTTTTCGCTGTTGTGTGTTTTGTGCTGTACGTTTCTTGCTTGGTTTTTGATGTTTACAGCATCTTCCCTCTTCCTTGCAGTTTCGTGGAATTGGGATCCCAGCTCTTCTCCAAAAAAAGGCTTTCTTAAACGGGGTTCTATGTTATCTTCTCTGCCTTCGACCTCCTTTTACTTCGTGGCATTTTGTCATGGATTTGATCTCTGCAGCAGGTTAAGGAGCCACAAAATGCTTTCTTATACTATTTGCTTTTTTGTATTCCCTCTGATAGGACCTCTTCTCTGCAAAATGTTTTCTTAAATGATTTGATATTTTGTATTCTCTCCTCCAGCTTCTTCTTGCTTTCCTGGATGTTTGACATTCTCTTAAGCTGATTTTCTTAAGAGTGGCCGGAAATGAACCCAGCGATGGATTTTGAAGGCTTTTGTTTTCTGCTCTGCTTTTCTAAAAGCCACTCTCTAACTTAGCAGCGAAGCTACCTGACCCATCTGCTACATCACAAGGAACAATGTTCCACCATAACAGTCTATCTAGCAAAAACAATGCTCATATCCAGAGACACATAAATAAAATCTGAAGCTTAAGATCTAATAGAGATTCTGCTTTGGTTGTGTTCATATCTTAGCAAGGTAGAGCTAAGTATTTTGTCAAGTGGAAAATGAATTGAGATGCAGGATCTATCAAGTTCTTCACGTGAATGTCATGGTTCTTTAACATGTAGTTTGGCGTGCAGGAGAATTTGGGATGCATTAACATGTAGCTGGGTGACGCTCTGGATAGCAGTTGGCATTTCAACCGGGCGACTTCAAACTTTTATCCGATCCAAGCCTTCATTTTTGAGCGTAACCTCCTCGGTTTCGATGCCAAATTTCGGTCATCACATCTGCGTTGGCTCCTACCTTTTCAATATGACTCCAAATAGGGAATAATCTATAACGGCAACATGGAACAGGGATTCTGTGCTGGATATTCTATAACATGAACAGGGAACAACATGCATTACACCAAAACATGCATTTTTACATGCTTTACACCAAGTTGGTTCTTTTGAGTATTTATATTCTTTCATCTGTCTGTCTTCAGGTGTTGCTTCAAGAAGACGGTTCTGCATCCGCGCTTTAACACTTGGATTACAGTTGGATTACATCAAGTGTTACAGTTGGATTACATCTAAAGTACTTGGTGGCAAAGCTGACCCATTTTTTGAGGTGACATTTTGCAAAGGTGATCTTAATGTTGCAGCCATTCGTAGAAGCAATTGATCATGTCCATGTATAATTTTAAATTTTCTTTCCATGTGTATATGGGCATATATGGATTTTGGCAGTAGGAAATAGCAGATCAAAATAGCTTGGGCTCCTCTTTTTCTTGCTTAACTTCATTCAATACTAGGTATGGCAAAAAAGGGACGGATTTGCTTCTGTCATATGTATTCATGGTGCAAATTAGCAACATTATTTGTCTATTTGTATACATGGAGATGGATATGGTGGAGCAAACAAGAACACTGTTATGCTACATTATTGGTAATCTGAAGGATGCGTTGGAGATGAAATGGTCAGTACTATTATCATTTCTTTAGAGCTGGTAATGTAGCAACATTTACTATTTCTATCCTTCACACGGACTCTCAGAAGGGCCAGAGAGTCAGTATAATATGCACCTTAGTGATTTAATGTAAGTGGGTTCATTATATTCTATTGCATCTATGTAGTAGGCTGCTCAAATCTCTGATTTTCAAGCATAAGTTCTTTTGGATGCTGCAGAAGTCTCTTCATAAATGTAATTACGAAAATGCAGTTCTGTTCATAGACAGCGTATGTTTATGGTTTAGTATCCATGTCAGTTTAGTACACATTTCTGAATATTATTGTAGACTGCGAATAAACATGCCTTTGTATGCATGTCCATAATTGAATTGATACTAGGGCATTGAGCTAACAAGCTTCTTTGCTGCTGATAAAGTACTTGAGATAAATAGTTTGGGCTGATGCTGTTACAACACATTCATTGCCCAGAGTTTGTTATTGCATTGCCCCTGTACTTTGAAAGCCACAAATCCTAATCCTACCAAGATGATGAAACGAAAGTCTCCTTACAAGCTTATCAGACTGGCATAATATGAATGGTGAGGCATGGCAGGTCCACAGCTGTACTACTTTATATCTAAGTGCTTTTGGTGAAGATCGTGGATCGAGAAGTAATATAGGGTGCATCTGTTTGATACATGGTTGCAACGTTGTGTGTTTCACAGGTTCTTTTTAGTACATGGAAAAATAGTTCAAAACTTTGCATATGTAATATGTTCTGTTAGAGGATGATGCAGAACGATTTGAATTTAAGGCTATTGGCCTGTGATATTTGGTGCAGGTATGGGCTTCATGCCTTTGGCTTGCAGACCTAGATCATGGATGTTCCCTTAATTGTTTCTTACAAAGTGAAGTAATATCATGTGCACACACATTAGCTATTCAATGCAGGCTTTGAATGCTTTACTCAGGCAATTTATACTCCTATGTATGCAAAAATTCAAATCATAAATGTGCTGTAGATATTTATTGTGAGGCATTTGTTTCCACAGTCTAGAAATCATTGGACATACTTTGACTGATGGCAATCATTTGGACATACTTTGACTGATGTCCTCTAGGATGCTATTTTTAAGTGTACTTCTATCCTAGCTGTACATGCAGGTTGCAACAACATTATGCAATTATAAGAACTAGCGTTTGGTATAATTTGTTTCTTTTTTCTTAATAACATATACAGAAGAGATTGAAGCCTTAGAGGAACACATAACAAAATCTATGGCATCAAAATATGTAGAGCAATGAAGTGCCTATCAAAGTTCTATAAGTGTTTTGAAAGCAAGCACGATTGTCATATAGCAATCTTTGGCATACTAAATACGAATACAATGTTGTTTTGCTCCCCTGGCCAACATAATATTTGAGTGAGCCAAATTTCCAAATGGGCACTCTCTCGCAACACTTGCAATTACAACACTTGCAATTGCACAAATGCTGAAAGGGGATTTTAAGAGATGGTTCTACATTAGGATGTTTTTTTGTTCTAATTAGGATGTTTAGTGAGCAAGTCATGGTAGTGATATTTGTGAAATCAAGGTGGCAAATTATTTTTCGGATTATATTGTAAATACATGTATTTAGTATTTGTTGAATTACTAAGTTGTATTACATGTTAGCATTGATAGGTTCACATGAGTATTTGCACTATTTACTTTTCAAACGCTCTTGCTAGCGCGATGAAGTAAACTTGGCCTCATATGCACGAACACTGCAAAAGCAAAATAACAATTTTTGCTAAACCTCATACTTCAAGCCCGAGGACATCTCGAGCAATGCCATTTAGCCTAAGCAAGGCCCAAGCAAAATATCAACTCCCATCTTTGAATACTTAATCTTATGTCTACAAATTGCTATTGTCCATTGCAATTTAAAGACACTCTCGACCTTATTTCCTTGCATTCCGACGTGCATCAAGGCTCCAAGTAGCAACTTAGCTGTGCTGGAGTTTACATCAGAAGCTCAAGAAGGCCAATTTTTTTTCCTTAGGGGACTTCCTTTTTTTTAGACTGTTGCATTCCGATTTTCTTGCTATCCATCTTGCGTTAAAAGTTCTTGCTTTTGAATCAAGTGCTAGATCTTATTCCTGTCATTAGACAATTTCAATAATAAAAATAATTACAAAAGGAAATAATGTGTATTCTTACCAATATCAATATGCGTTGTTGTCGAAGTTGCACACGTGGACGTCAAAAGCCGAGTAAAAACATATACTATGACATTAGCCCGGCAACGCCGGGCACACGTTTACTAGTCTACTTACTTAAAAAGTTTTTGGGGGTTTTGGCTGATGCCGGTGTCCCCTTTCCGGCTCCCAAAACTCACGCTTTTTCCGGCGAAAAGCGTGAGTTTTGGGAAACAATCCGGCGCTCTTTCATTTCCGCTAGGTTCGAGCCGTTTTTTACGGCACTGTAACGCTCGCCCCAGATTATTTTCTGCACGCAGCACAGCCTAGGGCGAAACCTCTGTTGGCCATTCCGTCCATATACATTGGATATCCCGTCGCCATAGCCAAGCTCTGGTCGCAATCCTTCGACCACAGAACTTTTTTTCCCTATGGTGGGCATTACTGTGGCCTGTTACAGATGGCGCCTCTGCCTTCTATGATTCGAAAATGGGAGATTGTTGGGGCCAATTTGTTAGACTTAGGGTTCTTGGTTTGATTGAAATGCCTCAGAGGCTTTTGATGAGCGATCATTTGGTTCGTAGAAGTATTATTCATGAGATGAGATGAAGAGAGAAACTGCAGTAAAAGAAGAGAAGGCTCAGGATTTCCATCTTCTCATGGCTTGGTGAGTAAACTATGCCAGTTTCGCATAAGTACTTCGGCTTCCTTCTGGTTGTTGTTCCTCTGCTCAAAAAAATGCCGGCAGCAGGTTAATATAGTTTTGCCAGGTGACAGGTGAATATAGTTTTGCAACTGAGAAGGGTTTCTTGATGGTTTTTTGACGATTTTTGTTTCTAGACAAATAGGTTTGCCATGGTCGCTGAGGAAATCTAGAGGACCTCTCTGTTGCTTGAAGACCTTTCCTTAGTAAGCTGTGAAAATGCTCAGGTTTTGTTGATCATGGCATGATTTTGAGAGCTTAGGCGGCAGCGAAGGATTCTTTGAAAGAGGTAATTTATTGAGACAAAGCTCTTTCAGAATATTTTGCAACCATCTGCTTGACGTTTTTTGTTTCTTATTTTTGGCCTGTACAGGTACAGGAACCGAAGATCATACTTCTTTCAGAAGTATCATACTCTTTGCAATTTACATAATGCATGCCGCTCCATTGAGCGGCCATTTCTGAGCCGTTATGGTTTCTTCCACGAAACCTGGCCGTTTCCAAAAGAGACGTTATGTTCTAAGCGTTATCGTATGCCTTAAAATCCGGCCTTGCATTCCTTCCTCGACTCTCCTCCTAAGCATTCTTCCAGTGCTTCAGAATGCGGAAGCAGGCTGGCAGCTTCAGGCACACAAGAAGCTCAAGAATGCCACGGTTTTTTACAAAAGAGGAGTCCGCTTCTTTTCGTGATATCCTTCAAGTCCAGCCTCTGCAGCATTTTTGCAGGTAAAATTACATGAACGATGCTTTCAAATCTATTGCTATTCTGTTATTCTTTGAGTTTACTGCAAATCATTTTCTCCTTTTCGACTTTTTGATCTCGGCATATTTTCTTCTTTTGTAGGCTTTGTTTGCCATGTTCAGCTCTGTAATTGGAAGCTAGCTACAACAGCAAGCAAGGTAATTTTTGCGGTAATTTTTGCATTTGTGTGTTCTAAAGCAACTTCTTGGGTTGATAATGCGTTTCTAAATCATGATTACAGGCGCACTGAGAAGTCGATTCATATTTCAAATTGTTTGTAGCTCTTGCAGGCTTGGACGCTCAGTTGGTTTTCCAAGCCTGAGAAGCTGCTGTATAGAACAGGAGGTGCTACTCTTTTTTGCCTTCAGATGAGGTACTTATTTTTTGTAGTTTCTCTTTCTCTTTATGTTATCGATAGAATTAGAATCTGTCATTTATTTACTCGCCTTTCATTTCTAGCTTCCTTGGAGATGTTAATGATGCTATAGAGCATTGTTTATTTTACAGGTGAATGATAAGGAGAACATTTTTGCATGACCGTCCTTTATAAAAACGTAACGGAAGTACACAGAAGCAACAAGTTTGTTGAAGGAAGGTATGCCTTTGATTTCAGTTGTAGACTAGCAGTAGGTATTTCCACCGACATCAGCTGTTATTCCATACGAGAATGGTGGCCACACTGTAGCTTGAAGAGGATTCAAAAGCATCCAGGATCAAAGCATCCATTCAGCCACATCAAAGCATTCGGTGACAAAAACGTTCAGGTAAATTCTAAGGTAAATTCTGTCTCACATTTTTGTTTCAGATGGTCTTAAATCTTGCCTCATTGGGCTAATTTTGCCAGGTAAAATTTGCATTCTGTAGCCGATTGGAAGCTAGCTACAACAGCAAGCAAGGTAATTTTTGCGGTAATTTTTGCATTTGTTTGTTCTAAAGCAACTTCTTGGGTTCAGAGTTCTTATTTATTTCTATTTTGTGGGACGTTCAAAGACTTTGTCCACCTATTTTCTCTTTCTTTCTGCATGTTCTTCTTTTTGGAGGCTGGACAGTTCCAATGATGTGGATCATTGGAGGCTGATTCGTGGACCACATTGAACTTGATCTTGAATACTTTAGAATGATATACATGTATGCTGTTGAATATGATCAAACATAATATTTCCCTGCCTTGAGAGCGTTCCTACAGTGATTGAAGCCTAAGGAACAAGGATAAAACCTTCGGCAAATGTTGTAAGTGCTTTGAGCTTCTAGAATGTGTTGTTTAGGGGCTTCAAATTGCTCCTTATATAGGTAAAAAATCCAGACTATTATTCGCCCATTGTGGATGCATTAGATGTTCATGCTGAATATGAACTGAATATGTGGATTCTGATATTGTGTATAAGAATTGTGCCTGAACACTTTGTATCTTATTGTTTGTGGATGTTTATAGCTGTTTTTTTTTAGTTTGATGCTTTAGCTCCTGGATTATAGTCGGTAGACTCCTATGTGTTAAGGAATGTGTCTTTGTTCGTACATTCAATAAGAATGAATATGATTATTGGAGTAATAGCGAATAATCCATGATGTTCCTGTTGGAAGAGATGCAGAGTATGTCCTATTAGCAAGAGCTGTCTTACATACATTTATGGGGTTGATCTAAGATGTATGAGAAATGTTGACATTTTCAAGACATTTCACCTGTTCATGGTTTGTCACTGACACCTAAATGCAATGTGCAGGGCATGCTTGAATATGGTCTTGCAATGGGCAACAATAATCCCAGATTTCTGTCGGTCCTCCACAACTTTCCTCCAATAGTGGTCCTGGGCCTGGTTTTGGAAGCTGGTAAGATCTGTTGGCTTTTGGTTGGGCATACGAGAAGTATGTAATTGTTTGTATGTTGTGATATGTAGGTCATTACCTGTACTCTGTGCAAAAGCCATTTCAGTGGTCCAGTGTGTGTGGCTTATTTTGCTACGTGCAGGTCTCATATTTCCAGAAGATGACTTATCATTTGTCAAAGACAAATGTATAGTCCTTTCAACATGTTGATGTTTTCAATCTCTCCAATTTGAACTTGGCGCAAGAATAAAGCTATAAAGCTATACTGATGAACAGTGTTAAACCTGAGCAGCAGTTATTGTTGCACATAATGGATCACTGGGGCCAAGCAAGGACAAGAGCTGCAAAATGGACAACAATGATCAAAGTAACGCAATGCTCTTTAATTTACAAAACCAAGGAATCACAATAGTATTTCAATACAGTGCAAAAGGCAAATTGCCACCTGTTTGCATCTGAAACGTGTCTGACATGTTGACATACTGTGAATTGGAAAAGTTGTCTCATTTTTAACTCAAAATGCTCATAAATTGTTCCTGTTTTATTTTGATGTTTTTTAGCTATCATTTCCATGTTCCCAATATTCCATGGGTTCAAGAGTGATTGGCCAAGTAGAAAAGCCAAGTAGGTTTGCAGGCATTATTCTGTAAAGAGCTCACAGCTTAGATCTTTGGCGTCTCATTTTGAAGGCATGCATATGATTCTATTCCTTCTTTTCATGATTAGTCCATGTGTTTGAGTTCATTCTGAGATGTGAAACTATGCAGGTTCCTCCAACCACCAAGTCTCCTCTGCAGCAAGCCTTGCTTCCAAAATGTAAATATTGTTTAATGAAGTTGAGACTGCTATAGCTGAGTTCTTCAAAGGATCTCCAATGATGAAATTTTGTATCATTCCAATATCCCATTTTCAGAGCTACTGATTGTTCAAACGGTATGTTTTTTTCTTAAGGTAAGTGAGATATGGATAAGATATTCGCATTTTCTTTTTTCAGAAATGTAGATTACATTGGAACTGCATGATTTTGGATGTTGAAACGAACTTGCTTTAGGGTCAGATGCTAGATGCTATTTGCAAACATGTTCTCACATTTCGGTCGAAGCCCCATTCGGCTCTATCAGCATTGCAGAAATTATTTCAATATTGGCTCAGTTTGGGAAGCTGAACAAGATTTAGTTTGTATTATTTGAAATTGGATTTGCAGGTAGAATTTGCACATTGCTTTATATTCCAAATTTTTGCCTTCCTACTGACCCTAAGTGATTCAGTTCACAGATTATCCAAGATGTAGCAGCGTGGTTGCATGTAGCTTGAAGTGTACTGTTGACATCCTATTGTTTGCTGCCACATTTGCCATGGATTGTAAGTGCATTGTTTTTGAAATGCTAAGCTTAGTCAATAGATTGTCTAAAGTATGAAATCACATGCAAACAACTGCTACTGTACTTTAAGCATTCTTTTGTAGGCTGATCTATTGGGCGCTACAGAAGCATTGAGTCCTTCAACTCTAAGAAAGATGTGGTGAATTTGTGCACCCATTTTAAGTGGTCATTGGAAGAAGAGATATGTTTCTCATTGGTGGTCATTATTAAGTGGTCATTGGAAGAAGAGCTTATGATGCATTCTTTAGAGATCTAGACAGTCTATGATTGCGAAAGTATTTCATGCACCTATGGAAGCTTGAAATATAATAGAGTACTTAGTGTCCAAGTAGGCAGAATGACTCTAATACATTGCTCTGATAAGCGTGTAAAATCCTTGCAAGGTAGATGACGAAAGAGAGCAAAGTTTCTTATACTTCCTATTTCTTTATCTTGGTCTTTGATAGGTACAGATCCATGCATGCTGGGAACCCAACTCAAAGCAAATGAGACTATTTGGGACAGACTCTTGCTTGCCTTGACTATGCACCAAATATGAGAGTGGTGGCAAACATTATGGCTTTTTTTTAATGGGAAGCATTTTGTGCTTGAAGACGTTTCAATATTAATTTAATTGTTTTATGCTCTTAGTGGCTAACATTTGCTTCACCACAGATTCGTATTTGTATAGATAGTTTACAATATTTGTTGCTTTGCTTTGTTTTTTGTTTGGGGCAATTGGCTGCCGTCAAGTAATGTTGTGGAAGATGGACGTTAAAAGGTCGAGTAAAAACACGTGTCAGAACATTAGCCCGGCAACGCCGGGCACACGTTTACTAGTCTACTTACTTAAAAAGTTTTTGCCCTTTCTCTCTCACGCCGGGTTCCCCTTTCCGGCCGCCGGATGTAACGCTTTTTCCGGCATGTAACGCTTTTTCCGGCCAAAACTTCTTCTTCCAACATTTTTTGGTTGTTTCTCTTTATTTTTCAGGCAACAACTTTCTCTCTCCTGGGTGTGGGCGGTGCCCGTCGGTTAATGCAGCATGGCGGACAGATTGCCAAAGCAGAGCACAGCAATCCAGCAATCCGGCGATGTCTTGGTTTTTCGCCGAGATGATTCCTTTCGTTATCCCTTCACGAATTTGAGGGAATTTGTGGTGCCCTGCATTTGAGGTTCGATTTAGGGTTTATGATACAAAGAAGCAAGAAACAGAAGCGAAGAAGTAAAAGAAAGGCAGCAACCAAGCGGATTCCATAGTAAGCGGATTTCCTTTGCAGTGGCCAGATTTGCAAGCAGGCAAGTCGCTGGAGAGCAGGTAAAAGCCTACCTCTTACATCCATGTTTGCTTTTGGATTCCCATCAGGCATTCTTTTTTCTCTTAACTGCTTTCTTTTCCTTCATGCTTCAGGCAACAAGAGTTTGAGCCACGTGCATGTCCTTTGCTAGCAGAGGATTTTGCAGATTTTGGAGAGGATTTGCGCAGTATTTTGAGGATTTTGTAGAGGATTTCGGCAGCATTTTGCATAGCCAGTGGCATGTTCTCACCTGCTCGAAGAATGGCAGTCCATTTCTGAAGATTTTTGCAGGTATTTTTTGTAAGGGGGTTCCCTCAATACGGTTTTTCCAGCAAATAAATTAATAAATCATGTGGTCTAAGCATAGGAATCCGATAAGGGAGAATGGGAGAGCCCAGGATGATATTAGAGTTTGGTTGCTTTGTATTTATCACTTCTTTTTATGTGTTGGTCTATAATTTGCATTATGTAATCCCAATTAAGCCATTCTCCCTTATCGGATTCCTATGCTTAGACCACATGATTTATTAATTTATTTGTCGGCTTTCCTTCTCTGTGTTGGTCTGTGATTTGCATTATGCAATCCCAATTAAGGATGAGATTGCATTATGTTTGTATTATGACTCTTAGAGGATGAGATTCTGTCAAGTCTGATGACTCCTCCAACAGTAGTAAGATCAAATTTTTATGCAATTTTTGTGGCAAAATCATGCCCGTTCTCCAAATAATGAGCTCAGATTCCATATTATCCAGATCATGTTGCTCTGATAGTTGTACTAGGAGGGGTACTAACAATTCCAAATGCAATTGCAAGTTTTTCACAATATTCACACAAACACGTCTTCCTTTTCCTCATTTGACATTTGCTGCAAAACCAAGTTATGTTTTGGTGCATATTCAGCTTCTTTCATCTGACTATTTAAAGTTTTTAAAATGGTGCATATTAATTTGTGGATGGCTCTTTTCCCCAACAGCATCTGCATGCACCTTCTCCCATAATCTAGAATCAGAATAAATGCCTGGCATAAGTAGATATACACCCGCATGGTAGGCATCTAATGGTAGTCTTCTGTTTAGATTTATTTGGTTATCTTGCATTTGGGGCAGTCATACTTACATTTGTAATACTTCCAGGGTGCTTCCTGGGGTACATTCAAACACCTTAATTTGGCATTTGAGTCCATACGAGAGGAACTAGAGGGGCAATATAGAAAGGTTGGTCACATATTAGAGTTTGGCTTGCTTTGTATTTATCACTTCTTTTTATATTCTATTTGAATTTGTTTGGTCACCTTGCATTTGTGGAAGTAGTACTTATATCTGTAACTCTTCTAGGCAGATTTCCGACAGATTTAGTGCAATCATTTGGGACATACTTTGACTGATGGCAATCATTTGGACATACTTTGACTGATGTCCTCCAGGATGCTATTAACATTTCCCTGCCATCCGCAGAGTTTCAATGTTAGTAACATTTCCTTGCCATCTGCAGAGTTTCAATGTTAGAGAGCTGGCAAAACTTGAAGGAATAAAACCTGTCAATAGACTCTGGGATTTGTCCAATATACAGAAGGTTGTTCCTATTTGTAGCTTCAAATGAGTGTTAAAGTCAACGTGGCGGGGATGTTCTAGAAGGCAAACACATCTAGATATTAAGAGAAAAGTATTGTAAGAAATTTTTTTCCCCCCTTTAATTTTTCATGCAAACAATATTTTTCTTAGAGCATTTGGGCTTGATCACATGATTGTTTATTTTCTTTGCAGGTGAATCCATTGACAGCAAAATTTGCCTTGGACAGCATCATTTAAAAGATGGAAATCAGATACCCAGTTTGGAAATTGCGATTTTATATTGTAACAAAGAGTGCAGTGATGCAGGATCATAATGGTTTTGCCATGCAATTGGCTGGGATGGACTTCTCAAGGTGAGACTTTATCTGTTACGTTTAGTTGATGGTTGTCTTGGTATCCCATGACACATTTCTTGGAAACTAATAATTTAGGCATTCATTTGTGTCGTTACAGTTAACTCACGTCCTGCCTACATCAAAAGAGTGATGTTAAAGATCTACATGTTCAGAAGACTCCGTTCTATAAATTCTGCTTTGTAGAAAGCAATATGTTTGTCAATAGCTTGGATTTGCATAACATCAAAGAAAAAAGTTGGTTGCATATTTGTGGGCTTAGCTACAAATTAATTGCATATAACAGTAGCCTATATTTGAGGCAATGCTAAGTTTCAAACATTCCTAATGGCATTATGCGAGCCATCTAATTCTTTATTTACTTTTGAGCAGGAAAAAAGAGCATACATTGACATCAAATCTGGCTGTAATTTTGAAGTTGCCATTCTAATTAAGAGACATCAGATAACACTTTTCTCAGACTCAGAGATATCTCATGTCATCCCATTAGGAGATTACGCATGCTTTAGTTCCAGAAGAACAAAAGTTCAAAAGAATTTTAATTCATCGATTGGGTGCAGAGGTTCTCTTACCACTTTGGAGAAGGAATATCAGGTGGCTTTCTTTTTTATTTTTGCTTTTCCTTGCTTGATAGTAGCAAATGGAAGTGTGCATATGCAAATCTGGTCCTGCCATAGCCATGAATCTGGCGCTAATTTTTCCCTGTGTAGCCCCTCTTTTCGCACGATGATTTCAAGGTGCAGAGGTTATTTTTTGCGGAAGGTTTGATTTTAGATTTTTGCTTGATCTCCAGCAATCGTCCAAATATAATACTGATGCCGGTCTTTCTAATCGAACCATTTTCTACGAGGATACTCAAGCATGCTAATTCAGTTATGGGGCATGCAGCAATGATGCTAAGCAATATGCGTCATCATACCAGTACAATAATATCACTGTTTTAGTCAATGGGCACACTGGCTATGTCATTGTATGAATGATTTGGTGATGTTTAAGCATTGCTAGAACACAGGAGGTTAGCTGATCAAGATCGCTATCTAACAAAAAGCATTTGAATATATAGGTTTGTATGGTAAGCGATTTGGGCCACTGTTTTTAGCAATGCATCATGTATTGGAGGGATGTTTTAACCATTGTAGACTTTAAATTAGAGATAGCCCATTTGAAGATAATGCACTTCTTGATGTGTTAACAGGTACAAATTCATGGGCTTTCTATGGATGTCAGCTTGCAATGTCACGTTGACAGATACCATTGGTAACAAATTACCAAGGCTTTTGTGCAAATAACCCAGTAGATGAACAAAGTGCAATCCAAAAAAAGAGTTTTGGAACAATTCCAGGTAAACACATTAGTTTCTGTAGATCTATCTACGTATAATCCCTTTGTGGTATATTTGCAGGCATTCCCTAAGGCAATCCCTTTTGCGAGATCCCTAAAACCGATTTAGGGCAACACCTATTGATGCATAGCTGTTATTGTAAGATCTTTAATCCAGTAAAAAAGGATGGATGCCTGAATGTGTTCTATTTATTAGAAACCCAGTTTATGGCTTTGATCCTCTAGCTTTTGCCTATTGCTTTAGCTTTTGTCTGTTATTTGATTTGGGTCTGATATAGAGCTGCATGAACCCTAAACCCTAAACGAACTTGGTGGATTTGAAGTCATCTTTCATTTGTCTTAAAACTCCAGTTCTTATTCCAATTTTTGCATCTGCATTATATTTTAGTATGTTTTGGAGTAGTAGCAAATGAATCTATAAAGTGATCATGTGCAGCATTAGGTCTCATGCATGTCTATCTTCTGCCCCAGTTCTCTAAGTGTTCTATCTTAGTAAAGAGATTAACAATTACCCGAAATTAACATCTAGGTGTTCTCGGTTGCATTTGCAGAAGGCAAGGAGGTAGAGTTTGCTAAAGAACCATGTTAAGTATTTCTGCTGGAGGGGCAGAAATTCTGATGCAAAATTTCTGGTAGCATTTGTGCTCCATGATCTCTGCACAGAAGTTTCTAGATTTAAATGCATTTGTTCTTCTCTTGATTGTTGCATTTTTGTGCAGTTGAGTTGCAGAGGAGTTACAACATATGAGTGTGGTGCATGCGTGTGGCGAAGGTGGTTTCTCATCTATACATGCCTTCCAGCCATAGGAGATGCCGTTTTTATAGTTCTTCCCTCTAGGTAATGATTTGAGTTTGTTGAAATAATCTAGCTGCAGGCATCAATCATTAGGAAGGAATGGTCAGAATAAAGTTTCAGCACAACACTGGAAATACATGACAGGAACTATCCTTACACGAATCTGCAATCTATAAGAGTCGCAAATTTTGAAATAAAACATTTCACATTTAAACCTTGAAGTTTCAAGCTCTTCTTACATTAGATGACTGCTTAATTGTTTGTGACAATTTTCTAATTTGAATAGAGATAAAAAATAAAATCGTATTGAAGTCTTGGACACCAATGAGAAATTGGTCCAAAAAAATCAAACAATTAATGTCATTCTCTCAAAGCCAGAAAATGTAGATTGTGGAGTGCACAAATCTGCCACTGAATCATAAAGGGATGATAAGCATAATCATAAGGCCATGTTTCATGTTGGAACCACATTAGATGTGCATAGTTTCATAAAGACAGCAGCTTGAGTCATGAGTCTTACATCAAAAGGCTTCACTTATCTGCGGCAGCGCCAGGCAGTCTAACACACATCAAACTTTGTTGCTGCTAACAACATCCGACATCTCACATTATTGTCGAAAGAGTAGCATATTTGCATTAAGGCGTGTATAGACACAAACTCTAACGTATGCCCGGCAACGCTGGGCACACATTTACTAGTCTACTTACTTAAAATGTGTTTCGGGGTGTGTGTCCTCTTTTTTCCGGCCGCCTGTGTACATCCAAATCCGGCGAAAAAGCGAAATTTTGTCATCAGAAAATTAAAAATCCGGCCAAAAAAATTGGGGCAAATTTTCTTTTCCTCTGCTACCCGTTTTGGGCGGTGCTGTGGTAGCCGTTATAATCCGTGCTCCAAACTCTTCAAATCCATTTCAATGTCCAGCACCCACCGCCTAAATATTCAGTTCCGAAAATATGATGTGAGGGAGTGAGGCGGTGCGGTGATCTTCTTAAATCGTTTTGGGGCACGTATCTACAGGCTGGTGATGGCAAAGTCGTTTGAAGGTCCTTGCTAGAATACCACTGCGGAGCCGTTGCTTCATTCTCTGCAGATTTCAGTGAACCATTTCAGATTTATAGACAAAGCAGAGCGGGCAAGCAAGAGCAGATTTTCTTCTTAGAACTTGGGATTTTGAAGCCGATTCCATCGGGCGAGTTTGAAACTTATCGAGCAGCGAGGAGTTTACGCTTCTATTTGTGCTGCTTTTTTCCCCTTTTCGCTTTTTTCTTTCAATCGTCCACTAATCTCGAAACGGCAGATTAGCTTGGCGTGATGATCGAACCCGATCGAATCAGATTCTACATTTTGGGATTTTAGCGGGTTTTGCGGGGCAAAGGGGCGATCCAAGGTGTATAAAATATAACGGGGGAGTTCTATTACGATTTTTCTTTGGTATATTTTCTACAAGTTTATGCTTCTATTTCCGGTCGTTGAAGCGAGGGATCTCTCAAACAAAGCATTAAGGTGCGTTCAAAGACTTGATTTTAGAAAAAATCCAGCTTTATATCTTAGTATTCTTGCTTTTTATTTGCGGTTCTTGAAGCTTAGGAGTCGTTGAAGCTTAGGAGCAAAGGAATAAGGTACAACTCGATTAATCTGCGGTGCTTTCTAGATACAAATACTGAGAAGATAAATTTGAAATAAAGAGGGGGTTTATAAGCGAGCACCAAGCAAAATCTCGAAAGCTAATCCATCGGTCCGAAAGCTAATTCCAGGAAGCGGTTGTCTATTCGAGCAGCTAGAAAGGAGCTCGAGAACGAAATGCCCCCGGGGTTGATTTCATCCAAGCGATGAAGAACTGGTAGTGCATTTTACTAATTTTTGGGGCAAATGTGATAGCCCAAATAGATCTGTACAAGCACGATTCACAGGATCTTCCCGGCTACGACCTATTTAGGAGAAAAGGAATGGAAATATCCTAATGGAGCTCTCTCCAACAGTCTGCCGCTTTCGGCTATTGAAAGCCACAGCAATCGAATATATAGATCGCAAAATTAGCAAGCTTCAGTGTGGGTCTTAACTAAAGTTAAAACTTCGATTTACAATCTTCTCCAACGCTAAATCTTAGTGTCTTTGGGGTTGTTGAAGCATAGGAGTCGCCCGAAGAATAGGAATTGATGAAGCAGAGGATTAAGGTATAATCTTTTCTTTCTTTCTGGGGTTAACCTGCTGTGGCCCTTAAGTTTGCATCCTCTTATTTTAACAAACAGCCCGTAAACATGGTATAAACACTGGCTGTGCTTTTTGCAGAAGGGGCCGATTTCAGTTCAGGATTCTCGAGCATTGTTACCTTGCAGCAAAAGTGTGGATTTGAGTTCAGAAGTCAACCATGTATGCCTTTCTCTGTGAAGCACCAAAATCCAAATCTCGACGGTTTTGTAGTGATGCACATGCGTCTAAATTAAGGAAGTTCCATTTGAACATCGCTTCCAAATCTTAAAGTATGAGCTGCAAGACATCATCTTTCAAAAATGTTGTTGTACTCGGTCTTTTTGTTTCAAGGACATGTTTGCATTCACTCTGTTCTCATTTCTATTAACTGGCAGATGTCCCTTCAATTTTTCCCTTCATTTTCTAAAATAGGAATGGGCTTGCTTTGATGTCAATTGATGATTCTGCTACAGTAAGGGCAATTTCTCCTTCGGAATTTCTAATTATCAGTAGCAGGCTTTTATTTGACATCCGTGTTAATTGTAGAGCTCCATCTATTGTTAATCATTTTCCTAGGATTAGAATTTGCATGCAGATCCAAAGCATCTTAGAAATTGAAGTAAATACAGAAAATTCCACCCCATCTCGGGATTCCCATTATCATTAGCAAGTGGTTGTTTATTTGACATACGAGTTGGTTATACGAGTTGGTTATAGAGCACATTTTGCATAATTTTGCTGCATATTTTGGCTTTACTGGCTGCCTCCTTTCACTATGCGGAATTCCCACTTTTAAAGCACCTGCATTTCAATTTCACAGCTGAAAACCTGGTATCCATAATCGTTTTCTGCCTCAAGCTGCTAAAATGTTCACCATGTAATTGTGTTTTTATATTTCTGCTGCCTAGCTGGGTCATGATCATGTCCGCATGTTGCATGCCAACTGTCCATTCTTTTATAGAAGAACTAGAAAAGGGCCCGGCCTGACGGCCGGGCCCTTTTCTTTTGCTCCTTTCCTCGGCTCAGCCGGCCTCCGGCCGGCCTCGCCTCGGTTTGGGCCCACCCATGTGCCTTATCCCTTATCTCTTCCCTCTTTTCTCTCTCCTCTCTCCTCTCTCTTCACTCATCTCCCTTTCTCTCTCTCTCTTTTCTTCTTCTTCTATCCCCTTTCCCCGTGTCTCTCTTCTCTCTCCTCTCTCTTCTTTATGTCTCCTCTCTTCTCTCTCTGCCCTCTCTCCTCTCTTTCTCCCTCCTCTGTCTTCTCTTCTCTTTGTCTTTACCCTCTCCCTCTCTAGCTCTCTCTCCTCTCTCTCTCCTATCTCCTTCCTCTCTCTCTATTTCTCCCCTCTCTCTATCTCCCTCTGTCTCTATTCTCTCTCCTCTCTCTTCTTTGTCTCTCCTCTCTCCTTGCTCTCTCTCTCCTCTCTCTTCCATCCTTCTTCTCTCTCCTCCCATGCTCCCTTTTCTCTCTCTCTATCTTTCTCTCTCCTCTGTATTTCTCTCTCTCTCTCTTCTCTCCCTCTTCCCTCTCTCTTCTCTCTCCTCTCTCCTCTCCTCTCTCCTCTCTCTCTCCTATCTCTCTCCTCTCTCTCTATTTCTCCCCTCTCTCTATCTCCTATCTCTCTCCTCTCTCTATCTCCTATTTCTCTCCTCTCTATATATTTCTCCCCTCTCTCTCTACCTTTCTGTCTCTTTTCTATTTCTCTCTCTCCTCTCTCTCTCCTCTCTCTCTCCCTCTCTCTCTCCTCTTTTTTCTCTCCTCTCTCCTCTCTCTCTCCTATCTCTCTCCTCTCTCTCTATTTCTCCCCTCTCTCTATCTCCCTCTGTCTCTATTCTCTCTCCTCTCTCTTCTTCGTCTTTCCTCTCTCCTTGCTCTCTCTCCTCTCTCTTCCATCCTTCTTCTCTCTCTTCTCTCTCCTCCCATGCTCCTTCTCTCTCTCTATCTTTCTCTCTCCTCTCTATTTCTCTCTCTCTCTCTCTCTCTTCTCTCCCTCTTCCCTCTCTCTTCTCTCTCCTCTCTCTCTCCTCTCTCACTCATCTCTCTTCTTTCCCCTCTCTCTTCCTTCTTCCCTTTCTCTCTTCTCTCTCCTCTCTCTTCCCTCCCTCTCCTCTCTTCTCTCTCTCCCCTCTCTCCTCTCTCTCTCTCCTCCCTCTCCTCTCTCTCTCCTCTCTCCTCTCTCTCTCTCTCTCCTATCTCTCTCCTCTCTCTCTATTTCTCCTGTCTCTATCTCCTATCTCTCTCCTCTCTCTATCTCCTATTTCTCTATCTCCTATTTCTCTCCTCTCTCTATTTCTCCCCTCTCTCTCTACATTTCTCTCTCTTTTCTATTTCTCTCTCTCCTCTCTCCTCTCTCCTCCCTCTCTCCTCTCTCCTCCCTCCTCTCTCTCTCCTATCTCTCTCCTCTCTCTCTATTTCTCCCTCTCTCTATCTCCTATCTCTCTCCTCTCTCTATCTCCTATTTCTCTATCTCCTATTTTCTCTCCTCTCTCTATATTTCTCCCTCTCTCTCTACCTTTCTCTCTCTTTCTATTTCTCTCTCTCCTCTCTCCTCTCCTCTCTCTCTCTCTCCCCTCTCCCTCTCTCCTCTCACCTCTCTCCTCTCTCCTCTCTCTCCCTCTCTCTCCTATCTCTCTATTTCTCCCCTCTCTATCTCCTATCTCTCTCCTCTCTCTATCTCCTATTTCTCTATCTCCTATTTCTCTCCTCTCTCTCTATTTCTCCCCTCTCTCTCTACCTTTCTCTCTCTTTTCTATTTCTCTCTCTCCCTCTGCTCCCTCCTCTCTCTTCTCTCTCCTCTCTCCCTCCTCTCTCTTCTCTCTCTAGCTTCATTCTAGAACATTCTAGAAGGTTCTAGGATCATCAAGGCTTTTAATTAACCAAAGGAATTTCCATTGCCCCAGCCTTAACTAAGTATGGACTTCCTATTTTTTTAAGAAAAGACTGGTTGGTCTAGTGGTAAGGGTGGGGGGTTTGGGGGGCAATGTCTAGGGTTCAAGTCCGTGGTAAACCAAAAAAATTTTGTCCACCAAACTTGGGAGCTTTTGAGAGGCCAAGGCCCACGGACGACCCGGATCGCGCCACGTGGCGCATCCTTATGCGTCGATGGGGTGTGAAATACTCACGGACAGACAGACGGACGGACGCTATTCTTTTATAATATAGGAGGATTATGCTCCATTATGGCGCTGCTTTCATCAAATGATAAAAAGATTTGAACATTCTGTTTCTGATAAACTGACATATAAGCATTATCAGAAAGCATTGAATTTCTGCTAATTTTTTTTGGCAACAACAGAGGTTTTTGTATACCACATCATCATCATCCTGCAAGAGCAAAACAAATAATTACGTAGACGTGATAACAAATAATTATGTAGACGTAGTTTAAAATGTATGAATTATGTAGACGTAGTTTAAAATGTATGACTTCTGTTGAAATAGATTTGTTTCAAATAAAAGACAATTTATCAAATGCCTTAGTCTCTCAAGCAAAACATTGGACTTCATTAGTCAAAATAATGGAGTCAAAATAATGGAATTGCTTAATATTCCCTTGGCCATCATTTGTTAGTGTATTTGAAAAGAAGTGGAATGTTTGGATCGGTGGCCTTTTGAAGCTGGAAACAGTTTGTGTATTAGGCCTTACAACTTTTGCCTTAGAATGGTTTGTGCTCCAACTTTGTTTTATGTTCTGGATTGTTGGAAATAATTTGTTATACTAAACCTTTTGCCCCACAGAATAGTTTGTGCACTAACATCACTTCTATTCTAGCAACTACATTTGTAGCGCCAAATTTCAGGGAATGTGGAATGCTATATCTACAAAGGATAAGATTGAACTTTGCATGGAAAAGAAAAACATTGAATGTAATAAATAAATAGCTGAAACTCAACATATGTGGTGAGGAATTTACAAAAACGTTTAATCCCATCGGATGCAACTCAACATCTGTTGATTAAAAACTCAACTAAAAGTTGATTAACATAAACTCAATTAAAGGTTGATCAACATAAACTCAATTAAAGGTTGATCAACATAAACTTTATGGACATGTGATTTGGATTGCATCATTGATGGTTCCTATATTGATTAAAGGCCCATATAAAGATTGTTGTAATGTGGGTTCTTAAAGTTTGATCAAGGAAAAGGTTAGATGCCAAGGAAAAATACAAGTCAGGACATTAGCCCGGCAACGCCGGGCACACGTTTACTAGTAGTCCTTATATAGTGTCGTGAGGCCACTGGACTTGTGTAGCATATGCGAGCTCCCCTTTTGGGTCGCTACAAGTAGGACATGCTGGTGTAACGTAGCCCTTTTGTAGGCTTATCTTAGTCCTATTACTATATGATACCCACACCCTGCTTATAATTGGCTTCATGGCCATGCGAGGGCATTTAGTTATCAATAGCTTTGAGCTGTACATATTTGTGGGCTCCAATGTCCCACTTTTGATAGCGGGTCATATTATGAGCCTTTTGGCTTGGTGCACCTTTCGGTGTGTGTCAGTCATCTCTCCAATTGCATCTGCCAGGTCTAATAATGTATTGTCTTATGCCATGAGAATGTGTATCGGGCGACCCCATCTTATCCTCCCGTCTCTTGTCCCCTTTAGTACCTAGTCCACTTGCTCCCATTTCCAGTATAAGCAGGGCATCTGTTCCATATGTGTCTCTCATCTACAATTTCCTCCATGTCACAAAGCTTGCACAGCCTGCTTCCCCTCGGTATCATTGGCTTTTCCCATCTCCCTGTCTTTATCAGCAGTTTGTGGCAGCCGGTTTGAAATCTGCGAAGCATTTTCCTAGTCCTCTTTGTTTGGTTGCTATCTGTGTATATAATCTACTATATACTCCTTCCGGATTCATGCTTTCCTCATATAATTCTAGTTTTTTGTCTGGCTACATTTCAATCTATGTTCTCACCATCCTGTCCCTAAGTTTGGATTTCTCCTTCTATAATATCTTATTGTCTACTTCTGTCCACAGAGTGTACCCCATCTTCCCTGCCCAGTCCTCCAATTCTGATATCCAACCTTTTTCCATATTCGTTGCCATCTCCTTGGAGGTCGTTATAGTTTGACGTATAAGCCTAGATTGCTGCCCCATGTTCCTTGCTAGGAATGCCATTAATCTTTCTAGCCCCAAGATTTCGAAGGGCAAAATTCCTGTTTCAAAGAGCACTATTGATGTTGGTGTCGATCCTTTTATCCCAAGTTCCCTGCATTGAAAATGCTTTATCATTTTCTCAACTTTGACCAAGTCCTTCAGTTTTTGATATCCAACCTCCTTCCATATTCGCGGCCATCTCCCTAGAAGTCTCTATAGATTGACGCACTAGTTTAAGCCTAGATTACTGCCCATATTCCTTGCTAGGAATGATATTGATCTTTCCAACCCCATATAACATTGCTGGTGTCACTGTCATTTTAAGCATTTGTATTTTTTTTTATCCCCCAATCTGTTATAATGTGCTTTGCACATACTGATTGCATCCTAGTAGTAGTTTTTTATTGCTATCTGCCATCTTTATTCTAACTCTTTATTCTATTTTCTCTTTATTCCTGTCTTGACACTTATGCCTTTCTAGAGTCCATTGGTTTACTGCTCTGATTGCTCCCGGTTATCTCTACTATATATACCCAACTCTTTATACACCTTTGCTGCCAATCTTTGAATGGTCAAATGGCTCGACTTTCATGAAGATCTCTAGTATATGCTATAATTGGTATTCATTTTTGTTCACATTGAATGCTGATGTGGCTGAACCACTCTAACAGCTTGTGGTTTGATAGGAACTGACGGGGCATAACTGCTCTTGCAGTCCTAGAAACCCACCAATTTGACGGACACTGACGGGGCTGTGCCGCTCTAACAGTTCCGTTATCTCGACAATGGGTGCTGATGGGGTTAGGCCTCTCTAGTAGCAGCCCTTGAATGTCGAGAACTCTCTTGAATCGTCAAGATGGATGGGGCAAAGCCACTTTAACTGTCTTAAAAGAAGTAAGAAATATTGATGTAAGCTGATGGGGTCAACTGCTCTGACAGCTTATGTTTATCTTTGTTGGTACCGGGGGATTGTCGTGCCCAAGGCTGTTGGGGCTATGCCACTCTAACAACAACTCTAAATGTTGGTATTCACTAATATTGGTGGTGAGAACGATCTTGATTCACCAGCATAGACGGGGCAAAGCCACTCTAACTGTCCTAGTGAATCAGGTATTGTTGGCATGTAATCATGAAAGAAGAGACAATTTTTAAGTATATTCCTACGTCTTTCGAAGCTTCTGTGACTTATTAACTTGATACATTCGATCCTAGAATTTTCCTTGTTATATGTGTCTGCATCCTCTTAGCATTTGATGGTACTGCTACATTTCTCTAATATCTCCATTTGCGATGCACTCGCCATGTGTAGAAGTCTAGCAAGTTCCACTATAAATTTGTTGTTTTTGCCCTCAAATCTTTGGACAAACATAGGCAAAATAGATATCTTTGTAGAGATCCTTTAGAAGCTTTCCACTGGCATAAATTTCACCTAAAATAGAGCTCCAGTTTAATAGTTAGGAGAAAAAAATCTAATAGCAAGTTATTGAAAAGCAACAAAACCCTAAATCTAACTGTAATTTTACTTCACCCTGAAGCCTTGGCCAAACATTGGTAAATTAGATATCATTGAAAAGATCTCTTCGAGAGCTTTCGAATGACATAAATTTCACCTAAACAGAGCTTCTGTTGAAGAGTTATGAGAAATAATGTAATATCAAGTCATTGAAAATATAGAGGATGGAACAATCAGCCAATGAGACCTCTATTTGTTATTGTTTGCGTGAAATCTATGCTACTCTCTTATGTTATTCAACATAAAAAAAAAAACAAATAGAAGATGTGACTGGAGATGAAGAAGAAGGAGCTAGGGGAGCTGAGGAGGAGACACGATATTTTGCACAAAAGGTGCAACAAGCACATAAGCATATGAAGAGGAGGAAGACATATGATTCGGAACAGATAAAACTATGGGAATAGAAGGAGTAGATTGTTTAATGTAATAGGGGAGGGTACCCACTATCAGCATAGTGGCCACCTATTGCGCAGCCCAATTGCGCACCTCTGTCCACATATTGTGCAACTCTAGATACCATCAATCCCTCCTTTCTTGCTCACCTATTGCTTCTGATGCTTGTAATTTTGTCCATCGATGTCAGAATGACATGTGGATTAGTGCATATGAAAGCCCTCATCAAGGATTTTCTTTTGATATGCGTTGGCACAATCATCAAAAACAATTGACTGGGACTTGGTGCACAGTGGATGGGCATTTGGTGCGGGAAGATGGGCAGGCAACCAACTCGGATTTTAAGGCTCATAACTCCTTCTCAAGAACTCCAGATAGTCTAAATTTTTCAATGATAGATAGGGTGAACTCATCCTCTTTCCAATGATGTCTCATTTGCTGAAAATTGATGCATGCGTCTAGAGTTATAAAGATTCTAAGTTTAAGTGCAGGATATATGGGCACCCTCCCCTAGGGGGAAAATGCCTCTACATTATGAAACATATTGCTCAGAACCGTTACCCAGAGAAAGTTTATATTTGAAGAAAAAAAAGAAAGAGGACCACTTTTAGCAACAACAGTTCTCGCTGAAATGCATGAACAAGAAGAGAGATAAAAATACGTGGACCATTGACAATCGAATGAGCGAGGTGCAGATCTAAGTTGCTAGCAATAACAATCATGAAGTCTGGAACTGACTATTCTATAGGAAAATCCTCTTGTGTTGACACTTGATGACTAAAACTATAGTTGTATAGGATAACGAACAATCTATCTACGCAAAGCAAAGCCTTTAGGTGTTAAAAACTGCTACGTCTCTACATATCTGGAATTGCAGATGCTTTACGGAACTACTTGAAATATCTAATTGTTTTGTTGGTGGCTTGAAATATCTAATAGTTTTGTTGGTAGTATATCCATCAAACGTCATAACTTGTAAGGTAGTGCCTTTGCTTATCCAGAAGAGCTTGAAGCAAATAATATAAGAAACATTGAACATAGGCATATCCTAAAGAGAATTAAAACAAATATAGTATTGCAACAAGATATGAGTAAAAAGAAGGGTTCTTAGGCTATTTCAGAAGCAAAGATAAAATGGTCGGCGGCAGTGGGTGGGAGGAATTTGTCAAAGGAAGAGATCTAAAAGAAATTCTCTGAATGGATATCAACAAGATTAAAGGAGCCGTGTGTCTTTTTACGTACATATTTTTTTAAAGGATTATATTCTTTTTTTAAGGATCTAGGGCTCACACTAAATGACAAAATTTTGTGCAGGATAATGAGTCAAAGCCATGCTAAAATAATAATAGTCTTCCAATTGGCATATCCTATAATTGGCCAGAATCTCTTTCTTGACAATTCCTTTGCTAATTTCAGTTATTAAAATACCTGCAAAAAGTGTCCCAAATTCAACCAAACGAGTCCCAAAATTCTCATCAAGAATCATCCTCATTTTACATTGGTTTCTGTTTTTACATCATAATCATCCAAATTACATATCAGTTCAAGATCTGTAACGAACTCAAGGATCTGTTGTTAGATTTGTGCTCTGTAACTATACACAGGCTTCAAAATCTTGGGATACGTTGGTTCTGGAGCAAAATCCCTCGCAGCAAGAGCGTTGCACAATCTTGATCAATTTCAAGATGTGGGCAGTTTAGATCTAATCAAAGAACGAATAATTACACCAAACCCACATCCCACATTCATGAATTGCCTCAAAAATCAGTTGGATCTCGCCCTTACACCACACTGATAGCCTTGTTTAATCCCTCGTTTGATGCAACAGATCCCGATCCAAATGAAGAATTTAAATGGAAAGCAGACTGTCGGGAAGATTGGTCAAGTTTTAAATTAATTTTGGAAGAATTGAGGCCCTGGGTTGGGCAAATTCCAAGGCTGAGCTGTGTCAGATCTGAAGAATCCTCAAGCCGGATTGCAGCGGTAGAAAGCTTAGCAGTGGGCTTGAAAATGTTGGAATTTGGAGGAGGAGATGGGTTTGCAGGTCGCCCAAATGGGATTTGTGGCAGTCCGAGCCAAAGGGGATGAATTGCAGAATCAATTTCCATGCTTTCTGCCTCCGTTTTGTGTGCCGGATCCGCCATATCCAGAGCTTTGGAGGTCGGAATTGTTGGGGGTTTGCTAAAACCTTCCGTAAATGCATGGCCCAGTGTTAATTGTTGCAGCGGAGATGTTGGTAGATCGGAAAATCTCAGCGATGCATCCTCCATAGCTGAATTAGAGATCTGCACAAAACAGAATGCTATGTTTACACCCAAAAATAACAAAAAACAGAGTAGCTTTGCATGAATTTTAGATTCTTACCTCGGCAGAAATATCGAACAGGCTTGATCTTCGTTTCCGCTTGCTCAAATTGCTCTGTCTGATGAAATATTTCTGCGCATGGCTTGCAACCTGTGTCGGAGTTCGACTGGTAACGAAATTTCTTGAAATTCCTCTCCAATCCCCTTTTCCGAGCTTCTGCAGCCCAATTAAGAACAATCTATGCTCATCTTCAGTCCACGGAACACCTAAACACCCCCAAAAAAAAGGGAAAAAAAAAACGAACACAGTTTAGATCGCCGCTGCAACAAGAACGAAAAAAATCCTCTTTTGTTCCAGATTTGTGCAAATTTCTTACCCTTTTTCCTCTCTCGATCATTGCTAGACGTCTGCACCAGTCCATCGGAGACATACCCTTCTGCACCGGATTCGGAATGCTCAGGAGTGGACCCTCCAGTGTTGGGAGATCCAGCTCCGGCGCCGGATCCCGCTCCATTCGATCCATAATGCGACAGATTTCCCATGCTTACAGTTTTTCTCATGGCATTGTTTGTGAGTCGGACGCCAAATAAACGAACTCCTCGATCGGGGCAAGTTCTAGAATTGTGCCCATTGTTTCCACAATGCGAGCAGCGTCTAGCCATAGCCAATTCCGGCGATGCTGGGCTCGAAAAACAGGGCAAAAAAAATTTGAACAGAAGAAGAGAAATCGGGGGCCAAATTCAGAGCCCAGGAGCTTGAATTGAAGCGGGATGCTGCGAAAGGCTGGAATTGAAGGAAAAATCGAAGGATGAAGAGGGCCCAACACGGCTATGGCGGATGCGGCGGAGCCGGATTACAGAACCAAGATAAGGAGATAAATAAAAAGGGCAACTCCCAACACTGCAGATTCTGTTGAATCAGATCGCAGCCGTTAAACCCCGGCCTTTAGACGGCTGAGATGCGCTGCCGGATTTAGACTCTTCACGGACGGTTATTTGCTACTGGATCTGCCGGTAATGGCTGAAAGTTTCGGTATTGCCGCCGTCAGACTGCGCCGGTGAACATGGGCGGTGACCGCCGCATCCCGTTTTTACCGCCGACGGTTGGCCGGTAAAAAGTCTTCTTGCGCCGTTTTCCGGCGTATTTTATCCATTTTAGGATAAACTAAAGCGGTAAATTCGAAGGTATTCCTACTATCTTAGGTTAAATCTAGGTTGTTACTTTGGACTCGTATATTTTATGTATTTTTAATATGGGTATGTATGTACCTAGCGTATATTTTGGGACATGTGTAGTTTGAACTAACCTTCCTTGAAGCATATGGATGAGTTTTGTTTTGCACCAAATTTCTACAGTGCACACACCTGGACGCAGAATATGCCCTCTTTTGTTGCTTTGCTCTGATGGAAAACGTGCAAGATCTTCTCTCAGACTCGACCTCTTACCTAGATCTCGCCTTTCCCCTCCCCTTTTCCTTGTGTGAATTCTACAAGATCAAAATTTGCTTCTTCTTCTTCTTCTTCTTCTCATTCTCATCAGCTCCCCTAATCCATTTCTTTGTGTGAATTCTACAGGATAATGTTACTCTCTCAATCCCTAAATTTCGCCAGCCATATTGCTTCTTCTCAAAGTTGCTCCTTCTCCCTTCCTTTCTTCATATGGTCATCCGTCCCATTCACCGACATGCAATTTTTTCCCTCATCTATAAACTTATCATTATTTTATCAGCCTTACACGCGTTCCACCTTCTGTTGGCCCACAAGTCTAGACCTTCATCCTAGTTCAGTCCACGTGCTCGACTCCAAATTCCTTAGGTACCATGCCAGTACGTGTTGATCTGGCGATCCATATGTATGTTAGATAAGAATGTTTGACACAAAGCCAGATTTTGAACACATTGAACTCTCAATGAAGTAAACACTTTAATTATGCTAGGCCTATGTTCGATGTTTGATGGTTACCTTATTTCCATATTTTCGATACGTGGACACCTTACAACAATGTTTGTTTTGTCAAGATACTATCTTATGAAGACCTTTTCTATAAGTGAAGTATTTGGTTTATCTAACAACTTGAGTCCATGAGACACATGCATCATAAGAAATATTGCATATCTTGCCAAATGCTTGATATTAAGAGTCTTTGCACATGCTGTATCTTCATGTCTACATCAATTAGGTGTCTTTCAACATAAACTACTCAAAGTAAATGTCTAAACGAACACCTTATAATATCCCTTCTTGTATTGGATTGGATATCTTCTAAAGCATATTCCGTAACCTTTCACCTTTCTCTTTTTTGTCGGCTTCCTTTTATTGTCATGACATCAGTTAGCATACCCATTCTGACGCATTCTATTACTCTAATTCCTCATTAACCCTAGGTTGTAACATATAAGGTTGACTCTAAAAGATATATTATTGAATTCAGAGAAAATACCCTTGACATATACTAGAGTTATCCATATTTATTGTTTCTTATATAACTTGTTTATTCAACGTTTGTGCTATTGAGATTTTTTTTGTCACGTTACTAAAAGTCCAACCCACAAAGCTTAAATGCCATTGATATAGTGTTGGATATAGGCATCAACTTATTCAAAAGTAATTATTTAAGCCTTTTGTATATTGGAGGCTGAAAATGTCATTTACTACCATGTCTTCTACGTTCACACTATGTTCAAATTAATTATATCAGATCGCTTAGTGTTTTGATGTTCATGTTGAGCAAGTTGATATTGTGGATGCATTTCATGGGCTTGTTAGCTGTAAGTGATGCTTAGATTATTTATGACGTCATTGCATAATCAACATGTAGATGGTATTTGTGAATTGCACAATCATTCTAGAAGAGCCATTTTAGAACGTGCGAAAGATGTCCAATTGAACATGTGAAACTTGTTGACTTAAAAATAATGTAAAATAGAGATAGTTCTCAAGTATTTGAACTTGGTAAAACATAATACAAACACAATAAAACGACAGAGCCCATTTTTTAAAACAATTATTTAACTCCAATAAATCCACAACAAGCACAAATGCAATTAAACACATATTGTTTCTCCAAAACTAGATCTATTATTACATCACAAGTGTGGAAAACTCAGGTCTTAATGCATTATATATATGTATTCTTATTTATGCAACATTGTCTACTAAAAGAAAATGAGCATGCGTGCGCACAAGTAGACTAAAATTGGTACACACATGGATTAAGAAAGTTTAAAGGGCATTAGAGCCTATTGTAAATAATCATGTAGGTGTGTAAAATATAATAACAATTTCTAAGATGATTTGTAGTCCAGGTGATTTAGTACTATTTGCAGTATAGGACATGTGTCTGGAATAAAGGGGTTAATTTATGACTTCGTATTTGCTCAACTTTTGGAAACCCAAAAATCACTTTTAAAGACCCAAAATTCAAAGGTTGAACGACCCCTCAAATGTGATATTCTAGTGCAAAAAACATGATTTGCTATGTCACAAGGCTATCTGACCTTCATTCTACACAGAAATCATTGCTCACATCCTATTTTCACTCATTTCCTACACCATTATCCTTTGCTAAGACCAAAAGTTGGGAAGCTCAACTATCACATTTGAAAAAATTGATAAATTCCATCAATTTTTACCATTTTTAAGGTCCAAAATATCAGTTGGTCCGAGTTATGTTGTTAGGGACTTCAATGCATGCATGAGAACAGAGCAGCTTTGACGGAAGACGTGCTAGAAGTCTGCACCGCAGAGACTATGTGGCCATGAACATCAGTGGGCAAAGTCCACCAAGTCACACGACATGACAAAAAGCTACTTCAGATGTGCAACACCTTTGACTTGGTCATCTGCGATGGTTTGACACAATGGGCACTATCCACCATCTACATCTGCAGACAGAAACAATCAGGGACGCGGCTCTAATATTGTGGACTATGCGCTGGTAGCTGAATGAGATCTGCATCTGATCATCCACTTCAAAATTGGCGTAGA
Source organism: Isoetes taiwanensis (assembly GCA_021234155.1). Classification (NCBI taxonomy): domain Eukaryota; kingdom Viridiplantae; phylum Streptophyta; class Lycopodiopsida; order Isoetales; family Isoetaceae; genus Isoetes; species Isoetes taiwanensis. Next base: position 5,236,985 of record JAJEKV010000051.1, read on the forward strand.
TGACGTACATGAAGTAATAGATCATCGACCGCTCTTCCTCCTAGCAGTCTGTTTGAACTATATATGCTCTCGTCCCCTGCTTGCCCAGTTGGAGCTGGACTACAACCACGTGAAACTTATCCCCAGATGCTCGCAACCGACCTGGAGGGAATTCTCCAGCTTTCCATGCTGCAGTAACAGATAGATCAGTTAGTCAAAGTCCTTGTGACTGTTGGCGAGAGATGCTTTGGCAGAAGCCGAGTGGTTTGATGTTAAATGCATGGCGCTCAAATGATGGCTTCGGCAGATTCCTAAACATGTTCTACGCTCCCTTGCAATCAAACAATACCATTTGTTTCTGAAAGGTAAGAAAACTAGATACATTGTGGAGCACTAGAGGAGAATGTTTTACCTCCTGGACTAGCACCCCAAGACATTCTGGAGAAAGGTCCTGCACAAATCCTTGCATCCCAGAGAAAAGATCAGCCCTGACCAATGGATACAATATTTGCACCAGCTCTATAATCCTCCTGGGTTTCAAGCATAGGTACCCCACAAATGGGCCCGTTATTGGAAATCATAGAAGCAGACATCTATCAAGGCTTCTGTGACGTCCCCTACTCATATACGGTGCACTCACCGTATACAAACAGGAGTTCATCCCCTATACCAGCTCCACACTGATACAGGGCCCTCCACGTATCACTCCTTGATGAGTTCCAGTGGGGAGAATGAAGGGGTCATTTACCCTGTCTCCCTCAGGGCCTACCTAGCTACGGAAGCGTAAACATACATGTCAGTATACAACATCAACATCCCATAACCATCTCGAAGGATGGCTCATCACATATCTGCATAGACAAAGATCAGTACATCACATATGGGATCCTACCCAAGGCTCAGACTCAAAGGGGATGACTGACGGCTTGGGTCTCGAGTTCATTGCGCATGTAATTCATGGCAATGGATTTGGTCGGCATAAGAACATGGCTTAGGGTAGTCCACTCCATCCAGCCCCTCCTGTGCACACTTTGCGAGTAGGTTGAAAAGTGTTGGGACTCGATCAGAAGCCCGGTGCATAGCCAAAGGGGCTATTCACGGGTTGCATCTCCCCGGGTTCGATGGGGGGGCGGTAGGGATCACTCCCTCCAGAGATCTACATGCTGACTCAAGGTGACTAGAGGGCCACTGCCCTTATTCGACTTGAACCCAATGGAGAGTGACGCATCACTCCACGGGTGTCGAGCCCATGCCTTGCCCACACGCAGTGGCAAGCCATTAGACCTAGTCCACAGTGATCCCCGGTAGACTTTACACACCAGAGGGATCGTTCAAGAGTCGTAACACCTAACCTCCTTATAAGCGGTCGGCCCCTTCACCCACAACCAGATGTGGCTCTTGTACACAGGCTGAATCTACAGTGTGCTAGAGAGGCTAACTAGGAGCATCAACTACTAGGCTTGAGGTCTCTACCCCCCTTCCCAATACAATGAGTTCACAGAGATACATCATCCATATACATCACAGAAGAACTAAAGAACTAGATCTAATCTATATCATAGAGTTAGGTTCTTTAGTTAGAGCTTGGTATCTAGAGATCTAGATGGTTGCTATGGGCAATTTAATAGGCTAAACCTACTGATTCGATGACTGGAAGACGGTTTAGGCTATTAAATTGACGAAATACCTGATCCTTGGCTTGCTCCTCCTGCTCTGAACTCGACTATCCTGCTGAGCTGCTAGAAGATGGAGCTAGAAAGGGAAACTAATGAGTCAAATCGCTCAGCAGAGTCTGGGAGGCGGTTTTGACTCCTGGAGCAAGCAAAACAGAGCCCTAAAAGCCTATGGACGAAAATGGCAAGTTAGGGTTTCCTTAACCTATATAGACAAAGGGTTAGGGCTAGGGTTCCCATTATCCCCTTTAGGCATGTGGGATAATTGGATGTGGCCCCACTTATATTAAATAAGTGGCCTAGGATATCCACATGGGTAAATGTGTACACATGGATAAATGTGTACACATTGACACACACATGGATAAGTGTGCACATGAGCAAATGTGCCCATAATTAAATGCACACACCTTGCAAGTTGCCCCCTAGGGTGCTACTTGCTCGGCTACACGTCGGCGTACACGTCAATCAAGATGGCGGTAATGCGGCGATTTAAGCGATGATATCGTCTTAGGACCGGTATCTTGTCTTTGGAACGATCACATTCTCCCCACCTTGAAATGATGCTGTCCGCAGCATCGTGGGTCTCCCCACCTTGGGATCTTCCTAACCTGCAATCAACTTGATGCATACAATATATTACTATTATACTTATACAATTATTAGGATTACCTTAAGGTAATATTTTTAAAACATTATTACGTCATTACATTATCAAATAACTTGTCAATTCGTAACTTCTATTAAAACAAGGTACTTATTTGTCTCCGTTATCACAACATTTAGTTTATCACAATTTAACACTTTCATATACAATTATTATTTAAGGTACTCTTCATTCCTTGCAACACATTCCAACAAAATTTGTGTTGCAAGTCTTCGCACCTTAAAATCCTGCATTAATTTTACAATATCTATAATTACATACTTACTATCTTAATTATTAGAATTACTCTGAGGTAATGTTTAAGACATTACTGTACTATTTCATTATCCAATTAACTTATCACTTCATAACTTAATCAACGCAAGGTAATTATTAACCTTACTTAATACAACATTTAAGTTTGTCAAAGTTTATCAATTTCATACAAAATTTACACTTCCAAGGTACTCTTCATCCCTTGCAACACATTATAACAAAATTTGTGTTGCAAGTCCTTGCACCTTGAAATCCTGCATTAATTTTACAATATCTATAATTACATACTTACTATCTTACACAAGATACACAACTACTCTAGAACTATCTATACAAGTGCTCGTGGTGCGACTCCCTGACGGTTCTTCGTTCTCATTGGCCTCCTGGATTCACACCATGCTAGAATATTAATGTAAGGTTGGTTATAAGGGAACCACCCCATCTATCTACATGAATGCATGACTAATCTCCCGGCGTAGGAAGAGGATGCTTCTTCCATCGTGGCCGTGGAGACAACGCCCTATAATGCCTATATGACGCTCATGCCTACACCTTTAGTTGCCTGAGACGTGGAGGATAGGGTCCTTCCCGTATTTGGGCGTGAAGGATAGGGTCCTCCCCGTAGGCATTGACTAGAGGTGATTTCCTATCAATGCATTTCTGAATGACCTCTTATCTCTCGAGGTCATCTACTTCCGTGGGACGGAAGTAGACTTTTTAATCTACTTCTAACTAATCCAAGCAGCACCGCGGTCATGTCTACAATGACATTACACCACGTCCTAGAGATCACCGTAGTGGTCCCATCATCGGTAAATACGCATGCAACCCATACCTAGCATAGGCTGCATGCGTAGATTAATCTTAACAACACATGAAATTAATCTAGACATAAATCGACATTCCTGAGCCGATTACTTCGGAGATGACCTTGCCGAGCATATCTGCATATCTGACCTTGTCGATGCAGAGCTTGTCGCTATGCTCTTCTGCCGGCCTCTTGCTGCTAGAGGATGTCTTCGTACTTCCTCCACTAACTGTTGCATGTCGGCTAGCATCCGTTAACGTCTTAAGTAAACATTACAGTCTTGGACCCCTGCATGATTCTGCTGTACTTTCCTTAATGCATGCAATTATATTAATTACCTTACGATACTATTTTTATACAAGAATTTAGCGCCGGCGAAGCCGGCGCCATATGCCTTTGTGGGACTGGAGAATTGCATTATTGAGACTATTGATGCAATTTGTCTAAAATTTTCTAAATGGTTGAGGAGGGTTTGAATTGCAATAATAGTAGATCAGCTAATTCCTTTAGTATAGTTTTATGGCTTATCAACTGTGGCACCCCAAGTGCATCTCGAGCTCCACCAAATACAATGATTTGTTAGATTTGTCTAAGCACTCACACTGGGTTGTAGAAGTTGATAAGCAATAGCACTGTCAAGATTAAATTATGCACTATTGAATGATCGTCGACAAAGTGAAAGTGTTATGAGGTTTTTAGTTTTTTTGGTGAAACACACATATGCAAATATGGATAAAAGCAAGTGGGTAGACCATGACAAATAGTTAGTTACAGGGAAGAGATTTATTTATCTAGCAAGGATTATTGGCTCTCATGGAACTTTACCTATGCCACGTCAAGTCTATATCTGTATGTAATGTATTTGATGTCTTCGTTCTTCAATGTTATTTTATATTAAACGCGTATACATTTTCAATAGATGTAGGAGGAAGTGCATTTTTTCTAGGAGGCGATAAAGTAACGTACCTATCTATATACCCCACATTTGCGAATTGGGAATGATCGCAAAATGAGGAGCTAATTGCTAATGAATAAGGATAAATCTAACTGAATTTTCAACCGAATAATTTCCTTTCTGCGATACTATTTTGGTTGTGAGCATATGTACAATTGGATTTCTTCTGATATGCTTCAATTGTTATGTCTAGAAGATAACCACACCAATCAAATTTAGAATTTCTTATCTTATCTTATCTTATAATAAACTTCCTTCCTTCCTTCCTTCCTTATCTTATAATACGTATCATTGCTTGATTAACATGTATATTCGCCTCTTTTGCCATGTCATGTTGGGCGCCATTTTTTTCATCAAATAGCTTCATGTGCCGATGAAAAATGAGCCCTTTGCATTGTTCATGCAAGTATGTTGGAACTTTAACTGTCCCTATACCTATCTCAACTCTAGTGCCCCAATCTAATATACCCTTGTTCTCACTGAGCCATACACATGAAAATTTTGTTCTGTGGGATGGCATAGCAGTGGTTTTAGATAAGCAAAGACATTCGGTTTGGACATAAAATCCCCCTAATCTACTACTCTCAAGGCCAACACAACATTTAGCAGACACCATACAAAGAGACATGTAGCACGTTGAATGTCTTTGTCCCTAAGCTCCTTGTACAAATGTGCAAGTACTCACTGCTTACAAAGAGACATTGCATGTGCAATGTCATCATTCGTATGAGCCATCAAGAAACTCTCATATTTGAACATCAAAGACATTAGCCTAAGATCACACATTTAATGGATGCTTGAAGTATGTGGTTGATAGGGCCCGTAGAAAAGTGAATATGAACAAACTATCGGCGTGCATTGCAGTCAAAGGATTATATCTTCTAAATAACAAAAATGGTTAAACTTACTCATACGGTTGCTAACGTTTGCAAAAGTAAAAGCAAGTTATCTCATGAGTTCTAGCAAGATCCCAATTCTGTATATACTACTATGCACCATGATTGTAAGCAACGAACATTAAGGTCTATACAAACATTAAGGTCTACTTTTGAAGATTTTATTGACTGGCAAGGACCTACCTTATAAAAGAATGTGTTTATCAGTTTGAACATTTCCTAAGATTAATGCTTCCACTATGGATAGGTGAATTTTGGATGGACACCCTCTGGAATATGTTAGGTGCATGCAATATATCTTTTATAATCCTGTTCACCACAGCATCATAGACACCTCAAATATTTTTGGGTGGTGCAAAATGTTCATTTGCAAATACTTAGGCGTTTGAAAATAGGTTAGAAGCCGTCCCTCCTCCAACACGTATAAAAGGGCAGAGCCAGATCCTCGCCAAATGGCCTGGAAAAGCTTTGTTGGAGGTGGATTGGTCTCCATAGTCGCAGAATCTGTTACTCACCCTCTCGATCTAATAAAAGTTCGAATGCAGCTTCAAGTGGAGCCTATTCATGCTCCGGTAGCAGCCATGGCAGGGCATGGAACTCCTATGGTCCAAAGGGGAGGCCCTGTTTCCGTCGGCATAAAAGTAACGCAAACAGAAGGGGCAAAAGCTCTATTTTCTGGCGTATCCGCCTCGGTGCTCCGGCAAGTCCTCTATTCTGCCACAAGGCATTCTAGGGCAGCAAAAGTGTTGGCCCATTATTATGAGCATCTTGCTTTCCGCTATAACTATTTCTGTATCGTCTTATTGGCTGCGGAAGAAGATTAGCCCTATTTCTGCATCAATTTGCAAGGGACGACAAAGCACAGGCTCCCAAAACATCCTGCATACTGGAAACTTAGGTATTGAAGGAAAAATCACAAGTATGACCTTGCCATAAATGGCTATGGCGTTCAAAACAGGGGATTTCGGCCCAAAATGGACCTCTTATTCATTCTTAGAGCAAAGCCCTGATTTGCAGCCTTTAGAGCAAGACTCAAAGCCCGCCTGACACAAAATTAGAGTTGCCGGATTGGAGCATATACACTTCTGAATCTCAGAATTTTTCTTTCTCTGTGGCACGCTGCTTATCCAGAAAGTTTCCTTCGACCCAACAGCCCTCTTGCAACGCCCATATACAGCTCCAGTGATGTGCTCAGAGCCTAAAAGTCTTCAAATAGGATCTGCAAAGCCGCAAATTGGGCCTCAGGGCCCTTAAATCAAAAGTTTGAACCCTGTTTTGCTCGATAGGTCTCAAAATGGGTCTCTAAACCCTGTTCTGCTTGATGGGTCTGCAAATTGGCTTGGCAATCTGGAAATCCAACCTAGTAATAGCCAAATTACGCTAGTCCTACATTGCTCGCTGACCCATGCACATCAAGAGCTATTTTCGTCCAGGAAATTTTATACCAGCGGAGTTGAATTTGAGCAAACAATCTTAGCCATGAGATATAAGCTGTACATCTATTCCAGCGCAATACCACGCATAAGCTATACATTCGTTTCAGGAGGGCAAAATTTTTAGCCCATCACCAGCATCTTGCTCTCGGTTATAACAGCAGAGCCTATTTTCGACTTAGCATAAGCTTCAAAGGGCTTTGATGGCCGCACCATGAGCTCAGCCAAGGGTTTGAGCTATGGGAGCTCGTTGCCGGAAACAAACCGTCCAATAGGCGGAAAACAAAAAAGGGCACGACTAATTCTAATTTTGGCCCATTATTTGCCGGAAAGATAGATATTGCCGGAAAGATAGATATTGATAATTCCAAAAAGGCAGCTAGTAATCTTATATATAGGAAGAATATAGGAAGATAATCATTATAGATAGATAGATAGATAGTATTTTAACGACTTTTGGATCGCGATTATTTAAACATTAACCCTGATTCAGACCTCTTGTTACATAAACAAGGTTTTAATTATCATACACAAGAATTAGATGTACTTAAATGTTTATACTCCTTTAGGGTTTCCCTTCCTCCTATCGCGTTTGATTCTTCGGTTTTGCTGCATCTTCTTCGTTCTGGTTGACTCTGGGATTCCTTGAGGTGCTGCTATTATTGTTGAGCTTCATGTCTTCTTCGTTCTGGTTGACTCCGGGATTCCTTGAGGTGCTGCTATTATTGTTGAGCTTCATGTCTGATCCGAGCTGGTCACGCCAAGTTGCGAAGAGTGTTCGTCGATGTGATCCCTTGAAAAAGATGCTCCTCCTTAATGTGTATGTTCGTCGTGAGGAATGCGGTGACCGCTCAACGTCCCTACATGCGGTGTGTCGTTGCAAGGTTGTCGATGTGCAGTGCTGTTGATCGCTTGAGTAGGATCACCTGGCTGCTGCAGTCGGGCATTCTTGAATGTCTTCGAAGCTCTGAGATCGTGGTCGGTAGGCAGGCATTGTCATTCCTCCGCAGGTTGAATTTATGAGTGCGACTCCTATTGCTTGGGCTTTGCTTCATTCCGAGATGCCTCTCCTGTGCCTGAAAGTGTGGTCATCTCCATTGCACCTACCATATCTCCTTCTGGTCGCCTTTGCGTGATTTGTACCTGCTGGCTAGGTCGTCTCCTCCGTCTTTTGGGTCCTATCCATTCGAGTTTCGCACTCCTTGGCTGACGTAGTAAAGTCGTCCTTCCTTTGGTTTCTAGGTGTTTCTGGGTCCGGAGTTCTTGTTCGAGCAGAATATTCTCCTCCTTGATCTTGCCCCTAATGCTGATATAGGCCTTCAAGTCGGAGACGTTTCCTGATATGCGTCTCCTCCCCCTCATGGTCTCCTACTTTTTGGAACCGATGAAAGTTCCCCTGCTGGTGCAAGGGAGCTGGAAGCTCGTCCTGGTCAGCCTTAGGTGCTTTGTGGTTGCCTAGATTGGTTGCTCCTTTTGTGACATTGCATGACATTTGCTTGAGCTGCTGGGCTGCAAGGTCGTGGTGGTCTTCCCTGCAGTTTCTATACGCTCCTGTGTCGCCATGAGTTCTCTCCTCGACGGAAGATTATGCCCTCTGGCCCTAGCTCGTGATGCTAACGCGGCATCGATGTCTAACGTCTTCCTGCACCTGTATTTTGCTGCCTTGTATTCGTGTGCGTCGAGTTGGTGAAGGCGTCGAGATCCTCTTTCTGATGTGAACTCGTGGACGTGGTAGCCGGGAGGTTGACATCTAGAAGATTCTTGATGCCATTGGTTACCAAATATTCTTCCCATTTGATGAAGATTGATGATGGGCCGGTGGTGTCCTGTTCTACTCGTTTGTCAGTTGAGGTGTTTGTCGTTGTGCTTCCCTCTCTTGGGTCTGCCTTTTCGGTCTCCTCTCCTCATCTGTCTGTACATCGGCTGGGACCTTGATGTCTTCAAGAAGTTGCGCCTCTGGCTCTTCTGTGGCTCTGGCCCTGTACTTCGAAAGCAACGCTCGTATATTCTAGAGTCTAAGGGTCTACTTGAAGGGCTCTCCTACACATTTTGGGCTCTATAAGCAAGCAAGATGGCTCGAGCAGCATTACTGGAGACATATCTATAATCTCCAAGTCTATGGACATTAGGACGTGTGGTATGGTATGACATGAGGGTTGTTTTGCAAAACCTCCATGATGTTTGAGGCATACTCTAAGGTCCTAGCAAAGTTGGTTTGGGGGAGTCCAATCTCTACACATGGAGTGACTTGAGCAGCTCTAGACTCTAGCTCCTTTCTAGATATCCTGGCAATAGGGAGTGTCAATGTGGCGGCTATATAAGTCAAACCCTATTAGAAGGACACAGAATTAGGTCAAGGTTTATGCCTTTGGCATGAGTAGAGGTGATGTACCAACAGTTGGGCTTGGGTTGCTATGCTGAGGTCTAGATGACTATAACAAAGGGGTGTTCTTGGGCACTTCTATCTCGGAGTAAGGCATCAGCTTTGAGCCGAGAGCAATACTTGCGAGGTACTAATGGGGTATGCTTCTATTTACAAACAAATCATAGTTTGGAAAAACAATTCAAGGGTTTGAGCAATTTTGGTCATTTTGAGCTGGGTTGAGGTCATGAATGGATTCTAGGCTGTCTAACGGTCCTATTGCAACAATTTTCAGGCGATTTGGAACTCTGTAGCTCAAGTTATGGAGGTTCAAAGTTTGGAGGTCTCACACATTGCGCCCAGATCAAAAACTGAAGTTTTGTTTTTGCTCCTGGCACGATGTGTGAGACATTGACTCTAATTGGGTTAAACTTGTCCAATTTGGGTGATCTAAGGGTCAAATCATGCTAGTCTCATCGAGTTAGGCAGAATGGACCCCTTACTTGGTCAATTTGGAGGTGTTTTAGTCTAGTTTGGACATGGTCTAGGTATGAAGGTCTCACACGTTGCGCCCAGATCAAAAACTGAAGTTTTGTTTTTAGTCCTGGCGCGACGTGTGAGACATCCTCTCAAATTGGTCTAAAATGTCTGTTTTGACTAAGACAAAGCTGGAACTTACTAACTCAACTTAATTAAGTAACTTCATACACTTATAATTTACTCTAAAACACTTTGTATTAAACAGAATTTTATCATTTGCGAAATTAATAAGGCTCTCCTTTGATATGACTGGCTAAGTGCATATCTTTCTTCATTAGAGTTACTCTCTTGGCGTGTACTGTGCAGGCTGTTGAGTCTTCAAAATGTTGGACCAGCTTCTGCTCTGCTGCTTCTTGAACCTTGGTCTCCTGCTCTCGTTCTGCCCTCTTCTCTTCTTGTATTTCTCGCTCTATCTGCTCGTACACTTCTTGGGTCTAATATACAAATCTAACTAACTCTTACCTAAAACTCGATCTAGCATGTTACCTTTTTTTTAAAATTCATCAAGTATTAAGGTGATTATGGCCTAATGTCTCGCACGATGCGCCCAGGGCAAGTTTAGGTTTGTGCTCTGGCGCGACGTGTGAGACATTCTTGCCTTAGAAAGATTCGGCTAATGTTTTTAGTCTTTTTATGTTCCAATTCGCTTAACTGTTACTAGCTTAGCATATACTACAAAAATGAGAAAAAAAATTTCCCACTTTTCGAGGTTTGAGAATCCTATCAAGCTAGTACTACTGGGAGCATGGCCAGTGCTTTGCTCTTGGTCTCCAAGAACATTGCTTTGATACCACTGTGACGTCCCCTACTCATATACGGTGCACTCACCGTATACAAACAGGAGTTCATCCCCCATACCAGCTCCACACTGATACAGGGCCCTCCACGTATCACTGCAACCTTGATGAGTTCCAGTGGAAAGAATGAAGGGGTCATTTACCCTGTCTCCCTCAGGGCCTACCTAGCTGCGGAAGCGTAAACATACATGTCAGTATACAACATCGACATCCCATAACCATCTCGAAGGATGGCTCATCACATATCTGCATAGACAAAGATCAGTACATCACATATGGGATCCTACCCAAGGCTCAGACTCAAAGGGGATGACTGACGGCTTGGGTCTCCAGAGTTCATTGTAGACAGAATTCATGGCAATGGATTTGGCTGGCATAAGAACATGGCTTAGGGTAGTCCACTCCATCCGCCCCTCCTGTGCACACTTTGCAGAGTAGGTTGAAAAGTGTTGAGACCTGACTGTAGCCCGCCGGGTGCATAGCCAAAGGGGCTATTCCTGGGTTGCATCTCCCCAGTTCCGATGGGGCAGGTAGGGATCACTCCCTCCAGAGATCTACATGCTGACTCAAGGTGACTAGAGGGCCACTGCCCTTATTCGACTTGAACCCAATGGAGAGTGACGCATCACTCCACGGGTGTCGAGCCCATGCCTTGCCCACACGCAGTGGCAAGCCATTAGACCTAGTCCACAGTGATCCCCGGTAGACTTTATACACCAGAGGGATCGTTCAAGGGTCAGAACACGAACCTCCTTATAAGCCAGTCTGGCCCCTTCACCCACAACCAGGTGTGGCTCTTGTACACAGGCCGAATCTACAGTGTGCTAGAGAGGCTAACTAGAAGCATCAACTACTAGGCTTGAGGTCTCTACCCCCCTTCCCAATACAATGAGTTCACAGAGATACATCATCCATATACATCACAGAAGAACTAAAGAACTAGATCTAATCTATATCATAGAGTTAGGTTCTTTAGTTAGAGCTTGGTATCTAGAGATCTAGATGGCTGCTATGGGCAATTTAATAGGCTAAACCTACTGATTCGATGATTGGAAGACGGTTTAGGCTATTAAATTGACGAAATACCTGATCCTTGGCTTGCTCCTCCTGCTCTGAACTCGACCATTCTGCTGAGCTGCTAGAAGATGGAGCTAGAAAGGGAAACTAATGAGTCAAATCGCTCAGACAGAGTCTGGGAGGCGGTTTTGACTCCTGGAGCAAGCAAAACAGAGCCCTAAAATCCTATGGACGAAAATGGCAAGTTAGGGTTTCCTTAACCTATATAGACAAAGGGTTAGGGCTAGGGTTCCCATTATCCCCTTTAGGCATGTGGGATAATTGGATGTGGCCCCACTTATATTAAATAAGTGGCCTAGGATATCCACATGGGTAAATGTGTACACATGGATAAATGTGTACACATTGACACACACATGGATAAGTGTGCACATGAGCAAATGTGCCCATAATTAAATGCACACACCTTGCAAGTTGCCCCCTGGGGTGCTACTTGCTCGGCTACACGTCGGCGTACACGTCAATCGAGATGGCATGTACGCATGACGAGGCAGTACAGTATACGTCTTAGGACCGTATACTGTGCTGGAACGTCACAGCTTCCAACATCTCGCCAATGGCACGGCAGCTGACTTGGACGGAATGCAAGCAGAGCTGGTCAAATGGGAAGGACTATTGATAGTGCCCATCTTGACTGCACTATTCAACATGGCATTGCAGGAAAGATTTTGCAGTCAATGGACCACTAGCAGAGTAGTCTCCATCTATAAGGCAGACCCACACAGCCTTGCCAATAACAAAACAATCATGGTCAACTTCATCTTTGCAAAATTGATGGTCATTCTGGAGCAACAATTAGTGATGTGGGTGAAGGAAACAGAGGTGTGAGTCCTCATACATGCAGGATTTAGGCCTCGACACTCCATCATTGATCGCTTCCTTACACTGTGCACCTTGGTTGATGATAGGACAAATTGATGACAGAACCTCTGCTGCTACTTCGTGACTTGATAAAGCCTTTTGACATTATGCTTCGTGAAAAGATGTGGGAGAATTGAACACTTGCAAAGTGCGGTGTATAGGCCGTATAAGACTTGTTCAGGCCGATTGACACGGGCAGGACAACCTGTCAAGAGTAATATTGGGGTTCGACATGGATGCCCATGTCCTCCAACATTGTTTGGGTCTACATTGACCAGTTGGAAGGGTAGCTTATTGATCATAGAGGTGACAGAGCTCATCTTGTGCACCATAATATTAAGCATCTCATATAGGCCAATGATATTGACCTTCTGGCCTACACCACGGAAGGCATGCAGCGGCATCTACATGCCTGGACACTTTCTGCCAAGCCACAGGAATGCGGGTCAATTTGGCCAAGACGAAGATATTGTTTGTCTCATCTTCGAGCCATCTGAGGCTTTCCCCCTTTACTTATTAGGGACGAAATGTGGAGATAGCTCCCACCTACAAGTACCTGTGTATAAAGTTTCCCACTACCACATACTGAGACACTTCTATTTGTTTACGGGCCATAGAGACCAATAGGTCTATGGGATCCACACAAAGAGAGCGCAATATACATATTACTGTGCAAGGTAAAAAAAACACCGACAGAACAGTTTTCGAGGGAAAAAACCTTAGCAGTAATAAGCTTGCTGACAAACTGTACAATTATACATATCAATGAAGTGTTGGATGACACAAGAGGTTGCACATATCCATCACCTCCTAGACATATGATCCCCGTATCCCCACTGAAGCTGTGTGTAGCATCACATGGAGCGGCTGGTCAGGCAAAATCAACTCATCATAGCGACCCCTAATAGGTCCAAATGCTGGGTAGTGCTGAAGAGTATGGCACTCGTCTTCAATAACTTCCAGCTGGAAATACTTACATAGCCTATCCTCTCGTGCTTTTCGGGTCCATCTACCTGTCTCAATATAAAAGGGGTGCGCATCTGTGCGAATGGATGCAACGAGTCTGCATTTCTTTAGAGGTAAATGAGTCTGCATGCACTCTTGTGGACCCCGCTCAAGCGTGGATTGATTTGGCTTTTATAATGTGCAGTTTTTACTTGTTCCAACGCCCCATCATTCCAAAGATTGTAAAAGAAGCATGTATCGAGATATTGCCTCAAGTAATTATGATCCTCCTCAGTTTCTACATGTATGCACATGTGCTCATGCACATTCCATCTGGAGAATCAATTAGCTCGCTTCTCCTTATAGCAAGCTTTGAGGCATTGTGGACTTATTGCCATGGCATAGATGAGGTATGGGAGGCGAGTGTTGCCTATATTGACCACCTTCTGAAAGTATATGAGGTGACCGTCTAGCGCCACCTGCTGCAAAGGCAAGAAATAGGTCTATTGTACAAGTATCTGATATGGCACTGTAAACTTTAACTCCAAGTGCTCGGGCCAGAAAAGCCTTATGAATCCGCTCCAAGTCATTTCAGGTGGCAAATGATACCACCGGTCCCCACATCTCCACCCCATATAGAAGGCTCTACCAAGACTCTGAACAAGTGTGATTGGTGTGCCCAGTCGTAAAGCTCTGCTTTGTAGCTATTGCCACATTGCATACAGAGCTTTCCAACCCATCGTCACGTGTTGCTGGATATAAGTGTCGCAGACTATGGTCGTATTGAACTCCACTCCCAGGTACTTGTAAATAGGCACTGGCCCACACAAGTCTGTGTGTATCAAATCTAATTTATTCTTTGCCCTCTTTACTGATTTTTTAAAGGGCAGTTTGGTACTTGTACTTAGCATACCATCCCTTGCTTCATGATTCTTTCACATATGATACCTGCATCTTCAAGACGATCCTATGATTATAACATGAGCATTTCAACAGCCCTCTCCTAGAAGATGCCCTTTTACATCCTCGTAAAGTTCGCCATCGTGTACTTGATCTTGAAGATGTACTAGCGACCATTCTACTTTGCCTCCTAGTAACTCTTGTTTGGGGTCTGGGTTCGGGAACTCCTGCAAGACAGCCCTCTGTGAGGACCCTTGGATCTAACAGGAGAATCCGGGGGACTATGTCACGCGGGATTTGCAAGAAAAGAACAAGAAGAAGAAAACAGAACCAAAGAGAACAATGAGAGGAAAATGATAAGCTTCCTTGATATCAATGATGAACATACATGAGCTCTCGCAATCGAGAGAAGACTGAAGAGAGACAAGACTCAAAACTCATCTAAAACTCATGTGCTAGCTCTACTCATATATATAGTACAATGGCCTTTGGCCCAATATAGACACCTCGACCGATCTCGGTGCCGACTCACGGAAGGAGGCCCGATTTTGGTGAATATTGGCTGGTGCCTCTTGAAGTGCCTAGAATCACGCTGACGCCGACTGGCGTGACGGGCCGCCACTTGTCCGAAGCCTCTTGTGGGATCGGGACGCAGCTTTGACAAGCAAGGGTCTCGGCCGCTTGGTCTTCACGAGCCTTTGATGGCTGACCCCGGGTCGACCGTGGATCCTTGTTCTTGACCTGGTCCGTCAGATATGATGAATAGTCCCTGCATCAGAGGCACAGATTAACACTCCCCCACCAAACGACACCGGGTGAAGAAAAGGAGGAAGTGTTTCAAGGGGAAGCCATCACGGAAAGTGATCCTCACGGGGAGTGAGGATCGCACCATTATGGTAAGTGGCAATGAGATCCCGGGCGGATTTGAAGAGCAGTGAGGAGTGTTGAGCCCAAGGGCGTGATCAGCATCAATGAGAAAACAAGATCGCACCATGTCTTCAGGGGGCGCATGGGCGCCGAAAGAAACAAACCGACATTCCATGAGCAAAAGTAACCGAGGCCAAGGCACCGACGACCGGGCATTCGGATTGCGATTAAAAATGGGATGGACGCCGATTTAAGGAGCTGATCAAGATGCATTTTAGAGCAGCACAAAAAACCGCTTGAAGGTGGATCAAGGATCTGGTGAGGTGTATGCATTCTACAAGAAGGTGTCAAGACCATGGAGCGCGATCAGCAGGGCGTTGCCAACCACGCCATTAGCAATATAGATCCAATTCGTGGTGTTATCAAGAGTGGCACCCTCCTCCCAATGGGAGCGGCGAACAAAACGGGGGATCCCACCGGAGATCCGTCGAGATCCGAGGTGGAGTCCATCCAAAGATGGCCATCCATGACCTTTGTCCAAAAGGGGAGACGCCAATCGAAGTCGGGAAACCGGGGCGGTGAGGAACACCTGGGGAAGCATAGGGAGAGGGAACCATGCCGGCGGGCGTGGGTGGGTTCTTGAGCCCGCCCCGAATTCACCGACAAGGGCGGATCAAGAGCTTTACACCAACGATCCCGCATGCAGGCAGAGAGTTGAGAGTTGACGGGGAGGACTATCCCACTGTGGGGACCGCCTTGCTATCCGTAAGAGCACGAATTGATTGTAACCCATGAGGTGTTGCATATAAATTTGTGCATAGGGAAGATCCTCGGGATGTCCCGTGATACTTCCTTATTTGTTGCAAAGACTTTCGCTTGCGGAGAGGTAAATGATGTGCAAGCTCGGGCATGTACTCTTGATGAAGAGCGTAGTGTCCGAAAGCATGATCAGCCGGTAGGGGTTGTTATCCCCAAGCAACCATTGAAGGGTGGGGTCACCCGATAGTTCCTGTGGTGGCCCATCCGAAATCTCTCCCGTGTATCACCCGGATAGAAATCATGAAAATGTAAGCCATGGGCTGAACAACTCTGAAGGTGATGAAACCGGATCTTCGCAGTTGAATGAGATCAAAGACTAAAAGGGCACAGCAGACACCTTTGTCTTCAATAGAGAGTTCCGCCAAACCAAGAAAATCAGCGGCTAAGTGGAACATCCACGGGACCATCAGCCCCATGCCATTTCGGAAGAAAGAGGTGGCGGCGGGAACCACATAATCCGAGATAGCGTGAAGGAACCGGGAAATCAACAAAGGTTGCTAACGATTGTGATATAGCCGCCCGCTTTGGTTCGAGCCTCATCGCCAGATCGAATAGCGTCTTTGAAGCCGTTGTTCGAGGTCACGGATCCCGTGGTCCTTTTCTAACGTAAGCGGACTGGTCACGGACCCGTTCGGAGAAGTGTTAACCGCGTGAGGAGGATTGCCCAGAGCATTGAGTCGAAGACGGCAATCTCCGCCATCAAGAAGTTTCGCTTTTCGAACCTCGTAAAAGGCGATCTTGGAGGGATGTGAGCCGAGAAGTCTGTGATGGAGAGCTGAGCCGCCAAAGAGGCAATTTGAGCGCCACGCCTGTAAGGTGTTGAACTTGAGTGTCAGAATTGTCACAAAGCTCGAGTAGAAGGCGCCGAGCTTAGCAATATCTTTCTCCTTGTCACTAAGGAGGGTGGCTTTGGACTTGTTTTGCTCCAATAAGTCCTGAATTCGGATTGAAGTGAGCCTGTTGATCCGCAAGTAGGCTGGTCCGATCCTCGTGCACTTTTGAGATCTATGCGCCCTGTAAGAGAGCCCCGTGCTTTTCTTGAAGTTGGGCTTCCAAAGTTTGAACTTGTGCGATTGCTGACTTTGAAGGTCACAGATGAACCGCGATCCGAGGCCGTCAGGCCGCGGTGAACCCCATTCATAAGAGCTTCTTGGGATTCTTGTAACTTTAGAACAAAGCTTGAGCATCCTGGCCGACATCGATACAACAAAATTGACGAGGGTGTCTTTGTGGTGGTGGAGCCGGCTGTTGCCTTGTTTGTGACGTTTGGGACACATGATGAGGACTAGAGTGCTTGGTTTACGTAGAGGAGGAGGAGACGATGACATGCGTGTCTTTGAAGGTTGACATGACCGTAAGAAGAAGGGCGTGAAGTGCCAACGTGGTGAGTCTTAGGAAGGGACTCATTGAGTGGAATTTTGAGAATGAGAGTTTGTGGGAGGAAAGTAATGACGATGATGAGGGCTTGAAGATGGCCTCCCACGAAGTTTCAGAGGTAGAAGTGGCAGCCCGAAGACGGTCTACTTCTTGGAGAAGACGGTGAGAACAACAACCGGGGCCAATCAATGTGGTGTTGGGAGGCAGTAGCGGTGATCACCATATTATAGAAAGGCTTATTGATATGGGTGTTCTTGATAGAATACCCAAGGTACTTGGCGCCTACGTAAACTTAACAAAAATTTCATGGGGCTTGTCAATATTTGTCGGCGATGCACATTTTGCGTGATAGGCGGGGGCACCAAACTCGGTGACATCTAGATCGTATGGCGCACCAAGATAAACAAGGGGTCCGCAAAGGGATATGAAATACCCTAAATTAGGTGTTGGGTCGGGTGAAATGGTGGTGCCATCGATTAATCGTAGTGTAGCCATTCGGCCGTTGACGATGTGAGCCGATGAACCGCCTTAACCGGGTCGGGATTTGGAGCGGAAGGTCCATTTGTGAAAATTCAGAAGCTTCCGGGCGCTCGCGACGCGCACGATTCGGGCTAACAAGGGCTTCACCGAAAAGTGGGCGCCAAGAAAGATACCGACTAAAAGAGCCCGGTTCCTCGGGAGCAAGAGTTTGAAGTGTAGGAAATTTTGGAGCAGCCATGGCAAAGAGTCAGAAAAGAACGGCGGATGCAAGGGCTTGAGAGCCGAGAACAGAGGACTAAGGACGAAGGACGGCGCCAGAGAGACGAAAAGGTTTAGGGCGCGCAAATGGAGGCTTAAGGGTATGATGAGGGCTAAAATCAGAATCGCTGATGGTGCAGTGTGTCGAAAAGATGCCAAGGAAGGGATTGAGAGGCAAAAATTTGGCTAAGTCCCCGAACAACAAAGGGAGAAGCAATGAACGGTGGAGATGAGGCGTGAGAGAATGATCGGATGCGACAGGTGGCCAAAGGACACACATTAATGTTTGACGGGTATGAAAAGAAGGAATGGCATTGAATGCTGGCAACTTGAAGTGGGATATCATTAAAAGGAATGTGTCAGAAGGTACCATGGCTAGATATGCGGCGGGAGAAAAGATTCTCATTTTAGAAACAACCTTGCATTGCAAACATGTTGGCGATTTTTGTGATTGGTCCACGTCGACAAGGAGTTCCTCAGTTGGCTATATAAGACGAACCGGGAGTGAAGCGAAGGCATCCGATGGCGCTTCAGCATGGCGGATGCTTTGGGTTTGAACGAGAACTGCACTATGCCCACTAACTGTCAGGAGTGGATTACCTGCAAGATGGATTGTTTGGACCTCTGACGCTGCCACAATCGTGGCCTGAGAATGGATGGCTGGTGTGCCGGGATGGCTGAACATCCCGATCCGAAGACCAACGGGATGGAGGTGGTTCTCGCACCTTCATTTGGGACCCGAAAGCGTAACCTCTACCACCTCCCTCGCATCACCCTGCTCTCAGAACCCGAGTAGAGGGTTTTTCTTCTTAGGTTTTTAGTAGATAGGGTTCTGAGCCCGTTTTTGTATATAGGGCAGTGCCCTTAGCGGAAAGAGCTGGGCTGTGCCCACATTTTGTAAAAATTTCCACCTATAATATAATATGTCGCCTTTTTAGTCACTATCTGTTGTGTTTGCGTCTTGAACTGTATCTGTTTGTTGATTTTCACTTGCTGTGGTATGAAATGTTTTGAGGCGAAAGCCATTAACCAGTGTAGGTAATGGAGTTCCATCTAACTCAGCCAGCTGGAAAACGCTGGGTTGAACCACTTGAACTATTTGATAAGGGCCAAGCCATCGAAACTTAAGCTTACCCGGAAAATTTTTGTACCGAGAATCATAAAGAAGAACCAAATCTCCTTCTTTGAATGTTTTTGTCTTCATACGTTTGTCATGTAGAGATTTTTGCAACCGTTGTCCATGAAGAACACGAATATAAGCATCCCTTCTAAGTTCATCCAACTGTTCCAATTGATAAACCCTTTCTTTGAGTGCAGCAGGCGGATTATGGGCAGTAGCCAGTTGAAAACGGAGAGTGGGGAGAATGTACTCAAAAGGCATGAGAGCTTCTTGACCATAAACCAATTTGAAAGCAGTGTGACCAGTAGCTATTTTGAAACAAGTATTGTAAGCCCATAGAACAGTAGGAAGTTTGGTTTGCCAGTCAGTGCGAGAAGCGTCAGAGAATTGTGACCAGAGTTTTGTTGGTGCTTTCTGCCAAACCATTCCCTTGAGGATAGTAAGGTGTGCTCTTGTGATGATGTATCAGGAGATAATCCGTCAGCTCCTTGATGGTATGATTGATAAAGTGGACACCACGATCACTGACCAGCTCCGTGGGGCAGCCGAATCGCGTGATGATTTGTTGATAGATAACCTTGGCGGTGCTGGCCGCAGTGTTGTCTGGAAGTGCGCAAGCTTCCGCCCATTTGGTAGCGTAGTCAGTGAGAACCAGAATGTAGCGGGCACGGGTGTGCCGCGCAGGAGGATCGATGGGTCCCACAAAATCCATTCCCCATTTCAAGGGAAGGAAGTGGCGTGGCGACCGGCGGGAAGAGCCGCCACGGGCCGTGGGCCGCCCCACACGCGGGCAAGCATCACCGCGTCTGCAGGCGTGGGCGTGAGCGTCTTTGAAGAGCGTGGGCCAAAAATAACCAACAAAAAGGATTTTGCGTGCCGTGGTGTCACCATGAAAATGACCACCACCGAGCCCTTCATGGGCTTCTCGAACAATATCGGGGACCTCATGAGGTAGAACACAGCGTCGAAGGATGGTATCCTTACCCTTTTTGTAAAGATGTCCCGCAACCACGGTGTAGTCACGCGGACGCCACGGAGAAATTGATGACGACGGGATTGTCATTTTGCATGAGAGAGCGCCATGTCCCTCCCGGTGGAAGAGCTCGTGAGAGGAGGTACTGCTGAAAGTCATGGAACCAATGAGGTGTTGCCGTGACCGTAAAGAGTTGAGCGTCGGGAAAAGGCGCCCGAGACTCCGTGGAGGGATCATCGTGGTGGATGCGTGAAAGATAATCGGGACAACATGAGATTTGCCGCGGCCTTGTGAACAATTTCAAAAGGTGCAAATTCTTGCGGAAGGAGGACCCAACGAGCAATGCGCGCCCGTGGGCGTGGATTTGTTGATCAAATAAAGAAGTGCCCGGTGGTCAACAAAGAATTTGATCCGACCGCCCAAAAGATAGTGTAAGCGTTGGATATGAGTAAGATTAAACCCAAGGCTTCTCGCCTGCGTGGCAGAGTAGTTGGCTCAGCCAATTGAGTTTTACCGGGCGACGGTTTGGTTTGTCGATTAATGCGCATCATATTCTTGAGAAAGAACAGCTCCAATAGCAAAATGCCGAGACATCGACATGAACATGAAAGGGCTTGTCCCATTGAGGAGGAACAAGAACCGGCCTGAGTAAGCAAGAGCTTTAATCTGTTGGAAAGCAAAGATCCGCTGGGAATTCCAAGCCCGGTGGATTCATCACCCGTGAGTTTATGAATGGGATCCGCAATGGTCGCTAGTCCGGGAATGAAAGTGGAGTAATAATTGACCTTACCCAAGAAAGAGCGTGTTTCCTTGATATTGGCTGGTGCTTGAGCCTTGAGCATTAACCGATTTTGGCGGGGATCGGTGGTGATACCGCTTTCTTCGACAACATGTCCCAACATGAGAATACGAAGTGACGCAAAAGGTGCATTTTCGGGATTGAGACTAATGCCTGGGACTCATCACATTTCTGAAAAGACGAAGTTCCAATTTATCCAAATGGTCAGCCATGGAACTCAGAGGCGAGAAGTCATCTTGAAAAATTTGCAAGAAGGGATTTTCCTTCATAAAATCATGAAAAAGCGAGAGCATGATATTTGAAACGTGGATGGGGAGTTTGATAATCCAAAAGGAACCACCTTGTAGGCAAAAGTGCCTACCGGGTGGTGAAGGTAGTCTTGAGTTGATCAGATTCTTTGATTGAGATCTGATTGTAGCGGAAAAACCATCCATGAAGGAGTACATCTCATGTCCAAAGAACCTCTTCCGTAACACCGGTGCGTGAAGGGAAGTGGAAAATGATCACGCCCGCGGGCCGATTGAGTTTTTGGTAGTCCACGCAAACGCCGATCTTACCATTGTGTTTGAGTGCAATGACGATGGGGCTCACCCATTGAATGTTTGACCTCATAGATCAAACCCCGCAAAGAAGGAGTTTGTCAATTTCCGCCTTGACGCGATCACGGTAATTGGGGTTGAGCCGGCATCGCCGTTGCTAGAGGCGGGCGGCATCGGACTTGGTAGGAATGGTGAGTTCCCCAAGGTTTTGTCGATCCCGAAGATCTCGTAGCTCCGTGCAAAAATGTGTTTGAACTTTTGAAGAGCGTGGACGGCCCTGATACGATAGGGTGTCCGGAAGATTTGCAAACAATTCGGACGGCCGATTGTTGCCTACGCCCACAATCTCGACTTCGTGAGTCCGAATATGGGGATAACCGTGGTCCCGGACAATATGAGCAGGAGGTTGAAGCATAATAGGATGCGTGGCACTCTGCGTGGTGAAAAAGAGAGGGTGCTTGTTTGGATTCTTGGCATACACCCTGCAGCAGCAGTCCATGACTGCCGGATGCTACAAAGCTGCCATGCTCATGATCACAAAACAAGAACAAGACAAGGAAATATGCACAAAGAATGAAGGGGAACGTGGCCAAATGAGGCTCTCCAAATATGAGATAAACCTGGGTACATCTGAAGAGGCTCCGGTCTAATATAGTGTAGACCGCAAATCTGAGCCGTACACTAACTAAATCTAATCCCTACACTTATGTTAATCTAATCATGCCAAGTGTCAGTCTGCCACCACTGACACCTAACATGTGCATGCACCTAACATGTGCATGCACAATGTTAACCACTAGGTGGTTAACACTGCCCCCCCCTAAAAGTTTTTAGCACGAAAACATGTACAGACTTTTATAAGACAAGTCTGACAATTACAACATGGTGCCAAAAATTAGGGGTAAAATAATGGTAATGGTTGGGTGGTGTCGTCGAAAAAATATCCTCATGAATGCGTCGATGACGAATGAGATCCGAATGAGTGTCGATGGAGAACATGGATCATAGGAACTTTGGGCCAAAAAAACATGAAGACCATCCCCTTATATGATGGGTAAGTCTATTTTAACAAATATGGCCCAAAATGTCACTTAAAAACAATTAGGGGTCTTCAAAAATGTAAACACCAAGAAAGCTTCCCCCGTGATCAGCCATAGAAGAGCGTGGCTATGCGTGACAATATTGTTGAAGGGCGTGGATCTTGAGCTAGGAGCGTGGCCATGAGCAAGCGTGGGTGCGCTGTGGCTCGCGGGCGTGGGCGTAATGATGAGGCGTGACGTGGGAAGAAGAAGCGTGAGCAGCGTGGCTTGGGCGTGGCAAAGCGTGGGTTTTTTAAAACAGAGCGTGGGCTTAAAAAACAGAGCGTGGCCGTGGGCGTGTATTTAATAGCGTGGCCGTGAGCGGTTATCAGCCAGTGCCCGTGGCGTGGAGCGTGACCCGTGGATACAAGCAGTAAATGTTGAGCGTGGATGCCCAACACGTGATTAGGGCACGGCAAGAATATAGGATACCCTAAAAAGGGAATAAAGGGGCGGCCAAATCTGAGCCGTTGGGCGCAAAATAGCCCTAAACAAGTGCCCCGCCCGGAGATGGCGTTGTATCAGATTAAGGCAAAGTTGCTGGAGATAGAAATGGCCGGATATGGTGCCGCTGCCATAGATACTTGCTGAAAATGCCCTGTTGGTGTGTAACTGGGAGCCTTGATGTGAGCTGAGATCGGAAAATTTGCTGACCTCTCTTGTATTTGCAGATGCCTCCTGAAGAACGATTTGTGCAGGTTGTTGGGTTGCTCCAGATTGAATAGGAATGCTGGAATCGGCGGAAATGGTGGTCAAAATCATTCTGAAAAACTGGATGGATCCAGAGCAAGAGTCGGTGCCCATAGAAGTACAAAGCCATGGCTGATTATATTGGTGAGGAAAAAGCCAAGGGAACAACAGGTAAAGATTCTGCTGAAAATATGTTTGTGCTCCAATCACGACTGGAAATTTGATGTGCTAATGTGTGCAGATGATGGAAACGGCAGAGCTTTAATAAATCCGTCCTGATGCTTTGTGTACAGATGTGCTTGCTGGAATACTGCGCTAGAGCCGGTATGTCTAGATGAATGGGGGCTAGCCACAGTGCTGGCCCTCTTGAAAAAACTTCAATAAGGACAATAGGAACGCTGGGAGGCTGAAACTCTTGCAGATCTTTGTGAAACCTCGAAACTCCTTGCTTGAAACCAAGTTCAGTAGAGGGGCAGCTTCTGCAAGTATTGCAAATGATCCCGCACGAACTAGGAAAGGTACTGAGGTACGCTGATGAAACATCTGTGATGCTTGCTGTTATGAATAGGCAAGAGCTAGGCTTTTGCAGATGAAGTTCATGGAAAAGCGCCCTTAAGAAATCTGTCTGAGAACTGATTTCGAATCTTGTGTATTTACAAGAACCAGGAAGAGAAGCTGTAAATCAATAGGCTCTAGCCATGCCTTGCTTCTCAATTGATTTATTTGCAGGGAATGTGAACTGATGGGCTCAAAGGGGGCTAGCCGAAAGGCCGCCCTCAGAAAAGAAACTGAAAAAGAAATGATCAAGAATATTTTTGGATTTCTGATAAAACTGAGAGAAAAACAGAGGATAATGAAAAAGAGCATGAGATTTTAACAAGTTTTCAGCAGATAGAAGAGAAAAAAGAAGCAAACTGTTAATTTTTTCTGAAAATCTTGAAGAGAGGAGTCTTCACCACCACTCCGAGAATCCTCAAACCGCAAACCTGTGACTTTGCCCGCATGTGAAAAACAGAGTTTTGAGAACAGATTGACGAAATTAAATTTGATCAGCTGGCAGAATCATCAGCTGTTTGGAAAAACAAAGGCCTCCAAGCGGATACACAAATCGACTTGGTTGGGCAAACTAAGGAAACCTAATTGGGGAAGAATAGTATACAAGAAGTCATCAAAACGGGGAAGAATGGGAGCAGCAAGACAACAAAGAAACAAAGAAGGGTGAAGAAAGTGATCATGAGCTTAACCCAAGATAACGGGCGCCTAATGTTTGGATTCTTGGCATACACCAAAGAAGATCCATGACCGCCGGATGCTACAAAGCGCCATGCTCATGATCACAAAACAAGAACAAGACAAGGAAATATGCACAAAGAATGAAGGGGAACGTGGCCAAATGAGGCTCTCCAAATATGAGATAAACCCGAAAGTACATCCGAAGAGGCTCCGGTCTAATATAGTGTAGACCGCAAACTGAGAAAGCCATTACACTAACTAAATCTAATCCCTACACTTATGTTAATCTAATCATGCCAAGTGTCACCGCCACCATCGACACCTAACATGTGCATGCACCTAACATGTGCATGCACAATGTTAACCACTAGGTGGTTAACAGTCTTTGAAGTTTCATCAAGCAGCAGGTTGCTTCATAACATAAGGTACATCTGAGGTGGAGCGCGGGAGGTTCAAAGATCTGAAAAGTGATCAACACGTTGGATTCGATTGCAAGGAGCCGTGTAAGGGTCAAGCAAAGCACCCACACCTGGTCCCGATCAAGAGTCATTTCAGCCCCAAGGATCAAAGATATTGGGGTAGAATGACGAGGCGACTCACGGTGGAGCCCGAACTTGATAGATATTCGGGCGCCCCCCGAACCTGTCGGAGAGAGAGGGTTCAAAGATTGTCGACGGAAATGATTTTGCCTGCTTCCAAATCCATGGTGGCATTGAGGTGACCATCCGCGGATGACTAACCGATCCGCGGGCCCAAGAATGGATACTCTTGGCTTTGGCGGAGAAAAGGTCCGCCGACTAACATTTCATAATCACGGATCTTCGCCAGACCTTCCAAACACCAAATTCCAAGGGGAATCTGAGATCACCAATGTTGATGTGAAGAAGAGGCGTGACGCCTTGAGGTCGCGTGATATGGCCATTGGCCAATTTGATGTCATATGGGGCACGATAGAGTTGTTTGATGCCCATTTGTTTGCGGAGTTTGTCCGTGATGAGATTGACCGCGCTACCTCCGTCAATTTGAACATGATTGACTTGTTGATTGCCCACCGTGGCATGTACCGTGGGTGTAGAGGTAGCAACAGCCCCAACCATAACAGTCGGGAGGGGTAACTGGTCCTTGAGAGCAGGACAGAGTTTCAAAATCGTGGCAAGACTTAGAGGAATTTTGATTTTTGCCAGCTCTTCTTGGAGTTCCAGAGGCACATGAGAAAAAGGATCTGCGGGATCCACAGGTGCTGGAGTGCGTGGTAAGGAAGCAGCAACTTCTTTGAGTAGGTCTACCTCAGCAGCGATATTTGGATATGGCTGAGAGCGTGGAGGTTGAGACATGGAAGGTGCTTCTTGTCTTTGTTGAGCTCTAGTGGTGGCATGAACATTAGCCAACGTGCGGCCTTCCGCAGCTTGCATGAGGTTCAAAATGCTTTGGCGAACTTTAGGCATAACATGCGGCATGAGTTTCTCCAAGTCAGGTGCAAAGTGAACCTTTTTTGCTTCTGCATGAGGAATGGTGTCGACAGCAAAGGCAGGTTGCGTGCCATTAGGAATAATGGTTAAGGGACGTGGACGCCTGGTGGGGCGGAAACCAAACCAACCCAATTTGATGGCCGGACGGGAGGATTAAGAGCCCGAAAAATTTCTTCCCGTGCTTGTTGATCCATCCGAGGTTGATTGGCGTGAGCTGGTTGATAGCGTGATTCTTTGGGCGCGAGGTGGCTTCCGGAAGAACAGACGCCGCGCCTTTGTTTGCCATTAGCAATCCGAGTTGGTAAGCCGTGAGGCGGACCGATGTGGTCCGATTTGTGCCGTGAAGCCGCACTGAACTTGTGGAAGTTGAGGACACGCCGTGGTGGTATGACCCCATTCTTAGCGGTGATAACACCGAAGCCAAGGATCAAAAGGAGGACGTGTGTTGGGTCCCCGTTGTTGCCCATTGTCGATAGAGTTGATTGGGTTGCGCCGCAGTGGTGGTCTGCCGATATTGCGATTGGTGCCGAGGTGTGGTTTGCACTTGATAAACCATTTTGTTGCGGAAAGGTGTAGGATGAGTGCGAAAGTGCACTCTTCCGCGGCATGATTGCACATGTTGCATCTTTTACAATGAGGCGGGCCATTGGTGGAGTTGCACTCATTCACCAAGTGGCCTTGATATTTGCGCATATGGCACCGTGATCCGACCGCAAGGCCGCTGGATTGGTGTGTTGAGGTTGAAAGCCAGCCCGGGGAACCATGACGGGCGGAATGAAAGGGAGCTCTCAAGAGCCACGCCACGGGAGGAAACATTGACCGAAAGTGATTGACAAGATCGATAGCCTGCTCCAAAGTCTTCGGGCGCAGGTATTCAGCCATGAGTCGGATAGCTGGAGGAAGTCCTTGGAGAAACCAGACCAAGATCTGGCTCTGTGTGGGGTACTCCTTGAGTTTGTTGAGCAGAATGTGAAGGCGATCTGCAAAATCCCTGGCAGACTCCATGGGCTCTTGTTGAAGGTCATTGAGTTGTTTGAGATGAAGCTGATCATCATCCGTGGTCCCATAGTGAGAAAGAAAAGCAGTTCTCATTTCTGACCAATCTTGTTTCCAGTGGCTTTTGTTGGACATGAGCCATTGATGAGGGGAACCACGCAGCGTTGTGGAAAAGATGTGAAATTTCAGTTGAAGTTGCGCATGACCATTCAGGACAGCCAGAGCCTCAAATTCTTCCATGTGGGCTTGAGCACTTTGGTCTAAGGGTTTGCCTTTCGTGTTGCCAAAGGTGGGATAAGTCAGCTTAAGGGTCTGAAAGGTAGAGGTAAAAGTGCTGGGCTGGACATGAACATGATAGTGAGGATATTGAGGTGGAGTTGGAGGTGGTATGGTCTTTGGAAAGACCTATTTGAAGGGGTGGCCGAGGTGGAGGTGCTTGGAGGTGCCCGATCATTGGGTTTGAGGTCCGTAAGATTGTAGCGAGGGAAGAGCGATTGGGAAAGGTAGGGAAGGGAAATTCACGGGGAGGAGCAAAAGAGATATGTGGATATCCCCGGCCCACCCGTAGGGAGATGATGGTTGTGAAGGCAGAGGCGTATGGCCGTAAGACGGATGGATGAAGGCATGTTCGGGGTATGAAAGTAAGGTTGAGCAGGTTGAGCCGGATATGGCTCCCCGATAGTGATGAGGAGACCGAGGCCGGAGCAATGTTTGCACGCTTTGAGGCGAGAATTTGGACGAGACATGACACGAGGGGTGGGTGGGGCCCGACCGAGCCCTAGACCGAATGTGGCCTCCCTCAATGTCATAAGCAGATCCATACATGTCACGCAAGCGGCTTCCTTCTTCGATGGCGCTCAAGCGAGACGCCGTCTGGGGAAAGAAGTTCTTCCGCGTGAAGTTTCGGACGCATACATGGCGATTGCGAAGAAAGGAAAATCGAATCAGACCCAAGAACGCGGCATGGTGTTTGGGGTCCGGGTTCGAACTCCTCGCGAAGACAGACCCTCCAGGAGGACCCTTGGATCTAACAGGAGAATCCGGGGGACTATGTCACGCGGGATTTGCAAGAAAAGAACAAGAAGAAGAAAACAGAACCAAAGAGAACAATGAGAGGAAAATGATAAGCTTCCTTGATATCAATGATGAACATACATGAGCTCTAATCGAGAGAAGACTGAAGAGAGACAAGACTCAAAACTCATCTAAAACTCATGTGCTAGCTCTACTCATATATATAGTACAATGGCCTTTGGCCCAATATAGACACTCTGACTGATCTCGGTGCCGACTCCTGGAAGGAGGCCTGATTTGCAGGAATATTGGCGGTGCCTCTTGAAGTGCCTAGAATCACGCTGACGCTGACGCGGGCGGTGACGGGCCGTCACTTGTCTGAGCGGCGCCTCTTGTGGACGGACGCAGGCTTTGACTGCGTGGTCTGCTGCTTGGTCTTCTGCTGAGCCTTTGATGGCTGACCCGTGGCTGACTGTGGATCCTTGTTCTTGACCTGGTCCGTCAGATGATGAATAGTCCCGCATCAGAGGCACAGATTCTAACACTCCCCCACCAAACGACACCGGGTGAAGAAAAAGGAGGAAGTGTTTCAAGGGGAAGCCATCACGGAAAGTGATCCTCACGGAGTGAGGACGCACCATTATGGTAAGTGGCAATGAGATCCCCGGGCGGATTTGAAGAGCAGGAGGAGTGTTGAGCCCAAGGGCAGGATCAGCATCAATGAGAAAACAAGATCGCACCATGTCTTCAAGGGCAAAGATGGGCGCTTAAGAAACAAACCGACATTCCATGAGCAGTAGGTCCGAGGCCAAGGCACCGACACCGCATTCGGATTGCTGATTAAAAATGGACGCCGATTTAAGGAGCTGATCAAGATGCATTTTAGAGCAGCACAAAAACCCGCTTGAAGGTGGATCAAGGATCCGTGAGGTGGCGGCATTCTACAAGAAGGTGTCAAGACCATGGAGCGCATCAGCAGGGCGTTGCCAACCACGCTCATTAGCAATATAGATCCAATTCGTGGTGTTATCAAGAGTGGCACCCTCCTCCCAATGGGAGCGGCGAACAAAACGGGGATCCCACCGGAGATCCGTCGAGATCTGAGGTGGAGTCCATCCAGCATGGCCATCCATGACCTTTGTCCAAAAGGGGAGACGCCAATCAGAAGTCAGGAACCTGGGGCGGTGAGGAACACCGAGGGGAAGCATAGGGAGAGGGAACCATGCCCGTGGGGGGTTGCCGAGTTCTTGCCCCTAATTCACTGACAAGGGCCGGATCAAGAGCTTTACACCAACGATCCCAGACAGAGGCAGAGAGTTGAGAGTTGACAGGAGGGCTATCCCAGCCTGTGGGGACTGTCTTGCTATCCAGAAGAGCACGTAATTGATTGTAACCGCATGAGGTGTTGCATATAAATTTGTGCATAGGGAAGATCCTCGGGATGTCCCGGATACTTCCTTATTTGTTGCAAGCACTTCCACTTGCCGGAGAGGTAAATGATGTGCAAGCTCAGGCATGTACTCTTGATGAAGAGCGTGTGTCTGAGCATGATCAGCCAGGTAGGGGTTGTTATCCCCAAGCAACCATTGAAGGGTGGGGTCACCCTGATAGTTCTGTGGTGGCCCATCCCGAAATCTCTCCTGTGTATCACCCAGATAGAAATCATGAAAAATGTAAGCCATGGGCTGAACAACTCTGAAGGTGATGAAACCGGATCTTCGCAGATGAATGAGATCAAAGACTAAAAGGGCATGCCAGACACCTTTGTCTTCAATAGAGAGTTCCGCCAACCAAGAAAAATGCGGTCAAAGGGTGATGGAACATCCACGGGACCATCATAGCCCCATGCCATTTCGGAAGAAAGAGGTGGCGGCGGGGAACCACATAATCCGGATAGCAGTGAAGGAACGGGAAATCAACAGTGTGTTGCTAACGATTGTGATATAGCCGCCCCGGTTTGGTTCCGAGCCTCATCGCCAGATCGAATAGCGTGGTCAGAAGCCGTTGTTCGAGGTCACGCGGATCCCGTGGTCCTTTTCTAACGTATATGGATCGGTCACGGACCCGCTTCGAAGTGTTAACTCGTGAGGAGGATTGCCCAGAGCATTGAGTCGAAGAATCTAATCTCAAGGCCATCAAGAAGTTTCGCTTCGAACCTCTAAAAGTCGATCTTGGAGGGATGTGAGCCGAGAAGTCCGTGATGGAGAGCCGAGCCGCCAAAGAGGCAATTTGAGCGGCCACGCCTGTAGAAGGTGTTGAACTTGAGTGCTCAGAATTATCACAAAGCTCGAGTAGAAGGCGCCGAGCTTAGCAATATCTTTCTCCTTGTCACTAAGGAGGGTGGCTTTGGACTTGTTTTGCTCCAATAAGTCCCGAATTTCGGATTGAAGCCGAGCCCGTTGATCCGCAAGTAGGCTGGTCCGATCCTCGTGCACTTTTGAGATCTATGCGGCCCGTAAGAGAGCCCCGTGCTTTTCTTGAAGTTGGGCTTCCAAAGTTTGAACTTGTGCGATTTGCGGCTTGAAGGTCACAAAGATGAACGCGATCTCGGAGGTCGGGTTGGCCGTGTGAACCCCATTCATAAGAGCTTCTTGGGATTCTTGTAACTTTAGAACGGCGGCTTTGAGCATCCTGGCCGATATCGATACAACAACCGACGAGGGTGTGGTGGTGGTGGAGCATTTGTTGCCTTGTTTGTGACGTTTGGGACACATGATGAGGACTAGAGTGCTTGGTTTTACGAGAGGAGGAGGAGACAAAGTGACATGCGCAGCCGAAGGTTGACATGACCAGAAGAAGAAGGGCGTGAAGTGCCAACGTGGTGAGTCTTAGGAAGGGACTGCTGAGTGGAATTTTGAGAATGAGAGTTTGTGGGAGGAAAGTAATGACAGATGAGGGCTTGAAGATGGCCTCCCACAGAAGTTTCAGAGGTAGAAGTGGCAGCCCGAAGACGGTCTACTTCTTGGAGAAGACGGTAGAACAACAACTGGGGCCAATCAATGTGGTGTTGGGAGCGAGTAGCAGTGATCACCATATTATAGAAAGGCTTATTGATATGGGTGTTCTTGATAGAATACCCAAGGTACTTGCGCCACAGAAACTTAACAAAAATTTCATGGGGCTTGTCAATATTTGTCAGGCGATGCACATTTGCGTGATAGGCAGGGGCACCAAACTCAGTGACATCTAGATCCTGTATGGCAGACCAAGATAAACAAGGGGTCTGCAAAGGGATATGAAATACCTCAGAAATTAGGTGTTGGGTCAGTGAAATGGTGGTGCCATCGACCACTGTAGTGTAGCCATTCGGGCTGTTGACGATGTGAGCGATGAACTGCTTCAACTGGTCGGGATTTGGAGCCGGAAGGTCCATTTGTGAAAATTCGTAAAGCTTCGGGCGCTTCGCGATCGCAGACGATTCAGGCTAACAAGGGCTTCACCTGAAAGTGGGGAAGGCCAAGAAAGATACTGACTCGAAAAGAGCCGGTTCCCTGGGAGCAGTAGCTTGAAGTGTAGGAAATTTTGGAGCAGCCATGGCAAAGAGCTTCAGAAAAGAACGGTGATGCAAGGGCGGAGAGCGGAGAACAGAGGACGAAGGACGAAGGACGAAGGCGCAGAGAGACGAAAAGGTTTAGGGCGCGCAAATGGAGGCGAAGGGGTATGATGAGGGCTTAAATCAGAACCGCTGATGGTGCTGTGTCGAAAAGATGCCAAGGAAGGGATTGAGAGGCAAAAATTTGGCTAAGTCCCCGAACAACAAAGGGAGAAGCAATGAACGGTGGAGATGAGGCGTGAGAGAATGATCGGATGCGACAGGTGGCCAAAGGACACACATTAATGTTTGACGGGTATGAAAAGAAGGAATGGCATTGAATGCTGGCAACTTGAAGTGGGATATCATTAAAAGGAATGTGTCAGAAGGTACCATGGCTAGATATGCGGCGGGAGAAAAGATTCTCATTTTAGAAACAACCTTGCATTGCAAACATGTTGGCGATTTTTGTGATTGGTCCACGTCGACAAGGAGTTCCTCAGTTGGCTATATAAGACGAACCGGGAGTGAAGCGAAGGCATCCGATGGCGCTCAGCATGGCTGCTGCTGGTTTGAACGAGAACTGCACTATGCCCACTAACTGTCAGGAGTGGATTACCTGCAAGATGGATTGTCTGGACCTCTGGCGCTGCCACAATCGTGGCCTGAGAATGGATGGTGGTGTCTTGGGATGGCTGAACATCCCCGATCCAAGACCAACGGGATGGAGGTGGTTCTCGCACCTTCATTTGGGACCCCGAAAGCAGAACCTCTACCACCTCCTCCGCATCACCTCTGCTCCGAACCCGGAGTAGAGGGTTTTTCTTCTTAGGTTTTTAGTAGATAGGGTTCTGAGCCCGTTTTTGTATATAGGGCAGTGCCCTTAGCGGAAAGAGCTGGGCTGTGCCCACATTTTGTAAAAATTTCCACCTATAATATAATATGCCGCCTTTTTAGTCACTATCATTTGTGTTTTGCGTCTTGAATCAGATCTGTTTGTTGATTTTCACTTGCCGTGGTATGAAATGTTTTGAGGCGAAAGCCATTAACTTGATGTAGGTAATGGAGTTCCATCTAACTCAGCCAATTTGGAAAACGCTGGGTTGAACCACTTGAACTATTTGATAAGGGCCAAGCCATGAAACTTAAGCTTACAGGAAAATTTTTGTACCGAGAATCATAAAGAAGAACCAAATCTCCTTCTTTGAATGTTTTTGTCTTCACACGTTTGTCATG
Organism: Isoetes taiwanensis; assembly: GCA_021234155.1. NCBI lineage: Eukaryota > Viridiplantae > Streptophyta > Lycopodiopsida > Isoetales > Isoetaceae > Isoetes > Isoetes taiwanensis. Next base: position 5,269,614 of record JAJEKV010000051.1, read on the forward strand.
TAGAGATTTTTGCAACCGTTGTCCATGAAGAACACGAATATAAGCATCCTTCTAAGTTCATCCAACTGTTCCAATTGATAAACCCTTTCTTTGAGTCAAAGAAAGCGGATTATGGGCGTGAGCCGGTTGAAAGCGGAGAGGGGGGAGAATGTACTCAAAAGGCATGAGAGCTTCTTGACCATAAACCAATTTGAAAGCAAGTGTGACCGGTAGCTATTTTGAAACAAGTATTGTAAGCCCATAGAACAAGAGGGAAGTTTGGTTTGCCGGTCGGTCGCGAAGCGTCACAAATTTTCTTGAGAATTGTGACCGAGTTTTGTTGGTGCTACGCCAAACCATTCCCTTGAGGATAGTAAGGTGTGCTCTTGTGATGATGTATCGGGAGATAATCCGTCGGCTCCTTGATGGTATGATTGATAAAGTGGACACCACGATCGACCGGCTCAGGTGGGGCAGCCGAATCGCGTGATGATTTGTTGATAGATAACCTTGGCGGCTGGCCGCGGTGTTGTCCGGAAGCGCGCAAGCTTCCGCCCATTTGGTAGCGTAGTCGGTGAGAACTGGGGAATGTAGCGAACGCGGGTGTGTGCAGGGAGGATCGATGGGTCCCACAAAATCCATTCCCCATTTCTTTGAAGGGAAGGAAGTGGCGTGGCGACCGGCGTCAAGGGAAGAGCGTCACGGGCCGTGGGCCGTCCCACACGCTGGCAAGCATCACACGTGCGGGCGTGGGCGTGAGCGTCTTTGAAGAGCGTGGGCCAAAAATAACCAACAAGAAGGATTTTGCGTGCCGTGGTGTCACCATGAAAATGACCACCACCGAGCCCTTCATGGGCTTCTCGAACAATATCGGGGACCTCATGAGGTAGAACACAGCGTCGAAGGATGGTATCCTTACCCTTTTTGTAAAGATGTCCTGCAACCACGGTGTAGTCACGGACGTCACGGAGAAATTGATGACGACGGGATTGTCATTTTGCATGAGAGAGCGTCATGTCCTCTGGTGGAAGAGTGCCTGTGAGGAGGTACTGCTGAAAGTCATGGAACCAATGAGGTGTTGCCGTGACCAGAAAGAGTTGAGCGTCAGGAAAGGCGTCTGAGACTCCAGTGGAGGGATCATCTGTGTGGATGCGTGAAAGATAATCCGGGACAACATGAGATTTGCCGGCCTTGTGAACAATTTCAAAAGGTGCAAATTCTTGCAGAAGGAGGACCCAACGAGCAATGCGGCCCGTGGGCGTGGATTTGTTGATCAAATAAAGAAGTGCCTGGTGGTCAACAAAGAATTTGATCTGACTGCCCAAAAGATAGTGACGGAAGCGTTGGACGCAGAAGATTAAACCCAAGGCTTCTCGCTCTGTGGCAGAGTAGTTGCGCTCAGCAGAATTGAGTTTCCGGCTGGCGTATCGGTTTGGTTTGTCAGTGTGCGCATCATATTCTTGAGAAAGAACAGCTCCAATAGCAAATGCCGAGACATCGACATGAACATGAAATGGATTGTCCCATTGAGGAGGAACAAGAACCGGGGCCTGAGTAAGCAAGAGCTTTAACTGTTGGAAAGCAAAGATCCACTGGGAATTCCAAGCCTGTGTGGATTCATCACCCGTGAGTTTATGAATGGGATCCTGCAATGGTCGCTAGTCCAGGAATGAAAGTGGAGTAATAATTGACCTTACCCAAGAAAGAGCGTGTTTCCTTGATATTGGCTGGTGCTTGAGCCTTGAGCACACAACTGATTTTGGCAGGATCAGTGGTGATACCTGCTTTGCTGACAACATGTCCCAACAGAATACCTGAAGTGACGCAAAAGGTGCATTTTCGGGATTGAGACTAATGCCTTGGGACTCATCACATTTCTGAAAAGACGAGTTCCAATTTATCCAAATGGTCAGCCATGGAACTGTCAGAGGCGAGAAGTCATCTTGAAAAATTTGCAAGAAGGGATTTTCCTTCATAAAATCATGAAAACTCGAGAGCATGATACGCTGAAACGTGGATGGGGAGTTTGATAATCCAAAAGGAACCACCTTGTAGGCAAAAAGTGCCCCGGGGTGGTGAAGGTAGTCTTGAGTTGATCGATTCTTTGATTGAGATCCGATTGTAGCGGAAAAACCATCCATGAAGGAGTACATCTCATGTCCAAAGAACCTCTTCGAGAACACGGTCCGTGAAGGGAAGTGGAAAATGATCACGCTCCGGGTGGCGATTGAGTTTTTGGTAGTCCACGCAAACGCGGATCTTACCATTGTGTTTGAGTGCAATGACGATGGGGCTCACCCATTGAGAATGTTTGACCTCATAGATCAAACTGCGCAAAGGAGTTTGTCAATTTCCGCCTTGACGCGATCCACGGTAATTGGGGTTGAGCCGGTCATTGTCGTTGCTAGGACGGGCGTGCATCAGACTTGGTAGGAATGGTGAGTTCCCCCAAGGTTTTGTCGATCCCCCGAAGATCTCTGTAGCTCCAGGCAAAAATGTGTTTGAACTTTTTGAAGAGCGTGACGGCCCTGTTACGATAGGGTGTCGGAAGATTTGCAGCAATTCGGACAGGCTGATTGTTGCCTACGTCCACAATCTCGACTTCAGGAGTCTGAATATGGGGGATAACTTCTGTGTCCTGGACAATATGAGCAGGAGGTTGAAGCATAATAGGATGCGTGGCACTCTGCGTGGTGAAAAAGAGAGGGTGCTGAGTTTCATCAAGCAGAGGTTGCTTCATAACAGCGTGTACATCTACAGGAGCGGCAGGAGGTTCAGCATCTGAAAAGTGATCAACACGTTGGATTCGATTGCAAGGAGCCAGGTAAGGGTCAAGCAAAGCGACTACCGGCCTGGTCCGATCAAGAGTCATTTCGCCCCAAGGATCAAAGATATTGGGTAGGATGACAGAGGCGGAACTACCGGTGGAGCCCGAACTTGATAGATATTCGGGCGTCCCCCCTAATCGGTGTGGGGGAGAGAGAGGGTTCAGCATTGTCGACGGAAATGATTTTGCCTGTTTCTAAATCCATGGTGTTATTGAGGTGACCATCTGTGATGACTAACTGATCCGTGGCCCAGTAATGGATACTCTTGGCCTGGCGGAGAAAAGGTCTGCCGACCAACATTTCATAATCACCTGGATCTTCGCCAGCCTTCCAAACACCAAATTCCAAGGGGAATCTGAGATCACCAATGTTGATGTGAAGAAGAGGCGTGACGCCTTGAGGTCGCGTGATATGGCCATTGGCCAATTTGATGTCATATGGGGCACGATAGAGTTGTTTGATGCCCATTTGTTTGCGGAGTTTGTCCGTGATGAGATTGACCGCGCTACCTCCGTCAATTTGAACATGATTGACTTGTTGATTGCCCACCGTGGCATGTACCGTGGGTGTAGAGGTAGCAACAGCCCCAACCATAACAGTCGGGAGGGGTAAGTGGTCCTTGAGAGCAGGACAGAGTTTCAAAATCGTGGCAAGACTTAGAGGAATTTTGATTTTTGCCAGCTCTTCTTGGAGTTCCAGAGGCACATGAGAAAAAGGATCTGCGGGATCCACAGTCTTTGGAGTGCGTGGTAAGGAAGCAGCAACTTCTTTGAGTAGGTCTACCTCAGCAGCGATATTTGGATATGGCTGAGAGCGTGGAGGTTGAGACATGGAAGGTGCTTCTTGTCTTTGTTGAGCTCTAGTGGTGGCATGAACATTAGCCAACGTGTGGCCTTCAGCAGCTTGCATGAGGTTCAAAATGCTTTGGCGAACTTTAGGCATAACATGCGGCATGAGTTTCTCAAGTCGGGTGCAAAGTGAACCTTTTTTTCTTCTCGCATGAGGAATGGTGTCGACAAACAAAGGCGGGTTGCGTGCCATTAGGAATAATGGTTAAGGGGGCGTGGCATACAGTGCGGCGTGAAACCAAACCAACCCAATTTGATGGTGGGACGGGAGGATTAAGAGCACGAAAAATTTCTTCCGTGCTTGTTGATCCATCCGAGGTTGATTGGCGGGAGCTGGTTGATAGCGTGATTTCGAGGCGCCGCGAGGTGGCTTTAGAAGAACAGGGGCTTGCGCCTTGTTTGCCATTAGCAATCCGAGTTGGTAAGCCTGTGAGGCGGACCGATGTGGTCCGATTTGTGCCGTGAAGCCGCACGAACTTGTGGAAGTTGAGGACACGCCGTGGTGGTATGACCCCATTCTTGGCGGTGATAACACCGAGCTTTGAAGGATCAAAAGGAGGGCGTGTGTTGGGTCCCCGTTGTTGCTCCATTGTCGATAGAGTTGATTGGGTTGCGCTGCGGTGGTGGTGGTCAGCGATATTGCGATTGGTGCCGAGGTGTGGTTTGCACTTGATAAACCATTTTTTTTGTTGCGGAAAGGTGTAGGATGAGTGCGAGTGCACTCTTCCGCGGGCATGATTGCACATGTTGCATCTTTTACAATGAGGCGGGCCATTGGTGGAGTTGCACTCATTCACCAAGTGGCCTTGATATTTGCGAGATATGGCACCAGATCCGGATTGCTGGCTGGATTGGTGTGTTGAGGTTGAGCAAATGATGGGGAACCATGGCGAGGCGGAATGAAAGGGAGCTCCCGAAGAGCCACGCCACGGGGAGGGAAACATTGATCGAAAGTGATTGACAAGATCGATAGCTTTGCTCCAAAGTCTTGGCCAGTATTGGGTCATGAGTCGGATAGCTGGAGGAAGTCCTTGGAGAAACCAGACCAAGATCTGGCTCTGTGTGGGGTACTCCTTGAGTTTGTTGAGCAGAATGTGAAGGCGATCTGCAAAATCCCTGGCAGACTCCATGGGCTCTTGTTGAAGGTCATTGAGTTGTTTGAGATGAAGCTGATCATCATCCGTGGTCCCATAGTGAGAAAGCGGTTCTCATTTTCGACCAATCTTGTTTCCAAAGTGGCTTTTGTTGGACATGAGCCATTGATGAGGGGAACCACGCAGGCGTTGTGGAAAAGATGTGAAATTTCAGTTGAGGGTTGCGATGACCATTCAGGACAGCCAGAGCCTCAAATTCTTCCATGTGGGCTTGAGCACTTTGGTCTAAGGGTTTGCCTTTCGTGTTGCCAAAGGTGGGATAAGTCAGCTTAAGGGTCTGAAAGGTAGAGGTAAAAGTGATGGGCTGGACAGGAACATGATAGTGAGAATATTGAGGTGGAGTTGGAGGTGGTATGGTCTTTGGAAAGACCCCACCAAGGGGTGGCCGAGGTGGAGGTACCGGAGGTGCCTGATCATTGGGTTTGAGGTCTGTAAGATTGTAAACAGGAAGAGCGGTGGGAAAGGTAGGGAAGGGAAATTCCTGGGGAGGAGCAAAAGAGATATGTGGATATCCCTGTCCACCCGTAGGAGATGATGGTTGTGAAGGCAGAGGCGTATGGCCAGAAGACGGATGGATGAAGGCATGTTCTGGGGTATGAAAGTAAGGTTGAGCAGGTTGAGCCGGATATGGCTCCTGATAGTGATGAGGAGACTGAGGCTGTGAGCAATGTTTGCACGCTTGAGGCGGAGAATTTGGACGAGACATGACACGAGGGGTGGGTGGCGCCGACTGAGCCCTAGACCGAATGTGGCCTCCCTCAATGTCATAAGCAGATCCATACATGTCACGAACAGCTTCCCTTCGATGATGGCGCTCCAAGCGAGACGCCGTCTGGGAAAGAAGTTCTTCTGGCGTGAAGTTTCGGACAGACATGGCGACAGAAGAAAGGAAAATCGAATCGCACCCAGCGGCGGCATGGTGTTTGGGTGCGGGTTCGAACTCCTGCAAGACAGCCCTCTGTGAGGACCCTTGGATCTAACAGGAGAATCCGGGGGACTATGTCACGCGGGATTTGCAAGAAAAGAACAAGAAGAAGAAAACAGAACCAAAGAGAACAATGAGAGGAAAATGATAAGCTTCCTTGATATCAATGATGAACATACATGAGCTCTCGCAATCGAGAGAAGACTGAAGAGAGACAAGACTCAAAACTCATCTAAAACTCATGTGCTAGCTCTACTCATATATATAGTACAATGGCCTTTGGCCCAATATAGACACTCTGACTGATCTCGGTGCCGACTCCTGGAAGGAGGCCTGATTTGCAGGAATATTGGCGGTGCCTCTTGAAGTGCCTAGAATCACGCTGACGCTGACGCGGGCGGTGATGGGCCGTCACTTGTCTGAGCGGCGCCTCTTGTGGATGGACGCAGGCTTTGACTGCGTGGTCTGCTGCTTGGTCTTCTGCTGAGCCTTTGATGGCTGACCCGTGGCTGACTGTGGATCCTTGTTCTTGACCTGGTCCGTCGTATGCATGAATAGTCCTGTACCAGGAGGCACAGGACTAACAACTCTCCTATAGTTTGTACTTTCTTCAAAAAATCTCCTTACCAATTCTCGCTCGTTTTTGCTTAATAAATCAACAGGAGTAGCTGTAACATTAGATGGACCAGTCTTTGTCAACTCAATTGGATTCACATGTAGAGCATAATAAGATAATGATTTAAGCACCGAAATAAAATAAAGCTATGCAAAATCAGAATCAGAGTTTATAAATGGCTTTTATGTATCAGAAATAAAAAAATCAAAATTTATGAATGGGTTTTATGAATCAGAAATCAGAAAATAAAAACTATAAATCAGAAATTCATAAATTCAAATCATAATCCACGAATTGAAGCATAAAAATCTGATTTGAATATTACGAAATAATATTATACCTATTTTGTAGATTTTTCCCTTGCTTCGAATTTATGCATCAATCTTAAATTCTCTCTAATGAATATCAAAACGCTCCAATTGAGCAGGCTTTAAACGATTCCTCTTTTTAGTATGTGCATGAGCATGACCGCTCCAATTTCTCTCGCAAGCACCAAAAGAACAATTCTAAATAGCTTGCAGTAGTAATGAGACAAAACTATGTCATTCTAAATGTATATCATTGAACTAACTTTGCTAACCCGTGATAACACACGAATAAATAGTTTTTGTAACTCTGGAGTATGGCCTCCAAAGTGCTCCCACCAAGAAACTGGTTTGGCTTGATAACTTTCCGTTCGCATAAGGGGAGACGTAAACATGGAGGAAGCATTATTATGAAAAGCACCAAATTGTTCTAGCAACTTCTCGGTTTCATCCACACTATAAACAACACTAATGTATTTGATAAAGCCTTCCATTAGTTCTGGAGGAACTATAAAACTATCTCGCCTCCATAAAGGGTGCATGAGATGCGCAACAATAGAATAGAATAGAATAGATTTTTTATCATCCACGGAGACCAATTGGCATATGGGACCCAAACAAAAAGAGAGCAGCAAGCGCATTACTGTCAAGATTAAAAAACCCCCGCCCCGAAGGGTTTTCGAGGGAAAAATCTTAGTAGTAATAAGTATGCTGGTACACTGTACAATTGTATAGGATAATTCAATACTACCCCGAAGGACACAACTAAGTCCGTGCATCTATAACCTCCTGGAGATATGACCCCAACAAGCCCACGGATGTCGTATTCAATAACTCATGCAACGGTTGGCCAGGCACTAGTAACCGAACATTGAATTGGTCTTTGAAACCACTTCCAACATTTATCAAATAAAGCTAATACTTGCTCACACCTAATTTAAAAAGAAATCCATGTTAGTTGGCTATCAAGAAAAGATAGAGATGCAAATGGCATCAAATTAAATCATATAATGTATGGCTTAGAGATGCTGGTCCAGCACAACAGCGTATGTTTTTTTGACAAAATTCAAGCCTACACGAATATTTAGATCTAAGTGAAACTTAAAAAGATAAAAAACTAGCATATCTGGTCAAATAAATAAAGGAAGCAGCAAAAAAAGAGAGATAAATACTTGTCTTCGTTTCCAGAATCCTCAATCCTTCCACTCTTAAGCTTCAGATCGATGCATGAACTCGTATACTAAACCTATTATGCAACCCCAGGCGCAACATTGAGCGCCCATGATTTAGTTGTTGAATGCTTTAATACATGTCGCATAGTCCTCTTTGTACCCATGACGTGTTTTCTTGCAAACATTCTGATAGTGATACTTCCCATCATTTGCAGCAGATAGTGCAAGATCACATCTTTTACATGGCACCTTGCCTCCTAAGAAAGCAAGCTATTTGTAAGCGAATTTATGTGTTCATCAAATTACATGTTCATATGCAAAAAACTCAAGCTACCATAAGTAAATATGACTATGCACGAAATATTGTTGATGAAAGGCTTATGAGAGTCCTGAATGAAAAGACCCACTTGTTATAAAAAGGTCTATCCATCAATAGCTGTAGGAAGAGATCTAGGCTGCTATTGGTTTTTTTTTTTTTGAAAGGCACGGTGGATTTTTTATATTTCATTTAAAAAATGTACATATAGAAAATTAGTGAATAAATCACTTGGAGGCATGTCCAACAGAAGACATAACCCCTATGCTACAGATAATAGTTCATTAGCAGCATTACTATAACAAAATTAAGCATTGCAATGCTTATGATAAAATGTTAATAGATGTATACAAAATAGACCAGATAAGTTCAGATAATTTCATGCAACCTCAGACTTCACTCAGCAGCATCAATCAGATCTTGAAGTGTTAAGTCAGCCACTGTAGTATTCCCAAATATCCAGAGCATTTGGTCCAGCTGTTTAATGGAAAACGAGGTGAAGTCAAGCAACAAGAGTATGTGGGCCTCCCTTTTCTGCTGCCATTTGTGAAATAACTGTATGAAGAACGGCTTCAAATTGTTAAACATCCATACATCCTTTCTGTTCAGCATTTTCTGTAATGCCATAGCATGAACCACCTCCTGTTTCAGAATAATCATAGTTTCTGCCCCCCTCACATCTTGTCATCCTGTCTTGTCCCTAACTAGATGGAGCTCCAGCTTCAGTCAACCTCTTCATTTGTTCTGTGAAGCAAACCGTTTGCATCAGTTAGCAATAAAAAGAAGAAATTGAAATTTCCAATGAATTTCCCAATTCTATCCCACTCCTTGTCTGTAATTATATGCAGCAAGCACACTAAGCCAATGATATTTGGTTGTTTCTTCTCTATGGCAACCCGGTTCCTATGCTTCCATATACACCAACAGCAAGGGGCTCTAGTAGTAATCACAATTTTCGAGCCAGCTTCTAGAAATTGTCTTAAGTCACCAGGGGATCCTCTATTCAGCTGCGAAGTCCAGGTCCAAAAATCCTAAAGCCATGAGCATTCAAATACATGGTTAGACGTTTCTTTTGCCCCACAACCAAGAGGGCACTCTTTTCGTGTACTAGCATCATATTTATTCCTAAAGAATTTGTGTGCACACTCTGGTATAAGATCAACCATCTGAAAGTTTGGATCTTACTAGCCATATATGTTTTCCATCCTTTTGCACAGTTGATGGCTAATTGTTCTTCAGTACAATTCCATAGGTGGGTAGCTCGAGAAGGCTTTTGCTTAAAAGTCCCTTGTAGATGGCTCTAACTTCATATCCTACTTTATTATTCAAGGTCCAAGAATTGGAATTTATAGCCAGATCTTGGTATTGCTGAAGGTGATTCATAAAGGACTGAAAAATCTCTTTATCAATACTGGAACCTTTAATTTTACCCTTTATCTCTTTCCAGGACAACCATCTATTGTCACCCCTGAGATCTGCAACACTCCAAATACTTGCCTTATACCACTGCATATATTTTTGGGGATGCTTAAAAGCCATGCAACCAATATCCTCAGATACAAAAATGGGATGCCAAAATAAATTTACTTGCTGACATCTAGAGTCTATAACGGGTGCTCTAAAACAGAGAGCTGCCTCATTCCAGGCATCAATCATCCTTCTCATAGTAATAGATGTATCTGCTTTATGAGTGAATTGAAAAAAGGCAAAATCTGGCAGCTGGTGCTTGATAGAGGAACTCCCAACTGGATGGGATTCTTTGATCCAGTATTGAACAAGTTTCAAAGCAGGAGAAGGATTTGTAGAGTAGATAGCTCTCCAAATCATCTTAGCCACCAAGGCTTGGGTCTGATGAGTAAACAAATCTTTACAACCTAGGCCTCCCTCCTTCCTAGGATTGACTAGATCTGACCATGCAACCTTGTGAGAACCCTGCCATATAAACTTCCTAATTGCTACTTCAATGTTTCTGTAAGATGTTTTATCAGCAACCAATGCTGAGGAGAAGAAGATATGAGCACTGGCAATAACAGAATTGGCAATCTCCACACGTCATGCCAAAGAAAGTGAAGGTGGATATTTAAGGAGATTGGAATGCCTAGGATCTTAGTGGCTTGAGTCTCTCCAATAACCTTAATACCCTGTATTTCAGACTGATCATATTCAATAATGATAGCACATTCAGCTTTGCTTAGTTTGAGCCCTGACACTTCTCCAAAGAAAACAAGAGCATCAATAAAAATTTTAAGGCCATCATCCCCAGCATTCAAGAAGGCAAATGTATCATCTGCATACTGCATGAGGATGAAAGATCCTCCCTTCTGTGGAGTTTCCAAACAGTTGATTTTATGTTCAGCATGTAGAGTGTTGGCTAGTTTGGTCACCATCTCAGCCATTATGAGTAATAAATAAGGAGCCAGAGGGCATCCTTGTATGACCTCTCTTCTGCATTCAAATAATTTTGTTGGAGAACCATTAATCAACAAAGCAGATGAAGCTGTGATGTTCATTCCCCATATCTTATCATAAATTTTCTCTGAAAATCCCAAATGGATCATCGCTTTCCTCAGAAACTCCAAATTGATGGTGTCATAAGCCCTTTTGAAATCAAGTTTCAGAAGCAGACATCCTTGGTTGAACTACTTGTATCTCTTTATCAATACTGGAACCTTTAATTTTACCCGTTAACTCTTTCCAGGACAACCATCTATTGTCAACCCTGAGATCTGCAACACTCCAAATACCTGCCTTATACCGCTGCATATATTTTTGGGGATGCTTAAAAGCCATGCAACCAATATCCTCAGATACAAAAATGGGATGCCAAAATAAATTTACTTGCTGACATCTAGAGTCTATAACTGGTGCTCTAAAACAGAGAGCTGCCTCATTCCAGGCATCTCCTTCTCATAGTAATTGATGTACCTGCTTTATGAGTGAATTGAAAAAAGGCAGAATCTGGCAGCTGGTGCTTGATAGAGGAACTCCCAACTGGATGGGATTCTTTGATCCAGTATTGAACAAGTTTCAAAGTAGGAGAAGGATTTGTAGAGTAGATAGCTCTCCAAATCATCTTAGCCACCAAGGCTTGGGCCTGATGAGTAAACAAATCTTTACAACCTAGGCCTCCCTCCTTCCTAGGCTTGACTAGATCTGACCATGCTACCATGATGACAGAAAATGGGTGTCACCACCTACATTTGTGTTGTCCGAATTTCTCTATGAGATGTTCTATTTCCTGAAACCGAACTTGAGCTCACACATATTCCTCTTACTTAAGTGCTATATGCCCCTGTCCATCTAATCCAACCACACCCAAATGCCCCAATGATTAATTGCATTTGATAGCTAATGTTATGCAGGTTCAAGCATATGGAAAGAAAGTGGGAAATCAAGGCCATGAGTAGGACCTCTAGAGCTCTGGAAACTCTAGGAAAAAGTTGCTGGACTGATAGTGTTGGAATAGTCCACAGTTTCCTTCATTGTAAAAAGGCTTGCAAGAAGATTTTATGGTCAAAATGAAGAAGCCAGGATACAAGCCTGACTTATTATACAGTCTTTGCAGGACATATTTGACAATGAAAACAAATTCTTACTATTTGGGCATAGTGAGAAACTGGACATTTGTTTTGCAACGATCAATACAACACCAGGAACAACTAGGATTTGTGATTGCTTTGTATGCACACATATACGGATCATAAAAATCTCTGAGTTTTTTATGACTGTTCAATCTGAAGCATGGAGTATTTCTTGCACAAGATGTATTTAGAATAAGGTCTAGTAGATCAGGAGATTTAGAATTACTCTCAACATAAGAAGGAGGGGCCCTATGGAAGAAGCATGGAATAAAGAAGTCTAGCAAAATGCAGATCATGCAGTAACATAGTAGTTTCAACATTCATAATAAATAACAGATACTAACCTGTTATTTTTTAAAAGACTCTGCATGTTGCTTTTGCCTTGGAGGTTCGCATTGTTTCGTCTGCCATGATCCTAATTTCTTTCTCTATAACAAGCCTGGTGATTGCATATTGTAAGTCCAAAAGAACAATAAATATTTTATATCTTAATCAGCAGATCTTCTTACACCATCCAGCATAACATATCAATTATAAATCGAGGAACAAGATGAACCTAATAGCTTTTACTATCAATTTGGCATCTGCAAACAAGCCATGACCTCATATTCTATAGCTTCCTTCAAAAATATATGTGTCATCTTAACTTCTGCATGCAACTTGATAGAATAAACATGAAAGAAAAATACAGTAATGCTTGTTGGGTTCTTAAGGAAAGGCCACAATGAGCCCCCAAGAAGTTCTTAAAGATCATAAGCGGTGCTACGATTCTTTGCTTCAAATCTCAAACTTTCAAGAGTCCGTGCTACGATTCTTTGCTTCAAACCTCAAACTTTCAGGAGTCAGTGCTCGATGCTATCGGAACGCAATCAATGGCTCGAAATCCTGCAGAGAAGCTACGAAATCTTTGCTGGCCATTTCTAAGAAGCCTAATCCGAGAAGACCTAATTCCAGAAGCTCTAATTAGATTCCGAAAGCCCTAATTTTGAATTGCAATGGTGATACCGGGATAAGTTATCACCTCATAAACCTTAACTATTTTGGGTGATTTATTTAGTAATGTATATGTTTAAAAATCATCAATGGACTAATCCCTTTTCACAATGTCCATAAATTAATCATATGATGGGCGATTCCCCCCTTTGCAAAGATCAAAATTAATTATACATGGGCGATTGCACCTCTACAATATAGAAAATTCATCCTACTAACCTGTCGAATGCTAATCTAAAAATTTTAAATAAATTAGCCCATTTGCGATTAATCGTCCTTAATTTTTACCTTGGATTTGTTATGATTATTAAACAATATCCCTTAGATCATATAACAATGTCAAGTTAATGCAATCACAACTTTGATCTAACTTGATTATGAATACCTTAATGAATACACTAGATAAGTTTTGTTTCTAGTGAGAATAACTTATATAAAAATGATAAGATACTCAAAACCATTGAAACAATATGACCACATCTATGCCTTAATATTCCACATCTTCCCGAACTCAGGCATCCCTGTATGGATCCGACTTCAAGAGTTTCACTCTGTATCATCCATCAAATCGCAGCATTCATCTTATATTATTGTTAATCGGCACCGACTCATGTAGAATCGGCGCCTAGCTCGCCTTCAGCTCCGTCCTTCTAATCTTGATGTTGCAAGCTGTTTTAATCACATTTGACCGCCAAAACTTCAAGTTATCCATATAATTTGACCATTTGAAAATAATCATAGGCCTTTACCCATAATAACATTAGGCTCGTAGCAACCATATAATAACCTTAGGCTTGAAACAACCATAGCTCAATTAGACCTTAAGTCTTATGCCTCGAACATTAGTTTATCCCTGTGCTCTGATGGATCAACACAACCCATGATGTCTCTGGCTTTGCAAACCCTGTCTAGATAATTGTTTCTCCTGTCATTATGAAATAACCTGTGATTATAATATGAACATTATCTCTTCACTCTCCCTTCATATTATAATCCCTGCAATTAATCTTATCCCTCAGCTGGTTGTATTTGACTTCTGTCAAGGGTTTAGTTAGAATGTCAGCTAATTGTAAACCTGTAGGTATGTACTGTACTTGAATAACGTTTCTGTTTACCAGATCCCTGATAAAATGCATCTCCAACTCTATGTGCTTTGTTCTTTCATGCAATATTGGATTCCTTGTCATTGCTATACAACTAGTACTATCTGAGTTCAAGATCAAAGGATCCTTTTGACATATTCCCAACTCATTTAAAAGCCTTCTGCTCCAAACAATTTCCTTTGCTGCCAACGTTGTAGCTGAGTATTCAGCTTCAGCTGAAGATAATGCAATGGCATGTTTTTTTTTACATTTCCAAGAAATTGGACCACCTCCTAGCATCAAAATGAAACCAGAAGTGGATTTTCTCTCATCCAGGTCACCACCCCAATCTGAGTCACAGTAACTTTGCAACTCTAGATTTCCTGAATCAAACCTAATACCAAAGTTAATAGTTCCTTTGAGATATCTGACCACTCTTTTTGCAGCTTGCCAATGCTTTAATCCATAATTATGACAGTATCTGCTCAAGATGTTTACAGCATATGAAATATCTGGCCTAGTGCAGTTGGCCAAGTATAGCAAACAGCCAACTAATTCTCGATAAGGCATTTTTTCAGCTTCCAAAATCTCCTTTTCAGTCTTTGGACTATCTTCAATGGATAATTTATTTCCTGGTACCATAGGTGTTCTCACTGGCTTGCATTCTTCCATCCTGAACCTTTTCAATACACCAGCTATATTCAACCCTTGAGAAAGTGTCATTAATTTTCTGTTCCTATCTCTGCAAACTTCTATACCAAGGAACCTTTTTAATTCTCCTAAGTCTGTCATTTTAAATCTCTTCTTCAAGATATTTTTACATTTCTGCAAGATAAGCATGCTGCTACTGACCATTATGTTATCATCTACATACAATGCAATGTAGCAAAAATCTGAGCCTTCCTTGAACAAATATATATTGCCATCATCTTTTAATTTGTCGAATCCTTGTTCTTTGAGATAATTATCCATGCATATGTACCACTGTCTGGGTGATTGCTTCAACCCGTAAACAGCCCTTTTTAACTTCCAGACTTTATCTCTCCCTTGCTCAAATCCAGGGGGCTGTTTCATATAAATATCTTCCTCGAGTGTTGCATTTAGAAAAGCCGTTGTAACATCCATATGATGCACTTCAAGATCCTTGGCATTTGCCATTGTTAACAACATTCTTATACTTGCCATCTTAACTATGGGAGAGAAGGTGTCTTCATAATCAATTCCCCTTTTTTGAGTGAAGCCCTGTGCAACCAGTCTAGCCTTGTATTTTATATCCTGCTCTTTTGTTCCCTGCTTGATCCTATAGATCCATTTGCATCCTATTGCTTTCCTCCCTTCAGGTAAATTAGTTAATTCAAATGTCTCAGTGCTTTTAAAAGCATTCAGTTCATTTTCCATTGCCATTTTCCATTTTTTTGAATCACTTCCTTCTATTGCCTCATTAAATGTCTTGGGCACTTCAAAATCAATCATAGCCAGTATCTCTATTAGGTTTATTTCAGCAGAATTTTGTCTTAATCTCCTACTTTTACCAGATGCATCCCTTCCATATAATTCAGAGTTTACCTTTGCTTCATCTTGTAAGATTTGGATACCTCTTCTTCTTCCATGTTGTACATTTGCATTAGTGTCCTCCAGTACTTCTTCATTTGTTTCTTGATTAGGTACATCTTCATTTGCTTGTGCATCCATTACATCTGACTCCTGCAAATTATCAGAATTAGTATCATCATCATCATCAACAAAATTTGAGTTTTCCTTTTGTTCCATTTCTTGCTCTTGTTTTACTGCAGTAACCACTGTTTTATGGTTCTTGTATACCTGATATTCATCAAATATTATGTCTCTACTGATCATTATTTTTTTCTTAATAGGATCAAACATCCTATAGGCCTTTGATTCCCTGTCATATCCCACCAAATACCCAATCTTGGCCCTGTCATCAAGCTTTCTCCTTTGTTCCTTAGGAACATGAACAAATCCAAGGCAGCCATATACCTTTAACTTGTCATAACCAGGGTTTGTTTCAGACCAAAGGTTTTCTGGTAGGGCGCCATTAATGCTTGTAGAGGGTAATATATTCTGAACCTCTACAGCTGTTTGGGCAGCTTCTTCCCAAAGATAATTTGGCAGGCCACTGTGTTTCAGCATAGCTCTCACTGCATTTAAAATTGTCCTATTCTTCCTTTCTGCCACACCATTTTGTTGTGGTGAGAATCTACATGTCAATTGTCTTTTGATGCCTTTAAGTTTGCAATATTTTTTGAACTCAGAGGAAATAAACTCTCCACCTCTGTCAGATCTTAGGCACTTAATTCTTTTCCCTGTCTCAAGTTCTACTTCAGTCAAGAAATCTTTGAATGCCTCAAATGCCTCATCCTTTGTTTTTAAACATGCAATTTTTGTCCTTCGACTGAAATCATCAACAAAGGTAATAAAATACCTTTTTCCTCCAACACTTCTCACATTAAGAGGACCACAAAGATCTGAATGCACAAGTTCCAGAATTTCTTTTGACCTTTTTTGTGATTTTTTGAAGGGCAGCCTTGTGTGTTTTCCCATCATGCATCCATAGCATTTTCTGAAATTTTCGTCACTACTTCTTGCTTCAATTAGTCCCTGTTTGGCCATTTGTTCAATGTTTTTGTTGCTGACATGACATAATCTTTGATGCCAAGTACTCATATCGGTTGTCAAAACATCATTTACTTGAGGTAGACAATTATTATCTAGTCCAAAAAGATTCCCAACTCTTTTTCCATAAAACTTGATTTTATTATCCAACAAAATAGTACATTGTGCCCTGTCAAAATTGACAGTATATCCCATATCCACTAGTTGACTGATGGAAATTAGATTCCTAACTAGACTTGGTACACACAAGACATCTTTTAACTCTACTGCTTTGCCTTCCAAATCGAAAATCTCTAACACACCAGCACATTGTATGCTTTGAAGTTTTCCATTTCCAAGTTTGACAAATCCCTTCCTCCTTTCATCTTTGTTTTTTAACAACTTTGCTGATCCTGTCACTGTCTTCTCTGCTCCACTATCTAGAATTAATAGATCATTAGAAATGTCAGCCCTTTTATCAGAAATTGCACAATTTTCAGAAATGTTTACCTCAGCCTCCTCATCCTCCTCACTTGTTTCTTCTTCCTCCACTTCTTGAGTTAAGTTTACAGTTGAGCTTTGCCTTTTAATGTCTTTTCCACGACCTTTGTATGCTCCTTTTCCTTTGTGTCCCTTTACCTTTTTACTGCTGGCACACCTGTTTGCAAAATGGCCCTTACCTCCACAGTTATAACATTCCACCTCCTTCAGCTTAGGACAGTCTGCCTTTAAATGCCCTAATGCCTTGCAGTGATAGCAGGGACCAATCTGACCCCTCCCTTTGCCTTCATTTGATTTATTTCCTTTATACTTTCCTTTGGCTGTGTATAGGACTTCTACACTCTCATTATCAGAGTCAGACAGAACTTTATGCTGCTCGAGTTCCATCCTAATCATTTCTTCTGCTGCCTCCCTAGTCTTGGCCACATTCCTAATTAGTGTGGCTAACTGTTTATTGCCAGCCACAGCTCTAGCCACATGTAATAGTTTCTGCTGTTCAGTCAAGAACACCCCAGCACCTTCTAGATCGGCCACAATATTGTCAAACTTAGAGAAAAACTTAGTAAGATCATCATCTTCCTTAAGTTTCAATTTCCTTAGTTCCTTATCAAGGATATCAATTTGAGAAGAGGATTTTTCTTCAAAATGTCTCAGCAGATATTTCCATATTTCTGCTGGAGACTTTCCTCTTACCTTAAGCAGAATTGAGGCTCCTACCTTGCTAGTTAAAATAGCATAGGCTTCTTTGAGCTTGGCCAGCTGCTTACCTCCTGAACTTTCTCCTTTCTTTTCTCCTGAACTTTCTCCTTCAGTTGCACCACTGTCAGAAGAGCTACTCTCCCTTCTTCCTGCAACCACACTTGAAGAACCATTAGAATCATCTAAAAGCTCCCATAAGTTTTCATTTTCCAAAACATTCTTCATCTGCTCCTTCCAGATCTGGAATCCAGGTCCATCTTCATACACCTTTATTGCACTCAAAAGTGATGCTCCAAAGCGACTTGACATTGTTAATCCTGTGCTCTGATACCACTGTTATGATTATTAAACAATATCCCTTAGATCATATAACAATGTCAAGTTAATGCAATCACAACTTTGATCTAACTTGATTATGAATACCTTAATGAATACACTAGATAAGCTTTGTTTCTAGTGAGAATAACTTATATAAAAATGATAAGATACTCAAAACCATTGAAACAATATGACCACATCTATGCCTTAATATTCCACATCTTCCCGAACTTAGGCATCCCTGTATGGATCCGACTTCAAGAGTTTCACTCTGTATCATCCATCAAATCGCAACATTCATCTTATATTATTGTTAATCGGCACCGACTCATGTAGAATCGGCGCCTAGCTCGCCTTCAGCTCCGTCCTTCTAATCTTGATGTTGCAAGCTGTTTTAATCACATTTGACCGCCAAAACTTCAAGTTATCCATATAATTTGACCATTTGAAAATAATCATAGGCCTTTACCCATAATAACATTAGGCTCGTAGCAACCATATAATAACCTTAGGCTTGAAACAACCATAGCTCAATTAGACCTTAAGTCTTATGCCTCGAACATTAGTTTATCCCTGTGCTCTGATGGATCAACACAACCCATGATGTCTCTGGCTTTGCAAACCCTGTCTAGATAATTGTTTCTCCTGTCATTATGAAATAACCTGTGATTATAATATGAACATTATCTCTTCAGGATTAGATTTTTGGATTGCATTCGATGTCCTTATCCACCACCCTTACAACCCCCCCCCCAAGGCGGTGAAGTCTTAATCCACATACATTGCATGGGATTGGCAATCCTGACCATATTAGATTATGTTTCTTAGGGACATCAAAATAATCCATATACTCGATTTGCTTGGAGATGGGTTTAAGAATATCAAGTTGGACCCAAATTCTTGGCGCCCTATCCGGGATCACTTTCCCGCATACGGCTCGAGTTCAGTCCCCCAGTCAGTCTCGGCGGAGCAGGTATAGTGTTAAGTACATTCGAGATCTATCTCGCTCGGTCTCTCACCCAATGTAATCTCCAACCCCCTTAAATAATTCCTTCAGAATCTCTTCATGCCAGTATATCGGGCTCAGTCCTTGAATTGAGCAGGAGGTCGGATGCTGTAATTGATCCAGATTTTGTGGATCAAATTTAGCATTCCATTTTTGGAAGTAGAATTGAGTATTAGCCTTATATATGGTCCCCTGTTTGAGAAGCAGTTTAACCGCCTGCTCATCTGCTGTTTCAGCAACAAAAAAAAAGGAAATTCGAGCCAATACATCCCTTTAATCTGAATGTTTTTATCCATTTTGGCTAATTCATTTTTAATGAGACCCAGTTTGACTCCTTCATGATGAATGCAGCCAATGACCGCATGGGTTTCTAATTGTTTCAACCTGTTAGGAACAAAAGAGTGCTTGAGACAGAGTATACCTTTAAACTCTGGCTTCCTTCGAACCATCTGGGATCTCAAAATGTTCCTTTGCTCTTCATTGATTTGGTTCAGAATAGGCTGCACCACTTGAGATTGAAGTTGAAGGGGAGAGATTCCATTTTGCATTCTCGTGACTCCACAAATTTCCATCTTCATTTGCTTCACGGCAACCAGCCAGCTTCTGAAAGAGACAAATGAGCTCTGTTTTTCCCCTTCAACTAAAATCTTAAAGGTTTATGATTTGATGCAGCTCTTAATTTGACATTCCCCTGCATAAGTTAATAAGTTCGTTCCAAATCGGAGTACCTTCTGACCCATTCCCATGATCCAAATCTAGCCCAGAGGTAGCCTTCTCACCCGGTGGGCCCCCCTTGGGCCCAGTCCCAGTCCCAATCATCAGATTAACCCCTATTACTGTACCAACTGCTCGGTTCACTGTCCCAGATTTTTGTTCCCCTATTGTACGTCCATTCAAATTCTGTTCCTCCTGCACACATCTCGAGGTCAACACTGTTTGTATGTCCACCATCTTGTTACCATTCGATTGCCCCTGCTGGGCCTGACCAGAACTCATGTCAACCCTAAATCTTAATTGTCCATGGCGCTAACCCACCATGGCGCTCCCATTTCCAGGCTGCTATTGTTAGAACTCTTTCCTTTGGAATAAAAAGTACTAGGAATGTAACATCTTCGACCTTGGCTTTCCACCATTTCATACTATAAGACGGACAAGCCCTCGATCCTTATCATGCTCTAGTTGATTGGAATCCATCCCAATGTAAGATGAATGCATATGGCATTAGTCTAATATTATAGCTAATCATTGATCAACTTTCCATTGCAAGGTGAATCGGGGTAAATAAAGCAATGCTGATGTAGTGTGTATGTCTCATAGGAATTAGTCTTTGGTAGACATAAAGAATGCCCCCCCTCCTCCTCCTCCTCCTCCTCCTCCTCCTCCTCCTCCTCCTCCTCCCTCCTCCTCCTCCTCCTCCTCCCGCACGCGCGCGCACGCACACACACACACACACACGCACATTGATGGTCACATCATATGATGGATGAACTATATAATAATGCTCCGAATTTATGATCCAGCATTATTAAAACAACAACAATAATACATTTAGTGATTTTCTGTTACGTAAAGTACCGCAACAGAGTCCTAAAATACAAAGCATAAATACGGTTTTTAAAGGCAATATTTTTTGCCTAACATAATCCACGAAATAGCTTTGTGCACCATGGATGTCTCAATGTTGTAATTGGACATCGAAACATGGATATTCTATATGACATCGACCCAGTGCTTAGCATACTGTACAACGGATTTGCAGCAACCTGCCGTATCTTTTACTGCTTTGAGCTATCTTTTGTTTTGTGTTGTTGATTTTCATGGCTGTGCTTGTATTTCTTGAATATGAATTCTTTTATTTTCTATTTTTTATATTTATTTTTCTTGTCCATTTTCGTTTTGGCCCTTTTCTCCTTCGTCTCCCCTCTGTCCTTTTGTTTCCGCTTCCCCTGCCTTCGTTTTTTATGGCTTCTCGTGGCGTCTTTCTTCGTGCCTCGTGCTTCTTCCATCGGTGTTCTGGCATCCTCTTTTGAAGGTTTGCTCTCTATTTCCAGTCTGCCTTTTGCTTCTTTCCCTTGGTTTCGGTTCCTTCTTGTTTGCTTGTTGATGGGTTGTGTTTGCTCCTTGCTTCTGATAGCTCAATGCATAGCAGGTTCTCTTTAGTACAGAATTAATACAGAAATTAGCATTCTAGAATGGGACTCGCAAGAAACCAACAAACCGCCCGATAGATAGGCTTCTCATTCATCTCAGCAGATTTTCTACAATGGTGGACAGTGGGTAACCGCACACATGCGAACTACCCACGAAAAATAAAGGGAAAATCCAATTATATCATTTGGACCCCAAAACAAATACAATGCTAATAGATGAGTGGCTGATGTACCTGCCGAAAGCTTATCAGGGATTAAAAACCCCAGCCCTTTCGGGTTTCGAGGAAAAACCCTAGTGATAAGCCTTGCCGGCAAGGGGCTTAGACAAGCGTAAGGCATAGAATCGCTCCCAAAACCCCCGCATGAAGAAGTCGAAGCGGATGATGCCGCCAACTGTACACGCACATCACCAACACAACAAGCGAGAAACATACCGGAGAAAAGAATCACCCGGTGGGTGGAAAAAGCATCACCCAGCGGGTGGAAAAACATGATAAACAGAACTTGTACAAAATATAATAAACAAAGAAGGGGGGGAGGGTGGGTTCAAAGAGAATAAGGTTTTGCTGAGAGAAGAGGAAGCGCCGATGAGACGTGGATGCAGAAACGCGCCTGAAATAGCGAACTCCCAACCCAAAACGGGCATGCGCCACCCGCAAGCATGCATGACATGCATGCTCGTTCCATTCTAGAATGGCGATCCGATGTCTCGGATCGATGCGATTAGTGAGTACAATATTGGCTCACAATTTGTCGATAAAAAGTTAGATGAGCTTGGTATTCTCTTATCCTGAATTTCTTCACAAAATAGGAGGATCATGGTGGATGAAAATCGTTAAACATATGCTAAAAGTAGTAGTAATGCCGAAGCATTGTAAAATTAACCATTTATTAATAGCATAGCAAATGAAGCACATTATATCATGTCTATAAATCTGGACATCGATAACAAGTGGGTCTTTGTGTTGACGCCTGCAGTTCCCAAGTCTTGTTACGGTTTCTTCTCTAACATATGCTCTTGGATGGATGCAGGTATGAGCATTGACCCTTGGATTTATGGAGTTAATGTAATGTGCTCCAAATTGTTTTTCGGGGAAGTATTTTTCATAGTTCATGCTTTGGAACACCTTATAATCACGATGCTACAATTTTGTGTACAAATTATTTCATTATGATTAAATGCTAAATGGGCGTACTTTGCAAAAAATCTTGCAATATATTTCTTTTACTGATTTTCAATCAATTGCATGTTATAATGTTTCTTTTCGTTTCATTATGTTCTCACACACACACACACTTCAATTTGAAGTGCCCGCCCTTTATTCCTTGGCCGGAATAAATAGCATTTCATTCTTAGTATGAATAATTTGGGTCTATATTTTCTAAAAACTACTCACTATTTGTAAATTGGTTTTTAGATATGGCAAGAAGAGCAGCTCCTCCTACTTGGATAAATGAGCTAAAGGCACGTGGTTATGGTGATGACATCATTGCACCTTCCAATTTTACTCAACGTCTATTACTATGGACCAAGAATGGTGAATTCCATCAACTCTTGGTATCAATGAATGGGGTAATGGCTGCACTCTCGTCACTCGTGGTTTAAACCCCTTAGATAATGTCAAATCATGGAAGCCAAGTTGCTTGAGATCATTGATGCGGATTTTGAAGAAGGCAAAAAATGTTTGCAGGTCCTTTGTGCTTTCGAGGAAGCACTTGCCAAATCTGGTTGTATGGTGGTCAAAACAGGTGAGAATCCTTCTGAAACTGAAGTTGTCACTGAATTAAAAGATCATCCCATGCTTTTATCACAGCTTCTTAATGAAGAGGCTGTACAAATCATAGAGAAAAAGATGATTCGGATGATGATATGGAAAATCCGGTGGAAAATTTTCACAAGTTCATACATCCAATCATTCCCAGTAGAATGATAGAAGAACTTGCAGGAGATACCATCATAAACTCTGGACAATGTGGTCACTCCAAATTCTGGCATCTTTTAGCATTGATATGCTTATGTTTCTTGCTGGCTTCAAGCAGAATTTCGATAATCCTTCTCAAGATGCATTTAAGACTGAATGCTTAAATGATGCACTTCATGGTAATAAAAATTTTCAGGAAGTTAAATTGGATGATATCAGGATGTCCATGTTTGATGCCAGGAAATGTTCCAGCGCCATTAAATGCTACATTAGGGGAAAGCTGAATACTGGAGAAGCAAGAAGTGATGAATATTATAAGCTGTTATGGAATTGGCTTAGGCCATTCATTAAATGCACATGTTCTAGCATTGATTCTGAGGCAAACCAAAGCCAATGCAAATTGCATATATTGTGGTTTGATCAGGCACTCTGGTACATGGCTCAAAACATAGAACAGTGTTTTTCTGATTATGATACTAGTGATGGCATGCTTGTTGCCTTCCTTAAATGGCTGAACAATACCAAAACAAGACAAGGTGTTAGAGCTTTAGTCATCTTTCACTATGTCAGAGAAATGATGATACATGGTGCAGCTGAATTTGGAAAAAATCCCAAGACTGATGGTGGCATTATGCAAGTTTATGTAGATTTTGAAGGATCTAAAACTATTGAGAGGCTGATTATGCCTCTGTCTTTCACTATTGCTCAAACAAAGAAGAAAACCACTCCTTAAAAGAGGTCATTTAACCTCAACACTCCAGCTTCTACTTCTGATGCAGGTGGCAGTTATAATAGATGCAATATATAGAGGTCGTGGCAGAGGAAACTTTCGAGGCTGTGGATATAGAGGCGGAAGGGGATCTCAGCATGGTCGTGGACATGGAAACACTCCTCAAACTATAGCATCTACTGCTTAGAATAATCAGTCTGCCTTCCCATACATTACTCCTAGACGTCCATTCCAGCATTGATTTGGAATGTGCAAATTGTGACAGTAAATATATTTTATTGTTCAAGTTTATGAAATGTCTCAGATCTTGCCATTTTGATGGCTTGAATCTGATCCAATATCTTCTAAAGTTTTCTAGCTATGTTTGTTTTTGAATCATCAATAAATGGGTATGCTTTCAGTTTTTCTATATTACAGGTGTCCTTTTGTATTATTCTATGTTTTGTCATATATTTGTGCTCAATGACGATGGTAAATATTGCAATACCATAAATTGTCATATCATCCAGCTAAAAATCCCTACGCTATTGATCAAGCTTTCGTTATGATGATCAGCCTGTTATAACTTTTTAGGCACTACCAGCTCGTTGAAGAGGATGTTGGAATACTTCTAAACTTTCTCAACATGATTGCCTTATATATTTTTGCTGTAGTCCTTGATATACAAGAGATTATCCATGCTTCTTCATGCCAACAGAGACTGACAGGAGTTTCAAAGTTGTTTACAAACTGATGCATAGCTGGGTTCTCCAATACATTGCTGGTTTTTTCCTGAAGCAAACAATAATGAATACCTGCGCTTATGGTAATGTTCTGGGTTTTGGCATATATTTGTGCTCAATGATGATGGTTAATGCAAAGTAATGTTCCAATACCATAAAACTGTCATATCATCTAGCTTTTATGACGTCCAGCCTGTTATGACCTTTTAGGCACCACCAGCTCGTTAAACATGATGATTGAAACACGTCTAGTACTTTCTCAACATGATTGCCCTATATTTTTTGGCTGTAGTCCTTGACATGTAGGAAGTTATTCATGCTTCTTCATGCCAACATTGACGGACATGAGTTTCAGAGCTGTCTATGATCTAATACTGATGCATAGCTGGGTTTTCCAACCCATTGCTGGCCTTTTCCTGAAGCAAGCAATAACGAATACCTGAGCTTATGGTGGAGATTTTCAGCTTTTCCAACCCATTGCTGAACCAAGCAATAATGATTACATGCGCTTATGGTGGAAACTCTCAGCTTTTGATATGGTGTCCAACTTTTATGACTTTTTGAGACAAATATTACTACCAGCTCGTTCATCAAGAGTTTGGATCTCTGACATGCAAGAGGTTATCTATGCTCCTTCATGCAGGAAATACCCTTCAAATGGAGATGGGTGGGCAATTCAGAAGCTGGGTATGATCTAACAACATTTTATTTAGTTGCGTAACACACACACTCACGCACGCACGCACACGCAAAAAAAAAAAAAAAACCCTATTTTTTAAAACTTTTGTTTACAAATAAAAAACTTGTAAAAACCATTTGCAAACATAATCAATAACATTGTTTTATTTGTTACCAACAAGAAGAAAGAACTAATGTCAAATGCGAATGTATAATAGTTAAAAATGTCACCTGATTTAAAGGGCTGCAAAAACATGAAACCCTCATAATTAAGACGAACAATTAGATGTTAACACATATATTGTGAAAAACTATGTAGCTTTGAAGACTACTTGTAGATATACTACTACTATGTCCTTCGCCATGCACATATGTTGCCATGTGTGTAATGCCTAAAAACATGAACTTTTCAAGTATATGTAGCAATGTGACCAAGCCAGCAACGTCTCCAAGCCCAGGATTTGTAGAGGAATAGAAGATCATACATATATCTCATTCGGTCCTCTAATAAGATATTTAAAAATCATACCTTTGTTCAAGGATATTTGCATATTTTAAGGGCTATCTTGTGGGACTGAATTCTTCTCAAAATAGTTCCATGAAATTATTCTACAGTAACCTTAAAAGAGCAAAGGATTGGATTAAAAGTTGGTCCAACGCTAATCATGACAGGAAAAACTCTGCAAAAAACTTCCTTCTGAAGCAGATGAGACAAATTAGATCTCTTTTACATGATGATCCCTATAATGAGAACCTTCAATTAAAAGAAGGAATTGTTGAAAGACGCATTAAAAGTATTGAGGAAATGAAGGCAACAAATAGAATAGAATAGAATAGTTTTTTTAACGTCCCTTAAAGTGCAAAATTAAATATAACAAAGAAATGAATTATGGTAGTTCAAAATTTTTCTTCAGGATTGCCAAAAGTAGGCTTCTTAAAAACACCATAACTCAAATCCAGGATGATAATGGGGCCATGTTCACTAATAATGTTGATAACAAACGTATCTTCCATGATAACTACAAAAACCTTTTTGCCGAGCAACCAATCAGTTTGGGAACTATGTCAAATGCTACTGAATTTCGTGACCTTCTAGACAGCATCCTTCCCGATCCCATTTAAACTATGGCTGATAGTATTGCTATCCTACCCTCTGAACATGAAATTCTCTAGATACTTAAAAGCTTCAATGCTAGCAAATCCCCAAGTCCAGATGGTTTTCCCCTTGAATTTTATATTCACTTTTGGGATCTTTTCAAAAAAGACATTGTTGATCCCATTGATACTATGGATGATAGTCTTGCTAGCCTGCCCTCTGAACATGAAATTTTCCAGATACTTAAAAGCTTCAATGTTGGCAAGTCCCCAGGTTTAGATGGTTTCCCCCTTGAATTTTATATTCACTTCTGGGATCTTTTTAAAAAAGACATTGTTGGCCTTGTTCATGGCTTCTGGAAAGCTAACCATCTTCATCCCTCTTTATCTAGTGGTTGCACTGCCTTAGTTCCAAAAACTGATCACCCAACAATTCTGGGAAGGGACTCGCGAAAGACACAAAACCGGCTAGATAGGCTTGTCATTCATCACAGCAGCAGTATACAATGATTTGAAGAGTAGAGAGGGGTAGCCGACCATATGAACAATATCGGACTACCCCATAAAAAGAAATGTGCACAGGCAATATAGAAGGGTAATGGCGACAACTTCTCACCGGGATGAAAAACCCCGCCCTTTCAGGTTTTCGAGGAAAACCCTAATGAGAAACGGTCGCCAACAACCTTGAATGTGATGCCTGGAAAACCGAAGAAGATGGATTGACGGCGAACCCAAAAATAGCAGAACCCCAGAAGACGGCAGAAGCCCGAATGTGTTGCCTGGAGAGCCGAAAAAGGTGGTGTGATGGCGGACATAAATCTAGCATGACCCCATAAGATGGTAGAAGCCGGAAAAACGAAGGAGACATGTCGATGACGAAGCCAAAAAAGCAAGACCCCAAACGACCGCGAGAAAAACGCGGCAAAGAACTCATGAGAACCCTAAAAATACCCGTAAATGGTCAGAAAAAACTAACATGCATGGCATGGACAAGGCAAGCCGCACAATCAAACCCTGCAAAGAAGAGCAAATTAGAACATAAAAAGCAGCACCCAGAAGGTGGAAAAGCATCACCCAGCGGTGAAAAATAATTATACGTCATCCTCAAGGTAGAAATAAATAGCATCACCCTCAAGGTGGAAAAAATAGCATCACCCTCAAGGTGGAAAAAATAGCATCACCCTCAAGGTGGAAATAAATAGATTCACCCTCACGGTGGAAATAAATAGCATCACCCTCCAGGTGGAAATAAACAGCATCACTTCCAGGTGGAGATAGCATCACCTGAAAAGTGGAGAAAGCATCACCCAACGGGTGGAAAATAACATATAAAAAATGACATGATAATGATGCAAAAAACATTATTCTAGTAAATGCAAAGTGAACAATATGAAACAAACGCGTCCCCACTGAGCAGGGCGGAAAGGGGGGAAACTCGTAGAAGGAAGGAAGCTGCTGTGAGAAGACGCCGATAACCGGTGCTGAAGGAGAAAGAGCCTTATATAGTGGCATGAAATAAAACATGAGAATAGCAACACCCACAGGTGGAGAACAACAAGAGTGCCTGAAAAAATACCAATGAAAAAGACTCATGCGCCGACGCAGCAGGGCGGGAAGGGAGGGAAGCCACGAGAGGAGAAGAAGAGCTGCTGTGAGAAGACGCCGATAACTGGGCCAAAGACGGAGATGGCCTAATATAGGCGCTCGTCCCTTCCCAGAATGGCGATCCGATGGCTCGGATCAATGGGATTCTGGGAAGGGACTCGCGAAAGACACAAAACCGGCCGACTACCAAAGGACTTCCTTAACTATAAGCCCAGCCACTGCGAAACCGCCAGGTGTTGAGTTGGGTCGCCAAGCACATAGCGGGAGTGAGAAGAAAAGGAGCGCCAGCGACCGTGAGCGCGCGCAGCATCATGTGGAACCCCCCGAGTGGTAGCCGCCGAGGCCCCGTCGCGACGAGCAGAATGAGTACCATACTGGGATGGATTTAAGAAGATACTCCCGCCACCACCCCCAAACAATCGGATAGGATAAAGGACGTAGAGAGGAAGGAGAGGAGCGAAAGAGGGTCACGGAGGGCCAAGGATAGTGACGGGGCATGCGAACGAAGGCAAGCGAGCTAAAGAAATCGTATGAGCACGGGCAAGTTGGTCTCATTTGGAGTGGCAGGGGGAGAAAGGGAACCAGGGTCCGAAGAGTCGGGTTCATGCGAGAGGGAAGCTTCGCGGTTGACGATTTAGAACCGCCAGGCGAAGCGAAAGCCGTGGAAAAAAAGCCGGTTGAAGAAGAAGAACGAAAGCGCCGCTATGGATCGCAGATCACCAACGACCTGAAAAAGGAAAGGACATTAGAGAACAAACCAAGAAAAGACGCCGCCACGAAGATGAATCGAAGGAAGCGCCCCGGCATGCCAACAAGAACGGCAACAAGGCGATGAAAAAACAAACCACGTTAATGCGTACAATGCACATATGATATGATGCAGATTACGGACCGAAGTCCGTGAATGTGGCCATTATTCCTGCCGAACCTGTGGCCAACATCTAGAGGGAGATAAGTGAACAAAGGAACCCTTCATCATGGATCCCCAAAAACAATAACGACAAATAAGAAGGAAGAATAACAAGTAACTGAGATAATAAGGCAAAGAGGAAAAACTTACGCATAGGAATGTAAAAATGCATAGACATAAAGATGGAACGAGAAACATGGAGATGTTGAGTAGAGTCGCACACCACGTAGCGAGCGCGAGAGGACGAGGACCGCCAGCAACCGTAAGTACGAACCTCAACATGTGGACCCTGCATATCGAGCAAAAAACGGAGGAAACGGGGAAGAATGATAAAAACTATGGGCTAAAAGAACATGAAAAGTCAACCACGTCTAACGTCTCGAAACTTACACAATGATTATGTAATATCATATCATATATAGTGAGCAAAGCTATGCACGAAAAATAAGCCTACTGCGAACATGACAAAGTGGAGCTAACGAAAACAAAGAAGCTCCCAAATCCATAAAAGACCGAACAATATCACCCGTCACCCATGTTCAAGAATAGAAAATACAACTTCAGGAAACAACAAATAAGTGCACTAATAAAGTGAACAAAGGAACCAACAAACACTAGAGCTCCCCGATGATCATGCCAAAAAAGAAGAAAAAAATCTTAAACAAAATCTTAAACGCAATCCCCAAATATTCAAATCCCAGTATCAGACCAAACCAAATATAGAATATACATAGAAGAAATGTAGCCACAAAGGACAAAGAGGTGGAAAATATGTCACAAAATTACTTGAATGGGGACGTAAAAGGGCTTAACGACAAAAAGAAAAAAAAGAGAGAGAAGAGAGAGAGAGAGAGAGAGAGAGAGAGAGAGAGAGAGAGAGAGAGAGAGAGAGAGAGAGAGAGAGAGAGAGAGAGAGAGAGAGAGAGAGAGAGAGAGAGAGAGAGAGAGAGAGCCAAAAACCGCCAAGCCGTGGAGTTGGGTCACGGCTAACGAGCTTAACGGAGCACAACAATAAAATGAGGCGGAATCAAGATAAACTATAAGCCCACCAAAAACCTGTGGGTCGAAGTCGGCACGGGGCACGAGCGCAGGGTGAGACGAAGAGGAGCACCAACCACTGCCGGAGAAGAAGTGGAACATGTAGAAGGCACCCATGAGCATTAAGGAGAACAAGAACGGTATAATGGGTAAGCGGCAAACACGAGAGCAAGCCCGAGAGGACGAGGACCGCCCAAGAACCGCGGAGTACTAACCTCAACATGTGGACCCCCGATAGCGAAAGCAAAAAAAACGGAGGAAATCGAACCCTTCATCATGGATCCCCAAAAAGAAAAACAATAACGATAAATAATAAAAAAAGAATAACAAGTAATGCAAGCGATAAGAAAAAAATGTGTAGACATAAAGAAGACAAAATGCTTCGTGAGATAGCATAATGCACAATGCATAATGAGAGCACAATTTATAGTGAAAAAAATCGCAACAACCAGCTAGAAAGGAATTCCCCAAGACTAGCACCATGCACAATGTGAGGAAGGGAACGTAAATGTGGAATAAAAGCCCTAGGCACCAATGTTCCAAACACAAGAGATCGACAACATCCAAAAATGTGCAGAAAAAAGGTCTAAAATTTGTAAAATCATAGGTTATATCCCAAATTGAATAATAAAAATGGCAATTATATCATAGCTCAAACTTGGACCCCATACTCTATTAGAAAAAGGCAAATTCAAATGATGAACATAAAAAGTTAAAATAGATCACATGAATGCAATATAGGGATAAAATCAAGGTAAACAACAAGAATGACGAAAAACATAAGGTGCCAGAGATGAAAAGGACAATACATGTAGGATAATATGCCACACGGACCAGATTCGCCCCCTATGCTAACATCAATATACACGTGCAAAAACACACCTTATGAAAAAACACTTTAATGATCAAGTGAAACCCATACAAATGCACCCATAAGTGCAAAAGGCCAATGCTCTCCCATCATCCTAAAGAAATTCCAAACCAACAGGAATGACACATGTCCAGACAAAATTGAATCTGTAACAAGATGAATCGTAACAAATAACCCCAAAATATTATGCTAAGGATTACGAAATGAAATGGACATGGGAGCAAATGCAGCAAATAGGAAACACGCTAAAACCACATTTGCACAATGAAAATCCGCAAGGTCTATTCGTATATGCCCAGGTAAAAAACCCGCCAAGAATAGTTACCAGGAGTGTTGCGTAGTAATGTGCTCAACCTCAAAAGCACAAATGAGAAAGAACCGAAAAATAAAAAAGCACCACAAGATTAGAAATTGAACATTGGCAAAATATGAGCACGTATAAGTTTGTTTTCAGACCCAAATTGTACATATGACAAGAATTGAAAGTTTCCATATGAAAGCAAGTCATGAACCATATTCACCTCCTCATGTTTCAAAAATGAAATACACATGCAAAAATGCACCTCATGAAAAAACAATCCAATGAGTAATCCGTAACCATACTCAAACGAATTAATGCAAAGCAATATGGATAGAAAAACAATAGCCTAAACAAATACCCCACCTGGGACTCACCTTATATAAAAACACGATAAATGATGTATGCCCCAAGTCCGAATCAAACAAGGCAAAAATTAATCCCTATGGCAATAATATACGTAATATATAGCCGATGGAATGATGCGATGGAAACAAGAAGAGGACACCCCCCTATTGACCCAATAAAAATGCCACAAAGAAAATGCCGCTAGAAAAAGGGTCGCAACAAAATAATTGTCGACATTATTGTCCTAGAAGTCACGGAATAATCTCAAACATAAGAAGATGT
This sequence comes from Isoetes taiwanensis, assembly GCA_021234155.1. Lineage (NCBI taxonomy): Eukaryota > Viridiplantae > Streptophyta > Lycopodiopsida > Isoetales > Isoetaceae > Isoetes > Isoetes taiwanensis. The sequence continues at coordinate 5,301,199 of JAJEKV010000051.1, forward strand.
CATAAAGAATAAAGAATGAGAAAGCAAAGGCAGTGAAGGAAAAAATGAGACAAAAATAGATTCAAATCCAACTTATCGAAAACACTCCAACCACGAATGTAGAACCATGCCCAGGCACCAGATAAACTCCAAGCTACACATATGACCATCATTCATCCCACAATGCACGTTGATCCGGATTGGTGTTAATCACCATAAAATGAAGTAATTTCAATAGATATTATGCAACGAACAAACTTATATCAACCGTGGATTTAAACAAGAATAATGGAGCCATGGTGCCAAGAAGGATGAAATGTAGAGGAAGACTTTTAGCAACTTCATAATAGAGAAAGAAATTGAATGACCCATGTGTGAAAGATGACATATGACTGCTAAGAATGAATGAAGGTATATGAGCCGATGGATTGAACTACAAGTTGTGCAAAAATGAAAAGAATATATCACCCTTGAACTTGGGAATACACAATGAAAAAATAAGAAACATAAGTTAGCAAGAACGTCGAACATGACCAATTCAAAGCTATAGCAACAAATCAGCATGACTCAACCCCGGTGTAGATGATAAGAAGGCCACGCCTTACATCAAAGCTAAAACAACAACTTGAATGGACAACACCATGGTGTAGAAGGTAATAAGGCACTAACCCAACGGAGACTCAAATACATCGATATAGGAACTTGATTGAAAATATAGAGAAAGTGCGAAAAAACTTGCCGGTCCAAAAATCCTGTGTAACAGTGTGACTTAAGAGCCAGCAGCCAATAGGGCTCCTGCGCTGGACTAGAAAAGTGGAAAGAAAAAGAGGAAAATTTTTTAATTTAAGCCATGGAGAACTTATCACGAATGGACAACAAGGGAAACTAACAAAGTAGTGAAGGGATCGAAGTAAGGAATCTAAAGGACGAAAACAGCTGGTCGCATGCAACACTCTACATGCGGGCCAGTGATCAGCGAGCTGCCAATCCATCCAGAGGCTGGAGTCCAATGAGAAAAAGAAAAACCTGCCCTGGAGACCCAACGCAGGGCTCAGATCCAGACCAGATCGCAGGCATGGCCCAGACCAGCACGTTCGGTGGAAAAGGGCCCAAGCCGGAATTTTCGGGAGCAAAGCGTTGGCAACCGCCTGAGCAGGGCCCAAGTCGGCCTGGATGGCAGGCCTGGCCCTTGAAGAACCGCCCTGAGATGGGATGAGGAACGTTGAAAAGAAGCTCGACTGCAGCAGATCCAATCTGCAGGACCCCAACAATTGCAGCATCCACCTGGAATCTCTGACGAGAACATCGCCCAGCACAACGTAACCAAACAACAGAGGAAAAAAGACAAACAACCCAAGTTTAAACCAAGAGAACACAATTCAAAGAAACGAGAAAATCTGATGATAATTCTAGCAGGCTAAACCATCCAGTGAAGAGAAACAAGTTTTGCAACGGGCCGAATTCTGCTGATACCCAAATAATCCATATCCATCCAGAAACTTAAATCAAAATAAGAAGCAAGGGCCTAGTTCAATCCAATGCCTGAGATGCCAATACAAAACATGCGTAAGCAAGATGCAGAAGCCATCAACCAATAACCAATGTTCCAATCTGCAAGAGAGTAAAACACCAGAATGCATGAAGAAATGATGGATATGAAAATAAGATCCTGCCAAGAGCAGCCAAACCAGAAGGATCCGGGCAAATTCCTCTGCGAAAGAAGCCATGGTGAAGCTGGACTAGCGCAAATCGTGGGAAGAGGAGACATGGCGCATGAGGAAGCTGGACTAGAGCAAAGTCCGCTCAGAAAAGAAGCCATGATGGAGCTGGACTATGGCAGAATCGCGGGAGGAAGAAACATGGGTCCTATGGTGAAGCTGGACTAGGGCAGAATCGTGGGAAGAAGAGACATGGCTGGACGAGGAGGCCAACGAAAAACAACAGATAACAGAGAACGGCAGGAAGGGAGGGAAGCCACGAGAGGAGAAGAAGAGCTGCTGTGAGAAGACGCCGATAACTGGGCCAAAGACGGAGATGGCCTAATATAGGCGCTCGTCCCTTCCCAGAATGGCGATCCGATGGCTCGGATCGATGGGATTTTTTAAGGCTTTCCTTATTAATAGTATTACAAGTTATGTGCTAAGATTATAGCTTCCAGAGTGAAATTATATCTTCAAAAGAATATTAACGTGAATCAATCTGCCTTTGTTCCTACATATTTATTCTGGAAAATTATATTGTGGCCTAGAAGGGCTTCATCGCAACAAAATTACAAACCAGAACTATATTCTTTAAAAACTTGATTTTAAAAAGGCCTTTGACACTGTAAGATGGGATTTTATGTATTTTGCTCTTTCTAAAATGAGATTTCATCCTAAACTCGCTTATTCATAGTATGAACTCATAAACCAATTCCTCAGTTTTAGTTAATGGGTGTCCCGCTGGTTTCTTTCCTCTTACTCGAGGAGTGAGACAAGGATGTCCTCTAGCCCCTTATCTTTTCCTCATTGTTGCTGACATGCTCGCTAGAGCAATGCTTCATTTCCAGAATGTTGGCATCATCAAAGGCCTTCCCGTTCTCCATGAAAAAACCAAGCACATCGAAATGATGCACTTTATTAGGAAAATGGTGAATAGAACTTTAATACAACTCAGCTATATTAAATCTGAAGATCAATTAGCTGACATATTCACAAAGGCATTAAGTGGAAACAGGTTCAAGAGACTGGCAGAAGAATTGAACTATAAAGAGAATGACAATTGTGATTGAAAGGGGAATGAGGAAGATGTGGAGAGATCAAAATTGTGGAAAGGATAGCTGAGAAAAGGTTATCTAATCATTATGGTTCTAACCTATTCAAGGCTTATGGAAGATCAAAGAAGTACCTTGGAAACAATTTCTAACTCCCTATTCTAATTGCTTCAAGGGAAGAACCTAGGAAATATCTACATGATAAATGCCCTGAAGTATTTCTAGGATCATAAGGCTATGTGAGAAAAAGGAAAGAAAAGAATTAAAGGCATATCTTATACTAATTCCTAGGATATGTTAACTACTATTTTGCTTTTTAAAGCTTGGCCCAATGCTATTGAGCCAAGCAACATGTGAATCGGTCGGTGGTGCAAAACCACTGGACTGATCAAAGAATAAATTAAGAAGTATAGGTAAAAGAACTTACAGTTCTTGAAGAGGTGGATTGAATCGGATTTGGAGAACTTCGTGTTTGAAGGTCGGTCAGAGCAGCTACAGTAAATGGGTCAATCTCATTGCTACATAAAAATTGCTACAGTGTTGTCGATAGTTGATAAGTTATTTCGATGGTTCTAATGTTGAATAATACATATCAAAGGTTCTAGTTGAAAGTTAAATTGAGAGAATGTCGAATCCAGCTGTTCCTTGTTGAATCCTTACAAAGGAAGGATTCAACAAGGAACAGCTGGAAGTGGTGCAAATGTATAAGTACCTCAAAGTGGAGTTCATTACTACCATATATTAGATACCTGTATCAAGCAATAGGTGATGACAAACTAGAAGGCTTTCTATGCCATGTAGAACAACTGCCACCACGTAGCAGAGCTTTACTACTGGTTACATTAGTGATCAGTCGCACATGGTGCTTTTTTATGGAGTAGAAGTTTTGGGGCCAATGATATCGCTTGCCACTTCGGAGAATTTGGAATGGGCAGAAAAGGCCTTTCTGACTCGAGCACTTGGAAAACCCAAAAGTACCATGGAAAAAATGAAAGCATGTGCAAATATCTCCTTAACCGCATCAGAATTCTACAAGAAACAAAAAAAAAGTGGCAGAAGAATTCTACTATAGTGGCAGAAGGACTTTCGCAACTATTGCATGAGGCTGAAAAGGATGGTTTGGTAAAGGGATTATTATTGGAGGAAGGTGAACAGTTTGGTTAATCAATTTGCAGACGATACCTTCTTGCTAGTGGATGGTGAAGAGAATAATGTGCAGATAATCAAAAAGATTTTGGATATATTTTCAATTGCATCTGGCTGTCTCCTTAATTGGGCTAAGTGTAGTGCTTTATGGGTGGGGAAGGAAGCAGTTCCGCATTTTTTATATGAGTATGCCTGGAAGGTTGTTGTACCATCTGCAAAGACAAAGCTTCTAGGAGTCCCCTTTGGTTTAGATATTGACATGAATGAAGCTTGGGCTGAAATTATCTTAAATTTACAAAGGCAACTGATTTGGTGGAGAGGTTCAAAGTTATCCTTGGCAGGTAGAATTCAAGTAGCTAAGTCAGTATTGAACAATACGCATATTATTTGGTTTCGGTTCTATTGGCTCCAGCTTCTAAGTTTGCAGAGGAGAAAAAAAGATTGTAAGAGATTTTGTCCGGTGTACCGATCAAGGAGGCAATCGCGGAAGGTGGCGTGGAAGAAATGTATGTTGTTTAAACAACAAGGAGGACTTGGTATGTTGGATCTTTCTTTACAGGGTAAGGTCTTAGCTTCTAAGCTATTGTTCAGTTTGTTGAAAGATGATTGTGCATCACCAGGTATGAAGTTACTTAAACAATCAGTAAAGAAGTGTATGGTTTTTCATAAGCGAGGTGTGAGAATTGAGCTCCCTTGGGCATTGTTATATCCATTGAAAGCTTCTTCACATGCCTCTCCAGTACTGCAAGGCTTGCTTCGGGCCTGGAAGGTAGTCCAGCAGGTGATTACATTTGATTGGGAAGCTTGTCTCCAGGCATCTTCCCCCTTTCTGTGGTTGCCTTTGTATACTCATGGACAACTACACCCAGTTGTAGAATTTATGCATGCGCATTCCCAAGTGAGGTGGAGAAAAGCAGGTATTATTTCTATTGAACAGTGGTATTTTGGTATTGACATTGCTCCTTGGCAATGGTTTCAGGAGACATATGGGTTGTTGGATAAAGATATCAGTATATGGGCTTATGTAGCAAGTGCTCTTCCTCTAATTAAGAAGGTGGGTAACAAGAGATGCTGGAACTTTGTTCAAGGTATTAAAGAAGGCAAGAAGCTAGTAAGTTCATGCTACAGATTGCTTACCTCCTCAAATACTTTATCACCTTCTCAAAAATGGCACTTACAGACTTTGCCTTCTCAATGGTAATCCATCTGGAACCTTGTTTGGTCTAAATATAATCCTCCAAAGGTAAATGTTCTACTTTGGCCGGTGATTCATCGCTTTTTGAGAGTTAATGAGATGGTTCATCGCTTTAAGCCGGGAGTAAGCCCACTTTGCCCAATGTGTGAGCGGTGCATTGAAACATTGGAGCACTGTTTATATTTGTGTGCAGAGCTGAGTAGTCTTAGGTCCTGGCTGCATTCTCTTTTTGGAGTATCTTTGGATAGTCAGCACTTTCTTTTGGGTATTTATCCAAATCAGTGGACTGCTTCTAAAAGGATTGCATTTCACATGGCAAAGTCTTGGAAAATATGGAGTGTATGGAAGCGAAGGCGAAGAAAGGTCTTTCATGATAAGCGTATTTCTTCTCAGGTGGTGCTTCAAGAAATTCGTAAGAAGTTGTATAATTGCTTTCAGATCTCCAATTGGCCTGATCGTATTAAAATTCCAATATGGAGTGATCATCTAAAAGTGATTGATGCTTCAGGGACATTTCTTACTTCTGGAAGTACTTTGTAATATTTTGAGTGTATAATATGAAGTAAAACACGTTCTTCAAAAAAAAAAAAAAAAAAGGTAATAAGGGCCGATAACAATAAGGTGCCAAAATGCTTGCCATTCCTAAGCTACATGAAAAAATGGAAGGACCTGAAGCCTGAAGTGCCTGTTATTGCTACGTCTCTCAAGAAAAATCTACCACACAAATTCCTCTTGTAAAAAAACTATTGTAAGGACATGTGTGATTCATATATTTGTGAAAGTGGTATAATTACTAAGCAAGATGAAGCAAAAGAAGCAAATCAGGCTGTAATGAATATGCCCACAGTTTAGGGTTCATGTGGCGCCTTTAATTTGTTAATGTGGTAAAGTATTTGGCTTTTAGAATTGTAAGGGCGTCTAAAAAATCGAGCTCGATCCTTAATGAGGATGCGCATGCTAAGGAATTTTGAACCATGTTTTAGATATCTAAACCAAAGAGGAGAATTGTAATGGTCTCGCCAAAGAAATTTCACCTTATTGTAGTCCATTCTGAAATCAAATAAGTTTCTACGTATGTACATTGATTGTGCTCCATATGTCCTCCGTATTTTTTAGAAGATATACTAAATAACATGTCATAGTACTTAAGTTAAAACCTTGTGACGAGCCTGCCGAGTTGACCCTCTTGCACTAATTCTAGGTTGGTGTGACAAACAATTTGATATGGTAAAGAATTGAATCTTCCTTGCATTTGAAATTGGCCCATTCTTATATATGAAGTATCCATCATATGCAACAACAATATCTAGAGGAAACAATATCCTCAATACAATCTAACTCAATATATAATCCAAAATTCTCCCTTAACCACGATCCACAGCTGCAATGTCGCCATCCACTTGACCACCGCCTTGTTAAAAAAAAAGCACAAACCTAGATGAAAAATTCTACGAGTACAGTGCTAAGACAATGACAAGATAATCCAAGGAAATACCAAACATGAACATCAGAAGCAAAGAACATAGCCAAAATACCAAACCATCATGACACATAGCTCCGGGACAATGGGAAGCTCAGCCAGCCTATATGCAGGCCCTGTCAGCAAAATAATGCCCATGCAACTCACATTCCGAGCCGCGTTGACGGAGTTGGTGGGGTGAACCTCGTATGCGCATACCCTTGCCAGCCCACGTCTGGCACTGGAGGACCTCTTACCATGGAGTCACAAAGGTGATGTAGCATCCCTGCCAGGAGAACTACGCCCGGTGTCAATATGTAGCATTATAATAGGGGGTTAACTTTTGATATTTTATACGCTATCTATATGGTTTTTCTATGATTTTGTTGCTGTATTCGGGTGTGCACACTAAATAGTATTTCTAGAGTGCAACAGTTTTTAACCGTTGATTTGCGAGACTGTTGTTTCTCTTTTGATTTCCACCCTTAAAAAAAAAATCTAAAGCTACAAAAACTTTAGGGCTTTAGGGTTTGTTTAGGGCGTGCTCTTGAGTGATAGGAAGGATGATGAAGTTGAGGATTTTATGGGGGAGTTGGATGAAGCTGGAGCTTGGATTATAGGCCGCAGGAAAAGTTTTACAACACAATTCGAGACGCGTGACCCTTCAGGCTTGAGGATTTTGCGGCCGGATCTGGGAGCTCTTTGGAGCTCCAAGGATGGGGATGGCCTGCTTTGGTCAAGTATACGAAGGCGCTGCAGCACATCAAACCGGACCAATCTGCAACCTACAAATTCTCTAGTCGGGAGACGAGGCAAGATGATTTCGTCAACGCTGTGCAGATCACTGAGAAGGAAAACGATGTGGGCTATTTTGTTACCAAGTTCAAGCTCATGCTAGCGCCTGATTATGATGCGCAAAATCTTCCTTGTGGATTATCTGCAGAGAAACTCATCTCTGACTACCTAAGATGCATGTCTGAATTTGCCATGGATAATCTCAAGGACATGTATGGGAATCATCTGAAAAAGTCTAATGTTCAGCTATGTGTAACTGTGCCTGCAATGTGGGATTAAAAGGCTAATCACAGAATGAAACTCTGCTGCGAAATGGCTGGAATGGTCCATGGCAAATACTGCAGCGACATTGGCTCCAGCCCACATCCGATGCGCATAGTTCTTGAACCAGAAGCCGCTTCTATGTATTGCCAGGGAAGATTGCATGAAGTTCCTTTAAAATCTGGTGATAAGTTTATGGTTGTGGATATAGGCGGAGGCACCATTGACCTAGTTCTGCACGAATCAGTAAATCCTAAGCTTTGCCAAGTTCAGGAAGTGGCGATTAGCCTTGGAGCAATGGGCGGTGGCACTTTTGTGGACGCTAACTTTTTCCAGTACCTTGATTGAGAAATTGACAGGCCCCAGCTCAGATGACGGAATTATTTGGGACGTACCCTGCAAGCTTGCATCTGCTTGGAAAGCATCCGATCAATCAAAGCTGATCGATCAAAGCTGATCTTCAAACAGGACGATGAATACGAAGAGCTGGATCTAACTCCACAAGTTGTGCAACAATTTTTTGACACTGAAGCGCAAAAGACCATTTCTCTTATTCGCAATCAATTGAGATCGTTACAAGGAGGAGAGAAATGCAAGTGTTTGCTTGTAGTTGGGGGCTTGTCAGAAAACAGTTACATGATATGATATATTCAACAGGTAAACCAAATTGTACCCTTTGCTCCCTTTCTTTCCATTTTGCATGCATGGATTAGTTTCTGGACTAAGGGTCTAGTGCCGTATTAGGCAACACAAGATTTAAAGTGTTCGCCAGCATCTCAAGTTCAGACCTGTTTAGGCCGAACTGTAGGAGCACATACTCATCATACAGGTATTGAAGTTACTGCAGGAGACAGACCTGGTCTTGCAGACCTGGTCTGCTTTCGGAAATTTCAGGTGTCTTAAAAGACTTGCTCTGCAATGTTGTAGCTCCAGAAGTTTGGACACACAACATGCGTGTGGCATGCGTAGTTTACATCACAGATGAAGTAACAGGTGGGCCTGTTAAAGATCCCCATAAACTTGCAGGAGTAAAGGAACAGCTTTTGAATCTTTTAAAGAGGGATGATGATAAAAGAGTGGCTAGAACAGATTTTTTGGTGGGTTTGACACATACTGAGAGGAATATGCCACAGGCTATTTACATATAATTTTTTTGCGCAACTATATGAAGCTTTGTGGATAACATATGTGCAAGGTAATATACTTGTAGGTTTGTGGGCCAAAATCTAGAGCTAGAAGCAACATGAATCATCAGTTAAGTTACTCCAGGTTCGATTCCCAGGAGATCTTTACTGCTTGTATGATATTTGTAAATGTATATAAGAGGTGCTTGTATCATATTGTACAATGTGTTGAAGAGGTCCTAGGATACAAACCATGTTGCGTGCATGTTCAAAAAGATATGCCAACGACTTGGTCTATAATAAGCAATCAAGACCCAATTTTTTTAAAAATAAATACAATTCATTATATTCGGACCCTTTGGTTTGTTAAAGGCCCCGAAGGGGCCAATTTTTTTTTAGGTATAACACAAACCATTACATTCCACATTTAAAAATAAAATTCCCCCTTGGGTGCATATTCACACGTGGGGTGACGTAGGGCAGCGAGAGCTCCTGAAATTATATTATACATGTACAAAATTAACACCATATAGTACATTGCCTCAAATCTTATAGTATTTTGCGAACTGTGTTATACAGTATACCAAAACTTATACATGCATACCCCACAAATGAGGATCTTTATGTACGGTCTAGATCGAGGAATAAGGGGTGAATATGCCTATCTAACAGCTCTCGTTGCCCGGAGTCACCCTCCGTGTGAATATGCACCCAAAGGGGAATATCACAGAGAAACATAGGCCACCGAACCTAGAAGCCCGACCCCAGAGGATCCAAGCAACATCAAAATACCAAGACACATGTGATGCAATACCAAAGATCAAGACATGTGATATTTGTTAGATTATTTACCACTACTACTACTACTACTATAAGTGCCTAGATCATGCTCTGCCCCTTGCTAAAGTTGCCCATACATGTTGAAGTAGCTTGCTACAAACCAATCTCTTATAGTAATCACAAAGCACCTCAGATTATCCATTCTCCACCATAAGGAATGCAACCTTGATGGAATCCATTAGACATTAACTTACCATATTTTCCTTCATGTAATTCCCTTGCCAAACTTATACATCCTATGCCATGTCGAGGTAGCAACTCAGTGCTGAAGACCTTGATAGCCTGGCTGTCATATTGATGTGAATCCAACCCCTATGTACTTCATCTGTTACGTCAACAATGCTCCATACCATAGCCGTACTCAAAAGCCTCCATAAGCTTCCTATGACCCTCTTGGCCAAATTGCTCAATCTCATATCATGCTTACTTCAAAAGTTCCATCTCAATAGTTACAATTCAATCATTTAATATATTTTACTATAAACCTACTTTCCATAGCAAAGAGATTTAAACATGCAACTAATGAAAAATCTCAAAACCCAGCAATTCCACTTAAGAATCAATATACCATGATGATCGCAACTGCATGTAATCCTTGCCACATTATTCTGAATCATAGCTCCACCTTTAGGAGGCAAAACAACACAAATGGCACAAATCTTAAGCTTCATGCTCAACTTGCCGATTAGCTACCCAGATGTTCATATTCTCCTAAATACTTCTGTAAAAAAGGATCTACTTAAGAGCCATCTCAGAGGTCAATCTGTCAAGTTCTTTACCATTTTAGAGTTACTAATCCTTATATTTCTTATTATTTAATTAGATTACAATCATTCAAAATAATGCATTTCCTTACTATTATAATTCTTGTGACTATTCTGAGCAATCTGTGGCAGTATCCACTGATTCCATCCACATGCAAGACCCATCCCAATGGTTTATTTCTTAATTAACTCCTTAGATTAGCACAAAATACTAAACCAAAGCAACATAGAAAAGTCAATCAAACAAATATAAACAACAGAAAATGAAAAGTGACCGGTTAGTTCCAAAAGTTGTAGACGTCCAACAAAGAAGGATTAAGACATGCCAAATCTGTTGATTCAAGCCTATATTGGCACTTCCCAAGCATTTTCAGATCTTCTTGCCTCATAATCAGCCCTTCCAAAGATGTTCTACTCACTAGTTATCTTTCGTAGCCTTATGAGCCTCCAACAAATTCATAATTTATCATATTTGCATGCAAAAATCATGTACAGACGAATCATAGTAACTCATAGCATCTCAATTGATCGATAGCAAAACCCCACCTGAGAATCTGTTCATGCATAGATCTCTGGACCCTTTCTCGTTGCTTGCGCCTCAAAAGATCGGCTTCTCGCTCCAAGAATTAGACTGCTGCAGAAGAACATACATAGTGCAGTCAATTCTGACCCAGCATCACAATTTCTATCATAACTTTCTCATACAGATGATTTTCGGGCTGATCAGACCCAATCCAGAAAGCTTACTCAAAAACATTTTTAGTACAAAAAAATATCACCTAAAATGGATATCGATTGCCGAGATATAATGCTTCAAAGATTGGGCTCCAAAACTGCCCAGAATTGCTCCCTGCCTTCATGCTATGCAACAATCCTTTTCCCAAACAGACAAAACCCTGATACATGTTACGCATGTGTACATATATACATAAATACGTATACTGGCCCATCAAGTGCCCAGGTTTGTTACTGTCTCCCCTTCTAAAATTGAACCTATGTCCTCATGGGTCGATCAGAGGTCTACGGAAACATTCTATGATTCCAACTTCTCAAATTCAGAATAGCTCTAGCTCAAATCAAAACTTCACCTTAGATGTACAACTGCTATCCATCTTACTAGACATGCCACAAAGAAACCCTTAACTTAAGATCAACATGGCAACTGAACTACATGGATACTTCTCTCATCGTGGAGCTTCAAGGCAATCTATGGTCCACCATGTCAATACTCAAAGATCAAAACCTGCAATCCACAGATCGTAATGTCAACATCCAAAGATCCAACTTTGTTGATATCAACTGTGACGAGCCTGCCGAGTTGACCCTCCTGGCAATTCGGGCTCTTGCCAATCTTGCACTAATCCTAGGTTGGTGTGACAAACAATTTAATATGGTGAAGAATTGAATCTTCCTTGCATTTGAAATTGGCCCATTCTGATATATGAAGTATCCATCAACAATATCTAGAGGAAACAATATCCTCAATAGATTCATAATATTTAACTCAATATATAATCCATGATTCTCCCTTAACCACGATCCACAACTGCAATGCTGCCATCCACCTGATTTTAGAGTTATTAATCCGTATCCTTATATTTCTTATTATCTAATTAGATTACAATCATTCAAAATAATGCTTTTCCTTACTATTATAATTATTGTGACTATTTTGAGCAATCTGTGGCAGTCTTCACTGATTCTATCCACATGCAAGACCCGTCCCAATGGTTTATTTCTTAATTAACTCCTTAGATTAGCACAAAATACTAAACCAAAGCAACATAGAGAAAAGTCAATCAAACAAATATAAACAACAAAAAATGAAACATGACTGGTTAGTTCCAAAAGTTGTAGACATCCAATAAAGAAGGTTTAAGATATGCCAAATATGTTGATTCAAGCCTATCGGCACTTCCCAAGCATTTTCAGACCTTCTTGCCTCAGAATCAGCCCTTCCAAAGATGTTCTACTCACTAGTTATCTTCCGTAGCCTTATGAGCCTCCAACAAATTCATAATTTATTATATTTGCATGCAAAAATCATGTACAAACTAATTATGGCAACTCATAGCATCTCAATTGATCAATAGCAAAACCCCATCTAACAATTTGTTCATGCATAGACCTCTGGACCCTTTCTCGTTACTTGCGCCTCAAAAGATCCGCTTCTCACTCCAAGAATCAGGCTGCAGAAGAACATACATAGTGCAGTCAATTCTGACCCAACGTCATGATTTCTGTCATAACTTTCTCATACGGATGATTTTCGGCCTGATCAGATCCAATCCGGAAAGATTACCCAGTTCTAGTACAAAAACAAATCACCTAAAATGGATATCAGGTTGCCAAGATATGATGCTTCAAAGATCGGGCTCCAAAACTGCCCAGAAGTGTTCCCTGTCTTCATGCTCTGCAACAATCTTTTTTCCAAACATACAAAACTCTGAACTCATGCTGGATACATGTTATGTATGTGTACATATGTATATAAATATGTAGCATAATAACAGGGTTTTTTTTTTTATGTTTTTGTATACGCTTTTTACTAAGGTTTTTCTATGATTTCGGTGCTGTATTTGCTGAGGTGTACTAGATAGTATTTCTAGAGTGCGCCCTTTCTGGATCCTTGATTTTTGTGGCACTTTTCAATGGTCAGCTATGAATATTCAATATTATTCCAAATTTAAACATGCAAGGGTCGAGTAATGTATTTTAGGGTTCTTTGCCTTTTTCGTTGCTAGTTGGTGCAGAGCTTCTGCAAGGAAATAGGGGTGTTTGAGATCTGGAGTTTTGCCTGGCCATTTCAAAAGGATCTTCAGAACCAAATCTCGATTTGTTCTGTTTCAAGATCCACACAAAATAAGAACTCCTTTCATGCTGCGGATCCCTTGTTCTTCCACAGCCTGTGGAATTTGGTATGAAGAGATTGGATTTGAGAAGTGGGCTTGGAACAGAAAGCAAAACTGCTGTAGGCCATAGCCAATTTGAAGCCTTCGACGATTTGAGAAGAGGTCTTTTGCCTTCAGTCAATGGAAGGAATGTTCTCTTTGTTTTCTGCTGTGCAGGATCTTGAAATTTGTTCATCTGCAGGGTATGTGATGTCTATGTCCGAGTTTGACTTAAAGTTTCGCAATCCTCATCTGTGGGACAGATCTCCATGCATGCTATAGATTCAAGCGAATTCTAATGACGTAAAAGCTCTGTATCTCTGCTGATTCCTTGCCTTATTTTCCCTTTTCTTAGGAGGTCTGTAGCTTAATAGCTAGGCTTATACCAGCATATTTTTTGTGCTTTTTGAGAGTTTTATTTGGTTCTTAGGTGCTAGATATTCAGCTTCGAGGTTTGTTTTCTTGCCGGATTCGAGGTTTGTTTTTCGAGGTTTGTTTTGTCACAGACTCCCTACACCAGGCCACCATGCCCTAAATCATATTCGAAGATTTTAAAAGGGCGCAGGATCCTCTTGTCCAGATGTGCAGCTATGGCAACTGGGTACCACAGATTTCCAATCAAATCTACTCTGTGCAGTGCAACCCTAAAACTCTGCCAGTTATAACAACGTCATATATATCTATGAGCAGAGTCTGGCAATGGACATATTTGGCATCTTGTTGGATTTTTTGTAACAATTTCAGATGGTATTCAGATGGTATTGCGATATGGCATCTGTTTCTGTTTTTTCTTTGATTCTTATTTTGGAGCATTTCATAGTCTTATGTCTTTGTAGCCCAATCTTCGAAAGACTCCACTTAGGCGTGCCTGCCGTTCCATTAGATGCTCCTGTGGAACCACAAGCAAAGATTACAAAAAAGTTTATGGATATTGAGATTGGCAAAGCACCACAAGGAAGAATTGTCATTGGATTATATGGTGATTGCCAAGTACGTTTTTTTTTCCTGTAGTGGGCACCTTTGTATTTCAAAGCTTCTGTTCATGTTTGCTTTTGCGTTGTTTGGATTAGAGGAAGAAAGTGCACTTAGAATAATTTCCGAGTTGGATGATGATTGCTTTTTGCTGGTTGCAGATGATTGGCGTCCACACCGTATATCCTTATTCTCCCATCAATGTCCCATCTCACAAAAGGGATCTATGATGGTTGAACAGTGCCAGAACTTGAAACTGCCATTTTGGGAACATTTATAAGATAGCATTTGCACCACAAAGCTGCCAGATGAATTATATCATATCTTGTTTTAATGTTAGATATTGGATGCCAATGCCGGATATGATTGCCATTTCTTTTGTATTGATGCTCTCTCTTTGTGGAATTAAATTTGTTTTACATATGCCATATGCTTATGAATGCTTGCCATGGCAAAACAGGCTTGCATTGACACCAGCACATGATTCTTGTATTGCAGTATTGACATTACAGACAATGAATGAATATAATGACTACGTAAAATGTACTCAATAGTTGTTTGCAATGGAAATAATTTGTTTGTCTTGATGTTATTATGCTTTTTAGTAATTAATATTTAGGCCCATAAAGTTTACTTATGTTTGCTTTACTTAGGGCCCGTAGGTTGTAAATTTTTTTTTAATATAACAATCAACACACAACTACATTAACATTATTAACACAAACCATTGCATTTAACACATTTAAATTAAAATCCCCCTTAAACCCCCTTTGGTTTGGGTGCATATTCACACGGGGGGTTACGTAGGGCAGTGAGAGCTTTAAAAATATATTTACAATACATGTACAATGTTAGTCCTGTACGTCCTGGTACAGGACTATTCATGCACACGGAGGACCAGGTCAAGAACAAGGAGTCGTCAAAAGCCCAGCAGAAGACCAAGCAGCGGACCACGCAGAAGGCCACGCCCGTGCCGAAGAAGAGGCAGAGAACAGACAAGTGACGGGCCGTCAAGCGTCAGCGTCAGCGTGATTCCAGGCATTTCAGGAGGCACCACCAGCATTCCTGCAAATCAGACCCCCTTCCAGGAGTCGGCACCGAGATCTGACAGACTGTCTATATTGGGCCAGAGGCCATTGTACTATATATATGAGTAGAGCTAGCATTCATGGGCTAGATGAGTTTTTGGTCTTGTCTCCATTTTGTTTCTCTCTATTGCGAGAGCTCATGCATCATCATTGACATCAAAGAGTTTTGTTCCCGTCATTGTGTTCTCTCTGTTTTCTTTTGTTCTCTCTCTTTTCCTTTTCCTTTGTTTCTTTGCAAATCCCGCGTGACACAGCTACCGGATTCTCCTGTTTGATCCAAGGGTCCTCACAGAGGGCTGTCTTGCAGGAGTTCCCAAACCCAGACCCCAAACACTGTCGCCACTGCCGGGTCTGATTTTTCTTTTTTTCCTTCTTTCCATCATGTCGGCTCGTGGTTTCACTCCTGAAGAACTTCTTTGCCAAACGGCGGCTCGTTTGGACCGCCATCAACGACGCGAGGCTGTTCGGGATATGTATGACACTGCCTATGACATTGAGGGTGGTCGTGTCTGCTCCAGAGCTCAGTCGGCACCTCCTACTCCTCGTGTTCATTCTCGACTAGGGTCTCCCCCTGTGTGTCGGCATTGCTCTCAACCTCAGTCGCCCCATCATACATCTGTTCAGCCCACGCCTCACTATTTCCAGACTCCTGAAAGCACCTATATTCATATACCTTCAGGCCACACCCCTCTGCCGTCACAACCTTCTTCACCTCCTGCCGGGATGGGCTACCCTCAAGTGTCCTTTGGCCCTCCCCACGTTCACGAATTTCAGACTTCTCCATCTTTTCAGCACGCTCTTCCTGTTTACCAACTTACTGATCTCAAGCCTAATGAGGAGGGCTCTCATGGTCCTTCCCCACCAGATGCTACTTTCTCTGGACCTCCGGGTTTTTCTGTTCCACCACCATGCTCTCAGCCCACGGCTGTTCCATCAGGCTATGCTCCTGCATATGTTCCACCCGTCTATGCGCCAGTTCCGCCTTCATTACCTATTCACAATTTGAAGCTGACTTATCCCACTTTTGGCAACACGAAAGGCAAACCTCTGGATCAGAGTGCTCAAGCTCATATGGAAGAATTTGAGGCCTTGGCCATTCTCAATGGTCACGCTCAACCTCAACTCAAATTCCATATCTTCTCTACCACACTAAGAGGTGCCCCTCATCAATGGCTCATGGCTAACAAAAGCCACTGGAAGCAAAATTGACAAGAAATAAAAACCGCCTTCCTTTCTCACTATGGCACCACAGATGATGATCCTGCTCAAGCAACTCAATGATCTTCAACAGCAACCCACGGAGTCTGCGCGTGATTTCGCCGATCGTCTATACATTCTCATCAGTAAACTCCAGGAGTACCCCACTCACAGTCAGATTCTTGTCTGGTTTCTGCAGGGCCTTCCTCCTGCCATTCGTCTCATGACGGAGTACCTGCGTCCCAAGTCTTTGGAACAGGCGATTGAATTGGTCAATCACTCGGTCAATGTTTCCTCTCGAGGTGTTGCTCTCACGGAACTACCTTTCATGCCCCCTGTCATGGTTCCTCAGAATGTCGTCCAACCTGCACAAACAAATCCACAACGCTCTCAGATCTGGTGCCATATCTGTAAATATCAAGGCCATTTGGCCAATGAATGCAACTCTTCAAATGGGCCTCCTCATTGTAAAAGGTGCAATATGTGCAATCATGCCACGGAGGAATGCACTCGTTCTCATCCTACACCTTTCAAGTACAGACCACGCCTCAGCAACAACAACCATATCAACCTCAGCAATATCAAGCTCAACCCACTCAACAGTATCAACAACCGCAACAACCTTAGCAATCACGGGGACAAGGCTCTCGTCCTCCTTTTGATCCTTCCAAGGCTCAATGCTATCATTGTCATGAATGGGGTCACACCACCACGGCGTGCCCTCAACTTCCGCAAGTTCAAGTCCAACTTCCGGGTACAAATCAGCCAGCTTCAGTCCGCCTCACGGCTTATCAGCTGTGGGTTGCCAATGGTAAACAAGGTCCCCGTCCTGTTTTGAGAAAGCCCCCACGGCCATCTCAACAACAGCGACCTTAGCAAGCCGCCTCTACCTCAAATCCTCTGGATTAACAAGCTCAAGAGGAAATCTATCAGGCACTCAACCCTCCAGTACAACAGTCCAATTGGGTTGGTCTGGTCTCACACCAGACCAGGGCTTCACGCCCCTTGACCATCATCCCTCACGACACGCACCCAGCTTTTGCTGTCGAGACGGTACCACATGAAGAAGACAAAGAAGTGCATTTCGCACCTGACCTCGATAAACTCATGCCTCACGTCATGCCCAAGGTGAGACAAAGTATTCTCAAACTCATGCAGGCTGCGGAAGGCCGCACCCTGGCCAATGTTCATGCCACCACTCGAGCTCAGCATCGTTAGGAGGCACTATCATCATCTACAAGCACACGCTCTCAGCCGTATCCTAATATTGCTGCAGAGGTGGAACTTCTCAAAGAAGTTTCAGCTTCTTTACCTCAGTCTCCTGCTCCTTTGGATCTTGTTGATCCTTTTTCTCACGTTCCACTGGAACTTCAAGAAGAACTCGCCAAAATCAAGATACCTTTGAGCCTCGCCACCATTTTGAAACTCTGTCCGGCTCTCAAAGATCAGTTACCTCTTCCCACTGTTTTGGTTGGAGCTGTTGCAACCTCAACACCCACGGTGCATGCCACGGTGGCAATCAGCACATCAATCATGTTCAAATTGATGGAGGTAGTGCCGTCAATCTTATTACTGATAAGCTCCGAAAGCAATTGGGGATCAAACAACTATACCGTGCCCCCTATGACATCAAGTTGGCCAATGGCCATATCACGCGACCACAAGGCGTCACTCCTCTTCTCCATATCAGCATTGGTGATCTCAAATTCCCCTTGGAATTTGGGGTTTGGAAAGCTGGAGAAGATCTAGGTGATTATGAAATGTTGGTAGGCAGACCTTTTCTCCGCCAGGCTAAAAGTATTCATTACTGGGCCACGGACCAACTCGTCAACCGGCCATCTCAATGCGACTATGGATTTGGAAACGGGCAAATTGATCTCTGTTGAGAATGCCAAACCTTCAATCTCCGACACAGATTCTGAAGAAGCATAGAATATCTATCATGTTCAGGCTCCACCCGCAAGTCTGCCTCTCTCATCTTACCCGGAGTATGCTGATCCTTGGGGTGAGATGACGCTGGACCAGGACCAGGCTGTGGCAGCCCTGCTTGACCCTTACCTGGCTCCTTGCAATAGAATTCAATGTCTTGACCATTTTTCGGACACAGAACTTCCTCCTGATACAGTCGATGTTCATGCCGTCATGAAGCAACCATTGCTTGATGACACTCAGCAGCCCCTTTTTTTCACCACTCATAATGTTGCTCCTCCTGTCATGCTTCAACCTCCTGCTCATCATGTACAGGACACGGAAGTGGTTCCACATATTCAAACTCCAGAGGTGGACATTGTGGACATAGGTAACAATCAACCCGTCCGCCTAGCTGCCAATCTTCCACCAACCTATAAAGCACGAGCTGTGACGCTGTTCAAAAAATTTAAACATATTTTTGCTTGGAGCTACAAAGACCTTAGAGGTATCAAGAAATAATTGGGGGAACTCACCATTCCTACCAAACCTGATGCACGCGCAATCTAGCAACAACAGTATCGGCTCAACCCAAATTACGGTGACCGTGTCAAGGCAGAAATTAACAAACTCTTAGCTGCTGGTTTGATTTATGAGGTCAAACACTCTGAATGAGTGAGCCCCATCGTCATTGCTCTCAAGCACAATGGTAAGATCTGCGTTTGTGTGGACTACCGGAAACTCAACCAGGCCACGGAGCGTGATCACTTCCCGCTTCCCTTCACAGACCAGGTTCTTGAAGAGGTTGCTGGTCATGAGATGTACTCTTTCATGGATGGCTTTTCAGGGTACAATCAAATCTCTATCAAGCAAGAAGATCAACTCAAAACTACTTTCACCACCCCGTGGGGCACTTTTGCCTACAAGGTGGTACCTTTTGGTTTATCAAACTCTCCTTCCACATTTTAGCGCATTATGCTCTCTGTCTTTCATGACTATATGAAGGATAAACCTTTTCTCCAGATCTTTCAAGATGACTTTTCAGCCTATAGCTCTATGGATGATCACTTGGAGAAGTTAGAGCTCGTCTTTCAAAAATGTGATGAGTCTGACATCAGTCTCAATCCTGAGAAGTGCACTTTCTGTGTCACCTTAGGTGTTCTTTTGGGTCATGTGGTTAGTAAAGACGGGATCACCACGGATCCTACTAAAATCAGTTGTGTATTGAAGGCTCACGCACCATCTAATATCAAAGAGACACGTTCTTTCCTGGGTAAGGTTAATTACTATTCCACCTTCATTCCTGGACTTGCGGCTATAGCTGGTCCCATTCATAAACTCAGGGTGATGAATCCACTTGGGCTTGGAATCCTCAGGCGAAAGCTGCTTTCCAGAAGCTGAAGTTGTTACTTACTCAGGCACCGGTACTTGTTCCTCCTCAATGGGACAAGCCTTTTCACGTTCATGTTGATGTCTCTGCTTTTGCCATTGGCGCTGTTCTTTCTCAGGCCTATGATGAGCAAACGGATAAACCGATCCGCTATGCCAGTAGGAAACTCAATCCTGCTGAGCGCAACTACTCTGCCATGGAACGGGAAGCATTGGGCTTAGTTTTCTGTGTTCAACATTTCCATCATGCAAGAATTCGCTCCCTTCGAAATCGTTCATAAGGCAGGCAAGTCTCATGTGGTGCCTGATTACCTTTCACGCATCCACACAGATGATACCTCCACGGGTGTTTTTGACGCCTTTCCAGACGCTCAACTGTTCCTTGTCACAGCCACGCCCCATTGGTTCCACAACTTTCAGCAGTATCTTCTCACTGGTGCTCTTCCCTCCGAAGATCCCACGCTCTCTCCAGAAAAGCTTCGCTCACGCCACCGTCAGTTTCTCCGAGAGGTCCGTGACTACACCATGGTTGCGGGCCATCTGTACAAATGAGGTAAAGACATGGTCCTCCGTCGTTGTGTCCTCCCTCATGAGGTGCCCGATATTGTTCGCCAAGCCCATGACAAGTTTGATGGTGATCATTTTAGTGGTGACGCTACGGCACGCAAAATTCTTCTGGCAGGATACTTCTGGCCCACGCTCTTCAAGGATGCCCATGCTCACACTCGCACGTATGACGTCTGTCAGCGTGTGGGACGGCCCACGGCCCGTGACGCTCTCCCGTTGACGCCGGTCGCCACGCCACTTCCCTTCGGCAAATGGGGAATGGACTTTGTGGGGCCCATGGATCCTCCTGCGCGGCACACCCGTGCTCGTTACATTCTGGTCATCACTGATTATGCTACAAAATGGGCGGAAGCCTGTGCACTTCCAGACAACACTGCAGCCAGCACGGCAAAGGTTCTCTACACGCACATCATCACGCGTTTTGGTTGTCCCACGGAACTTGTTAGTGATCGTGGTGCCCATTTTGTCAATCATACCATCAAGGAGTTGACAGATTATCTTCATATTCAACACAGGAAGAGTACACCTTACTATCCTCAAGGAAATGGTTTGGCGGAAAGTACTAACAAAACTCTCATCACTATTCTCAAGAAAATTTGTGATGCTTCTCGCACAGATTGGCAAGACAAGTTGCCTACTGTTCTTTGGGCTTACAACACCAGGTTCAAAATTGCTACTGGCCACACTCCTTTCAAATTGGTTTATGGTCAAGAGGCTCTTATGCCCTTTGAATATATCCTTCCGACTCTTCGTTTTCAACTTGCTACAACACATAATCCACCTGCAGCTCTTAAAGAAAGGGTTTATCAACTTGAACAGTTAGATGAACTTAGGAGAGATGCTTATATTCGTGTTCTTCATGGCCAACAGTTGCAGAAATCGTTGCATGACAAACATCTTAAAGCCAAAACATTTCAAGAAGGTGATTTGGTTCTGCTTTATGACTCTCGTTATAAGAATTTTCCGGGTAAATTAAAATTTCGGTGGTTGGGACCGTATCAAATTATTCAAGTCGTGCAACCCAGTGTTTTCAAACTGGTTGAGTTAGACGGCACTCCATTACCTACACTTGTTAATGGTTTTCGCCTCAAACAATTTCATACAGAAGCGACAAGCGTTCATACAAATGATCAACAACAAAATTCTGACTCAGAAGATAGTGACTAAGCAGCATATTTATATTATATTAGTGGCGCAAAACAAATGTGGGCATTGCCCATATACATCCGCTATGGGCAGAGCCCTATTTACAAAATCCTAAGTTAAAACAACCCCTACTCCGGGTTTGGAGCAGAGGTGATGCGGAGCACATGGTACAGGCAGTGCTCAGGATCCCAGCGCAGATGAACTACCACCTCGATGGGATTAGTCTTGGGGTCAGGATGCTCAGCCATCGCGCCACACCAGCCGTCCATACTGATGCCGCGGTTGCGACATTTCCAGAGGTCCATCGCGTTCATTCTGCAAGTAATCTATTCCTGGCAATTTGTCGGCATAGTACATTCATCATCCATGCTCACGAACTGGTGTCTCAGCTTCGACCACTGCTCGTTTTATATAGCCCAACCGCTTGGAGCTCTGCCGACGTGGACCAAACAAAATTGCTAACGTGGTTGCAATGCAAGGATCTTTCTAAATGCAGAATTTTTCTCCCGCCGCATATCTAGCCATGGTCCTGTCTGGCACATTCTCTTTTATGATATCCCACTTCGAATTGCCTGCATTAATTGTTATTCCTTCTTTTTAAGCCCGTCTGTCATTATTATTTGTACCTTCGCCAAACTGTCAAATCCTACCGTTCCTTTACGACTTATCTCTGCCGTTCATCTGCCTTCCCTTCACTACTCTGGGACTTAGCCAAAATTTTGATCGTCTCCTTCTGATCTGTTGCCACCTGGCCACATCAACGGCCCCTTTTTCCTTTTCATCATGCCCCTTCGCCACAGCCGTGTGCCCTAATATCTTTTCGCCTTCATTTGTTTTCGTCTTCCGCTCTTCGCCCTCCGGTTTCCTTCAATCTGCTCTCGCGCTTCCTTCTTTCGTTCTTGCCATGGCTATTTCACCAAAATTCCCTACTCTTTAAGATACTGCTCCAAGGGATCTGGCTCTTTTTGAGTCTGTTAGTTTTTCCACTCCCACCTTTCGCGATGCTCTGGAAGGTCCAAGTCGCGCTGTTGCAGAACGCCACGGGCTGTATGAATTCTCTAGGCAGGAACTTCCTGCCCCGAATCAGCACCAACTCCGCCAGTTTGTTGCTAACATGGTCAACACCACGGCGGGTTATGTCACAAGCGTCGATCAGACAGATATTTTATTCACTCCCGGTCTTCTTTCTAAGGTATTCCAGTTACCTCTTCACAGACCTTCTTTGTCTTGGGCTGCTTTACAGGAACAGGATGTCACACAATATGGCCAAGTTCCTTATCAGGCAAACACTCATCGTCTCATGAACATTGCCAAGTCCCATGATACTTTTGTCAAATTTCTGTGGCGAAAGTTCTATGGGTATTCCATCAAGAATACCCACATAAATAAGCAGTTTTTCAATATTGTTGTCTTGGCCATCTACTCCAGCACCCACTCTATTGATTGGCCCCAGATCTTGTTTTTACGTCTCCTTCATGAAATTGATTGCATCAGAGCATCCCCTTCTTCGGGCCATGAAACTACCATAGGTGGTCATCTGCAGGCCATCATCCGTCATTGTGTCCCTATCCCCAGTCCCGGTTCTCAAACACATCAAAACACTACTTCTCAAGCATCCACCAGACCACCTTCAAATCCTATTCCCGTTGACCAACATGCTGAAACCTCACGCCCTCATCATGCTCACAACCAAGAAGGACCTATATCAGTCTCCTCTTCGTCCACAGAAACTGACCCCCAACACTCTCAAAATGTTTCACAGGAGTCTCACTCTCAAAGACACCACTCTCACAGACAACAGGGCCCAACACCTCCACCATCCAGACAGGCCTTGTATCAATATCAACAGGATGTCCAAGCTGTCATGCTCAAGCTTCAAGACTCTCAGGAAACTTTCATGAACGAAATTCAAGGTTACATGGAGACCACGGAAGCACTTCACAAGGACTTCTAGGCCGCCACTATTAAGATTCAATCTCTTGAAGATCGTCTTCAACAAAAGCACGAGGCTCTTTTACAGGCCCGTGAATCTCTAAAGGCTGAACAGGAACAGACTAGCCTGCTTGCTGATCAACAGGCTCAGTTACAGTCAACTATTCAAGAATTGTTGGCTACCAACAAGGATAAGGATAAACTCCTTGCTGACAAGGATCAAGCCGGGCTTGCAGATCTCCAAACCATGTACACGGAGCTCTCTCAGAATTACACCAACCAGGTCCAAGAACTTGCTGAGCGCAATGTGCGCATCTCTTCTCTCGAAGACCAACTTTCCATGCTGCACAGTCAGCTCACGCCTCTCCAGGCTCAACTCACTGACGCCCAGAAACAGAAGATAATTGATGACGCAGAAATTGCCACTCTTCGGCTTCAAAGCTCCATTCAAGTGCCTTCATCTTCACAGGCCACGCTCTCTCACCGGAAATTCCGTGATCAGTCCCATCTTCTTGCTGACAAAGACAATCGGATCCGAGACTTAGAGCATCAACTCCAGCAAGCTGTTCAATCCGCGGAAGAAGCCCAGAGTCAACATGAGGTATATATTGATCTTGCCCTATGCATTCCTACGGACTTCTCCACTCCTTCCAGTTATCTGGATTATGTGGTTGCCCGACGCCACCTTTTTCTTCTCAAGTGGTATTCGACAAACGACAAGCTTAATGCGCAGCCCCTGGGCAGTGATGATTTTCTCAGGATCTGGCCGGACCTTTCCATTGAAGACAAAGGCTTACTCTGCCCTATTAGTCTTTGATCAACTCCACTGTGAGGATTCCGATTTGGTCATCTTCCGAGTTGTTCAGCCGATGGCTTATATTTTTCATGATTTTTATCTGGCTGACACACAGGATAAATTCCGAGATGAGACCCATCGATTTTTTCAAGGCAACCCTCATGCTCACTGGTTGTTATTAGAAAACAATTCGTATTTACAGGATTCTGCTCGGTCCAACACTCTATGCACTGAGTACATGCCGGAGCTTGCTCATCACCTACCTCTCTGGCAAGCTGAGATGCTGGAACAGGTGCGGAAGAATTTAGCCCATCCTGAGGATCTTCCGTTTGCACAAATTTATATGCAGCATCTGGGTGGCTACAACAACCTGCGTGCCCTTCTGGACAGCAAGACTATCCCCACGGGTTGGGTCAATCCTCCAGTCTATACCATGCTCTCAGATTCCAATTGGGACCAGTGGTGCCGAGCTTTTGATGCAGACCTTGTTCGTGCATTTCGGGAGCAGGCCCAACAGCCCACGCCCACGGGCATGGCTCAATCTCCATATGCTTCATTGGGTGCACTAGCCCGCCCCAGGTATCTCACCTTGGACTGGCGTCTTCCCTTTTGGACTAAGATCCTGGAAGGCCAAGCTGGGTGGATTCCTACTCAGATCTCCACAGATCTTCGATGGGATCCGCGTTTTGTTCGACGCTCTAATTGGGAGAATGGCGCTACCTTGGAACACACCGAAAATTGGATCTACATCCCTAATGCACGAGGTTGGGAGACACCAACACACGCTATCTCTGGCCTTGATCTCTTTTTGGAACTTGCTGCCACTTCCCCGGATCCATCTGTTCACCGCCAAGCAGGTTTTTGTGCTGCCTTAAAGTGCTTTCTGCTGAGTTCTCTTGCCAGACAGCGTCCTATCTATTATTGCAACCCGAATGCAAGCGTCAGTACCTTCGGCCTCCAGACCTGCCTTCTCCTGGAATGCCAGTTTGTACCTGCTGAAGCACACCGTGCCCTTGAAGAAATGGTGCACTCTGGGTTTCTCATTGACGCTCATCCAGCAATAGGTCTCCACACTCCTGAAGCTCTCCAAGCACGACAAGACCTTATTGCTAATTATCACTCCGGCAACCGCCCTCATATACGCCAGGATGACTTTCATGTTGCTGGGTTTCCACCTCCAGAGACTCTTCCCCCTTTTCTCCTCCCTGAGTGTCGTTTGGTGGGGGGGAGTGTTAGTCCTGTACGTCCTGGTACAGGACTATTCATGCACACGGCGGACCAGGTCAAGAACAAGGAGCCACAGTCAGGTCCAGATCAGTCGTCAAAAGCCCAGCAGAAGACCAAGCAGCAGACCAAGCAGCAGACCACGCAGAAGGCCACGCCCGTGCCAAAGAAGAGGCAGAGAACAGACAAGTGACGGGCCGTCAAGCGTCAGCGTCAGCGTTATTCCAGGCATTTCAGAAGGCACCGCCAGCATTCCTGCAAATCAGGCCCCCTTCCAGGAGTCGGCACCGAGATCTGACAGACTGTCTATATTGGGTCAGAGGCCATTGTACTATATATATGAGTAGATCTAGCATTCATGGGCTAGATGAGTTTTTGGTCTTGTCTCCATTTTGTTTCTCTCTATTGCGAGAGCTCATGTCATTGACATCAAAGAGTTTTGTTCCCGTCATTGTGTTCTCTCTGTTTTCTTTTGTTCTCTCTCTTTTCCTTTTCCTTTGTTCTTTGCAAATCCCGCGTGACACAGCTACCGGATTCTTCTGTTTGATCCAAGGGTCCTCACAGAGGGCTGTCTTGCAGGAGTTCCCGAACCCAGACCCCAAACATACAAAATTAACACCATTAAGGACATTCTTTTAAACCTTATAGTATTTTGCAAACCTTAATATACAGTATACAAAAACTTGTACAT
Source organism: Isoetes taiwanensis (assembly GCA_021234155.1). Lineage (NCBI taxonomy): Eukaryota > Viridiplantae > Streptophyta > Lycopodiopsida > Isoetales > Isoetaceae > Isoetes > Isoetes taiwanensis. Next base: position 5,327,315 of record JAJEKV010000051.1, read on the forward strand.
GCATACCCCACAAACGAGGATCGCTATGTATGGTCCAGATCTTGGAATAAAGGGCAAATATGCCTATCAAGTGCCCAGGTCTGTTACAATCTCCCCTTCTAAAATTGAACCCATGTCCTCATGGGTCGATCATAGGTCTACTGAAATATTTTATGATTCTAACTTTTCAAATTTAGAATAGCTCTAGCTCAAATTAAAACTTCACCTCAGATGTACAACTGCTACCCATCTTACTAGACATGCCACAAAGAAACCCTTAAGATCAACATGGCAACTGGACTACATGGATACTTCTCTCATCGTTCGCTCCCAGCAATGATGGAACTTCAAGACAGTATAACCTTAACTTAATCTATGGTCCACCATGTCAATACTCAAAGATCTAAACCTGCAATCCACAGATCATAATGTCAACATCCAAAGATCCAATTGTTCTGATACCAACATTGACGAGCTTGCCGAGTTGACCCTCCTGGCAACTCAAGCTCTTGTCAATCTCGCACTAATTCTAGGTTGGCATGACAAACAATTTGAAATGGTGAAGAATTGAATCTTCCTTGCATTTAAAATTGGCCCATTCTTATATATGAAGTATCCATCATATGTAACAACAATATCTAGAGGAAACAATATCCTCAATAGATTTATAATATCTAACTTAATATATAATCCATGATTCTCCCTTAACCACGATCCACAAGTGCAATATTACCATCCACCTAACCACTGCCTTGCGCATTCACTGCACATGCACTTACTGGGTTTAGTCCTTATGACTAAGTGGGGGTCCCTGGCTGCCTCTGCATGCATGGAGATACTTTGGAAATCTTGGATAACAAGGAAATAAGCATAAACACAGGCGAAAAATTCTATGAGTACAGTGCTAAGACAATGACAACATAATCCAAGGAAATACCAAACATGAACTTCAGAAGCAAAGAACATAGCCAAAATACCAAACCATCACGACACATAGCTCTGAGACAATGGGAAGCTCAACCAGCTTATATGCAGGCCCTGTTAGCAGAATAATGCCCAGTCAGCTCACATTTCGAGCCCCATTGGCGGAGTTGGTGGGGTGAACCTCGTATGCGCTTACCCTTCCCAGCACACGTCTGGCACTGGAGGACCTCTTACCATGGAGTCACAAAGATGACGTAGCATCCCTGCCAGGAGAACTACGCCCGGTGTCACAGAGCACAAGAATATCATAGAATAAGAATAAGAATAAGAATAAGAATAGTTTTTTATCGTCCACTAAGACCAATCGGCCTATGGGACCCAGAAGGAGAGAAACACAGATGAACATGAGCATGCTAGAGTAACCTAGGCCACCGAACCTAGAAGCCCGACCCCGGAGGATCCAAGCGACATCAAAATACTAAGACACATGTGATGCAATATCAAAGACCAAGACATGTGATATTCATTAGATTATTTACTACTACTACAGGTGCCTAGATCATACTCTGCCCCTTGTTGAAGTTGCCATACATGTTGAAGTTGCCATACATGTTGAAGTAGCTTGCTACAATATGGTAAATACAAAGCACCTTAGATTATCCATTTCCCACCATAAGGAATACAACCTCAATAGAATCCATTAGACATTAACTTACCATATTTTCCTTCATGAACTTATTCATACATCCTATGCCATGTCGAAGTAGCAACTCAATGATGAAGACCTTGATAGCAATCCAACATGTCGAGGAAGTCACAAGCCTGGCTGTCATATTGATGTGAATCCAACACCTATGACTTCATCTGTTACGTCAACAATGCTCCATGCCATAACCGTACTCAAAAGCCCCCATAAGCTTCCTATGCCCCTCTTGGTCAAACTGCTCAATCCCATATGTTCCATCTCAATAGTTACATTTCAATCATTAGCTATGGTTTTAATATATTTTACTATAAACCTACTTTCATAGCAAAGAGATTTAAACATGCAACTAATGAAAAATCTCAAAACCCAGCACTTCCACTTAAGAATCAATATACCATGATGACCGCAACTACATGTAATCCTTGCCACATTATTCTGAATCATAGCTCCACTTTAGGAGGCAAAACTACACAAATGGCACAAATCTTAAGCTTCATGCTCAACTTGCCGATTAGCTACCCAGATGCTCATATTCTCCTTTACTTCTGTCAAAGAGGATCTACTTAAGAGCCATTTCAGAGGTCAATCTGTCAGGTTCTTTACCATTTTAGAGTTATTAATCCTTATATTTCTTATTATTTAATTAGATGACAATCATTCAAAATAATGCATTTCCTTACTATTATAATTCTTGTGACTATTCTGAGCAATCTGTGGCAGTCTCCACTGATTCCATTCACATGCAAGGCCCATCCCAATGGTTTATTTCTTAATTAACTTCTTAGATTAGCATAAAATACTAAACCAAAGCAACATAGAGAAAAGTCAATCAAACAAATATAAACAACAGAAAATGAAACGTGACCGGTTAGTTCCAAAAGTTGTAGACGTCCAACAAAAAAGGTTTAAGACATGCCAAATCCATTGATTCAAGCCTATATCGGCACTTCCCAAGCATTTTCAAACCTTCTTGACTCAGAATCAACCCTTCCAAAGATGTTCTATTCACTAGTTATCTTCCGTAGCCTTATGAGCCTCCAACAAATTCATAATTTATTATATTTGCATGCAAAAATCATGTACATACTAATCATGGCAACTCATAGCATCTCAATTGATCAATAGCAAAACCCCACCTGAGAATTTGTTAATGCATAGATCTCTGGACCCTTTCTCGTTGCTTGCGCCTCAAAAGATCGGCTTCTCGCTCCAAGAATCAGACTGCAGAAGAACATACGTAGTGCAGTCAATTCTGACCCAGCATCACAATTTCTGTCATAACTTTCTCATATGGATGATTTGTGGGCTGATCAGATCCAATCCGGAAATCTTACTCAGAAACCTTTTTAGTATAACAAAACATATGGATATCGGGTTGCCGAGATATGATGCTTCAAATATCGGGCTCCAAAATTGCCCTGAATTGCTCCCTGCCTTCATGCTATGCAACAATCATTTTTCCAAACAGACAAAACCCTGAACTCATGCTGGATACATGTTATGCATGTGTACATATGTACATAAGTACGTATACTAGCCCATCAAGTGCCCAGGTCTGTTACAGTGTTTATGACCCGAAATACCATTGGACGGTAGGTCATAACTTGGTCTTGGACACCATGGGATGGTGTGGTCTATGGTTTGTGATGCATGAGGATGAGCATAATTCTAGTGGGAGAGATTGTAACGGACCCATGGAAGACTGCTCGAGTGGATCTTGGTGTCGCATTCCCGAGACACCGACATAAATGAGTAAAAGCGGCTATTTATAAAACGTCTAGACGGTTTTGCCCAGTTGGCTAAGGGCATGTCGGTTAGGAACATTATATTTGGTACCAGAGCAGGGTTCGAGTTCAAGTCTCCATGGGGGCAAGTAATACCGTTGGATGGCAGGTCATAACTTGGTATTGGACACCATGGGATGGTGTGGTCTATAGTTTGTGATGCTCGAGGATGAGCATAATTCTAGTGGGAGAGATTGTAATAACTTGGTATTGGACACCATGGGATGGTGTGGTCTATAGTTTGTGATGCTCGAGGATGAGCATAATTCTAGTGGGAGAGATTGTAACGGACCCATGGGAGAGCGCTCGAGTGGATCTTGGTGTCGCGTTCTCGAGACGCCCGCATAAATGAGTAGAAGTGACTACTCATAAACGTCTAGACAGATGAGCATAATTCTAGTGGGAGAGATTGTAACGGACCCATGGGAGAGCGCTCGAGTGGATCTTGGTGTCGCGTTCTCGAGACGCCCGCATAAATGAGTAGAAGTGACTACTCATAAACGTCTAGACAGTTTTGCCCAGTTGGTTAAGGGCATATCGTTCTGAACCTCTTCGTTGCTCTCAGTGCTATAGGTGCCACTACTTGTTTCTAGAATACTAGAGCAACAACCACAACATCTTCCCAAGCAACAAATACTATGGAAGAGGGTTCCTTGCTTTTCCACTGTTATTTTGCTTCTGCAACTGCCCATATGCCTCTATGGAACCTCCAAAAAAGGACTGCTCTAAGTAACAATTAAGGGCATATTCTAGTAGGGCATCACAACCACGAATGCTATGCAAGACGCCAGTTCATTGCCGAATCCTCCCATCTTCTAACAGTGCGTTAGGCCCCCTACACTTCACTACTTGGTTAAAACTTCCTTAGAGCTTCCTCCTAGCTGGAATAAAAGATCACGAGTTGCTCCAAACCCCCTTTCTAAAGATACTAGTTCCTTAATCATGGTCTGGATTAAGAGGAGATTGAAAGAGATCATCTTTAAGATACAACAAGTTTAGCTGCCACAATCTGCTTCTTTATCTCACCAGATTAGCTAAGGCCCTCGTCTTGAATAACAAAGCAAACCGTAAAGGTCCTTACCAAAAGGTGCTCTTGCAATACTGCTCGACTTGTTACTTCAGCATAAGCACATTATCTTCAACACAAGACCAGCCACAGACATCGGCTCAATAAATCCGCAGCCAGTCAAGCAAAGCAGCTAACATACATCACTAAAGTAGTATGGATCTAATTCAGAAGAAACGGAAGAAAACGGGGCTGCAAACCAGCTATACATAAGATGCAATCTTCAAGTAGGCCTCTACCACACATACCTAGAGAAGAAACCCAGGTATCGTAAGGGATTTAGAATACCTGGCACGTCCCAATAGCATACGACACATAAGCCTCCTTGTGCTAGCTATGCACAAAACTGTCTTACAGGTTACACACTTGAAACATCTGGGCCATTCACATATTTTCCCAGGCCAAGACATTGCAATGAGTGCAGGTGAAAACCGCACTGAAGCGGCCTTCACACCGAAGAAATTGAATGGAAAAATGCCCTGATATCCAAAGAAGAACCAAGAAAGCAGTTTAGAGACTGAAAAATCGCCACAGGGCGTACCAAGATAGGCATGACTAGAATCAAAATCAAGGAGGCAGGGTCTGCATGTAGCTTGAGGCAACAGAAAAAGCTCCCCACGCCACATCTTAAACAGTGCCTGCACAGCTCCTTCTAGAGCTCTTCCAACAACAAGGTAGGGATGATCTTCCGCAAGGAAAATAGGGACGGGCCTCAAGGCGCCGACACTAAAGGTTTCTCTGTGTGCTAGCCGCCATCGGGATGCCTGTTATTCATGATGTGTAGCCGTCCTCCATATTCTTTTGGGCTTCTATGGGATTTAAACCCATGAATCCGAATAGTCTTCTTTGCAGAAGGCAAAAGATGCTGCAAATATACAAAACTATTTCTCCTATGAATTGAAAACTCACTGCTTCTATGAATCGAAAAGAGAGGCTCTAGAAGGATTTCAAGAAAAGCCAGGTTCAGAAAGACGACCGGAGAAGCTATGGCTTATCTGAGCTTTGGTTTTGAATCTAAACAACCACATGGCAGAGCTATATGATTGGGCCCACTACTCGCATCTATTCAAGGTACTAGTGGAGCCTGTTCTTTTGTATGGGGTCGTATGGGGTCGAGGTCTGGGGCCCGGTGGTGTTCCTCACCGCCTGGAATGACTCTTGGAGCAGGTGCAGAAAGCTTTCTTGACACGAGCCCTGCGGGTAAAGTCCACAGTCCCATATATCAAATACTGTTACAGAAGACAGGCTTCTTGCCTCTTCAGAGGGGGGGGGGGCCTTGACTGACACATCACCTATTTCCAGAAGGAGCAAATTGAATTAGTTTTTGTGGATGCTTCCCCTGTTGGAGTGGAGGATTGAAGACTGACCTCTGACTTCAAGATGGAGGCCTCCACCTCCGTTTTTGCATCAAAATATGCGGTTGAAGGCAAAAAACTGATCATGTGGCCACCCCTATTATCCCTAACATAGGAGGCGATAAGGGTCCTTGCATCTGAAAACGCCTATACCGTTATCGGCAGTGACCTTCAACATGGCAGACAACGTCGAAGCATTGGCTATGGCGGGTGTTATTCCGATTCCAGGCGCAAATGCCTTGTTCTTAGACCCCACCATCATGCTCAGCTCTTCTTATTCCCATTACCGCATTGATCCTTCTCTCTATTACGTTCATCCAATGACTTCCCCAATCGCTCCTTTGGTTGAGGATTGTCATACATCTCAGAAACGAAAGAGGAACCGAACAAAAAAGAAAAAATATGTTCCCAATGTCAAGGAAGTTGTTGCGGAAGACCGCCACCAGGTGCGAATCATGGAAAATTTTGATAACAAGGACTTCATATTTTTTCTGTTATGTAATAGAAATGTTATCAGTTTGGTAGCAACAGGCTTAGGGTGGAATTTGAAAAGACTTTACCCACATGTAATAATATGCGTCTTGTGCGTTCTCCAGAAAATCAGACCATATATTGAAAATGCATTTAAAGCATTTGCTTCGAATACAAACATAGCAGTGCAAAGTTCGCGTTTGCAGCCCCTAACAGACAGACTCAAAGTGGATAATGTGGATTTTGTGAAATTGTCAACAATGCTGCAGGCACCTCTATATGATATAACGATTCAGGATGCTTTTGAAGAGCAGTTCCAAGGAGGTATGTTGTGGTGGTACAGTAATAGACAAAATGACCATTATTAAACCAGAAACATACCCCAGGGCAGACCTTTGAAGTGCGTGATGGGAAGGATCAAGTAAGGTTCCAACTATATGGAACCATGGTAAGCAATAAATCGACAGAAGATATAGTAGCTAAATGTGTTGGATGTACTTACGTCCTTCCAAGGCAAAGCAGATTCTATATGGTAAGTGATCTGAACTTTGATACGCCAATTTCATATGAGGTATGAGTTTTCTGAGTTGTGGGTTCTCTTCTCTCTTCTTTTTGTTGATCATTTCCTTTTAGTGTTATGTTGCTGACATATGACAGTGTTGTTGCTCATCCCAAATTGGCAGTCAGACATTGCAGAAATCAATCAACTAATTCCAGGTAAGGAATACCACCCTGTCTAAATTAGAGCAGAAAGTGCTATTTACATGCATGATGGGAGAGTTGAATATTTGAGAAACTAATATATTCTGTAACTTCTGGCAGCCCAAAATCCCCAATGTTCTCTAATTATTTTGTGACAAATTCTTGCAGAAGTCCAAGACAATGGATACAAGTTGTTGATACTAGATCCACCATGGGAAAATAAGAGTGTCTGTCGTAAATCTCCGTGAGTTTCATAAACTTCACTTCCTTTAACTTGAAATATCAGAAACTGCTGAGAGGGCTGCTCTTTCCATTATGCAAGAACTTTATGTCATGACATTAGCAGAGAATGCTGTTGAACATTATTGCTCATGCTTGCATAAAGAGAAGTGAAGGTATTTATACTGTGGAAGGAAAGTTGGTGGAAGGAGGATTTGATGCTTTTGCAGCACTGCCTGCACTTTAGTGCCATTCCCATGTGTAATGCGCGGTGGCAGTGTTGACACATGAGAATGTCACCTAAACATTCTTGTATACAAAATTGCTTGGCAATTGCCGACATCACTGCCACAGTTGCAACGGCATGGGATCTTTTGGTTTGGTTTGGTTTGGTTTGGTTTGGTTTGGTTTGGTTTGGTTTGGTTTGGTTGTTTGTTAAAAAGATGCTATCAAAGGTATTTTGTAGGGTGGAGATGCATTCAGAGAGAACTCTAGGATGCTTGGTTATTACTTGTTAGTTGTTGTAGAAACTCCTCATGTTTGGATGCAATGATCCTGCCCAGGTCTTGAGAGAGATAGATGAATGCAAAAAAAAGATCTTGAGAGAGATAGATAAATGCAAAAGAATTTATCTGGAACTGCTATATCCAAGAAATAGATGCAATGTGTGGCCTCTATTGAATATGGTACGGATTCTTTAAAATGCTAAAGATCTATGGCCATGTTTTATGTAACATGGCAATAGAATGTTAAATGGAACGTATTATGACCACTATATACTCTGTACTTTTGTACAAACCATGCAAACCACTATTTTAAAGATCAGAAACTGCTGGGATGACTGCTCTCCCCATTAAAAACGCAAGAACTCTATGCCATGACATTAGCAGAGAATGCTGTTCAAAATTTCTGCTCATGCTTGCACAAAGAGAAGCGAAGGTATTTGTATTTTGGAAGGAAGGTGGAAGGAGGATTTGATGTTTTTGACCGTGTTATGGCCACTATATACTGTGTGTTTTCGTGCAAACCATGGATAAGAGAAATGTCGCGCGCACCGTGGTATTGTATTGGCTAGCATATGCTGTCACAAATCGTTAGGATCTTTGCCTTCTTCCTTTTAATTTTATTTGGTAACTTAATGATTTAGCATCACTGAAGGCATCTTGTATGCTGTGGACAATACTTGCCGCTTGTTCATGGTGTTATTATATAAGGTAGAAGATATGGGCTGTGTTTGTTGCAAACTAATTTTTCTCAGATTGACTCAGGTATCCAGCTTTGCCAAACAGACATTTATTTCGCCTTCCATTGAAGCACCTAACACACAGCGAGGGGGCTATCCTTGGAATCTGGCTTACAAATCGTGAGAAAATTTATCAGTTCGTGTATGATGAACTTTTTCCAGCATGGCATGTAACGCCTATTTGTTCATGGCATTGGTTGAAGGTGGGCAAACAGTGGCACTTTTGCACTTATCTTGGGATAGAAGCAGAGTTATTAGTCCTTCCTGTGCAGGTTACTCAAGATGGTGAAATGCTTAGTAAATTGGAGATGATGCATCATAAACCTTATGAGACTTTTCTTATTGGGCATGTGAAAGGAAGTAGTGTGTCTAATGAGAATCTAAAGGTGGTTTCTTATCCATATCATTTTTTTGTAATTGAAGTGGTGTTGCTATAAATATTCAGCCATCATTTTAACTGTTGCTTCTTGCAGGAGAGTTTTGTAGGTGATTTTTCCAATAAACTTCCACCAAATAATCTTGTCATCGTTGGTGTCCCGGGCGAGCACTCACGCAAGCCACCATTGGGTAGTATCCAGTCTGATTTCTTGTTTTTTTTTTCGGCAATCTCCTGCTCCTTTTTTATGAAAATTCTTAAAAGGTTTTTTGCCTCCTCAACTCTGAAAATAGTGCTGCTTGCGAAGCTTATTTCAAGTTCGGAGCATCCTAGAGCATTGGAGCTATTTGCAAGGGATGTGCATGCAAACTGGACGTCTTGGGGGAATGAGCCTCTCCACTTCCAACATGTGCAATACTTTGCAAGAAGGAATCCTTGACAACGTAACAAGTCTTAATATAATTGGAATAAAATCAAACCCATTTTCTCATAAGGGCTTTCCAGTAGTGTCATGGACTCAAGAAATCAGAGAACATGCTCATCAACAGTTTTAGAAAAATAATATGTATTTGTAGAAGATAGGAAATTGATCAGCTGATATGCCATTCAAAGTCTTGGAAGATGGAAGAGATGATTTTATAATGATTATTTCTTAAACAATCTAGCCAGTCGTTTATGATAGGTGGTTATGCGGAATGGATGTAACAGAAGTTAATTGAGAATTTCACATCCAAAGGGCAAAGTTGATGGTGTTTCTATGACCTGTATCCAAGATAGTAGGATACTTTAAGCAAAAGAAAAGAGGCCCAAGGCAAATGGTTGCAGGTGCTAAGGAGAGAAATAGTGTCCTCCGTAAATTTGACTGAGTGCTCCAGAGATGTTTGATGAGGAAGAATTAAGAGGAGGGTTTCTAGGTGTTATATAAACTACCCTTGTGGGATTTTATGCTCTTTTAAGGGTTGGTGCAATGCGAGGTGGTGGCTGTGAAAGCAGCGAAGTCCATTGCCGAGCCTTGCACTGCGCTTCTTACATATTTGCAATAGGTTTTGCAATAGACGATTCTCATCATTTTTTTAAAGGTTGGGTTTTTTGTTTTAATATTTTGGGCTTTGTGTAGGCTAGCCTAACGTATTCTCAAAGGTTTATTTTAAGAGAGTCCATGCGTGTCACATGGGCTTCCTTGTTTGGCCCAACCTTATTTTCCTGTTGAGCGATGCTAACACATTTTATTGTTGAACGATGCGTTTCTTGTTTCCACAAATTTTTGAAACAAATTTTATTGTCGAACGATGCGTTTCTTATTTCCACAAATTTTTGCCGAGGGTTCTTGTTGAGCGATGCCAGTAAATCTGCTGCAGTGCTTATGGTTGATCACTGATCATTTCTGCCTTGGTCCCAAGTACATGCTTGCTCCAATTCGAGTACAGGTCTTCCTTCATCGAAAGCACTCTAATTCTTATTGGAAGATGTTGGAAATGTGAAAAATGAAAGAATTTGGGCCAATTTGTGACTAGTCCTTGCTTCTTAATCCTCCACAACATCAAGAATTAGGGGCAATTTTGTTGAGTTGGTTGAGTTGCTGCTCTTACTTCGATTCAGCCTTCAATTCAGTCACCTTGGAGATGCGCCTGTGGCATATTGCAATGGATAGTTCAGCTTTACGGTTCCAAAACCCTAGTGGCCAATAGACTGGTTAGAATGGCCTTGGTAGATAGTCCTTGCTTCGGTCAAATCCTTGCTTTGGTTGCTGAATATTTCTAAAGAGCTTCCATTTCTCCTTCCTTCGATTGCTTCTATTGAATCCATGCTTCGATTTCAACGGATCTGGTATAGTCGAATCACTGATTTGTGCATGGATTTGCACATTATGATGTATTTCTTGTTTATATTTAACAATTCAATGGTCTAACAATGGTCACAACTTAAAAAAAAAAAAAAAAAAAAAATACAAAAGAGCACTTAGATGATAAGGATAAGGAAGCAAGGATTCTACCCCACAAGGGGCATTTTATAAAATGGACTTGTTGAAATCAAGTGCATTAGGCAGTAGTGTACTATACATGATTTAAAACATTGACTTAAAAAAATTGAAAAAGATGATGTAATTTGGTGGTAATTTTAAGAGAAGTGCTTCCATAGTTTATAAAAATAACTTTTAATTCCAACAGTAACGACATTCCTAAACTTTTCAAACATCAAGTTATGTGGAACAGCAATAAGGAGCTGATTCTTGCTTTGGAATGGGAGCCGGCTACTGTAGGCGCGACTGGCTGCTGCCAGTAGCCAGCTCCCATTCCAGAGCAAGAATCAACGACTTGTTGCTGCTCCACGACGTCAAGGAAAGCCAAGAACAAGCTGACTTAAGCGATTTTAGATGCAAGAACAGAGATTTGGGCCAAGAACAGAGTGATTCGAAGAGATTTCAGATGTAAGAAGAGAGATTAAGGCCAAGAACAGACAATTTATAGTAAAAAAACTGAGAGTTCAGGGCTTCACGCTTTGAGCTATGGTTTCGGCAGATGGTGCACATGCTTCAGATGCTTCAGTCGAGCTATGGTTTCGACAAATTATGCTTCAGGCTTCGAGTGCGATGGTGCAAGATGCTTTGCGATCTTTAGAGTTAGGGAACAGAAACTGGCTGTAACAGGTAATCGGGAGAATGCTTACCCATCTATCATTCTTGATTAGAATGGTCGCCACATGGTGGCCATTCATTGGTCTATAATCAAGAACGCGAATCCACTTTCCTTGACGTAAATGTAAAATGTACTCGTAATAATTATCGTATTTAAATATAGTTTTATTGTTATGTAATACCTAAAATGCCATGATATCACGATAATTGGGAACACTATTCCCGTAAAGCAAACAAAGAAACATGAACGGAAATCTCTTTGACAAATGTAACATTGCCACTGCAATTCTTTTCAACGAGAGGAAGGCGTTTAATTTTCCATTTAAAGTTGGCTTTCTATTATAGATAGCAGTTTCTTTATGTTTTGGTTGTTAGTTTTTTGGGTTAGCAATTAGGAGGTCTTGTGTTTATGTCTCTCTTGAGATACTTAGGGGAATGTCATATATCCCTATGAGATGCAACTTCGTTCTTTTTTCTTCGGCTTTTCGACAAGGTTAAGTCCTTGCTTTAACGTAAGCATGTTTGCCCTCTACTTTAATGACACATCTCACTTGAGTATTTCCTTTTGTGCAAGGCCATTCTCCTAAGCACATATATCAATAGACATAGCTCGTGTGCAATCCCATTGTGTTGGATCAACTCCATTGAAAAGGTAAGTTCTATATGACTACAAGTTACCATGAACATGGTGTTCGTAGGTAGAATATAAAAGATGTAAAGTTTTTGTAGATAAATACTCCCAAATTGATACGACCTCTGACTCACAAAATATAAAAGTCAGTAGTAATAATACATAGAGCTCCAACTATACCAACTGGTGGGCATATCAATCTTAATCAATGGCACATCAACTTGATCCAAAACAGGCTACCAACCACCGGAGTTACATGGAACTCCTCTTGGAAGTTAATCAAAAGTGGGAAAGGAATTCAACAAGGGATTAAACTAACTCAACAATTTTTGTCATATAGAAACCAACACAAACCATTAACATCCAACATATAAAAATTAAACCCCCCAACACATAACAACCATTGACATTAACAACCAACACATAACTACCATTGACATTAATTAACACAACCATTGGGTCCAACACATTTAAATTAAAATCCCCCTTAAACCCCCTTTGGTTTGGGTGCATATTCACACGGGGGGTGACTCCGGGCAACGAGAGCTGTTGGATAGGCATATTCACCCCTTATTCCTTAATCTACACCGTACGTAAAGTTCCTCGTTTGTGGGGTATGCAAGTACAAAATTTGCTATACTGTATAACAAGATTCGCAAAATACTATAAGATTTCAAGCAGAATACTATATAGTGTTGATTTCATACGTGCAAAATACAATTATGAGGGCTTGTTTGGGGTCTGGGTTCGGGAACTCCTGGAAGACAGCCCTCTGTGAGGACCCGTGGATCTTACAGGAGAGTCCGGGGGACTATGTCACGCGGGATTTGCTGAAAGAGAAGAAAAAGAAGAGAACAGAGCAAATGAGAGAAAGATGATAAGCTTCCTTGATATCAATGATGAAAATACATGAGCTCTCACAATGGAGAGAAAACTGAAAGGAGACAAGACTCAAAACTCATCTAAAAACTTATGAGCTAACTCTACTCATATATATAGTACAATGGCCTTGGGCCCAATATAGACACTCGACCGATCGGTGCCGACTCTCGGAAGGAGGCCTGATTTGAGGAATGTTGGCGGTGCCTCTTGAAGTGCCTCGAATCACGCCGACGCCGACGCTGGGCGTGACGGGCCGTCACTTGTCCGAAGGGCGCCTCTTGTTGACAGCCAAAGGCTTTGACTGCGTGGGTCTGGCCGCTTGGTCTTCGTGGAGCCTTGGATGTCGACCCGCGGGTTGATCGAGGATCCTTGAGCTTGACCTGGTCTGTCATCGTATGCATGAATAGTCCCGCACTGTGAGGCACAGACTAACACTCCCCCACCAAACCACACTCGAGTGAAGAAGAAAAGGAGGAAGTTGCCGGAGGGCGGGAAGCCATCGGCTCGAAAGTGATCCTCACGAGTGAGGACCGCACCATTATGGTAATCGGGCTTATGAGATCCCCGGGCGTGATTGAAGAGCTTGAGGAGTGTTTTGGCCAAGGGCAGGATCGCATCTATGAGAAAGCGAGAGAGCGGACCATGTCTTCAAGGGCAAAGATGGGCGCCTCAAGAAATGTAACCGACATTCCATGAGGAGACAGTCCGAAGGCCAAAGGCACCGACGCCGGGCATTTGGATTGCAATGAAAATGGGACATTTGCCGATTTAAGGAGCTGAGCAAAATGCATTTGAGGGCAGCGCAAAATCCGGCTTGAAGATGGACAGAAGGATCAGGTGAGGTGGAGGCATTCTGCAAGAAGGTGTTGAGACCATGAAGCGCATCCGCGGGCTGTTGCCAACCACGCCATTAGCAATGTAGATCCAATTGGTGGTGTTGTCCGTGAGTGGCACCTTCTTCCCAATGTGAGCGGCGAACAAAACGCGGATCCCACCGAGATCCGTCGAGATCCGAGGTGGTGTCCACCGCATGACCATCCATGACCTTGGTCCAAAAAGGAAGGCGCCAATCGAAGTCAGAACCCGGGGCGTGGAGGTACGCCTGTGGAAGCATAGGGAGAAGGAACCATGCCCGTGGGTGGGGTTGGCCGATCTCCCCGAATTGATCGACAAGATCGGGATCAAGTGCCCGACACCAACGATCCCAAAGAGAAGCAGAGAGTCGAGAGTTGACAGAGGGCTATCCCATCCCGTGGGGACCGCTCTTGCTATCCAACGAGCTTGTAATCGATTGTAACCCCGAGGTGTTTGATATAAATTTGTGCATAGGGAAGATCTTTGGGATGTCCTAGATACTTCCTAATTTGTTGCAGCCGGGCTTCCGCCGCGAGAGATAAATGATTGGCAAGCTCGGGCATGTACTCCTCGATGAAGAGTTTGGGTCCGAGCAGATCCATAAGATATGGATTGTTATCCCGAAGCACCCATTGCACAATTGGGGTCACCCCGGAAAAGCCTGGCGTGGCCCATTTCCAAAGTTTTTCCGTATACCCGGATAGAAATCATGAAAGATGTAAGCCATGGGCTGAACCACTCAAGGTGAGAAAGTCCGGATCGGCACAAATGGATGAGATCAAAGGCGACAAGGGCACAAAGACAACCCTTTGTCTTCAATGGAGAGTTCTCGCCAAATCCAAGAAAATCAGACCGCTTAGTGGGATATCCACGGGACCATCGGCCGCGTGCCACTTTGAAAGGAAGAGGTGGCGCCGAGCAACTACATAATCATGATAAAGGAGGGAGCTGGGAAGTCAACTGGCATTCTGTGAAGAATTGCAGTCTGGGCGTCAAGTTTTGCTTGAGCCTCATCAGCAGACTGAATAGCTTGCTGCAGCTGTTGTTCGAGATCACGGATCCGATTGTCCCTTTCGAGTAGCAGGCGTGACTGGTCACGGACCCGTTTCTGAGAAGGATTGACCTGGGAGGAAGATTTCCCCGGTGTATTGAGACGAAGCACGGCAATCTCGCGTCATCTAGTATTTTTCGTTTCGCGACCTCCTCGTAAGCTGATCTTGAAGAGAGGTGAGCCGAGAGAGGTCTGTGGTAGAAAGCCGAGCCGCCAAGGAGGCTTAATTTGAGCGTCCCGGGCTGAAAGATTTTGAACTTGAGTGCTGAAATTTTCACACAGTTCCGAGTACAAGGCATTGAGTTTAGCAATATCTGCGTCCTTGGTACTCAGGAGAGCGGCTTTGGACTTGTTGTGCTCCAATAAAGTCTGAATTTCTGACCGAGCCGAGCCCGCTGACCGCGAAGTTGGCTGACTTGAGCTTGTGTACTTTTGAGATCTGCATGAGCCTGTAAGAGAGCTTCATGCTTGTCTTGAAGTTTGGCCTCCAAAGTTGCAACTTGGGCAGTTGCAGCTTGAAGGTCTTGGTGTACCGCGATCGGAGAGGCCTCGAAAGTGCTCGTTGAACCCCTCGGCTCATAAGAGCGCCTTGGGATTCTTGTAACTTAAGAGCGGCAGCCTTGAGCATCCCGGGCGATATCGATACAACAACTGACGAGGGTGTTGTGGTGGTGGAGCTGGCTGTTGCCTGGTTTGGGAGGTCTGGGAAAAATGGTGTGAAGTGGATGGTGTAGCGGAGGAGGAGACAGTGACATGAGTGTGACTGTGGTCATGACCAGGGGAAGACGGGCGTGAAGTGCCAACTTGGTGAGTGATTGGAAGGGAGCGCTGAGTGGAATTATGAGAATTTGGTGGTGTGGGAGGGAAGTAATGACGGATGAGGGCTTGAAAGTGCCCTCCCACAGAAACTTCAGAAATGGAAGTGGTACCCCGAAGGCGGTCCATTTCTTGGAGAAGACGATAGAACATCATTTGGGGCCAATCTATGTGGTGTTTGGAGTGTGTAGCAGTGAGGACCAGGTTATAGAAAGGCTTATTGATATGGGTGTTCTTGATAGAATACCCAAGGAATTTTCGCCACAGAAATTTAACAAAGGTCTCGTGAGGCTTGTCGATATTGGTCAGACGATGGACATTGGCATGATAAGCGGGTGCTCCAAACTCGCGGACATCAATATCCCCAGATAGCGCACCATGATACACAAGGAGTGTGCAAGGGAATATGAAATACCTCGTAAATCAAATGTTGAGTCAATGAAATAGTGGTGCCATCGACCACAAGTTGGTGTAACCTTATGGGCCGTTAACGATATTGGCGATGAACCGCCGCGAATCGGGTCGATTTGGAGCCGGAAGTTCCATTTGAGAGAATTCGTAAAAGCTGGTGTCGCTTCAAATGACTTCTTTATTTGGGCCAACAAGGGCTTCACGGAAAGTGGGCGTCAAGAAAGATACAGATGCAAAAAGGGCCGGATCCTTGGGAGTAGTAGCTTGAAGTGTAGAAAATCTTGGGGCAGCCATGGGAATGATGTGCGGAATGAAGAGGGATGCCAAAGGCGGAAGACGAAAGTCGAGCACGGAGGACGAAAGCGCAGAGGAACGAAAAGGTTTGTTTTAGGGCTTAATAACCGGAGGCTTAAGAGGTATGAAGAGTTCGAAACTGGAACCGTTGATGGTGCCAGGTGTCAAAAGATGCGAATAAGGGTATTGAGAGGCAAAAATTTGGCTAAGTCCCAAAAACGTAAGGGAGAAGCAATGAACGGTGAGGATGAGACGTGAAAGAACGATCGGATGTGACAGATGGCAAAGGACACCCATTAATGTTCAACGGGCGTGGAAAGAAGGAATGGCATTCAATGCTGGCAACTCGAAGTGGGATATCATTAAAAGGAATGTGTCAGAAGGTACCATGGCTAGATATGCTACGGAGAACAGATTCTCATTTTAGAAACAATTTTGCATTGCAAACACGTTGGCGATTTGTGTGATTGGTCCACGCCGACAAGGAGGTCCTCGATTGGCTATATAAGACTAACCGAGAGAAACGAAGGCATCCGATGGCGCCAAGATGGGTGTCGGCCGGGCTTGAACGAAGATTGCACCATGCCCACTAACCGCCGTGAGTGGATCACTTGTAAGATGAATTGTTCGGATCTCGGGCGCCGCCACAACCGTGGCATTCGTGATGGACGGCTGGTGTGCCGGGATGGCTGAACATCCCGACCCAAGACCAATGGGATGGAGGTGGTTCGTGATCTTATTTGGGACCCGAGCAGAACCTCTACCATCTCTCCTCAAGATCACCTCTGCTCCGAACCCGGAGTAGAGGGTTTTTCCTCGTAGGACTTAGTAAATAGGGCTCTGAGCCCGTTTTTGTATATAGGGCAGTGCCCATAGCGGAAATAGCTGGGCTGCGCCCACATTTTGTAAAAAAATCTCCACTATAATATAATCTACCGCCTTTCTAGTCACTTTCTGTGGTGTTTGCTTCTTGAACTGTCTCTGTGTGTTGATGTTCACTTTCTGTGTGATGAAATGCTTTGAGACGAAAACCATTAACCAATGTAGGTAATGGAGTGCCATCTAACTCAGCTAGTTGGAAAACGCTTGGTCTAACCACTTGAACAATTTGATAAGGGCCAAGCCAACGAAACTTGAGTTTACAGGAAAAAATTTTTTGTACTGAATCATAAAGAAGAACCAAATCTCCTTCTTTGAATGTTTTTGTCTTCAAACGCGTTTGTCATGTAAAGATTTTTGCAATCAAGTTGTCCATGAAGAACACGAATATAAGCATCCCTTCGAAGTTCATCCAACTGTTCTAATTGATAGACCCGTTCTTTGAGAGCAGCTGGTGGATTATGAGCAGTAGCCAGTTGAAAACGGAGTGTTGGAAGGATGTATTCAAATGGCATGAGAGCTTCCTGACCATAAACCAATTTAAAAGGAGTGTGACCCGTAGCAATCTTGAAACAAGTATTGTAGGCCCAAAGAACAAGAGGGAAGTTTTTGTCCGCCAACTGCAAGGGAAGCGCCACAAATTTTCTTGAGAATGGTGACCGAGTTTTGTTGGTGCTTTCTCGCCAACCCATTGCCTTGAGGATAGTAAGGTGTGCTCTTGTGATGATGGATCGTGAGATAATCCGTCGGCTCTTTGATAGTATGATTGATGAAATGAACACCACGGCCACCGACCAGCCCGCGGGGCAGCCGAATCGCGTGATGATTTGTTGATAGAGGACTCTAGCCGTGCTTTTGCAGCAAGTTGTTGTTCGGAAGTGCACAAGATTCCGCCCATTTGGTGGCGAGTCGGTGAGAACTGAATGTATCGCACGAAAGTGTGCCTCGCAGAGGATCTATAGGTCCCACAAAGTCCATTCTCCATTTGTTGAAGGGAAGTGGCGTGGCGGCGACCGGGCCAAGGGAAGAGCGCCACGGGCCGTGGGGGCGCCCCACCCACGGGCAAGCGCCACACGCGGCGGGCGTGGGCGTGAGCATCTTTGAAGAGCGTGGGCCAATAATACCCCATGAGAAGGATTTTTTGCGGCCGTGGTGTCACCATGAAAATGACCACCACCTAGCCCTTGATGAGCTTCTCTAACAATGTCCGAACTTCATGAGGTAGAACACAAATACGAAGGATGGTGTCCTTACCCTTTTGTAGAGATGTCCCGCAACCATGGTGTAGTCACGGACCCTCCTGAGAAATTGATGGCGACGGGATTGGCGCTATGTGAGAGAGCCGCCTCGCCTTTCTTACGTGGAAGAGCACCGTGAGGAGGAACTGGCTGAAAATCATGGAACCAATGTGGTGTTGCCGTGACTAAAAAGAGTTGAGCATCGTGGAAGGCGCCCCGAGACCCCTGTTGCGGGATCATCCCGGTGGATGCGTGAAAGATAATCCGGAACAACATGAGATTTGCCCTTTATGAACGATTTCAAAAGGAGCAAATTCTTGGAGAAGAAGGACCCAACGAGCAATGCGCCCGTGGGCGTGGACTTGTTGATCAAATAGAGGAGTGCTTGGTGGTCCACAAAGAACTTGATTTGACTGCCCAAAAGGTAATGACGGAAGCGTTGGACAGAGAAAATGAGACCCAAAGCTTCACGCCCGCGGGCGTAATAGTTGCGCCGCGAGTAATTGAGTTTTCTACCGGGCGAGCGATTTGGTTTATCAAGCAGCGATCATATTCTTGAGAAAGAACAGCTCCAATAGCAAACGCCGGAGACATCGACATGAACGCGGAAAGGGCTTGTCCCATTGAGGAGGAACAAGAACCGGTGCGAAAGTAAGCAAAAGCTTGTTGTTGGAAAGCAACTTCACTGGGAATTCCAAACCCTGTGGATTCACACCGTGAGTTTATGAATGGGATCTGCAATGGCTGCCGATCCCGTATGAAGGTGGAGTAATAATTGACCTTTCCCGTGAAAGAGCGTGTCTCTTTGATATTGGCCGGTGCTTGAGCTTTGAGCACACAACCGATTTTGGCAGGATCGGTGGTGACCTTGTAGGCAAAAAGTGACCTAAGGGGGTGGTGAAAGTGGTCTTGAGTTGATCAGATTCTTTGATGGAGATCTGATTGTAGCCGAAAAAACCATCCATAAAGGAGTACATCTCATGTCCACCACTTCTTCCGTAACTTGGTCCGTGAAGGGAAGTGGAAAATGATCACGCCCGCGGGCCCGATTGAGTTTCCGATAGTCTACAATGCACGCCGATCTTACCATTGTGCTTAAGGGCAATGACGATGGGGCTCACCCATTCGTAATGTTTGACCTCATAGATCAAACCTGCAGCAGAAGGAGTTTGTCAATTTCGCCTTGACGCGATCACGGTAATTAGGGTTGAGCTCAGATCGCCGCGTTGCTAATCGGGTCGCATCGATTTGGTAGGAATGGTGAGTTCCCCAAGCTTTTGTTGATTCCCCCAAGATCTTTGTAACTCCAGCTTAAAATGTGTTTGAATTTTTGAACAGCCGCGGACGGCCCCGATACGATAAGGAGCCGGAAGGTTTGAAAGCAATGCGACACAGTTGATTGTTGCCAACATCCACAATCTCGACTTCGGAGTCCGAATATGGGGTATGACTTCAAGATCCCGACAATGTGTGCAGGAGGTTGGAGCACAACCGATGCGTGGCACTTTGCGTGGTGAAAAGAGAGGTTGCTCAGTGTCATCTAGCAGTGGTTGCTTCATGACAGCGTGTACATCAACAGGAGTTGCAGGAGTGTCAGTATCTGAAAAGTGATCAACGCGTTGGATTCGATTGCAAGGAGCCAGATAGGGGTCAAGTAAGGCAGCCACAGCCTGGTCCTGATCAAGAGTCATTTCTCCCCAAGGATCAGCATATTCAGGGTAGGATGACAGAGGCAGACTTGCAGGTGGAGCCTGAACTTGATAAATATTCTGAGCTTCTTCGTAATCGCTAATGAGAGAGAGGGTTCCGCATTGTCAACGTAAATGATCCCGCCGCTTGCAAGTCCATGGTGGCATTGAGATGACCATCGCTGATGACTAACCGTCCGTGGCCCAGTAATGGATACTCTTTGCCTGGCGGAGAAAAGGTCTGCCTACCAGCATTTCATAGTCACCGGGATCTTCGCCAGCTTTCCACACTCCAAATTCCATGGGAAAGCGGAGATCACCTATGTTGATGTGAAGAATAGGTGTGACGCCTTGAGGTCTCGTGATGTGGCCATTAGCCAATTTGATGTCATATGGGGCACGAAAGAGTTGTGTGATGCCCATTTGTTTTGGAGTTTATCCGTGATGAGATTGACCGCACTACCTCCATCGATTTGAACATGGTTGACTTGTTGATTTCCCACCGTGGCATGGACCGTGGGTGTAGAGGTAGCCACAGCCCCAACTAAAACAGTTGGGAGTGGTAACTGGTCCTTGAGAGCAGGACAGAGTTTTAAAATGGTTGCCAAGCTTAAAGGAATTTTGATCTTGGCGAGCTCCTCTTGAAGTTCGAGAGGTACATGAGAAAAAAGGATCTGGCTGGTTCCACCGGTGCGGAGGCGCGGGCGGTGGAAGCAAAGAACTTTTTTGAGTAAGTCAACCTCGGCTGCAATATTGGGATATGTCCGAGAGCGTGGAGGTTGAGATGTTGAAGGTGTATCTTGTCTTTGTTGAGCTCTAGTGGTGGCATGAACATTTGCCAATGTGCGGCCTTCAAAGCAATTTTGCATGAGGTTCAAAATGCTTTGGCTTAACTTTGGGCATGACATGTGGCATGAGCTTTTCCAAGTCAGGTGCAAAGTGAACCTTTTTTTCGTCCCCATGAGGAATGGTGTCAACGGCAAAGGCGGGTTGCGTGCCCTTCCTCAATAATAGTCAAGGGACGGATGCCTTGGTCCGGGCGTGAAACTAAACCAACCCAATTTGACTACCGGACTGGAGGATTAAGTGCCCGAAAAATTTCCTCTTGGGCTTGTTGATCCAAACCGAGGTTGATTTGCCGGAGCTGGTTGATAGCGGGATTGCCGAGGCGCTCTTGGGGCTTCTTAAGAACGGTCGCTGGGCCTTGTTTGCCATTAGCGAGCCGAGTTGGTAAGCCGTGAGACGGACCAATGTGGTCCGATTTGTGCCGTGAAGCCGTGACTGAACTTGTGGAAGTTGAGGACACGCCGTGGTGGTATGACCCCATTCTTGGATGCTGATAACACCGAGCTTTAGAAGGATCAAAAGGAGGACGTTGGTTGGATCCCCCCGTGGTTGGTCCCCTGGTCGATAGAGTTGCGGGCTGCACCAAGAGGTGGTGCCGATAGTGCGATTGTTGCCGAGGTGTGGTTTGTACTTGATAAACCATTTTGTTGCGAACGGTGTGGGATGAGTGCGAAAGTGCACTCTTCCCGGGCATGATTGCACATGTTGCATCGCTGCAATGAGGCGGGCCATTGGTGGAGTTGCACTCATTGGCCAAATGGCCTTGATATTTGCAAATATGGCACCGTGATTTGATCGCTACTGTGGATTAGCGGTTGAGGCTGAATGTACCGCTTGTGGAACCATGACAGTGGAATGAACGGGGAGCTCTTGAAGAGCCACGGAGGAAACATTGACGTGAGTGGTTGACAGAATCGATAGCCTGCTCCAAAGTTTTTGGACGCAGTATTCAAATCATGAGTCTAATAGCGGGAGGAAGTCCTTGGAGAAACCGCACCAAAATCTGGCTCGGGTAGGGTACTCCTTGAGCTTACTTAGCGAATGTGAAGTCGATCCGCAAAATCCCGCGCGCACTCGTGGGGCTCTTGGCTGGGTTCATTGAGTTGCTTGAGATGAAGTTGATCATCATCCGTGGTCCCAGAATGAGACGTAAAAGCAAAGGCGCATTTGGACCAGTCTTGTTTCCAATGGCTTTGTTGGACATGAGCCATTGGTGAGGAGAGCCACGCAAAGGTGGTGGAAAAGATGTGGAATTTCAGTTGAGGTTGCGCTGTGACCATTTAGGACAGCTAGAGCCTCAAATTCTTCCATGTGGGCCCGAGCACTTTGGTCTAACGGTTTGCCTTTCGTGTTGCCAAAGGTGGGATAAGTCGCCAGAGTCCGAAAGGTAGATGTGAAAGTGCCGGGCTGGACAGAACAAAGATAGTGAGGATATTGAGGTTGAGGTGGATGTGGCATTGTGCCCGACCGGACCCTCGATGAAGGGGTGATCGCGTTGAGAAACCGAAGTAGCCGAGCATTGGTTTTGAGATCCGTAAGGTTGTAAACAGAAGAGCAAAGGGGAAACGAGGGAAAGGATATTCCCGGATAGGCTTAAAGGAGACATGTGGATAGCCGTGCCTCCACCGGGGAGATGATGGTTGGCGGGCGAAGAGGCGTATGGCCCAAGAATGATGGATGTAGGCATGTTCAGTGGGTGTGAAAGTACCGCTGGAGAAGGTTGAGTCCGATAAGGCTCCCCGATAGTGATGAGGAGACCGAGGTTGTGAGCAATGTTTGCACGCTTTGGGCGGGAACTCGACAGACCGACACGAGGGGTGGGTGGCGCCGACCGAGCCCCTAGACCAAGATGGCCTCCCTCTATGTCATAAGCGCATCCATACATGTCGCTAAACAGCTTTTCTCGACAACGATGGCGCTTCCAAGCAGATGCCGCCTCGAGAAAGGAGTTCTTCCGTGTGAAATTACTTTACGTACATGGCGCATGTAAGAAAAGTAGGAGAAAATCAGACCCGCAGCGGGCGACATGTTGTTTGGGGTCTGGTTCGAACTCCTCGAAGACAGCCCTCTGTGAGGACCCGTGGATCTTACAGGAGAGTCCGGGGGACTATGTCACGCGGGATTTGCTGAAAGAGAAGAAAAAGAAGAGAACAGAGCAAATGAGAGAAAGATGATAAGCTTCCTTGATATCAATGATGAAAATACATGAGCTCTCACAATGGAGAGAAAACTGAAAGGAGACAAGACTCAAAACTCATCTAAAAACTTATGAGCTAACTCTACTCATATATATAGTACAATGGCCTTGGGCCCAATATAGACACTCCGACCGATCTCGTGCCGACTCGGAAGGAGGCCTGATTTGGTGAATGTTGGCGGTGCCTCTTGAAGTGCCTGGAATCACGCTGACGCTGACGCGGGCGGTGACGGGCCGTCACTTGTCTGAGCGGCGCCTCTTGTTGACAGCCAAAGGCTTTGACTGCGTGGTCTGCTGCTTGGTCTTCTGTGGAGCCTTGGATGTCTGACCCGTGGTTGACTGAGGATCCTTGAGCTTGACCTGGTCTGTCGTATGCATGAATAGTCCTGTACTGTGAGGCACTGGGACTACAGTGGCTCTCGCTGCCCTACGTCACCCCCCGTGTGAATATGCACCCAAACCAAAGGGGGTTTAAGGGGGATTTTAATTTAAATGTGTTGGACCCAATGGTTGTGTTAATTAATGTCAATGGTAGTTATGTGTTGGTTGTTAATGTCAATGGTTGTTATGTGTTGGGGGGTTTAATTTTTATATGTTGGATGTTAATGGTTTGTGTTGCAAAAAAAAAAATTTTGGCCCTTCGGGCCTTAGGAACATCACAGACCCCTCCCCAGGTGAGACAAAAAATTTTAGAATTCAAACCTAAAAAAACTAGAATTCATTTGAGGCTTTCATCACTTGTAACTTTTGAATTTCATCACAATAAAACAAATAGAACATAAGTAAAAGTTACCATAAAGATAGAGCAGATTGATCCCATTATTCTGAAACTCATAAAGTTTGCAACACCCATACACAAACATTTTTCAACTGGAATTTAACAGCAACCTTTGGCCTCCATGGATTCTTGTGGTGAGAAACCAAAGTGGGAAACTTTTCTGCTTGTTAGCACAAGGATCTAGAAGCCTCAAAATCTAAAAAAATGCATGGTAATTTTTGCAGGCTTCATTCGAATGAGCCATAAAACAATATCCAATAGCTTAATCCTCAGATTAATCACTGGTAGGATGTAAAAGCCTACCAAACCCGGCCGGAAAATTGCTGTTTTAGCATAGATAACTTAACCAAACATATCCATATCATACACTATCAAAAAGATCTCGGAGAGAGCTTTCCAACGCAATAAAAATCATCTCAAACAGAGCTCTGGATCAAAAGTTATGATAAGAAATGTGTTGCCGGCGGGGAAACTGCACTACATGCGCCCTTCATGTGCCCATTATGCACCACACACACAAAAAGAGGGCTTTTGTTGTGAGCCATTGGTTGTTGACCATTATGCACCACACACACAAAAAAAGAGCTTTTGTTGTGAGCCATTGGTTGTTGACCATTATGCACCACACGCACAAAAAAAAGGGCTTTTGTTGTGAGCCATTGGTTGTTGACCATTGGAAAAAAAAAGGCTAAAATCAATGGCTCAGAAATGATGCACTCTAGATGTACGCATTAGTACATCCATTTGAATACATCACGAAATCATAGGAAAACCTTAGTGAAAAGCGTACAAAAACACAAAGAAAACCCCCTGTTATTATGCTACATATTCATGATAAAATTAGCTTTTTACAAGGAAATAGTAAAGTAAGACACAAGACAACCTCAAATTCAATCAAAAATTCAACAGCTGTTGTCATTTAATCAACATAGATGCATATGCACATTTCTGCTACATCTCTCGAAAACTATAGATTTGGAATTTCTTTGTCAAAGTCTTAGGTCTACTTCATAGCTTTGATTATTTTCCATATTGTTCTATGAAAGGTGATTCCACCGTGCTAAAGATGCTTAACTCTGAGCATAAAAAAAAAAAACCAAGCACTAATCTGAGTACTAATCTATTTAGATTACGTACATCTATGTTATCAAATAAGTACAAAATTCACATTTGGATACGTATATTTTTGTTAGAAATGCTCAATCGGAGCATTAGGTTTATGAAGAATGGTTTCATTAAGCTTCCACTGCGTCTAAGATGGATGGCTAGTTTTCTCCCACTCTCCTCTTGATGGTGTTGCAAATGATTTGAATGGCTTGGCCTCTTCCCAAATTGCGCTAACATTATAGAAGAGTTGAACTCCTACTTAAATGATTAAAAAAAAACAATCAGCCTTGTTCCCAAGTTGCAACTTGCCAGCATGCATCACACACCAAATCATCTCGTGCCAAGTAAGAAAAATCTTAAACTGAACCTTCCTTCATAAAGGTCCACAGGGCAGATTCCAGTCTTAGAACAGACATATTCTGGCAGAACCTGTTAGCAGCATATGTAACTTATAAGCAAATATTGGTTATTCTTAGGTTTATACTTGTGGGTTCACACCTACTCCAGAAGATCAATGAGTAGCTCCTCATATTTGCTAACCATATCGTTGCATTCCTTGCTAATAATTCCAGATGCACTCATGGCCTTGTTAATTTCTGCAATTATTTCCCGATTGAAAATACAAAGGGTCAAATGCAGAAGGTCAAATTAAATACACTAATTTCCAAGCTCTTCGTATAGAGGGTTCTGCTATAGCAACTTGGACATAACTTGAAGAATTATGATAAGGCCCAATGTCTTTGCATCAGTACATTGCACGTCATCAAAGGGAAATGTTTTACATGTTGGAAAGCCACCCTAGAACCTTTTGGCGCAAGGTTCTTCGAAAGCCAGTCCAGCCTACGAGAAACATCACTAATGAGCAGTGAGAACAATACTTGCAGCAACTCTATGATCCTCAAGAGACACGAGCACTCATACCCCCACAGAATGGTCCGACATTAGAAATCACAGAGGATGATGTTACCCAGGGTCTGTAGCGCTTGGCCAATGGGAAAGCAAAGGACCTGGATGGTATGCAGGCAGAGTTGCTCAAGTGGGCAGGGGAGCCTATGGTACCAGTCCTAACCACTATGTTCAATGAGAGCGCCACAGAAGGATTCCCCAGCCAGTGGACCACAAGCGAGTTGTCCCCATTTACAAGGCAGGAGATCCACATAGTCCAATCAATTACCGAACAATCATGGTCAGTTCGGTGTTTGCCAAACTGCTAGCTGGCATTATTGAGCAACAGTTGACTAGGTGGGCAGAAGCAACAGGTGTGCGAGCTCTCACGCAAGCGTGGTTCGAGACCGGCATTCAACCATTGATCATATCTTCACATTGAGGACTTTGGTTGAGGATAGCGTAAAACCGCTTGGTGGGGAGCTATATTGTTGCTTTGTTGACTTTGGCGAAGGCTTTTTGACACCGTGCCTCGGGAAAACTTATGGGAAAGATTGCGGCAATCGGAGGTTCCCTGTGGATATGCAAAATGCAAAGATACAAAGTTGTACGAGAGTTGTTCAGTCGAATCGCGGATGATGGGGCAACCATTCACTAGCAAGTATTGGGATCCGCCAGGGGATGTCCTCTTTTCCCAACATTGTTTGGTGCGTACATTGACCCGGTTGGAAACACCGCTCATGGACAATGGGGTGGCGGGACCCAACTTTTGCATCAGTCATCGGGCAACTCATCTATGCGGATGATGTTGACCTCTTAGCTCACACTCCGGAGGATATGCGGATCTCACCTAGATGCTCGGATACATTCCTCGCCAGCCACGGACATGAACGCCAATCCGCCAAGACTAAGGTGGTCCTAATCTTATCCCAAGGCCATCCAAGGCCCCCTTCATTCACTTATCGAGGGCAACAAGTGGAGGTGACACCCACCTACAAGTATCCGGGAGTGGAGTTTCCTTCTACACTATCTTTGGGACACTTCCATAAGATTGCGTGTAGCGCCAGGGCCGAAAGCACTTTATACAATAAACCACAGAGCAGAATTGTATGATTGGGGACATCAGGCACATCTGTTCAGGGTATTGGTAGAGCCCGTTCTTTTGTACGGGGTTGAAGTCTGGGGCCCGGTGGTGTTCCTTGCTACTTGGAGCGACTTAGAACAGGTGCAGAAGGCCTTCTTAGCACGGGCACTCGGAGTGAAATCCACGGTTCCATATCAAATTTTGTTGCAGGAGACAGGTTTCCTGCCACTTCAGCGAGCGACCCTTGATAGACACGTCGTCTATTTCCAGAAGGTGGTAAATATGGATGATAATCGTCTACCGCACTTGCCTTATGCAGTGACAATGGGACCACAACGACTCAAGAATTGTTGGAAGGATAAAAGAGTGCAGTGGCTAACTAGATGGAATGTCCAGGAGCACATGTGCATCCAGGTAGAAACAGAGGCAGATCGCGATAGCCTGAGATGTTACCTTGATGCTTGTTTCTCCATCAAGCTTTGGGATTCCAGGGCCCTGGAGCAAGTCAAAACAGCACATTACAGGCAGCACATAAATCCCACAATAGAACGAGGCCCACAGTGCTACCTACGTTCACATCTACCCATGAAAAAGCGCAGGCATATCGCCTCCATTCGCACAGGTGCACACCATCTCCGGATTGAGACAGGTCGATGGATTGGGGAGCCACGTCAGGATAGGGTTTGTCGGTGCTGCCAGACGGGAGCTGTTGAGTGTGACGCTCCCTAAACATATACGACACTCGGACGTATACATACGGGGACTTTCCCCTCCCATGGCGACCAACTCACCATGAGCAGGACCCTCCATCTAACTCGGGCCATCTATAAGAAGATGCTCAAGTGAAGGGCACAGAGGGGTCATTCGGCCCACGCCTTCAATGGGCTCCTACGTCGCGGAAGCGTGAATACAAGGTTAGCACACAACATAATCATATCATAATTTACCACCACGAGGGGTGGCCCATCCATCCAAGTGACAACAACAAAGAATATGCATTTAATACTAAGGAAAACACCCAAACCCATGGTTCTACCCCGGCTCAGATTCCAGTGAGGATCGACTGACGGCTAGGTCTCAAGAGATCAGCAGACCGAATCTTGACATGGCGTTGGCTGGCATAGAACATCGGCTAGGGTTGTCCACTCTATCCGCCCCTCCTGTGCACACTTTGCAGATGAGTCCAATCATGCTATGGCATCACTATAGCCTTCCGGACACGCAGACTCAAGGTATCACCCTTTGAGCCTACTACAGGGTTCATGAAGCCCCGTCCGATGAGGCAGGTCGGGGAAGCGTCCCCTTCCAGGATCACAGTGGTTCCATGGGTGAGCTAGAGAATACGTGCCGCATCAGCGACCCCCGAATCCGTACCCAACTTACTCACCCTAAATCTACTCAAAGTGCAAGATGCTCCATACGGATCACACCTCTACACCCAGGGAGTGTCAGACCCATACCCGGCCCTCTACGTGACTGGCTATCAGGCCTAGCCCACTGTAGGAGTCTCAGGAGCCTTTTATGTTCGTGCAAGACCCCACCCCCACTTCACCACTGTGTCCCTTGTTTGGTGCTAAGTCATTCCATAGGTGGTCTCTTGTACACAGGCCGCATCTAATGGGAAGTACAGGGATCAACCTAGGAGTATACTACTAACATGGCTCAGAGGTCTCTACCCCCCTCCTTAATTCCCCCATTTCCAGAGTAATACTATACAAAGAACTATCAATCCATCCTTTAAGAGCAAGACCAGAATCAGAATTAAAGAGAACTCAACTTTACAATCAAGGGTTAGTTCTTATAAGTAAGACACAGAGAGAACAGACGAAGCAAACACAACAAGTGCCCAACAGGGGCGCTACCCTAGAATTCACAAGCTATACTAACCACCTACCTGAGTTCTTGCTGGACCCGTTGTCATTTGGTGCTTCCATCTTCCCTGGACTTGGCGCTCAGCTCTGGACACACAGGTAAAGGTGCTTGGCAAGGTGGGCGCTCAGCTCCTGCTCCTCTTGGGCGATTTTGGGAGTTAATCAGGCCTAGGGGTCAAGATGATGGCTCAATTTGGAATTCCCCATGATGGCCAATCGAATTAGGCCAAGTGGTGCTCCCCTAAATAGCCAATTAGTCTACTTCAAGTAATTGGATAATTATCCTTTAATGGTTAATTTAACATAGCTAATTAAATCCCTTTTAGATCAATGTCAAAATACCCCATGGTGGCGTACCTTTGTTGGTGACGTGTCAGCATATTACGTATAAATACATGGAACGTCACATTCTCCCCCCCTTAGAAATAATGCTGTCCTCAGCATTGGGATGAGTTAACTAAAATAGTTAATTGAAGAACTGAAATAGAAGTACTTAAGAAAGGAAGATAATTCATTATTGTGGACTGTAATATATTGAAGTTCAAAATATAACAGAGGACAAGCACCAGGGTGCATTTTGCAGACTTATCATCAAAAAAAAGTTTAAGGACTGATGTCCCATTTTAAAACATCATAACAAGGAAAATTAACACACGTAGACAAAACGGATCTGAGAAAGTTGGGTCATCAGTAACCCTCTATGCATGGGCAGGTCACGAACTGCTTACTGGCCTGCACATGTCAATATATATCAGTATATATGAATAATATAATTAGATTGTGGTTGAAGGGACCACCCCCTATAATAACTAAAAGAAAACCCTATCTACAAGGGAACTTATCATGCCTAGGGTTCGCAATTCATTGCGGCGTAAGGAATGGTCAAGTTCCTATTATAGCCAAGATGAATGCGGCCTATCAAATACATGCTTTTCAGGCAGTTCGCGGTCATGTCGACATTGACAGTACACCCCGTCCTAGGGAACACGAAGGTGATCCCATCATCGGTAACTATTATCAACTATGATGCATCTACCCCTCTAGTGCATGATTCTCGGCGAATCAAGCCTTCAAGCTTACCGCCGGGAGCGGGGTTGATAGCATCGTTGATGGTGCGGCCTTGAGATTCGCGCATGAAGTCTGGATAGTGCTTCTCGAGGTCCGTTTCCATCACCCATGTAGCATCCTCGGCTGGCAAGTGTTTCCACTTGACCAAGTATTGCAGCATTTGGGTCCTTCTGGTTTGTTTATATGCTCGATCAAGAAGAGCTTCAGGCACTATATCTAAATGCTCTTCTGTCATTTCCAGTAGGGTGGGTGTATCCAAGATCTCCTCTGGATCTGGGGTGTGTTGCTTTAGAAGACTCACATGAAAGACCTTGTGGATCTTCAAGCGGGGTGGCAATTCCAGGTGATATGCTTGTTCCCCAACACGTTCAGTGATCTTGAACGGCCCAGCCCATCTGGGTGCCAACTTCTTGCAGTTACCAATTTTAAGCTTGGCTTGTTTTACCTTAATCTTAAGCCAGACCGTTTCACCCACCTGGAAAACTCGGGGGGTTCTGTGCTTATCCGCTACACTCTTTTGACGACTGCGTGCAGCCAATAGGTAACCACGAACTTCTTCAACCAAAGCTTGCATTTCCAAGAGGAGTTGCTGAGAAACCTCCACCTTAGACACGGGATTATGCCATGTGTCAGGAGTAAGACATTGATAACCATAATTTATCATGAAGGGAGACATTCTGGAGGACTCCTGTTTCATACTGTTATAGGCAAACTCAACTAGATAAATATAGTCAGCCCATTGTGATTGCTTACTCCATACATAACTACGTAGCATGTCCTCTATAATACGATTAATACGTTCTGTCTGACCATCCGTCTGAGGATGATATGCCGTACTCATAGCAAGCTTGGTCTGGATAGTGGCAAAGAAATCTTTCCAGAATGCACTTACAAATTTGGGATCCCTGTCGGAGACAATAACCCGTGGCATTCCATGCAACCTGAAGATCTCCTTTGCAAATAGCAGCGCGGTATCAAAGGCTGTGTCCGTGGTACGACATGGCAAGAAATGAGCCATTTTCGACAATTTGTCGACCACTACCATTAATGCATCATATCCACGGAGAGTGCGTGGAAGGCCCACAATAAAATCCATGGTTATCACTTCCCACTTAGCATTGGGCACATCCAACGGTTGCAACTCTCCTGGAATCCTTAGTTGCTCAGCCTTGGTCTGCTGACAGACTTGACACTGGTTAATGTATCTGGCAATGTCCTTCTTCATGGAGGGCCAAAAATAACTGGAGCGGATCTTAAAGTAGGTCTTCATAAAACCTGCATGTCCAACTATAGAGCTGTTGTGCGTGTCATGGAGAATGAGCTTACGTACTCCTGAAGTCTCAGGTAAACACAACTTATCCTTGTAATATAACAAGTTGCCTTCTTTCTTATACGAACGGAAAGCTTCACGCTCTTTATCTGTGCGAGCTTCCTTAGCCAGACTATCCCAAACATGACGGAACTCGGGATCCGTGGCCAAGGTCTGTTCTATCTGTTTCCCAAACTCACTGGTGAGTGTAGAAATTGCATTACAATGGGTTCGGGTTACCAAGGGATGGCGTGACAATGCATCCGCAACCACATTGTGTTTCCCAGGCTTATACATAATCTCAAAGTCGTACTCTTCCAGAAATTCCATCCATCTTCTCTGACGGAGATTGAGATTTGGCTGGGTGGATAAGTAACGGAGGCTCTGATGATCCGTGTCCAGTTGGAATCTTCTACCAAGAAGGTAGTGTCTCCATATCCGCAGAGCACGGACAACGGCTAACAATTCCTGATCATGGGTAGGGTATCGCTGCTCCGTGTCGTTTATTTTCTTTGAATCATAGGCAATAACCCTCCCCTCCTGCATTAGGACTCCACCGGTAGCAATTTTACTGGCATCCGTTGCTACTAATTTATCCTTTTCAAGATCGGGCAATGTGAGGACTGGTGCTGATGTTAAAGCGTCCTTAAGCTGCTGAAAACCTGTCTGGACTTTTGCTTTCCAATGTTCAATCCAATCCTTCACCTTCTCGTGCTTTGTGAGATCCGTAAGAGGTGCGGCAATCTTTGCAAAATTCCTAACAAATTTCCGATAATATCCCGCTAGTCCTAAGAAACTTCGGACCTCGGAAACATTACCTGGAATAGGCCATTCCCTTACTGCCTCGATCTTTGCCGGATCTGTAGCAATTCCCTCTGCTGAAATGACATGTCCCAAATATTCCACCTTCTGAGTGGCAAACTTGCACTTAGAGAACTTGGCAAAGAGTTGGTGACGTCTTAACTTTTGTAGGGCCAATCGAAGATGCTGCTCATGCTCCTCCAAAGTTTTACTATAGATGAGAATGTCATCAAAGAACATCATTCATCAATCGCATGAAGGTTGCGGGGGCATTAGTTAATCCAAAAGGCATAACAGTAAACTCATAATGCCCATATCTAGTGCGAAAGGCAGACTTATGAATGTCCTCCTCCTTAATCCTTATTTGATGATATCCGGAGCGTAAATCAATCTTTGAGAAATGCTTGGCCCCTTGCAACTGGTCCATTAGATCATCTGCCCTAGGCAAAGCGTAACGGTTCTTGATGGTATGTTTATTGAGCTGCCTATAATCAATACACATCCTCAAGGAGCCATTCTTAACAAAAAGGATAGGAGCGCCAAAAGGCAAAACACTAGGCCGAATAAAACCTAGGTTTAATAACTCCTGTAGTTGCTTCTTAAGCTCTGCCAACTCAGGGGGACTCATACGGTACGGGGCCTTACTGGTAGGCTTAGTACCGGGTTCTAAAACTAATTCGCATTCTACTCCTCTGAAAGGAAAGTTTCTGGATCTCATCTGGAAAAAGATCGGTAAATTCTCGGAGAAGATTAGCAATGCCCTCTGGCAAGGTATCAATTACTTGCTTCTGTTTGGCATCTGACTCAATGGATGCAAGTCTGATAATGCAAAGCAACTTATCCTTACGTACAGCCTTATCTAACTGCCTGATGGTGATAGACTGCATAATAGGGTTTAAGGAGTCACCTTTAATAGTCACGCGGGCTCCGTTAGCGGCGTTGAAGGTAACTTCCCGTTTCTCGCAGTCTATATTGGCTTTTGCAGAGGCCAAGAATTCCATACCAACAATCAGATCATATTTGCCAATATCCATTATCTCGGCACCCAAGGCAACTGGCGCACCTGGCAACTGCATCTTAAGGTTAATGCGACGGCCATGAGTGTGTCTGATCTTACCACTGGCTAAAGTAACGGGTTTCGGTCGGGATCTCAAAGTTTCAATCCGCAATACCTGGGCCATTCTAGGAGAAGCAAAATTATGTGTACTACCCGTATCCATCAGAATTATAAAAGGTTTGCTGTCTACTTGACCTATGGTGGAAATAACGGCAGGCTGACTTTCAGCATTGTCGGTTTCAATGGCTGCAAGGATATGGGACTCACCGTGAATGTATTCGGGAGCCTCCTCCTCGACAGGTAGTGTGGACTCGAGATCGTCCCAATTGAGGTCGGCCATGGCCAGCTGTGCAGTGTGTGTGACATAAGGGCAATTCTGCATGAAGTGCCCGGGTCGCATACACCTGTAACATGCCTTATCTCGGCGGAGCTGTTCTCGGGCCTCTTTGGGAATCGACTGTAAGAGGTTCCGAACTTCCTTACCGACATTGTTCTGTTTGTCGGACACGTTGAAGGTGACTTTCTTTTCCTGGCGGCCATAAGAGTTCTGCTGAGAGGGCCCTGGACTTGGTGAACGGGGTTTGTACGGTGTGGACGGGTGTGGCTGTGAGTAAGGAGCAGGACGCGGGTACTGGTTCCTTGGTGTGTCCTCCTCGAGGCTCAATGCCTTAGCCTCAGCCTCTACAACTGATTTTGGGTCTATGGCCTTAACCATTCGTTTTATTGATGGGGCCAACCCTTCAATGTAGCCCTCCACCGCCCTCTTTTCATTCATTCCTAGCACATACAGCCTCAAGCGCATGAATTCATCAGTGTAGGCCTGAACTGTCATACCCTTCTGCTCTAACCTGTAAAAGGTCTGGATTTGTTGGCATTTGTGCGCACGAGGCACATAATGCGACTTAAAAGCTTTGGCAAACTTCCGGAATTTGCATCTGCTTCTATCCAGATGCTTGGCTCTGGCATAGCCCTTCCACCAAATACGGGCAGCTCCTGTAAGGTTTGTGGTGGCAACCTTTCCCGTATCCTTTTCTGTCATGCCATAGGATTTCCCAAACTCCTTCATCTCGTCCAACCAGGACTCTGCATTCAGGCCGCCTCGAGATTTCCCATCAAACTGGGCCAATTTCCTATTTTTCCATATGCTGGTTATGGCCGTATCAACCGTCTTACGGTACTCTTTGTCCCGACGCTTTGCATGGTCACCAGATGATCCAGACGTCTGAGAGGACACAGAAGTGGCTGATGGTGAAGATGTAGCACTATCCCTTGAAGAACTTCGATGGTGTTTGGAATGGTGCTTCCTTCGTGCGGGTACAGGGCTTGGTTCAGGTGCAAGTGGCTGCTGGGGTGGTGGACTTGGCAGTAAACGGGGGTAATTCCGGCCCATTCTCCTGCATAGGCTGCGGTGGGTTGGCATTCAACACATAAGTTTGTAACTCAACTAATTGCCTCTTCATCAACATAAGTTCCTGCTCAGGTGTTAATCGACTGGCATTCGAGGGTGTTTGCCAGACGGCGTTGCGTGCACCGTCTATATTGAGTATAAAAAGGTATAAGCAGAACTACAGTGACATGAAGTCTCACAAAGAATGTCATTTTGGATAGTATTCAGAGAAAAAATAGATAGAAGAGTACAATAGAGAAGGCATTTATTATCAGAGTCATTAGATTGAAAATCATTACATTGAAAGTCACTTACAACTTAAAGTTATATCATACAAGGGTAGACACTTTACATTGAGCAATTCTTCAAGTCACACATAGCATAGAAAACAAAACTGAGTGGACCAGGCCTAGGGGTTCGCGAAAGGGTACAAGATAGAGTAGCGAACGCTTTCGCGTACAGCTCTCACTAACTTGTAGCGAGCCCAGGCCTGGATGATAACAGGTTGGTAGTCGTACATGGGGCTGATGATAAGGAGATTAAAAAGCCTCACACACACCCCAACATTTGGTCCACAGCTGAAAACAACAGTAAAAACAAAATACGAGTTGTTTTTTTTGAAGATTTGAAAAAACCCTATACGTAGTTATATGGGGGTGTGGTTTTCCAAGGATATGCTGTAGTTTTTCTTAAGGATATGTAGTTTTTTTTTTAAAGAATGGGTGGTTTCTTAAGGAGGTGTAGTCTCTTATTTAAGGATGTGTTGTTTTCACAGGCAGTATGGTTTTTTGAAGGGATTTTTTTTTAAGGTGTTGTTTTTTTAGGTAGTGTTTTTTTGAGGTGTGGTTTTTTAAGGTTTTCTAAGAATCCGTGTATGACCAAATTGTCCACATGCCATTACTGCCACAAAATGGCAGCATACAAGAGTTATATATGCTTGACACACTTCACTAGCATTTGACTTCAAACATGCTACCTAGGCTCCAACATGCAAGGTGGCTCAGACATGCCAAGGTGTCTCCAACATGGCAACTAGGCTTCAATATGCCAAGGTGGCTCAAACATGCCACCTAGGCTCCGACATGCCAAGGTGGCTCAAACATGCCAAGGTGGCTCAAACATGACACCTAGGTCTCGGGACATGCCAAGGTGGCTCGAACATGCCAAGGTTTCTCCAACATGGCACCTAGGCTCCGACATGCCACGGTGGCTCAAACATGCCACCTAGGCTCCAACATGCCAAGGTGACTCAAACATGCCATACGAGCTCCAACATGCCACCTAAGCCCAAACATGCCAAGGTGGATCAAACATGCCATGCGAGATCCAACATGCCAAGGTGGCTCCAACATGCCACCTAGGTACAAACATGCCAAGGTGGCTGAAACATGCCACCTAGGCTTCAACATATGCCATGTGGGCTCCAACATGCCACCTAGACTCCAACATGCCACCTAGGCTCCAACGTGCCACCTAGTCTCCAACATGCCAAGATGGCTCAAACATGCCACCTCGACTCCAACATGCCACCCAGAATCAAACATGCCAAGGTGGCTCAAACATGCCAGCAGGCTCTAACATGCTAAGGCGGCTCAAACATGCCACGTAGGCTCCAACATGCCACCTAGGCTCCATCATGCCAAGGTGGCTCAAACATGCCACCTAGGCTCAAACATGCCAAGGTGGATCAAACATGCCACGCAGGCTCCAACATTCCACCTAGGTTCCAACATGCCAAGGTGGCTCAAACATGCCACGCTGGTTCGAACATGCCACCTAGGCTCAAACATGCCATGCGCGCTCCACGATGCCACCTTGGCTCCAACATGCCAAGGTGGCTCAAACATGCCACGCTGGCTCCAACATGCCATGGTGGCTTAAACATGCCGCCTAGGCTCAAACATGCCAAGATGGCTCAAACATGCCACACGGGCTCCAACATGCCACCTAGGCTCAAACATGCCAAGGTGGCTCAAACTTGCCACGTGGCAAACAACATGCCACCTAGGCTCAAACATGCCAAGGTGGCTCAAACATGCCACGCTGGCTCCAACATGCCAAGGTGGCTCAAACATGCCATGGCTCTAACATGCCACCTAGGCTCCAATATGCCAAGGTGGCTCCAACATGCCACCTAGGCTCCAACGTGCCACCTAGGCTACAAACATGCCAAGGTGGCTCAAACATGCCACGAGGGCTCCAACATGCCACTGGCTCCAACATCCACCTAGGCTCAAACATGCCAAGGTGGCTCAAACATGCCATGCAGGCTCCAACATGTCAACTAGGCTCAAACATGCCAAGGTGGCTCAAACATGCCACGTGGACTCCAACATGCCACCTAGGTGGCTCAAACATGCCACCTAGGCTCCAACATCCACCTAGCCTCAAACATGTCAAGGTGGCTCAAACATGTCACGTGGGCTCCAAAATGCCACCTCGGCTCCAACATGCCATAGCTCAAACATGCCACCTAGGCTCTAATATCCACCTACGCTTAAACATGCCAAGATGGCTCAAACATGCCACCTAGGCTCAAACATGCCAAGGTGGCTCAAACATGCCACATGGACTCCAACATGCCAAGGTGGCTCAAACATGCCACGTGGGCTCCAACATGCCACCTGGGCTCCAACATGCCACTTAGGCTTCAACATGCGAAGGTGGCTCAAACATGCCACCCATGTCAAACATGCTAAGGTGGCTCAAACATGCCAAGGTGGCTCAAACATGCCCGCGGGCTCCAACACGCCAAGATGGCTCAAATATGCCACCTAGGCTCAAACATGCCAGGGTGGTTGAAACATGCCATGTGGGCTCCAACATGCCACCAAGGCTCCAACATGCCAAGGTGCCTCAGGCATGCCACCTAGGCACCAATATGCCACCTAGGCACTCCAAGCGGTGACATGGCATGCCAACTAAGCAAGGCCAAGTTTTGACTAGGCCAAAAATGAAAAGATGTCCATCTTTGGTCCTTTCATTGGGTGATGTTGGCAAATTTTGGTTGACATGGCTAGATGGTGGTGATGTGGACATGATGACTAGGACTTTATGCAAGAAATATGATAACCTTTAAAAATTTTGGCAGAGGAGTTTGGCAAGGGATAGAATAGAGGGATCTTGAAGAACTTAAACGCTGACACCCTTCCCCAAATCGAACCAGGCCAGGACTTTGCCCTCACCAGAGGGGAGAGGTCAGACCCCAGGAGACGGACCTCAAAAAGGTTGCGGAGGTAGCCTTTCCTGCCAACGATCCTCCGGGAAGGCAAATGCCAATGCCCCGCCTCCTGGAGCTCGGTTTCCCTATCCGACTATTGAATCCACCATTCAAGTAACACACAGGGTTTCGGAGACCATATCCTAATCAGATTCGACCAGGATCTTGCACAATGTCATCACGTAGAGGGAGGGTGTTGATGCCAGAAGATGGACCCTTAAAACCTTTCAAAAGCAGTTCATCCCAAAGGTTTTCTCCCAAAGGCCCTTGGCCACGGACAGACAACTCTCCCACTCCGAAATTGTAAACTGACCCTGCCAATGGACTCAAAACATCGATATTACCCTCGGGACCAAGGTTTGTGGGCAGAGGACCACCCTTTCTCCAAGAAGCGCCAAAGTAGCTCATGTCCAATACGTTCCTAGTCAATTGGCATAAGAGATGGCTGCAGAATATTGTCATGTAGAGGGTTCGTGTTTCTTTCGTTGCAAAAAATGACCATATAACTTGGCCCCTAGGGTAATGTCACTATTCCGGATGACATGGCGAAGTCGAATCTCCATTTCGGAGCCTTTGTACTGCTCGAACGACAAAACACTTGGGTTTCTACATGGTCGAGCAGGACGCTTCACGGCTTGATAAGTTTCTCCGGACGGATCTTGGATTTTTTTGAACCTGCTCGAAGCAGGTTACTTGAACGGTGGATTCAACAGTCGGATAGAGAAATTGAGCTCCGAGAGGAAGCCGCGCAAAGTTCTGGCCTGGTTCGATTTGGGGAAGGGTGTCAGCGCAAGATCCCTCTATTCTATCCATTGCCAAACTCCTCTACCAAAAATTCCAAAGGTTATCATATTCCTTGCATAAAGTCCTAGTCATCATGTCTATGTCACCATCATCTAGCCATGTCACCCAAAATTTGCCAACATCGCCCAATGAAAAGACCAAAGATGGACATCTTTTCATTTTTGGCCTAGTCAAAACTTGGCCTTGCTTACTTGGCATGCCACATCACCATTTGGAGTGCCTAGATGGCATGCTTGAGCCTAGGTGGCATGCTTGAGCCACCTTGGCATGTTGGAGCCTAGGTGGCATGTTAGAGCCTCGGGTGGCATGTTTGAGCCACCTTGGCATGTTGGAGCCCACATGGCATCTTGGAGCCCACGTGGTATGTTTGAGCCACCTTGGCATGTTGGAGCCCACGTGGCATGTTTGAGCCACCTTGACATGTTTGAGCCATCTTGTCATGTTGGAGCCTAGGTGGCATGTTTGAGCCCCGTTGGCATGTTGGAGCGACCTTGGCTCCAACATGAGGAGCCTCATCCCCATACCAAGTTGTAAACATGAGAGAACTCGTAACTATACCAAGCTTGCATCGCAAACTAGCCTTAATAAAGCATGCCCCTTAGCTATACACCGCAACCAATAAGGCCGGGTACCATGATAAATAATAATAAAATAGGATATAGCTAAGCACACAATGGGGGGAGTCATACATGCACCATGGAAAATACATAATATCATACAAGGGTCCCCAAAAAAAGAGGACACAAATGGCTCTCCCCTCCTTAATCAAGTCGAAGTTTGAGTCGAAACATACCTATAGTAAGAACATGACCACTAACATGGGGGGACTCGTACCTCCATCAAGTGTGAAATACGTGACAAAGGGTAGGAACCCTTGACCGTCTAGCCTTGGGGCATGCCCCTTAGCTATATGCCACAACCAATAATGTTGGACATTATGCTATAAAAGAAAGAAGAAGGTACCTAAGTATCAAACACAAGGAGGGACTAATACCCCCACCATGTGAAAAAACACATCTATCGTAGAGCTTAAATAATCTCGAATGGCACAACCCTAAGAACACCATCCCTCCCTCTAGATGAGACCAAGAAAGTACCTAAGTATCAGACACAAGGAGGGACTAATAACCCCACCATGTGAAAAAACACATCTATCATAGAGCTTAAATAATCTCGAATGGCATGACCCTAAGAACACCATCCCTCCCTCTAGATGAGACCAAGAAAGTACCTAAGTATCAGACACAAGGAGGGAACTAATAACCCCACCATGTGAAAAAACACATCTATCATAGAGCTTAAATAATCTCGAATGGCACAGCCCTAAGAACACCATCCCTCCCTCTAGATGAGACCAAGAAAGTACCTAAGTATCAGACACAAGGAGGGACTAATAACCCCACCATGTGAAAAAACACATCTATCATAGAGCTTAAATAATCTCGAATGGCACACTAAGAACACCATCCCTCCTTCTAGATGAGACCAAGCGAACCTCATCTCCAAATAGACATACAAGCAAACGAGGGGGACTCATGCATCCAACATGAGCTCAATACAATATGAGAATTCGAACTCTTGATCTCACATCCCAGGAAGAAACTCTAAACTTAACATCGTGACCATGAGAGCTAAGCTCAACAACCATAAATGAATATCTTCCCATAGGAAATATCACCAACATAAGGAAGGCTCTTACTTTGCTACTTATTGAAATCAGTGTGAATCAACTCCATACAACATCAGATATTGAAACTACAGTAATAGATTTATTGGCATAGGGTGTTCTTGAGCAGTAGCAAGAAATACCTTGGCTACATCATCAAGTTTTTGTGATTTGAGTTGTGTGATATTATACCTAAACTTTAGGTGCTTATAGTACTTGGCTTATAGTACTAGAAGGAAGCAAATTAATGTACTGTCAAATCCCAATGGCATTTATGGACTTTTCAAAAAAAGGATTCAAGGCAAATGCAACTTATATAAGAAATAGTTGACATATGCCAATGACTTAGCAAATTGTTGTGATGACATGGCAAAAGTGGCATGATGATTTGGCAAAGTGTTATTCTTGCAATTTCTACAAGATAAGTGGAAGAAATAAAAATTTACAAAAGTTGACACGAAATATGATGACATGGCACTCCAAGTAGGTGACATGTCATGCAAAGTAAGCAAGGGCAAACAAGAATGAAGTACAATCTTGGTCTTTCATGGGGTGGTGTGGCAATGTTTGGGCGATATATCAAGATAAGATGATGTGAACATGATGACTAAGCATTTTTACAAGAAATATGACAACTTTTAACGTTTCATAAAGGAATTGGCAAGGGAATTTAGGGGCACTAAGAAAAACCTCTTATCTCACTAAAAAACCCCTTTTCAAAAAATTGGCCTAGTCATTTTCTATCTAAAGTGCATAAAATGCTTGGTCATCATGTGACATGTCACACCATCCAAAAAAATGCCATGTCACCATGGAGAAATATGTTTTTTAAAAAGTTGTCAATTTGTCTATGCACATTCTTCATTTTTCTACACCTTCATATTTTGCCATCTCATCACTCATCTTTGCCACCTCATCATACTCATGCCATGTCATCACCCATTGCATATAGTCACTTTCTCCCAAAAAAAAAGTTTGCTTGCTCTTTTTTATGCCACCTCATTATTTCTAGTGCCATATCATTGCCATGTCACCTTGTGTGCCACTATTCCACTGCACCAACGAAGCAGATTTTAACAACCTCCCCAAACCTAAGGCAACGTTGGATTCGACCAGGAATTGGGCACCATGTCATCACGTTTGGGTTTTTTTTTTTTTTTTTGGGGGGGGGCATTAACATATGACCTTATGGAATATCAAAACCTATAGGTTATGCTAAAAGAAGCTATTACCTTAAGCATGACATCTCAGTGTATCCAAAACTCAAAGCATGTAGAATTGAAGTGTAGTTGAAAATTTGACTAGATGCCATAAGGTTTCCACTACACGTTTTTCATCCGTTTTTTAAAGGTTGAGAAGGGTTTTTAATATTCTAGGTAGTTTCAAAGGTTTATTTTTGGAAAGTCCATGCGTGTCACATGGGCTTCCTTTTTGACCAAACATTTTTCTTGCAGTGCGACGTTGATAACTGAGATTCCATGGCCAGAGGGGGCTTTGTTGAAGAGGAGCGATGGCGGTGAATTTGTTCTCTATAGGTTTTGGCAAATTCAATGCTAGAAAAATTAGTTTGAAAAACAAAATGAGCGATAAACATTCAAGAACTTGAATTCAAATTATCCCGCCCTCCCATGCAACAGGCGGGATAAATTTGAAATGCATTGTCGTAATGCACACCTAGGCAGAATTACTGCATTTTTCTGCTGATTTTATACCCCGCAATTCTCTCTCCGCCTGTGTACAGCGGCGCCGCCAGTATTTTGTGGCTATGGCGGATCAGAATACTGTGGCTATGGCGGATCAGCTCTCCTGGCGACCCTTCCTTCACATCTCTTCTTCTGAAGCCAGCATAGCTAAGGAGAGCAAATCAAAGTGATGCACTCTTGCCGGATGTTTGAAGTAGAGCAGTTTGAATAGCAGAGAGCCAGAGGCAGAGGGTTTTTATAAGGCGAACAGAGCTTTCTTCTTTCTTGCCAGCGATCGGCATCGCCATAGCTGTTCTTGGTCGGTCTTCCAGGGTTGAGAAGGGATTCCATTTTCTTCGCTTTTTGGCTATGGCGGATTCAGAGCTTTCAATGTCTCCGGTGGTCCGTCTTTTGAAGCGCCTCCGATCCGCCGATCGCCTTGGAAAGCTTGGCCGTTCCGACGATGAAATTGATCCATAGCCGTTCAAGGGAAAAATGCCATAGCTGTTCTGGTCCTCTGTTCTCCTCCGTTCAGCAAATTTTTTCTTTTCGTAATTCTGCCTAGGTGTGCATTACGTAAGGGAAAGTTCTATGTCTTGGAATATTCCCTCGGGAATATTCGGCTGGCCGCCCGGACTTCGGGCGCTTGTGGTTTCGGGCTTGGGCCGCCTCGTCTGGCGGCTCCGCCTCGAGAAATTCCCTCGTGGAATTTCCTCGACTAGAACTTTCCCTAGTACTTTATTCTTCAAACCCTTATTCGAAACCCTATTCTTCATGTTGAAACCCTATTCTCCACGTCCACTCCAGCGTCCAACTCCGACCTCTTGGCGGATCCAACTCCGGCCTCCTGATACCAGCGGCTCCCCTGTCGGAAAAAGATCTGGCTTTGGATACAAGATGAAGATTCCGGTATCTCCCTGTCCCGTTTGTATAACTCTGTTCCAATCCATCTTCTTTCAGCCATTTCTATTTGTATAACTCTGGGCAAATATGCTAAATGCCTGATCTTCAGGACGGATCTGCCTTTTCCTCCAGTAAAGATCTTGGCTTCTAAGATTATTCCATAAACCTGCAGGATTTAGCTCGATGGAGGTTGAGGTAATCTGGCTCTGCTAGTTCACAAAAGCCTGAGCTAGAGATTGACGTATAAAACAGGTGTAAAGAACTGAGCTACTGCAGTGTACACGGGATCAAACATCCAGAAAATACATATGAACAAAACACTGTTCATTTGAATTCGTCACTGTTCATAGACCATTCTCCATGTGCTGTCTTTGCAAAAGCTGAGCGTCCAGACTGCAGCTACATTTCTGTAAGTATTTGTTATTTGCTTGAGGATGTGGGACCTCTGCCTGGAACTCAGTTGTCTTATTTATTTTTAGCTCCATATAAAGCATAGATCTATTATTATCAGTATAATATTGTTTTTGCAGGTTGTGCTTATGCAGGTTTTGGTAGGCTTCTGTAGGTTGGAATCTTTGTAGCATAGTTGGGCCTGCAAGGATTGTCTAAATAATCTCTAACACCCAAACAGGTACTCTGTTTTCCAGTTTTTTATTTATCTTTT
Organism: Isoetes taiwanensis; assembly: GCA_021234155.1. Taxonomy (NCBI): domain Eukaryota; kingdom Viridiplantae; phylum Streptophyta; class Lycopodiopsida; order Isoetales; family Isoetaceae; genus Isoetes; species Isoetes taiwanensis. The sequence goes on from JAJEKV010000051.1 coordinate 5,370,849, forward strand.
TTGCGCTATTTTTCTAACCCGAGTTTGTTTTTGTTTTGTTACAGCTGTTGTATCTTGTTGAATCTTTTAAATCCCAACTATAGAATAGATAAACGTGTTGGCAGCGCCACTGGATCTCAGATAGCCCTTCCCTGGTATCAGATTTATCTCTTTATGCTATATTTTCTGCACCCTAATGTTGTAAAGGTTACACAATAGTGGTAAGGTTACACGACAGCAGTTGCTGGCAGTTTATTTTTTTTTCTAATCTTCTCTCTGCTATCAAAGAGACGATCTGGCAGTTAAAGATGGAACAAAGATGATCTGACAGGTAAAGACGGAAGGGAGAAGTGATCGATTTTAGCAAGCTGAAAATATTAAGTAATGTGTCACTATGACGACATCCTCCAGAAGTTGAATGCAATTCCGAGAACAATATGACCCACATTACCTGTTTTACCGTCAATTTCATGGAGATCCGCCACAAAAATGCATGTGGCTGGGTTGCAAACTTGCAAGCATGCAGAAAATGTTTACTTTTCATTCAATAATACCAAGAATGATCATCTTATTTTTCTCAATGCCTTTGTTTACAATCAAGAATTCAAAATATTTAAAATGTACAAAGTTGTATAGGAAATAAAATATGAATGTATTGACTATTCAATAACATGTTAACCTATGGTTATTAATTTTTCTACAGTTATTACCCTTTCTTGATGACAACTGAAAACAACGTTGTTCTTAAGTTTTATATATTTGTTGTTTTGTTTAAATTCACACATTGTTTAAAACTACACTAGAAAAAAAAACGTGTTATTATATAAAAAAAACAATGCATGGTTGCACTTCAAACAATGAAAACAACACGTGGACATATGAAGGAAACCCATGCTAAAAAGTCTTACAAATGAAGACCATGCATTGTTTTTATGTGAATACCACACCTAAAAATCATGTGCAGTTTTTGTTTTTGAGCAAAAATCACACATAGAATTTACATGTTGTTTTTCTTGAGAACCATGGCAAAAACTACACATAAAAATTACGGGTCGTTTTTTGTCTAAAAACCACGCATGAAAACTACACGTTCTTTTTGTGTGAGAAACTGCACTAAAAAACTACACATTGTTTCTAGCATTTTCGGAACATTACTATGGGTGATTTTTAAGTGTTGTTTTTTTGTAAAAAAGACAGCAAAAAACAACACATAGAGCCAACTTTGGGGTTATAGTGCCTCCTTAGCGCATAGAAGATCTGCCACAAGTGATCGTTGGCGTCAGCAAATGCTTCATGCCTTGTCATATCCCAATAGTCCCATGTGCGACGAAGAGTTTGCTTCAGGTTCTCAAAGGCCCGTTCTCTGAGAATGTTAATTACTTCCAACCCCTTTTCTGGATCATAGGGCTCTCCTGGCTCTACGGGTTCCCCTACCTCGTAACCTTCATCCCATTCCGGGTACTCCCCATACCGCTGGCCATAATCCTGGTCAGGCGGTCCTGGATCATCCCTTCGTATCTGGTTGGTAATTCTTTCTTCATATTCTTCGAGTCCCTCGTCTGCAAGACGGTAGGAATGAATATAGAACATTGCACAATTTTCTTATACTCTAAACTGTACTAGATACAAGGAAGTATCATGGAAGAAAACGATTTAATTGTAGTCATTAACACAATAATGGATCATAAGAAAATGGCACATATATTGTAAATGTGTAACGAAGATGCCAAGTCCAAAATTTTACAACTATACGTAGTAAAATATGCGTAATACAAATGTCTAGGAACTAGGTCCCTCCCCTTCGTCCATAGGCCGAGGACGTGGTGGCGGCGGTCGATGTCGTAACAGAGTCACCCCTGGGTCTACGGTGGCAGCCGCAATGGAGGCAACCTCTGGCGGATAGGCAACAGCCAATGGGGCCGCCGTAAGGAGTTTCATACTCATCCAGGGTGCAATATCCTGTCCCAAGGCCGTCAGGGCAAGATCCCGTCGTACGAGTACATAAGTGAACGTACGATAGGGAAGCTTCTTGTGCCCTGCCAGTGTGGAAAGAGCACGGAGGGTCCACCATGAAGCCTCGGCCTCCGGCCCTAAGTCCCGGGCTATAAAAAGAACTTGCCCCTGCCGAAAAGCTGATAGGAAGAAGCGAGTAAGGTGGTTTCCCAATACCTTCCCTTGCGGGGTCTCTGATGTGGCAACCTCCTTGTCCAAGTCCATAGGGACTTCTTCTTCCTTGAGTTCTTGCTGCTCTTCCTTCAAATGAGCAGGATTATGGTATAGATCCTCTCCCTCCTCATCCGAACCGGAGGGAACTTCGACCATATTAATATTTGGGACATGAGGTCCCATAGCTGTAAAGGCATCCGGTGAAGGCTGAGATGGCGGATCCTGCATCACCAATTCCCGAAGCCGTAGCAAGGTCTCAGCTGGCTCTATGGTCTCCTGGTGGAATTGGAGTAGCTGCTGTACCTCCTGGGGCAGATCCATAGGAGCAAAGTCGATGAAGTCATCCATACAGTACTCCGCTAACTCATAGAGTACATGGTCCTTGCGCTGGCGCTTAAACCCGTCCACCATGTGATAGGTCCAGATGATATCATCCAAGAGAAGATATTCTTGGCCTTGGTGATACACAACTGGAAGGGCGTCTAGCCCGGACAAGCGTGCAGCTTGTTCGCGACGCGGTGGCATCTCCTCTGCCAACTGCTTCCAACGGGTGAAGTCACCCATGCCTATGTGCTCATCGTCTTCCTCCTCGGAAGACTCAGGAAGTTTGCCTTTCTCTACTGGCAATGTCTCATCCTCAACGTACTGATCCATGAGGATGGCTAGGGCAAAGGCAACTTCAAGATATTGTCGCCCCTGATGCTGCACAACTGGCAGCTGCTTGCCCCATCTAAGCTTTCCCTTCAACACATCATATGCGTGGGTGTCACCCCCTAGCATATCCCGGACCACATCCCGTTCTAAATACAACTGGGGAGGTTCCCCAAGAGGAATGCACAGAGGAAGCATCTCCTCCGTATAAAACTCTAAGAATCCGGCATAATCTGGGTGCCGCTGCATATTGGTGATGAGGTCAAGGCGCTGACATAAAAGGGGTCGTAACAGGTCGAAGGGCACCTGTGGATCCCAATGCTCTCCATCCTGGTACCATGCAAGTAGGTCGGTGGTAGCCATGGGCGCTGGAAGGAAGGAGGAAGGAAGAGAAACAGATATGAACAATTGAAATGAAACTTTGAAGATCCTTTTTATCCCTTTTATTTATGCTGACGTCAGCATTTTCGTACTCAATACAAAACAAAAAGTAAATTTTTATTTAATATAAGAAAATATTTACATTGCAAATATCCTGCAACTTTTGCTAAGGACGCTCTCCCCGAATCCTGCGGGCGAGGGCTAAATCCTTTGGCATTATGGTGACCCTCTTTGCGTGGATAGCGCAAAGATTGGCATCACCAAAGAGTGCCACCAGGTAGGCCTCCGCAGCCTCTTGGAGCGCTAGGATGGCAAAAGTCTGGAAGCGGAGGTCGGTTTTAAACTCTTGGGCGATCTCCCGAACCAACCTTTGAAAGGGAAGCTTCCGTATCAGAAGTTGCGTGGACTTATGAAATTTACGGATCTCCCGTAAGGCCACAGTACCAGGTCTATACCGGTGGGGCTTCCTTTGTGGAGCAGGGTTAGGAGGCGGCCCCTTGTGCCCCGGGATCGTCTTGGCCCCTACAACTGGACGGGGCCGAGAGGCATCCACCCGCTCCTGCCTCCGGCTGGAACTGGCGTTCTTCCCAAAGGCTCCGACAGTCTTCAGCTTTTCCTTGTACTGGCTGCCGGCCTTTCGGGCTACGGATTTCCTCCGGTGCTTAACGGTCGCATGCTCCGTTTGGTTTGGGCCCTGCCCATTCCCTGATCCCCCATCGCCCTGCTGATCCGGCTGCTCTTGCCGGGCCTTCTCCTCCTTTTCCTTTTGGATCCTTTCCTGCTCCTCCTCGTACTCCCGAGCTCTCCTGATGTCTTCTTCAATCTCATTGTATCGTCGCTCTACGATGCGGCGAAGGAGTTCGGCATGGTATCGATCGGGCCACTGGTTCATATCGATCTGGATTGTCGTTAGATAATCTATGCTGATGTCAGGAATCTCTCCCCACGTGAAGCTCTGAGAAGCTTCATGCCATTGGTATGGGGGAATCTCGATGGCCCTGCCATCTATAACGGCAACTCCATCTCCAAGATACCGGTATTCCCTACCTCGAGCCGCGGTATCGGCTCGTTCTATCTCTCTGCGGTCATCCTCCCTGGCCAAGTTCCTAATGCGGTCGGCCTCTGTTCTTATGTCCTCCTCTTCAGTGTGGCCTTCACATTCGGGAGGGTAAAATTTTATTAGCATCATGACCAAGTCAGGTTGCTCGGCCATGGTGTAAGGAAGCTTTCGGAGATTCAGCCTGACCAAAAACGGCTCCGAGTAATGTTAAATTGGATAGGGGATCCTATCGTTGTTCTCAAATCTGTTTACCAACTCGTCCAAAAGTATATCTATCAAGGCAGGGTCAGTAGCCATGTGCTTGGCGATGAAGGCATAGATCTGAGCTATGGTAAGGGTAGCGGGGTCCACAATACTCTTGGTGTTGGCCATACTATGGCGCTGGGGTCAACAGACTGCGGGAAGGAGGCGCTGGTGGTTAAGGCGACGGTAAGGAAGGCGCTAGGGTCGGAGAAGGCGGTAGGGATAAAGCAAGGTGGGTAGGCAAGATCGGGTCCGGTAGCTATGGCGGTCGTCTGGCTTAGTGGGCGGAGGTGCAGAAGGCAAGGCGGACATAATAATTTTAACGGCCGCCTAACTTTTAAATTTTAAATTTTTTTCTTGTTAACTTTTTATTTTATAAAAGAAATATTTATACGGCGGAAATACGCGAAAAATTACGGTCGGGCGCCGACGGCATTCTACGCGCTCCCACCGCGACTGGGGGTCGACGAAAAGCAAGCGGCGCCCGGGTTGACTTTCGCGCCCGAAATTCACGCGATGGTACGGTCGGGCGCCGACTGCATTCCACGCACTCCTACCACCCCTGTAAATCACTAAAAAGCAAGCGGCGCCCGATTGACTTTCGGGGCCCCTCCGTCGCCATTTTTCGCCAGCGACGACTGTTCTAGGGTATTTGGGGTACGCCCGATCCAATGGAGCCGTTTCCGCCTTCGTCCAAGCTACCTACAAGAAGTTATATCCCCTCCAAACTTGGGTCTTCTAGTCGCCCTAACTTCTTTAAACCTACTATTTCTTACTTTAACCTACCACAAAGCCAAACATCAAAGAAAACTAAGCAACACACTAGATTAGGCTCCTACCTAACTGCCGAAATACGAGTTAGGGTTTGGCCAGTGCTATGGTTTCGAGCGATCGAAATCACGGCTCTGATACCACTGTGACGCTCCCTGAACATATACGACACTCGGACGTATACATACGGGGACTTTCCCCACCCATGGCGACCAACTCACCATGAGCAGGGCCCTCCGTCTAACTCGGGCCATCTATAAGAAGATGCTCAAGTGAAGGACACAGAGGGGTCATTCGGCCCACGCCTTCAATGGGCTCCTACGTCGCGGAAGCATGAATACAAGGTTAGCACACAACATAATCATATCATAATTTACCACCAGAGGGGTGGCCCATCCATCCAAGTGCCAACAACAAAGAATATGCATTTAATACTAAGGAAAACACCCAAACCCATGGTTCTACCCCGGCTCAGACTCCAGTGAGGATCGACTGACGGCTAGGTCTCAAGAGATCAGCAGACCGAATCTTGACATGGCGTTGGCTGGCATAGAACATCGGCTAGGGTTGTCCACTCCACCCGCCCCTCCTGTGCACACTTTGCAGATGAGTCCAATCATGCTATGGCATCACTATAGCCTTCCGGACACGCAGACTCAAGGTATCACCCTTTGAGCCTACTACAGGGTTCATGAAGCCCCGTCCGATGAGGCAGGTCGGGGAAGCGTCCCCTTCCAGGATCACAGTGGTTCCATGGGTGAGCTAGAGAATACGTGCCGCATCAGTGACCCCCGCATCCGTACCCAACTTACTCACCCTAAATCTACTCAAAGTGCAAGATGCTCCATACGGATCACACCTCTACACCCAAGGAGTGTCAGACCCATACCCGGCCCTCTACGTGACCGGCTATCAGGCCTGACCCACTGTAGGAGTCTCAGGAGCCTTTTATGTTCGTGCAAGACCCCACCCCCCATGGATAGGTTCTGAACGTATTTAAACCTCGCCCACGGAAAAAAAAAAAGACGCCGAAAACAACGCGAAAAAGCGTGACGCAAAAAAAAATTTCGGCAGTGAAAACCGCGTCAGACGCAAAAAAAAAAAAAACACACACAAAAAAAAACGGCGACGCGAAACCTTCAGATCGCAGACGCGAACGCTGATATCTAAGAATTCGCGTACGCAAAATTCAATTTTTTTTTTTTTTTTAAATCCGTAAAAACAAGTTCTAGCAAATAAGACGGCCTCCATCTCAGCATAAACTTTGGAAATCACAGTCTTGCAAACTTCCAGTTTAAAATTTGCAATTTTCATCTTTTGAAATGCGGCAAACCATCCGTTAAAGCCAAAGTAACTTACAGGTGATTTTTCCTTGTCAATCAGGCTCTTTTCTTTGAAAATAATGAATTCATGCACCTCCTTGTTCCTAATACATGCGATCAGGGACTGAACAGCAAGATTCGGGCTTGAAATGTTGCATTGATCATAGTTTAAAACCAGAAGCTCTTTCATCCATACATTGTGCAGACCAGTATTACTATCATCGGGTTGAAAATTCTGCACAACAAAAGATAACAGAATAAGTATAAAAAGAAGAAAGGAGCACCATAACCCAATACAAGGTCCCAAGTTAAACTTGGAAGCTGGGATAACATTAAAAAACCCCAAAAGCCTGAAATATACTAGCCTAGACTAGATATACAGACATTTAAGACTTCAGATCCCTTTTGGAATAAAAAGCCTTTGAAATGCAGCCTTAGATAAGATTAGGTGCACAATCCAATCCAAGCCTTGTGAAGGGTCAAAAAATAGATGGTAAAAATACATTTAAGAAATCAAAACTTAAGAAAGATCAATTAAGACAAATGAACTAAATAAACAGGAGATGAGTGAACAAATATTGACCAAAACCTTTTGACACTATAAAGAACAATGAAAGCATCAAGATAATTAAGCCAAAAGATATGCAACCGAGTGAAAGCGAAAGATTATCATAAAGAATTGAGTTGATTTGAGCAGAATCATTGTAAAAGATAACAAAAGCAAACATGGATGAAATACTAGATATCATACACAAATATGGAACCTAGATAAATTAAGAATCATGGAAATGAAACATCATAGGAATATAACTTAGACATAGCCCAAAAGATATTTTAAAGAAGTACAGTAGTATATCAAGACAAGCAAAGCAAAAAACAGAGTAAGACTTGCGTGAAGAAAGGAATACTATTAATTAAATATATGTTCATAGACAACAATAGTACAAATATATCAAATATTTAAAAGTTAAAGTCAGGATAAATCCACTGTAAACGTCAAAATAGATAAAACAGAATTTACTTTAACTCAACCAGAGAGATTGCAGAATATCACCAAATAGGAAGTTCATAGCAAAAGACTTGCAGATCCACTTAGAGTCGATTCTCATATAATTAAGCAAAACCTTTGCTCCGAAAAACACCAAGCAAACGTATGGAGGGTTCAGTCCGGTTACCTGCACCACAAGAAATTAGACAAGCATTAAAATGGTTGCCAACAACAGGGTAACAGGTAAGCAATGGACAAAACTGGCTTATCGCCTTTCACCACAATAACGCGGCCAATAATATCTTTCAGAAATAAGTTAAACAATATATGCACTTAGAGGAATTAAGGTTCTTAGTACAGGGCATAATTAAGAGGATCCAATAGGCCCGAATACTGACAACATTACCAAAACAAAAAACAAACCACATGTTTTACTAAGTGAGACTTATTCAAGCCATCAGAAGTATGGACAACTGCATCAAAAGCCTAGAGTAGTTAAGAAATGGATAGTTTAACATGTAAGAGTAGTCTACAATTTGAAAAAGAGGGCTAACTTAAAGAAACATGAGTAGTACTAGTGTTTAAAGCATGATACTGCAACATTATGCCTACTGACTGTGCCAATTCTTCTAAATGCGATAGACCAGGCAAGAAATTTTCTTGTTTTAGATGCCATAGCTAATTTTGGGCAGAATGATAGCTGGAGCCACTGGCCGTCAGTTACGCAGTGCAATCAGTATTGTACGGGTCTCATTCTATAACTTATTCAGCAGGGAAGAAGTAAACTAAGCACTCTAGAATAGCAAAGGATCTTTGTATGCATTCAACACAATTTTATCTTATCTGGTAGCTTTTATAACGAATTGAGCCAGCTTGAAGATGCAAAAAACGACCAAAGCAATCTAAAAGAACTGGTTCTCTAATGGAGGAATGTTGGAACCCTGATGAAGACATATGCGAGACCTCTGATGAACATCTGCAGAGACTATTATATCAAGCCATCAAAAGTATGGACAGTTGCATCCAAAGCTTAGAGTAGTTAAGAAATGGATAGTTTAACATGCAAGAGCAGTCTACAGCTTGACAAAGAGGGCTAACTTAAAGAATCAATCAAAAAAATGTACATAAGCATAAGAACCCCAAGTGAAATTTTAAACAAAGACCAAGCCATTATACGCATGTATAACATAATCCTAAGCTTAGAGCAGCAGAGAATATAGTAAATAGAGATGTAGGAGCAGCCGAAGCTTAGAGAGACTAAGCTTAAAAAACCGGGTGTTCAGATGTGCAGCCAAAGTTCTAAGTATACCAGTAACATAATGATCCAAACATTAACAGCGGCAGGAAAAGGGAAATATTATGAAGAGAGATCCAAACAATAACAACAGCAGTAAAAAGCAAAGACAAGCTATAAGAGGAATACACAAGAACATGGACCTATCGGAAGATCAAGAGTCTGAATCCGGGGAAACTTCAACATCAGGGTAGAAAACAGAAACAAGGAAAATTAAGATAACTCTAAAACCTGAGTGGAAGCCTTGGCAGGTTCCGAATCGTCAATTAGATCAGCATCATGAGAGTGAGCATCCGTAGAAGTAGCTTGTTCATCCGAACTAATGACAATGGGAGAATTCACAGCAGAAACAAGGTTTTTAATAGCTGAAAGTTGCTGATTCTGGGCAGAACTGCTCTCGCCTTCAAGATTAGGCACCTCTTTAGAAACAAGCTTGGTCATTGCTTTTGCAGGTTTATGATAATCAAACAAGCTTTTCCTCTTTTCAGCTAGGCTCTTTTCCATTTGTAACTTGAGAATAGTGGCTTTGTTTAAGCCACCCTTCTTCCTTCCCATACACAGGAACCAGGTACAAGATTGGGTGACGGTGAAAAGGAGAATCAAGGAAAAACTAGAGACAACCAACCGGTTTATATGAGGTACTAGGAAGTCGGTCAGGATTCTGCCAAAGGAGATCCGTCCGTTGATCTCACCACCTTGCAAGAGCCAGCCTGTGTGTGCATGCAGAAAAGACATCTCCGGCCATCACTAGCCCGATAAGATTAGAGGAAAACCCTAACGTGGTCATAAGGCCAAAGGTTTTACAAAAAAGGAAAATTAAGAAATAGATAAAAGAAAACATTAAAAGGCTTATAATAAAGGAGATAGCAATAGTTTAAGATCCAGCAACCAATGGGGCAAAAAACTAACGGAAGGATTACAAGTAGTAGAGTCAATACAAGAAACCAAGAGAAAAAAAAAAAAAAAAAAAACCTTTTAATCTGGTTATCCAGATCATTAATCTTGATCCAAGACCAAGACCCAATTTGCAGCCTTTGATACATTCAGGTGTTACTGTACCAAAGCTTAGACATGGTTTATATTTCCATTTCATCCAAGATCCAGTACAATAGCCAAACTCATAACTACTACAAAGTATAAACAAACTTCGTAGCACAAAGTAATGATTATAAATTCTTGCTGTGGAAAAGTAGCAATCTTTACAGCATGAAACTTACCACTTAACAGAGTAGTATATTTGCACAAACAGTCATTCCAAAATCTGATCATAGTATACCTTTGTAGTCATATACTTAGAATATCCAAAGTACTGAAAAATCATTTTCCAAACCAATGTAGGAAGTAAACTCCAAGTGGAACGCTAAATCAAATATTGAATAAAGATGAAAACCAAACAGAGAGCAGAGGAGCAATTCTTTTCAACGAGAGGAAGGCGTTTAGTTTTCCATTTAAAGTTGGCTTTCTATTATAGATAGCAGTTTCTTTGTGTTTTGGTTGTTAGTTTTTTGGGTTAGCAATTAGGAGGTCTTGTGTTTATGTCTCTCTTGAGATACTTAGGGGAATGTCATATATCCCTATGAGATGCAACTTCGTTCTTTTTTCTTCGGCTTTTCGACAAGGTTAAGTCCTTGCTTTAATATAAGCATGTTTGCCCTCTACTTTAATGACACATCTCACTTGAGTATTTCCTTTTGTGCAAGGCCATTCTCCTAAGCACATATATCAATAGACATAGCTCGTGTGCAATCCCATTGTGTTGGATCAACTCCATTGAAAAGGTAAGTTCTATATGACTACAAGTTACCATGAACATGGTGTTTGTAGGTATAATATAAAAGATGTAAAGTTTTTGTAGATAAATACTCCCAAATTGATACGACCTCTGACTCACAAAATATAAAAGTCAGTAGTAATAATACATAGAGCTCCAACTATACCAACTGGTGGGCATATCAATCTTAATCAATGGCACATCAACTTGATCCAAAACAAGCCACCAACCACCGGAGTTACATGGAACTCCTCTTGGAAGTTAATCAAAAGTGGGAAAGGAATTCAACAAGGGATTAAACTAACTCAACAATTTTTGTCATATAGAAAGGAATTCATGATAAAGTTAGCTTTTTACAAGGAAATAGTAAAGTAAGACACAAGACAACCTCAAATTCAATAAAAAATTCAACAGCTGTTGTCATTTAATCAACATAGATGCATATGCACATTTCTGCTACATCTCTCGAAAACTATAGATTTGGATTTCTTTGTCAAAGTCTTAGGTCTACTTCATAGCTTTGATTATTTTCCATATTGTTCTATGAAAGGTGATTCCACCGTGCTAAAGATGCTTAAATTTGAGCATAAAAAAAAAATAACCAAGCATTAATCTGAGTACTAATCTATTTAGATTACGTACATCTATGTTATCAAATAAGTACAAAATTCACATTTGGATACGTATATTTTTGTTAGAAATGCTCAATCGGAGCATTAGGTTTATGAAGAATGGTTTCATTAAGCTTCCACTGCATCTAAGATGGATGGCTAGTTTTCTCCCACTCTCCTCTTGACGGTGTTGCAAATGATTTGAATGGCTTGGCCTCTTCCCAAATTGCGCTAACATTATAGAAGAGTTGAACTCCTACTTAAATGATTAAAAAAAAACAATCAGCCTTGTTCCCAAGTTGCAACTTGCCAGCATGCATCACACACCAAATCATCTCGTGCCAAGTAAGAAAAATCTTAAACTGAGCCTTCCTTCATAAAGGTCCACAGGGCAGATTCCAGTATTAGAACAGACATATTCTGGCAGAACCTGTTAGCAGCATATGTAACTTATAAGCAAATATTGGTTATTCTTAGGTTTATACTTGTGGGTTCACACCTACTCCAGAAGATCAATGAGTAGCTCCTCATATTTGCTAACCATATCGTTGCATTCCTTGCTAATAATTCCAGATGCACTCATGGCCTTGTTAATTTCTGCAATTATTTCCCGATTGAAAATACAAAGGGTCAAATGCAGAAGGTCAAATTAAATACACTAATTTCCAAGCCCTTCGTATAGAGGGTTCTGCTATAGCAACTTGGACATAACTTGAAGAATTATGATAAGGCCCAATGTCTTTGCATTAGTACATTGCACGTCATAAAGGGAAATGTTTTACATGTTGGAAAGCCATCCTAGAACCTTTTGGCGCAAGGTTCTTCGAAAGCCAGCCCAGCCTACGAGAAACATCACTAATGAGCAGTGGGAACAATACTTGCAGCAACTCTATGATCCTCAAGAGACACGAGCACTCATACCCCCACAGAATGGTCCGACATTAGAAATCACAGAGGATGATGTTACCCAGGGTCTGCAGCACTTGGCCAATGGGAAAGCAAAGGGCCTGGATGGTATGCAGGCAGAGTTGCTCAAGTGGGCAGGGGAGCCTATGGTACCAGTCCTAACCACTATGTTCAACAGAGCGCTACAGTAAGGATTCCCCCAGCAGTGGACCACAAGCAGAGTTGTCCCCATTTACAAGGCAGGAGATCCACATAGTCCAATCAATTACCGAACAATCATGGTCAGTTCGGTGTTTGCCAAACTGCTAGCTGGCATTATTGAGCAACAGTTGACTAGGTGGGCAGAAGCAACAGGTGTGCGAGCTCTCACGCAAGCATCTTCACATTGAGGACTTTGGTTAAGGATAGCAGAAACCGTCGGCGGGACCTGTATTGTTGCTTTGTTGACTTTGCGAAGGCTTTTGACACTGTGCCTCGGGACAAGTTATGGGAAAGATTGCGGCAACTGGAGGTCCCTGTGGATATGCAAAATGCAGTATACAGGTTGTACGAGAGTTGTTCAGGTCAGTTGCGGATGACGGGGCAACCATTCACTAGCAGTATTGGGATCCGCCAGGGATGTCCTCTTTTCCCAACATTGTTTGGTCTGTACATTGACCAGTTGGAACACTGGCTCATGGACAATGGGGGTGGCGGGACCCAACTTTTGCATCAGGTCATCAGGCAACTCATCTATGCAGATGATGTTGACCTCTTAGCTCACACTCCAGAGGATATGCAGTCTCACCTAGATGCTCTGGATACATTCTGCCAGGCCACAGACATGAACGTCAATCTGGCCAAGACTAAGGTGGTCCTAATCTCATCCTCGCGCCATCCAAGGCCCCCTTCATTCACTTATCGAGGGCAACAAGTGGAGGTGACACCCACCTACAAGTATCTGGGAGTGGAGTTTCCTTCTACACTATGCTGGGACACTTCCATAAGATTGCGTGTAGCAGCAGGCTGGAAAGCACTTTATACAATAACCACAGAGCAGAATTGTATGATTGGGGACATCAGGCACATCTGTTCAGGGTATTGGTAGAGCCCGTTATTTTGTATGGGGTTGAAGTCTGGGGCCCGGTGGTGTTCCTTGCTACTTGGAGCGACTTAGAACAGGTGCAGAAGGCCTTCTTAGCACGGGCACTCGGAGTGAAATCCACGGTCCCATATCAAATTTTGTTGCAGGAGACAGGTTTCCTGCCACTTCAGCGAGCGACCCTTGATAGACACATCGTCTATTTCCAGAAGGTGGTAAATATGGATGATAATCGTCTACCGCACTTGGCTTATGCAGTGGCAATGGGACCACAACGACTCAAGAATTGTTGGAAGGATAAAAGAGTGCAGTGGCTAACTAGATGGAATGTCCAGGAGCACATGTGCATCCAGGTAGAAACAGAGGTAGATCGCGATAGCCTGAGATGTTACCTTGATGCTTGTTTCTCCAGCAAGCTTTGGGATTCCAGGGCCCTGGAGCAAGTCAAAATAGCACATTACAAGCAGCACATAAATCCCACAATAGAACGAGGCCCACAGCGCTACCTACGTTCACATCTACCCATGAAAAAGCGCAGGCATATCGCCTCCATTCGCACAGGTGCCCACCATCTCCGGATTGAGACAGGTCGATGGATTGGGGAGCCACGTCAGGATAGGGTTTGTCAGTGCTGCCAGACGGGAGCTGTTGAGTGTGACGCTCCCTTAACATATACGACACTCGGACGTATACATATGGGGACTTTCCCCTCCCATGGCGACCAACTCACCATGAGCAGGGCCCTCCGTCTAACTCGGGCCATCTATAAGAAGATGCTCAAGTGAAGGACACAGAGGGGTCATTCGGCCCACGCCTTCAATGGGCTCCTACATCATGGAAGCGTGAATACAAGGTTAGCACACAACATAATCATATCATAATTTATCACCACGAGGGGTGGCCCATCCATCCAAGTGACAACAACAAAGAATATGCATTTAATACTAAGGAAAACACCCAAACCCATGGTTCTACCCCGGCTCCGACTCCAGTGAGGATCGACTGACGGCTAGGTCTCAAGAGATCAGCAGACCGAATCTTGACATGGCGTTGGCTGGCATAGAACATCGGCTAGGGTTGTCCACTCCATCCGCCCCTCCTGTGCACACTTTGCAGATGAGTCCAATCATGCTATGGCATCACTATAGCCTTCCGGACACGCAGACTCAAGGTATCACCCTTTGAGCCTACTACAGGGTTCATGAAGCCCCGTCCGATGAGGCAGGTCGGGGAAGCGTCCCCTTCCAGGATCACAGTGGTTCCATGGGTGAGCTAGAGAATACGTGCCGCATCAGCGACCCCCGCATCCGTACCCAACTTACTCACCCTAAATCTACTCAAAGTGCAAGATGCTCCATACGGATCACACCTCTACACCCAGGGAGTGTCAGACCCATACCCGGCCCTCTACGTGACCGGCTATCAGGCCTAGCCCACTGTAGGAGTCTCAGGAGCCTTTTATGTTCGTGCAAGACCCCACCCCCACTTCACCACTGTGTCCCTTGTTTGGTGCTAAGTCATTCCATAGCATCCACGACTCGGTGGTCTCTTGTACACAGGCCGCATCTAATGGGAAGTACAGGGATCAACCTAGGAGTATACTACTAACATGGCTCAGAGGTCTCTACCCCCTCCTTAATTCCCCCATTTCCAGAGTAATACTATACAAAGAACTATCAATCCATCCTTTAAGAGCAAGACCAGAATCAGAATTAAAGAGAACTCAACTTTACAATCAAGGGTTAGTTCTTATAAGTAAGACACAGAGAGAACAGACGAAGCAAACACAACAAGTGCCCAACAGGGGCGCTACCCTAGAATTCACAAGCTATACTAACCACCTACCTGAGTTCCTGCTGGACCTGTTGTCATTTGGTGCTTCCATCTTCCCTGGACTTGGCGCTCAGCTCTGGACACACAGGTAAAAGTGCTTGGCAAGGTGGGCGCTCAGCTCCTGCTCCTCTTGGGCGATTTTGGGAGTTAATCAGGCCTAGGGGTCAAGGTGATGGCTCAATTTGGAATTCCCCATGATGGCCAATCGAATTAGGCCAAGTGGCGCTCCCCTAAATAGCCAATTAGTCTACTTCAAGTAATTGGATAATTATCCTTTAATGGTTAATTTAACATAGCTAATTAAATCCCTTTTAGATCAATGTCAAAATACCCCATGGTGGCGTACCTTTGTTGGTGACGTGTCATCATATTACGTATAAATACATGGAACGTCACATTGAGGATGAGTGTCACACTTTCCAGCACTGCCCGGCATATGATCAGATTCGGACACGCTATGCTCAGTTGAGTAGACCTGATGAGCCGCTACATATGATACTGGGCACGACTTTGGTGCGCTCACTCGGATCATACATTCAAGAAGTACTGGACTTGAGGGCTCAGATATGCCCCCAGTCAACCATTTAATCGTTGTCAGCAGTCTTATTGCTGCCATGGTTTTTCCCTCGAAAACCCTTCGGGGCGGGGTTTTTTTTAATCCGGGCAGTAATGTGACTGCTGCGCTTTTTGTATTGGGTCCCATAGGCCGATTGGTCTCCGTGGACGATAAAAACAATTCTATTCTATTCTATTATTTTATTTCACATTCTATTTCATACAACAGCTACAAAGAAAGTCAAATTGAGACAAGGTCATTGAAATGGAGCGTTAAAATGGAACACTCATTGGAAAAATCAAGATTGCCAAAGTATTTTATAGATATACATGGAAGATGAAGCTATAAACTATACACTCATATATAGAAGATAATTCTTTGTATGCACAGGTAACAATAATGATACTTGTTAGGTACTATAGTTTCTAGCCTAATGATCTTTAACTTAAGGCCTAGAGGTCAAATAAATAATATTAACAAGACCTCAAAATCAACTTGCCTAAACAAATGGCAACTACCTAAAAAGATTAAGTGTGAAAGGAGTATGGCAAGGAAAGATTTTGTATGAAAGCACTATAGCAAAAGAAAGAAATATACTATGCTTCTAGCTACTATGTGATTTCCATGTCTCTTTTTTATTTTCTACTTCCCCCTCGCCTTCATTCTCGATATGGCAAACTTTCTTTTCTACCCTCGCCTGCATTTGGAATGGCAAGCTCGTATTTGATCACTATGGATAAATCCAGCGAGTGTATAGCACGGAAAATAGTAGCACCTCTATAACCCCAAGATTTGCTACAATCTCTTACAACATGGCAAAAACAGTCAGACTTGACTTGCAGCCCATATTTGCATAAATATTTCCACCAACTCATGCTAGCATATCCTCTAGTATTCCATGCCTTCTCATTCCATTCTTGTTCAATTTGTTGCTGCTCCTTGGAGCACACACAGAGCAATGCAATAGCAACACGGTGTGTTCTAATAATCTGTTCTACAACTAATATAGCTGGTGTGGCTCCACTTCTGATTATGGTGGTACACAATGTCAGAAGGTTCTTCTGGAAGTGGTGTAGGCAGCAGAATTAGTAGCAGTACGTTACTTTCGTACAAGAAACTCCTTTACACTTATAGTTGTAGCAACAATGTTGCTAATGAGTTTACTTCATTTGGCGAGTCTGGGAGTAGTGATGATAAGAAAGAAATTGCTCCTTAAAAACTGGAGGAAAGATGCTTAGTTCCTCCATCATTATTTAAGTCCAATTGAAGTTAGCAGAAGAAAACTTTACTGGTCCTAATCTTTACAAATGCTAGATTCATTTATTCATGATACAAGCCTGGTGTATATGAAGCCCCTCTTCTAATTACTGTGATATTAGCAATACCTATAAGAGCTATTATGGAAGAGGACCTATGCATTATCCTAATATGTTATTATATTTCGGAGCTATTATGGAAGAGGACCTATAAATTATCCTACTATGTTGTTAAACTTTGAAAACTAGTATGATGTTATGGATTTGCTAACCCTAGTTTTGTAATAGCAATTACAACTACGATATGCTGGAAGTTATCTAGGTTTGGATTTGCTTAACAACCCAGATTTTGGAGCAGAATGTAGATAATTCAATCGAATCGGCATTGTGGTTCTGGACCCAGAGCCCACCCATTCAAGTTCATGTCGATTGGGATAAAAAGAGTATGTGATACTGTGTGGGAAACATGAACACCAACTTGGGACCTTTTTACACAACCACATCTTAAAAGAAAAGAGCATCGTTTTGTGGGTCGTTCACATGAGAGCTTTTTGTATCAGCGGTTGTAAGCCGCTGATTCAGTGCTTAGACAATTACCTCCAGCTTATTCAGCCACGTGTGGTTTATCCAGCATGAGCTGAGATTCAAAATTTCCCTTGGCTGGTCAAATTTTGGATCAACGCTGATTCAGCCGAAGTCCATTCACATTCAACAAATTACTATCCTTTTCACAACCCAAAATAATTATGAAAAAAGCTCATGTACCATTCTTCTGATCCATCCTTCACCATTTTTGCTGCCGGATTTGTCCTTAAAATCCTTTCTTTTATTCTTCCCTTGCAGACTCCATTCAAATTCGTCCATTCTTTTAATTTTTTTTTAATCCTTTGGTTTTCTTCGCATTTGCTCTCAAGGATCTGAACCCCTTTCTAGAAGATGACTTCACAAAATTTGATGAGGAAGGTGACATAGTTCCATAGTTAATTCATGGTCATAAGAAGCATCCAACATAGATAGATCACTGTAAAAACAAAGGTAGATACATTGAATGGTTTTTCCTGAGAACTTTCTGCCAGATTTTATACGACTGATTAATTTTCAGCAAGGGGGCACCTGGAAGCGGAGCATGCCATGTGAACGCGTTGCTGATGCATTGGGTTAGTGCTGACATAGCCAGCTGGAATAAGTGATGAAGAAAATTAGTCATGTGAATCCAGCATTATTATGTACAACCTTGCAAACATAGACCTTTCTAAGGGTGGAGAAGCAATTTTAACGTCATGCCACAATTGGCAGCATCCTATGAGACATATGACATACACATGCACCAATAAAGTGCTAAAGTTGGAATTCAATCTCAACAACGATAGCAAAAATAAGCTCAAAGTTCTATAAAGTCTTAGAATAAATTCTCAATAGCAAAAATAGGGCTCTCAAGTTGAGCTGCCATCATGAGATTCAAACATAGGAATTAAAACTACGTTGATCTTTTGCCATAAGCTTGATGGACTAGAAGATCCAACTTCTGGGTGCCAATCACATGCTTTTTGACGATCATCACAATGTCTAGGTAATCAGAATTCTAGGCATTTCAGATCCAGGAGTTCTAATGAATTGGTAAACAAACCGAGGATACAATCAACTACTCCACATGATACCATAATCTTCATGACTAGTTTGTAGTACCGATGCTTACTCTAAGATTGGTGAAACTCTTGTACCTCAAAAGAAGTCCCCTTTATCAGAAGCTAGACAAACATCCATAGAATCATACTAGGATGCCATTTTCTTTTTAATGTTATTTACCTTAGTTGAAGTGGCAATTAGATGAACGTTAGGAGGTCACTATATCATAAGATCTTTAAGGAATAGAGATGGATATAGGTGGATGGATATAAACGAAAGTGCAACAAGGAAGTCATATAAGGTTGACGGGGAGGTAGTGGAAAAGTCTTTATACCGAGGTTCCATGCGCAACCCAAAAGATATCACTCGCCTAGAAGAACCTCCATTATGCATCAGATTATGCACTTCCAATTTATGTTGAAAGAGCAGCATGTGCATAGGAACCTTCAAAAAATGTTGAGCGCGATGGTCTTCCAATACATGTCGGAGGCTCAAGAGAAAATAATTATTAAGGAGAAGCTCCACATGACAGGTATAACATTTTGAGGAAAATATGCCATTCACCTACTTATATATTCTCTATAATGCACGAATTCATTAATTTGAAAAAAAATGCCATTCTCATTTTGCTCCAAATAGCTTCCAACATGTGGTTTGAAGCATGTTTTTCGCGTGGCGTTAGGCTCCATCGAAGCTAGGGGCCCACATATATGGCTCATATTCTGCAAATCAATCCCAACCGAGTATGGGTTAGGTTTTGTGTCTGCCTTTCTGAGTAAGAATCATGTTACAATTGGAGATCTTCTTGTGGAGAATGAGATTTTACTTTCTTAATCTCAAAAATCAAAATCTACATAGATGTTGTCTAGTATTCCTTTTTTATTTATGTCTTTGCTTAGGCAACAAGCAAGCCATGGCATCACATTCTTGACTGCAAAATTTGATGGGATTCTTGGTCTTAGTTTTAAAGCTATTGCTCAAGCTAAAATAGCTCAAATATGGTTGGCCTCTTATCATACCCTTAAATTTTGATGATGCCAATAATGTCTTTGCAATGCATAATTCAATAGGTTTATAAATAGAAAATTTTGTTGTTTTTGTTATTTTCTTCTTTTTGTATTGGAAATAGGGGATATTAGAATAGAAATTAAGGCAAAACAGATAAGCCAAGGTTTTAAGGCTTTACATATAATCCAAGACTTGTATTTAGCAGGTTTGCCTAAGGCCCAAATCACACTTCTGCCCAAACCCAAAGATTTTTTTGTTTAGGCTAATAATAACTTGGCATGTGGATAAAAGAAGCACCCAACATATCACACCATGTTGCCTAAAGTATGACGTGGCATTTGGCGTGCATTAAAGTTTTGGACAGGCAATGTCGCCTGTCTAAACTTCATGCATTATTTTTTTGCTACGTGGACGCTTGCCCATTAAATTCAAATCTTGGCTATTTAATCCAAATTTCTTTTTTGGTTTGGATGGGCTCTAGTTCTTGACGAGGAGAAGGCTTGCGTTCATCGTTTGGGCATCAATATTATTCCGATAATAGAAGTTCGTTGCGTGACACTTCATTTCTGCCATGGAGCACTATGTCTTTCGGATCTGAGCTTGATCAAATTTCAATTTGGTTTCTAGTCCCTTCAAACGGGATTTTCATATCGTTGCATGCTGTTTTGAAAATTGCAAAACCGTGTAGAAATGTGCTAAAGAATTAAAAGAAAACGTGTGTTTGTTTATCTAGTTTGCAAGGGGCGAGAGGCACATATAAAATTGTCAGATACATAGTGGTGTCAAACTTTGTTGATGGATAAAATCTCAGCTTAGAGGCCAAGGAGGATATTACAAGCATATGTTTTATGACGTTGAAAGCCACTGGTATTTATTTATTTATTTTTTAACGAAGGCTAGGAGTATTATATTATTAAATATAGTTAAATATGTACAATAGTGGTGCCCCTAAGGGCTTGAGCACAAATGCTCTCGTTTTAGCCAAGACCCTATGCTGAAGACTTGAGACTAAACCCTTTTAGTCCCCTTTTAGTCCCCTAGTGCCCATGAACATTTGAAGTACATATAAAACCCCTGAATTGAGCCAAGTCTGTCCATGGGTTTGTCGTACTTGATTCCATACTTCCTCCTACGTGAAATCGCCATCAGTGCTACTGCATGGTTGAAGAAGTTCCTGATTTTGCTAACCGATGGTTCATGCCCCCCTGGAGCTACTGTGCATCTGTGCTTCCTCACTGCCCATAATGCTATAAAAATCATTGTGTAGCCTAGAGTATCAGACCGTGTTCTTACGATGTTGGGCCACTGTAGGTACCTTGTATCTACCTGGAGTAATGGAGCGACCCAATGCAAGAATTCCCATATTCGAGGGCAAAAAAATAGATGCTCTGTGTTCTCACGGTTGCCACATTGCATCGGGCAATCCATATTATCTGTAATCTTTCGTCTGTGAAGCCATGTCTTAGTGGCCACGCCATTCCTCCAACTCAACCATATGAAAAATTGGATCTTCCTTGGGCAGTACGAGGTCCAGCACTTTTTCAAGTGTGTTGCTAGTTTCTTGGCTGGATATGTTGATTCCACTTTGGCAGCTAGGCAGCTCATCGTCTGCTAGCAACTTATATGCTTCCCTAACCTTGAAAATTGGCTTATTATTGAGAAGCCATCTCTCTTCCTCTCCTTCATTGCCAGAAATCATATCGACCTCCTTCATTATTTTTTTATAGACTGCTTGTCTGAGTGACTGCCAGATATCCTTCTCTTAAGCTTGGTCCATGACCACCATATTTCATTGTCTGTGTCCCAGATGTCCTTTAGTTTTACAATTCCTGCTGCCTCCCATTTTCTACAGATCCGTGGGTGCATAAGAGCCAAGGGATAATCTTCCTGTGGGCTGAACATTGGACTCTTATTTCCTCCTTGCTTCTCATTTTTTAGGATGGATCCCTAGCAATCTCTTGCTGCTGATCCAGTTCAGCTGAACACTCTAGTCCTGATGCCTCTGTTGTGGTCTTTTGGATTAGAGCCCAATCTCCATTTATTGCTTCCCCTTTGTCCTTACTGGTTCGACTGGGTTCCCTTGCCTTAGCAGGACAAGGATTGCCCTCAACACGACTGGGAACATCCTCTTTACCCTTGGACCTCATTACCAACGAGGAGGTAAGGCTTTTCTCATGGATGCTGTGAACATTTGTCTCCTATCTAGTTATGTCTGCCTGCGTGTCTTGCATAGTCATCTGAATGTCCTGCATAGCTGCCCCTGTTTGATTAACCTCCACATGGCCCAGGGCATTAGGTGCCACATGGTGTGGGAGTGCCACATCATCCTCATGATGGTTTTCAACTCCCAGTCCCATGTCAACATCCACGGGTAGGATGGCAGTTGGGGCTGGCCCTTCTCCATCAACATCCTGGGGGAGTGCGATTGAAGTAACAACGTTGGCAGGTGGTTGCTCCATGACTAACTGCTGCCTTGAGGGTTGTTCTAAAACAGAATTTGGTTGTACTGGAAATGGTACAACGGGCTGTCTTTGATTTGAACATTCACCAACCTCAAATTGGCGGGAAGAGGCATATGGAAAGGCGTAACCACGTCCCCTGCCGTGGACTCTACTAGCCAGACCTGCTCTGCCACCTCGACCACGGCCTCTAACTTGTGTCCAACCAGCTTCTGCTCCAGCTTGTGCACCAATAATTTCCTCAACGTTCTGTAGTGGCGGGGCGTGGGCACACTTATCTTTGTGTAGTCTGGATTGACAGATTGCACATATTGGAGGAAGCCCATCAAGCTTAAGGGGGAACCAGATTGGCTTCCCATTATAACCCAAGAAGAAGAGACCCTCAGGGATGCTTTTGAGCAAATCCAGAGTAAGCCGAATACGGGGAGTGGCATCTGGCTTAACTTCCAATAGAAGGAATTCCCCTACTGTGGAGCAAATAGCTTTTAGAGCAGTTTCTGTCCAATATTCTGCACTTAACCCCCTGAGCGAAGCCCATACTAGGTAAGGGACAGAGAGAGGATTATCACACTCAAAATCAGGCTGCCACCTTTGCAAATAGACTTGCCCACAGTTGATCATTCCTTTCCGCAAGAGAATGTCCACCTCTTTGGATGAGTTTAACTCAACTATGAAATGAGGTGAACCCAGCCAGTATATTCTGGGGATGATAGGAGTCCTGCAAACCCTTTCCAGGGTTCTTCTCGCTTCTGCTAGAGTGACCACACCTCTGACCACTCTTCCTATTACTACTTCCCTTTCCATCCTTCTAATTTTGTCTGCAACTGCTGGAATGCGCAGGGAAATGGCCCAAGGAGGGGAGCTGCTTACTTCCGGCTTCATTACCTCAACTGGGATATCACTTGAACTAGCCTCCATAGGATTGCTATTAGAGGTGACTTCTGCAAACGTTCTGGGATCAGCAGGCAGATCCACAATGGTAGTCTTCTCCATTAAGCTTGAAAAAGAACCAGCTGAATATTGCTTCGCAAAATATTACAACGAATAAGGACAGAAAGATCTTCCTGAGGTTCATTCACCAGCAGATAATTATGCAGCACTACTGCCCTGATTAGTTCAAAAAGATCTCTAGTGGCAGAGCCCTGTTCTTGGAAAAGGTGGGAGGGGAACTCCCGATCAACTACTAAAGGGACCCAAAGCTCCTCAACAAAGGCACTTAACCAGCCCCTAATCACTCTATTAGGAGTAAAGATCTCCAAGAGAAGGGGAAACTCGAGCAGACAAACCCAGAACCATCAGGGGAACTATATAAAAAGAAGGAATGCTGAGTGCCCTCCCTTTAATTAAACCGAGTAAAGCTTGACGTTGATCTTCCCATCAGCCCATTCACAGAAGACATTGAAAATGCCCACAGCTGGGGCGTCTCTATCACCAACGTGCTCACCAAGCCAGCTTTCTACCAGGTCAATGGGGATTTCTGGTGTAAGAGCAGCTACAGCCGAGAACAGGTGGTCTGTAAAGACTTGCTGCACCAATAGAGCTTCCCAAAGATCAAGAATGGGCCCTCAAGCCAGCCCCCGATGTAATGCAATCCCTTAGTCAGAATGGCAAAACTCTTGTCTGCTTGGCTCCAGAGGGCGCAGGTGAGCAGGGAACGGCAAGCCCATCGATTATTTTTTAATGCTTGAGACTTCAGATTATTCTTTCTAGAAATAATGAATCTGATTGGAAAAATCATGGGTGGTCGTATGTCTTGAAAGGAACATAAAATAAAACGTAAAATTGCATTGTATTCCAGAATATTCACGGATATCTTACATGACTGGCCTAAACTTGCTGCAGCCAGTCATTCTGCCCATCGCCCCTATTGCAGGTCGATACCGCAGTTTCAAACCGGCAAACCGGACAGGATCAGGGAACCTTCGATGTTGGTCAGAAGAGGAGCTCAGGGTATGGATGACGTGTGAAAAATATGGTCTTGATTCTGTGTTTTGTGCTGCTAGGTGGAGAGCATATGTTCGCTTTTAGCAGATGCCCACTTTGGTTCAGTCGATTCCTTTCTTACATTTGTTGAAATATAGGAGAATCATGCAGATGCATCAGAGAGAAGGAGTCAAGCATCTCAGACGCCATGTCCCGAATAGAGCTCGGGACCACACCCAGACTGGAGAACAAGAGCTCACATCATGATAGGCGCAGGAAAAGAGGGGAAGAAGGTGTCTACTACTGATCCAAGAAGGCCTTCATATAGTGCATGAAGTCAGTGGAGATTTGGCCAACTATAGGAACAATGAGTAATGATATAACGGCTCTCTCCTACACGTCATATATTCCAACACATTTATGGATTTGGATAGGTCTGTCAGCTTGGCCTTTCTTCTTGATTCGAGATTCCATGCACAAGTAAGTATGCATCCTTTGCAGTCTTATTTAAGGATTGGGTTGTGATGGACATTATCCCAATGCTCAAGCAATGAATCTTGAACATCGTCACTTGCACTAGGTAATTTAGATAGAGATGACACCTTGATAGCTAAATCAATGTCTTGCATGTTCATTTTTTATTTGCAGGTGCTTGGGGAACAACAAGGCTCAGATCTAGAAAGAGGCTCTGAGCTTGAAAACGTATGGTCTGTTGCTTCATTTATGTTTGTTTTTAAATCAGGCCTACACTTTGAATGACATGCCAAATATGCAAGTTTGTAGATCAAGGTGGAAAGTTGGTGTAAGAAAAGGACTTAAAAGAAAGTGTGTTCAAAGGGATTGAAGATGAAAATGTGCGCAAGAAGCTTGGTGATGGTGGCTTTGGAGATATATTGCAGCGTGCAAGTAAAGATATAAGGAGAAAACAAAAGGAAAGTGTTTGGGAAGAAGAAATAGAATGCAGTACTGAAGTGCTTTTCAATCGGGGAGCTGTTGTTTCTCCACCATAGATTGCTTTAGCAGTCGGAATCGAATGACATGCCGAATGTACAGGTTTGTAGATCAAGGTAGAAAGCAACATATGCAGAGCTCTTTCTTGCTTGTGCTTGCAGTATGTATTTCCTTTCTAGTTACCAAGAGAAATACCTCATGCCACCATGCCTGACCAAATATGAAGTTCTTAGAAAGAATAAAGTTGCACCAAGGGTATTTTAGTGCAAGCAATAAAGGAAAACCAAGTCTCAATATTGTACATCAAAGTCTAGAAGCTATGGTTTGCCAAGGGTAACAAAGTAGCCTGCTTGTTTCTCATAGGTATCCAGTACTTATGGAAAGCTACATCAATCAATATTAGGTTGATGCTTAATGGAATGTCACAGACCTCTGTCTACACATAAAATCGTGAGTACAGACCTATTAAACCTTCGTCTCAATTTGGCGACGAATAGATTTGGACCTGAATGCTCGTGGAAGGGTTGTGATCCCCTCTTCTCCACCCCCCTTCCCTCCCAAATAAAAAATAAAAATAAAAAAATAAAAATAAAAAATAAAAAATAAAAAATAAAAAATAAAAAACAAAAAAAACAAAAAAAAAAAACCACAGGCAAACCTAGAATCCTAGGTCAGACATCAATCCTCGGTCAATCCCAAGGATTGTATTATCAAATTGAGTTCCATTTTCATGTGAACCAATGGTACTTAATCCCCCTTAGCCTTTGGGATCTTTATACAATTAGACTGTTACTTAGAAAGATAATTTACAGAGCACTTGAAGTCTTTACACATCTATGCACAAGTCATGCAGCTTCCCTTTCATATTTATCTCTCAATGTACATGAGCAATTACTATATTAAAGTCACAAGACCTATATACATACCATCACCCATTAAGCTTTAAGTCACGTCTTTTAAATCAAAGACAAAGACTAGTCACATCTTTTAAATCAAAAGAAAAGACTAGTCACATCTTTTAAATCAAAGACAAAGACTAGTCACATCTTTTAAATCAAAAGAATGACACGTATTGTGCCACTTTAGACTTTATGCATGTTACATATGCACTACTTAAATTCTTTTTAACCACTTGCATGTTAGGCATGCGACACTTAGAATCATTTTGCATTTTTGCATGTTAATTCTGCATACACCATAATTTTTGCACGCCAACTTCTCTAACTTTGTCCTTTTCTCTAAAAAAAAAAAAACCTTAACCTCATATGTCATATCCATGCTTTATCTTATTTCAGTTTTGATACATGCATGCATTTTCCCACAGTTCTTTTTGACAAATTTGAAGTCTTTACAAATCAATGCACAAGCAAATGCAATTTCCCTTTCTTATTTTCCTTTTAATGTATATGAACAAGGGTTAAATCCTTTTTCTCAAAACAGCAAGACCACTATTCATATAACCATCTTTATAGTTTTAAGCCATAACTTTTTAAAGGGTCAAAGACAGGTTTGTGCCTCTTTTGACCTTTTGCATGTTATGCATGCATAAACAAGAGTCATTGCATGCAAACATTTCTGACTTTTTTCCTTTACTGCTATAGATTTATATGTCTTTAATTATGCAGTTCAGTCACAGTAACATGCAGGCCTTTGCATACGTCCCTTAGTCCTATTATTCTCATAAATGACTGACACATGTTTTACGTCAATGGGCTCCTATATCTTATGGTTTAACGCTACACCATAGATCTATTGATTCCTTATGCAGACCATTTCATAGACGTTCTGGGTCACCATAAATGAAAATTCATAACGTAAACTTCCTTTAAATATAACAGTCATGTACATACAGTCATAAAGCATTTCATGTTTGTATCCCAGTTTTGTTACTTTGGATGCTAGCAAAAATGCTTCATTAAACAAAAAAAGCAAGTAGTTACCTCTATTTCAGATAGAGCTTCACTCGCAAATGTTTATCCACAATAAATCAAATTTATACAACCTGTTTTTATCTGTGGGAAGAGCTTGATACAGCATCTTCTGCTTGTATATCTTCAAAAATTTGCTGAAATCCAAGTCCAGATCAATCACATTCATCCAACAAAAAGCAAGAAAAAAGACAAGGGCGGAAGAGGTCCAGTACCTGAAGCCAATCATCGAACTTTAGCATGATAATGGTAAAGAATGAAGGGCCAAAAGGTACAATGGAGCCTCTCAATTTATAGCCGATCAGCTCTTTATCCTTCTACCCTGTTAGTAAAACATAATAGATCTGCTTAAAAAAAATGTAGACAATGTAGACAACGAATTTATTGTAAGCTTTCAGACCTGCTGTTCAATGCAATAGTAATGATTATTTGATCAATTTAATCAGCAGGGCACTGTTATTATTTCTTTTAAACCCTAAGATACCTGAACTTCATCTTGGTCTGAAGTATAATCCTCAGCTTGTTGTGTCTCAGGAATGGTAATTTCTCCCTTATCCTTATTTTTTTTTTTTTTTTTTTTTTTTTTTGAAGGTAAGAAAATTTTTATTAAAGATAGGAAGAATTACATCATAGGTCTCACATAGACCAGAAAGAATTTAAGCACAAAGATCTCATGTAGATCAGATTTCATATCCATAATTTCTGTACTAATCTGCCTTTCTCAACATCTTCTTCTATCTAACCAGTACTACATGATTAAAACCAATCTTCCTGTTTAGATAAAATACTACAGGAGCTTAGCACAAGCTTTCTAGAAACTGCAGATAAGTCGTGAATGCTCCAAAAAAACCTCTTGCAAAACTAAAAATGAAGAGAAAAGAGCTGAAGAGTAATCTGATCAATTCTCCCGCACTGCTCAGAGAAGCCCAACTGCTTCAAACTATGATCTGATTCAGCAATTTTTTCTGAACGCGAAATTAAAAGGAGATCTTTGATTGTCGGGATGTGCCGGTCACCTACGTAAAGCTAGACACAGACCCAAAGACCAAAACCTCCCTAAATTTTGGTTCATGATATCTGGATCGATATGGAAGCGTCTTCCTGGACACAGTTATCTCCCTAGCTCGGCAATCTCAGAAAAATTAAGCATTCTGTTCCTAAACTGTGAAATCAAAATCAAGAATTTACCCTGACTCCTTCCAGAACAACATTCTTAGATCTTTCCACTAGAAAGAAAGAGCAAGAGGAAAGGGGAAAAAGCCAGTATTCAGAAGATCCACCATAGATTAGACTGCCTAGAATATATTTACATGAGAACTGCTCTCTTTATGTTTCTGCTAAAATCTGCTACCTTATAGGTTGTATGCCTTTTCGGATCTTGATAAACAAGAAAATGGTAAATTCCAGAAAACTTACATGATCTTGCTCATCCATTAGCAAATCGGGCCACATTAGTGGCATCAGGCAAAAACATTAGGACCGCCTTGAAGCAGTTTCAGGCAAGCACTCCGGAACATTCTTTAAAGAAAAGAAAGATCCACCTGAAATTGATGGCAAAACCCCGCTAGTATCCAGTTCAATCTCTGATCTGCAAGGAGTGCTGAGGCAGTGCCGGAATCAGGGAAGAGGAGGGCGGCGTCCTCTCCCCTTGCCGCCCTTATCCTTATCAGAGCTACTGTTATATGCACTTCTGGTCCCAGAATTCCCCTTCTTTGCGTCTGGTGGTTTAGTCTAGTGGTAATACACTAGGTCTAGCAACTATTCGAGTTTGAGACTGCCCAGAATCGCACTTTGAACTGTTGGGTGTCAAAACCCACAGACGCAATGTAAAGTGGTTGGGGGCAGGGCCAACAAAGCAATGTAGTGTGGTCACATGTCCAGTTGGATGCTGCCTAGTGGTGTGACGTTAAAATACTATCTATCTATCTATTATTGGGGCGATGGGATAGAGTTCTTTGGCAAAAAGTTGCTGATTTTCTACAGCCTATTCTGCCACACCAAGAAGATATTTTGGTATGGGTTTGTCATGAAGAAATTAAGGAGTGCAAACTTGTGAACTCTATGTATCAGTTGTTGCTTGATACTGATATTCTTCCTCCGTCTAATAAGTGGTCTCTTCAACTTCCTCCTCCTCAATGGCAGAAGGTGTGGTCTTGGGCATGGGACAAGCTACTTCATCCTAAAGTGGCAGTTCTTTGGTGGCAGATTCTTCATAGGTGTCTGCGGGTTAATGTGCTTATCCATAAGTTTAACCCTAGAATATCAAATCGTCCGGTATGCAAGCGTGGATCCGAGACCATTGAGCATTGCTTTTTCATGTGTGAACACCTTAGACGGTGTATGGGATTGGTTGTTTCCCTTTTTCGGGTTTCACTAACAAGTCAACAACCGCTTTTGGCAATTTACCCAAGTACACGGACAGAGTTACAAGGCCGGGCTTTTCATCTAGCAAAGCGGGATGGTTGCTTTGGACTATCTGGAAAAGACGAAGATTGGTAATCTTCAAAGGTCTGGATGTGGCAGATAATCGTGTTCTCCAAGAAGCTCAAGGTTACATTGTAAAGTCATATCATTGTTCTTCACTTGCCTCTCGCAAGAGGCAATTGATTTTTGAGGAGTTTTTGGATGTGCACTCTTATGCTTAGGCAGGTTGCTTCACTCGGTGGGTCTCCGCTTATCCGCTGAGATTTTATTCCTGTCTCTGCATTTATACTTGTATTTGACTCTTTGATTGAATAAAGTCTGACGTCCTTCAACAAAAAAAAAAAAAAAAAAGAATTCCCCTTCTTATTTCCAAATGCAGTCTTATTATGGCTAGCCTCCCTCTTAAGGCTAGCAGCATTTTTCTGCTCACCCATATTGTGGTGAAACTGGAAGCTATCAGGCAGATCAAGGCAAGCTAAAAATTCGTCTTCAAGCCACTTCTCATGAAGCGTTTCTTCTTCAGAGCTGGAGCCACAAGGTCGGTCGTATGAATCAAACTCCCCTTCCATAATATGGGAAGGACTTAGTGTTTTAAATCTATTTTTCCAGTGAATCCAAAGTCTGCCATGCCTTGTGCTGGGCATCCTTTCTACGACCAAGTAGTGCATTTCAAATTTAGGTTTTGACCTAGAAGGTTTTAAGGCCATATCTATACAAGGCGATTCTTCATACCTTTAACCCTGGATTATGAATTTCAAGCCTTCAATGCCGATGTGCAGTCATACTTTGAGCATTCGGTTTCTAGGATAGCTGCCAGACGTTCCATTCCATAGCTAGGCGTCCCATTCTATAGCTGTGTTAGGTAAGATAACTTTTAATTTTGCAAAATCTCATAATGTTCTAATTATTTTGTTTGGTATTTGGGAAGGGTATCTCGCCAGTGGTTTGGCCTAGATTTTGGGGGCGTATGTATGCAAAACCGTAGTCGCAGTATATTTTTTGAGTGATTTGAGCTGCTTGTTGGCCAGTCAAAACCAGCATTCCAAAATAGGCTATGACATGCACTTTTTTGTGGTTTGTGTGCACGGTCTGAGAATGGAAGGATAAGACTGCATGGCCCTTTCTTTGTTTGGCAGGGGTGCCAACGGATCCGGCGAATACAGTAAATCTTTTTACTGTGTAGAAGAAATTCCAGAGGAATTGGAGGGCTCTGATGAGGGCGGAATCCCAGATATTCTTTTACCACAATTACTTGTCTCAGAGGCATAAGAAGGTTTAGATTTGGCTTATTTACCTAGATTCAAGGGTTCTGGAGAGCCGGCATGGCCTGGAGGTTCGAATCCTCCAGCCCTGGTATCAACAGTTGTGTGTGTTTGTTCTACAGTTAGACCCAGGAAGACGATTGATTGCGGCGGTTCCAAATCTTGGAGTCAGCACAGAAGTAGTTCAAAATCCTGCAGTGAGCACAGAAGTAGTTCAAAATCTTGCAGTGAGCAGTGGAGGATTCTTGGGCAGAGTGCGGAGAGTGCAAGCCGCGAAGTCCAGGATGATTCCGGCTGGGTTGCATATGATTTCGGCTGGGTCCAGGATGATTCTGGGTGGGGCAGGTGTGCGGATTGCAGGTGTGTGGATTGCAGCCGAGTAGCAGGATTGAGCCCTGTCAGTTGTGTTCCGTGAGGAAGACTTGCAAAGATTGTTTCTGCATTGAGAAACAGGGAACATGGATTTGTAAGTCTGTTGTTCACAGGCCAGAAGCTTTTTGGGAGAGCAAAGGAACTATGGTTTGAGCAAGCTATGGTTTATTCTGGCAGGGGTGTCTTTTTATTTGGACCATAGGATTTGTCATGCGTTTCTTCTGGCAGAGTGTTCATATCTGTGGATCTGGAACAATCCTACGAATATACTGGGAATCGATGGCCGACAATCAACTTTACACCCCATTAGTAGATATTCGTTTATGTATTATATGCGGGTTTTCCTCTGAATGCGTATATACCTTCTTTCACCAAGTGAAAGAAAGATACGTTGTTAACAACATAATTTGTCATCCCATGTGATCCTGGTCCTAACCCAATTTTCAAAATCTATGGTAGGGGGACAACCTATATCCCAAGTAATCACTCTGACTTTTGTTTTAACAAATTAAGACTATCTATCTATCTATCTATCTATCTATCTATCTATCTTTAACAAATTAAGACTATGAAAAGGCAATGGTATAGATATCTTTCCATTCTGGATATACCCTTATGCCATCATTATGGCTAAGCTAAGACAATGCCTCGCTTAATACTTTGAACTCTGGATCATTAGACAAACTCTCTAGTTTTTTTTGGGGCTTGGCCTTCAGGTCTTTTTTGAGCAGTGTTAATCACGTATTCATTTATTTAGTCATATACTTTGTATTTACTAAATTAAAAAACAAATAAAAAAATCCAGGATATTAGTTGTGGATCTTAGTTTGTCAAGGATGTGGAAGAATGAAAAGGAGACTCATTTTTATTGCAATTATTGAGAAGCAATTATGGGGACCCAATATGAAATTCTTAGAAAGAATGAAGTTGCACCGAGGGTATTTCGGTGCAAGCAATCAAGGAAAACCAAGTCTTGATGTTGTACATCAAAGATATTTATGGTTTGCTAAGGGTGCCTCCATCAAACTCACAAACTTATATGGGGAAAAAGAGTGTCGTCAGAAGTCAGTGGAATCATAAGGGTTGTTCTTCTGAGGCCATGGGAAACATTTATTGCAATATCAATCAACTTTGATACCAGCTTGCAATTATCTTGCTCGTCTTCAGTTTTGGTCCATACTCTGCCTCACCTGGATGCTAACAAATAACTAACTATTATATATGGTGTCTAGGTAGTGTGTTTTGGGAAGGCTGTAGCTTTGTGCACACTTATCATGCACCCACAGCAAAATCATGCCGATGTCATGAAAATTGTATACAACTTTTGCTTTATATGTTTATGCATTTATTCAACACGTTTGGGACTTGATATACCCATAGAGCTACAATGCTGATGAGAAGTTGATGTGTCTAATTTTGCTATGATTAATTTTTGTATTTTGAATTGTGATTCTCGTTTGCTTTTTATTAGGATTTGGAGGAGTGCAAATGTGATAAGACAACATTGGAAGTGGAGAAGATTGTTGGGGACGAGAAAAATGACTTGCTTGATTACTTGAGATCTTTGGAACCAGAAAAGATGTTTTTCTCCTTAAATATAATCTGTAATTCCCATGTAGGTTCCTGAGTTGTCACAGCCCTACATCATCTGAAGTTGAGGATGTCATCTAGATTGTTATAAACAACTTAGTGGAATCGTTGTCACCTAATCAAAGTCACAAAATTATATGAGGGAAAAGAGTGTCGTCGGAAGTCAGTGGAATCATACTGGTGGTTCTCTTGAGGCCTCGGGAAATATTCCATTGCAATAATAATCAACTTTGATACCAGCTTGCGATTATCTTGCTTGTCTTCAGTTTTGGTGCATACTCTGCCTCACGTGGATGCTAACGAATAACTAAGTATTACATATATGGTGTCTAGGTAGTGTGTTTTTAGATATGTTTGCAGGATGGAAGCTGTGGCCAAAGTTAAGCAGCCCCCTAAAGGTTTTATAGGGTAAAGTTTTTTCTTGTCTGGGCTGTAGCTTTATGCATAGTTATCATGCACCCACAGCAAAACCATATCGATGTTATGAAAATTATATACAACTTCTGCTTTATATGGTTTTGCATTTATTCAACATGTTTGAGACTTGATGTACATGACTTATTCAACCAGCCCTGCAAAGGTTTTATACGGGTAAGGTTTTATCTTGTTTGGGCTTCCTGCCACATCACACTGGCAGCTATTGCATAACTTGTGCTGTTGATAGTAATGGGTGAATTATTATATATCATATTGTAATATTGTGTTGATGCATTGTCTTTCTATTTAACAGATGCCAAACAGGTGCATGTTGCTATGCCACCATTTAAGTGGAGTGGAGCATCGACTTGAGTTGAGTCGTGCACGCACCATTTTGTCGGCGGACTTTGATCCCAAGGACAGATTGTAAATGTAAAGGTTTTGACGTCTTTTGAGATTCTCTAAAGCAGTAGCTCCCTTGTTGCTGTCATTAAAAGTGCCAATTCAGGTGACTTGGAGGATGATTTGGAGGTCAAGACTTGAGTTATTCTTTTATTCTTACTGGCGTTGGTAGAGCTATGAGTTTCAAAATTTTGTTGTACAAATAAATTATAAGAATATGCTTATGAATAATGAATACAGTAAATAGAGATGTCCCATTTATTACTAGGTCTCTATGGTTTGTGTATATTGTGAGGTTAAATTTCAAAGATAAACTTCAAATCTCTTATATTTTACTTGATGTTTTACCAGATGTTCATGTCAAATAACAAAATAACATATATGTTTTTATGAAATTACACGAAATACAAACAATAGGTGGAGGTTGAGGCTTTTAAGTAGGCAATGCTGCTGACAGGAAGATATTATGCACTAAATTCATGCCCATACTGTCGTATTAATTTCATGTTTTACACTCTCATATCTATGTCTGCGGATGTCCACCAAATAATTTGCAATCAGAGGTATGCTTCACACTTGGAAAGAATGTGCAGTTTTTGAGAATCACTTGGCTGTTGCAGAGCAAAACACGTGACTCGAGATTAAACAAAAAAGATCCAACACAAAACAAACAAATAAACAGCATGAAAACACTCTCGAGCCACCGGAGGGCAACCCCTCGTGCGCAACACCTTGTTGATTGAGAAATTTTTCTCGGGTAGTACATTTGTTGTACTTTGGATTCGTAGAATTGCATCATTTTCATTTTGAGAAGTAAATGACAACCTATATCTTGCTTTGAACTTTTGTATTAGATAATTTTTCGGCCGGAAATATTCTGGTCGGTAAAGTTTTTTGGCGGCACCGCCAGCCTCGGCGAAACCACCGAAAAACTTTACCGGCCGAAATCTTGACGGCCGAAAAATATCCAACATAAAGATAACAACCCGGGATTCCGTACTGGGAAAATTTCCGTACTGGGAAAATTTCTGACATCTACGTGGCTTTCATGCAAAAGAATTTTCTGACGTGGCGAACGACCTTTCTTTTTCCAGCGAAGTCTTCTTCCTTGCAGAGGAGCTTAGTCCATGGCGATTTCCAGCGCTAATGGATGTTTCGAACCGATTCTTGCAGTGCTGAATGTGCTCTGAGGTAATGCAGGTGTTCCTCTGATTCTTTTTTATTTTTGTGAGTTTAAGATGAATTTTCTCACAATTTTTGTGTCTTTGTAGTATTTTTACCGTCGTATGCAACGACATATGTTGAATCCAGAGGTTTTGTTCGAGTTTAGTCGACTTTTTTAACTTTAGGTGTTCGATTCTTGTGATTCTTTGATCCGGGTGTTTTTTTCTTGAAGTTTGGTCGAGTTCTTGAAGTTCTTGAAGCAGCAGGTGTGTCAGCTGTGCAGAAGGCTTCATCTGGTTCAGTTGAAGCAGCATATGTGTCAGCTGTGCAGAAGGATCCTGTAGTAGCAGTATCAGGTGTGCAGAATTGTGGTCAGCTAGTTCGCAATGATAAACAATCAGTGGATGGTATTCAACAGGTGCGATCTGTTGTGATTTAGTTGAGGATGAGTTTGATGCCGATTTCTACAAGGAACTCAGCATGGTATGCCTTGAGAGTGCACGAGTAGTTGGAAAATTTCAGGATCCTATTATCAGCAATTCTGGAATTTTTACAGGATGCACTTTCAACATTGGAATGAATGCAAGTCAGCTGTTAAGTGTAATTTCTGCTGTTGTTATGAAGAAGTGAGTTTTTGGCGGAAGAATTTGGAACTTTAAAATGTGATAATTCTGTGTGCAACTTTAAATTTGAAACTTTGTGTGTAAAATTTTTGAATGTAACTCTGAACTCTAATCTGAATTATGAATATTGTGAGAAATCTGGGTTGAAATATGCTGTATAATGTGGTGTAAAAAAGGTTGTATAATGTGAAAAAAAACTTGTATAATCTGTTAAAAAATTGGTGGAGGTGAAATTCCACCTCCTAAAACATGCAGATCTTAATAGGAATCCCAGGGTGGTTATCTTTACGTTTCGAAGCTAGGAGATAGACTCAAATAGTGCCAGATTTAAGACAATTGACATTCAAAAGTAATTGTAGATGAATTTGTGAGGCTAGCTAGGCTTAACAGAAGTTCTATGTCGTGCTCTTGTGCTTGATTTTGTTTCTCATCTTCACAATTCAATATGTTGCAACGAAAAACATAAACTAAAACCTCTCCAATGCCTTGAACATATCCGCAAACCAGGTCTCGAATTTTGGCCCACCCAACGAAAAGTGCCTTCTATTTTATCTTACCGGAAAAAAAAAAAAGCTAAGTTCACCTCTTTTTCAAGCCTGCAAAAAATACCCAGAAAAACGCCGGACGTTTTTAAGGATGGCCGGATTTTTGGGAGCCAAACCCCCCTATTTTCGAACCAAATGCAAAACGAAACCACGCGAACTTACGATTGATCATTGATCAGCATGAACACAATCATTAAGCAAAGACGCTATGCAAAGCAGACCCGGGTATGCCTTCAAGGAGAAGCTTAAACGATTGATTTACCAAGGTACATTAGCATTTCTTTCCATCTTTCCTGAATCCAACGGTTTGGGTAATCCGTTGTTCGCTTGCTCGTAGAGTGTGGATCTGTTCGGAAGGATAGGGACAGGTATGTGCAGCTGTATCATGCTTGAATTTTTTTTCTTGTTGCCAAGTTGAATTATGTATATTTTAGGGTTCTTGAAGACTTGTGTCAGGAGGGACGGTTTAAAGAGGCGCTTAATCTTATAGATCAGCAGGGCATTTTGTTAACTAGAAACAATGCATACTTGCTTCTTCAAAGTTGCGAAAAAAGCAAGGACGTTGAATCTGGAAGGCAAGTGCTGTCGCTTATGATTAGTGCTGGGCTTAGTTCACTTGCTGTTTTGGGTGACCAGCTGATTCGACTATTCACTTCTGCTGGGAGCTTTTGCGAAGCAAATCAAGCATTTAACAGGATTGCACAACCAACTATATATACATGGAGTGCAATCCTTTATGCCAATGCTAGTCTTGCTGATGGAGAAATAGCCCTTGAGTTGT
Source organism: Isoetes taiwanensis (assembly GCA_021234155.1). Classification (NCBI taxonomy): domain Eukaryota; kingdom Viridiplantae; phylum Streptophyta; class Lycopodiopsida; order Isoetales; family Isoetaceae; genus Isoetes; species Isoetes taiwanensis. Next base: position 5,407,193 of record JAJEKV010000051.1, read on the forward strand.
ATAATAGACTCCAGTGTATCAGGGGGGTTAGTGATAAATATGTTTATGTTGCTGTAGTCAAAGCATCTACAATGACATTAAACTTTTTGCATGGCAGACTCATTCATGGATGCATGATTCAAAATAAACTCTCATCTGAGGTTGTGGCGGGAAGCGCTCTGATTGATTTGTATGCTAAGTGTGGCACCCTTGAGGAAGCCGACAAAGCTTTTGAGAAATTGGCTAACATGGATATTGTATCCTGGAACGCGATGATTACTGCATATGCTAATCATGATGAAGCCTTCCTTGCTTTAGAATGCTTTGAAAGCATGCAACAGTATGGCCTAAAGCCAAATGAAATAACATTTTCAAGCATCTTGGTCGCTTGTGTTAGTGTTGGGGCAATAGAGCAGGGAAGGCTTATTCATGACCAGGTACTCAAGCATGGTCTTCAGTTGGATGTTGTGCTGGGAGGCACCTTAGTGAATTTGTATGCCAAGTCTGGAAATCTGAAGGAGGCCCAATCAGTCTTTGATAAGTTGTCGAACCGAGACGAGGGCATATGGAATGCAATAATTGCAGCGTATGTCCTGCAAGAGAAACTAGATGTTGCATTAAACTTCTTGAAGAACATGCAATTAGAAGGGATAAAGCCGAATGAGGTCACAATTTTGAGCATCACAAAGGCATGTAGTGAAATAGGCTCAATGGATCAAATCAGATATGTCCATAATTGGATTACTAGGAATGGTGTTTTAAGCGGTGTTATAGTGGTTGCCTTACTTGACATGTATGCTAAATCTGGTAGCCTACATCAGGCGCGTGTGATGTTTGACAAACTACCGGATCAAGATGTGAGTGCATGGAACACAATGGTTGCTGGTTATGCTCTTCACGGGGAAGGCCTTTGTGCTCTCAAATGTTTTGAAGAAATGGAAAATCATGGAATAAAACCAAACAAAGTGTCTTGCCTCAGTATCCTTTTTGCATGCAGCCATGCAGGCTTAGTGGATGAAGGCCATTGGTATTTTAAAATTATGGAAGTAAAGTATGGAACTATACCATCCATTTTTCATTTTACTCGCATGGTTGATCTTCTTGGTCGTGCAGGATGCTTGCATGAGGCAGAAAGTTTTCTCTTCTTGAATAGTTCCAATATGGTTAGCTGGATGTCATTGCTAAGTGCTTGCAAAATTCATGGGAATCTGCAGTTAGGGAAACAATGTGTTCGCCAAATTGCATATTTGGATCGTGTTTCGCTGCAAGATAGCAGCTTGTAGCCTCATATAGGGTAGAAGGTTAAGCTTTGCATTTGAAACTTGATTTTTGCAGTTTATTTTCACAAAGGCATGCTAAAATCATTCATTTGACCTGACAATTCCTTAAAGGCGAAAGAGAAGAAGATGAAGACACCAACAAGCCAACCTGGCTCAAAGAATAAAGAATGAAACATCATGATAACTACATGGATTTGTCAATCATATAACAGTGCTATTTCTTTTAATTTTGACATGGTTTAGACTATACGAATGCTCATATTATTGATTCAGATATCTAAGTAGACCCGGGTGAATTGGCCTAAATTTGAATCTTTCGTTAATAGATGAGATAAGAGAAAGGTAAAACCCCGATTATATGAATATATTTTCTGTATTCTCTCTTATCTCTTGTGGGGATGAAAGCTTTTGCTAAATATAGCAATGCAATGCAATAAAATCGACTATATACAGAAAAACAAGATCTGTAGCAGATCAAGGATAGGATTGAAGAACCTGAGATATCCTTTATTTCATTCTCAATCATTGACTTCGAAGATTCAAGTAATTGCGTGGCAAACTGAGGCCAAAGTAAAAACAGGTGTAATATATGCAAGGTGTTGGATTTAGAGGGTAAAATGTGGATGAGGCGACACGTATAAAAACATGCATGGAAATGTATATAAGGAGGGAAGAGTTGGGCAGTTGGGTATTGAAAAAATGGAAGAAGGGGGGAGTATTGAAGCTCGAGAAAAGGATAATCTGAAGAATCCGAGCACCATAGGTGCAGTGGCAGGCATGGCGCCGGATGTGGAGCAGTCTTATTTGGTGCAGGATTTTAGTGCCGAAGAAAAGGGTGAACAGGTGCCCTCTGCTGACGGATCTAAGGGGCAGACCAACAAAGAGGTGGGTGTTCCTACTGCTGCCTCTGAGGCCCTTAAGCCTCAAGATTCATCCAAGTCCAAGTCTTCTTGACTTCTCCTGTCAGAAATTTGTTCCTCTCTGTAGCTCTTTTATCAAATGATTACAATTTCGTAAGCTTGTTATCGGTAGACGTATCTTGTCATGATTTTCACGTTTATTTTGCTATGGTTTTGAAATTGTGAATAATCTAGATAGAAATCTCCTCTGTTATTTCTCGAACGCTTTCCCTTTTGAAAATGTTCTGTTATTTTCCCTCTGATAAGACCAATGTTGATTTGCCATGTTGTATTTTGAATCTATCTTATGGTATTCAACATAAGCACGCACATGCGCTTCCTAGGAAAATTGCAATGCCTCTGGGAAGACCCCACCCTATAAACTTGGGCTCAAACTGAGGCTCCAATATCTTTTCCCCTGATAAATATGGTGTCACATGCATTCACGAGAGTATTGGTGGCTTCATCATCTATTATTTGGTACTGCATTGCAGCTCCAATGGTGTACCTCCACATGTAAACTTGGTTACTGCAGCTAATAAAGCTACTTTAGATGCTCGTTTTCTATCTTATCTACCAATTAGATATTATGAATATTCATACACATTTTCCTCCTGCCATTTACCCCTAGCATGCAAGCTGAAAATCTTACCTGGACGAAATTTTAACCACCTTAAAATTTCGCCCTATTTCAGCTAAATTTTAAAAGGTGAAATTTCATGTTGACGTCGTGGCGGCGTTTTGGGCGGCGCCGCCTTCTCCCTCTGTTTCTGCCGATCTGTTTCTGCCTGCTCCCTGTTTCTTCCCCGCTAAAACCCACAGGCCTCGGCTTCTTGTTCATAAGAAAGGGAAGACGAAAGAGGATCCAAGAGAGAATCGATGGGCTTCTTTGGATAAGTTGTGGGGCGATGTTCTTGGGGCCGACGCCCTCGGGCGGGGCCTTGACCGCCTCGGAAAATCTCGCACCATCGCGACCACGCACCTCGACCCCTGTTTCTCCTTCCAGAACTAAAGCTTAACTACCCAAATCGTTTAAATTTGCGGCCCGGATCTTCAATATTCTCTAAGCATTTGTTGTTTGCCCCTTGTTTTAAGACATGACAAGGAGAAAGCGGTGACTTCTCATGGAAGAAATAGAACGAGTGAACCGAGGCGATTAACGTAAAACCCCTCGCTAAGGACCGTGATGCTCTCGTTGTGAAGAACCTCGAGCCCATCTGAAGCTCTGAGGCAATGAATGAAGCTTTGATGCCGATCTTGCCGTTCTTAAGACAAATCCGGTGGCCCTAGACAGAAACGAGCTTCCCTTTTCTCATGATCAAGGTTGGATCATGATTCACGGCTTGCTTCTCTCATTTTCTTTCTTCAGTGCATGAATCCGGTTGAAGTGGAGGTATTTCTTTCTGTCTTGAATCAGATATCTCAAGAACAGGCTGATTTTCTGATTTTTTCTTCTTTCGTGCATGAATTTGGATGAATCAGAGGTGTTTTTTTCGGGCCTGAACCAGAGATCCTCATGAACGGGCTAAAATTTTAAGGTAGTTAAAATTTCGTCGGAGAATTTCAATCGCCATGAAATTTCTTGTGGAAATTTTCAGCAGACCTGGCGGCGCCACTCGCGGCTCCGCCGCTCGTGGCCCGCCAGGTCAGCTGAAAATTTCCACAAGAAATTTCAAGGCGATTGAAATTACTCCTTCCTAAAAGCAGCTCAGGAACTCCATGAGTGATGGGTACCAAATCAAGCAGTAGAAAAGACGAGTCAAATGGCATCAAATCCTTCAAAGCCTTGCCAATAGCTTCAACAACACCACCACCTTCATCTTTTAAATCTACTCCCGTTCTATTTTCAATTATGTAAGAAGCTAAATCGTCTGATTCTAATGAAGAAATGGTTAGGCATGGGGCCTTGAACGGAGCTCGATTAGATGAAGAACTCGGGCAATTATTTCCATACGTTTTGTAATATCCCTAACCATTTAAGGAATTCCACCAGTAGGTTTCCCAATGACAAAAAGGGAGTGGGTTTGTTGGTTTTTTAGGGTGGAAAAACCATGGGCCGTTGGATTCAGGTTTTTTTTTACAATGGTCTTCATCTGACGGTTCTATGGAAGGCAATCCAAAAATAGAACTCGTCTGAGACTCGATCGGGGGCGGATTGGGCTGGCTCCGGCCGCCTGGCCGGAATTGGTCGATGGGGTGGGTGGCTCAATTTAGGCTTGCTTCACGACTATATTTGTAGGCAAATAGAAAATAGAAGGTCTGATACTACAGGGACTGGATTGGGCTCTTGCCTGGCATGGAATTAACGGATTGGACTGGGCGGGGCTCCTGCCTGGCCCAAGGTTTTTCTGCAACGGCCAGATTTGAAGCAGCCGGAGTTGTCTTCCGTTTCTAGAGCCATGCCTTTTTATTAGTTTTTTTACAGGTAGGTTCGACAGGTCCGGCAGTCAATTTTTGGCCCTCTTTCAGTTCTTTTGGGCATCCTGAAGCAGATTAATAGGCTATTTGTTCGCGGAAATTTTTGCTTGTGACGATCAGAGTTTTTTCCTCTCTTCCACTGTCGGATTGTTGTGCTTGTGCCGATCGGAGGGTTTTTCTCTGCTATTGTTCTCCGCTCTTCGCTATTTCTGTTCTTTTGCTTCTAATGTTTGGCTGATGCCACTTGTTCAGGTCTCTCTGTATTGTGCATCTGTTCTTTTGCTACTAATCTGGGGCTGGTGCCACTTGTGTCTGGCTAATGCCACATGTACGAACCAGATTTTTTGTGAATTGCCAATGATCATTAGCATGGAGGGCTGGGATGTTTTTTTAATTCATGGAGGGACCGATTAGGATAGGAGGGACCGATTAGGATAGGAGGGACCGATAATAAACAATGCCACATCAAAATCTGTTGAGATAAAGTGGAAAAATCGGACACGACGAGTTTCCAAAGGTCCACCTCCATATCCAAACGCGGGTCCTCTCTAACTTTACCAAGGAGCTGTGGTTAAAGATCTCATTCTGAAACCGCAGCAATCCAATGAGCTATATATAGCTAGTTCTGCTATCAATAACAAAACGGCTTGGGTATAAGGGTGATTTTCCACTAGAGTGGTGTCGCATATTACGATTTTAGTTTGGTATTTGAGAATCAGTGGTTAGGACTATGATTTTGATGTCGTATTGTATGAAAAAGGGTATATTTTAGCATGTTTGAGCAGCTTAATTGCATTTAGTGGTCACCTATTTTGGGCTGCTTTGGATGTTTTTTTTTTTTTTTTTTTTGTTGTTAGGAGCTCGTATTTCTAGGACGTGGATAAGTCTTCACGCGGCCATCTATTTTTAGCGCAGAGCAGGGGCAGATTGTGTAGAGAGAGCATGGCCAGTTCGTGGTTTTTATCCACCTCTGCAGTCTTGCAATTCCATTCTTTGACTGCAACTCCTCCTGATAAATAAATCCCAGATGATCGCTTGCTCGTTCAAGTGAAGGCGCACTAGTTTGAATTGGTTTCTAAGTAACTTAAGCAGTGGCTTGTCAGTTTTGAAGCAAATCCGGAAGTGGGTTTTCAGTATTGAAGCAAATCCGGAAGTGGGTTTTCAGTATTGAAGCAAATTCGGAAGTTGTTGGGCTTTTTGAATTGGCCCGAAGTAGTTGATATGGAGGAAAATATACAGATCAAAATTCCCACTATTCCTGGGTATTTTTTGTGCCCAATTTCGTTGGATCTGATGAAAGATCCAGTGATTCTATCCTCCGGAGTGACATACGACAGAGAAAGCATTGAAAAATGGTTTAGTGATGGGAATTCGACATGCCCTGTTACAAGGCATGAAATGAAGGATGAAGAACCATGCATTGCGCAGAATGATTCAGGACTGGTGTGTTGAAAACAGAGAATTGGGAATTCAAAGAATTCCCAGGCGGGAAGAATGGGAAATTCGGCCAAGTCAATGCTAAGAAACGGGTGAACCATGTGGGCCTTCAGATCCTCCTGCAGATGGATGCGTCTTAGGTTGAGACCATTAAACCAGGGGGAGGGACGATTTGGGAAGAATCAGGGATATCCATCTTGCATGGTCACCATGAGTTCCATGGAGACCTTAGGAAATGGCAAGCTATTTTTCCTCCAAAAATATATTGGCCGCTGATCTGGCACCGTATGCAGTATATGCTCTAAATCCACGGATGGGATTCAACCTCGCAAACCTAACCCATTTCTATTGCGTCAGATAGGCAAATAAGAAATCAATTCTATGTGTCATATTTTTTGATTTGGCGCCATAAACGGTGTCATATCTCAATGTGACAGTCTTATTTTATGACTACAAGAAATTTATCGCGGCGGCCAAGGTCGCCGCGAACATTTCTTTTGTCCAACTCTTCTTAAATAAGGTCTGATATTAAGCGGAAACGATCACAATTCTGAACCTACGAAAAATTGATTGAACTAAATGAATCTAAGCTTGGAAGCTTCCATATTTTCCAGAATATTGATAAACATGTGATACAAAAAACAAATACTATTGCCAACATCTTTTACATCTGAAGAGTTTTTTATACTTATTTCCAATGTCTTATATATGGCATTGTATGGAAACATTTCACCTGCACACAGGAGCAAAACATTTTGTCTTCATACTGCATTTTCTAAGTGATGATACTGCATATAAATGCATGGGGTTATGGTTCGAAACCTTATAGACACTAAATATATTGATATACAAGAGGATACCAGGGCCTAGGTAGCCCCTCAAAAATGGGGCGAGATCGAAGAGGATGGGGGCAAAAACATTTAGAGCCCGATACGGCCGGGTTCGGGGTTCCAAGGTTCTTTTGGAGGAAATCCTTCTAGAACTCTATCAAGGCTAATCATGGAGACGGAGGAGTTCGGATTCTTAAACCCAAAGCCGATTTTCATAAAAACTCAAGCATAGAGCAAGCAAGAGGGAATGGTCGAAGTTCTTCCCAAATCCATTGAATAAGCCTTGGTTTATGGGGATGGATGACCGGATTTTAGGGGACCGGATTGAAGGCCCAATCAATTATTCATGGAGGCTTACGATGAATTTCCCATTCTTGAATTCCCAAGAATCGGGTTATACAATCTCAGGCAGGATGGATATGGTGGGTTTTTCAGGTTCGAGCCCCAAACTGCCTTTTCGGTGGATTACTTGCAAGTTTAGGTAGCTGCTGCATTAAGTCTAATAAACAAAGAGCATTAGAGGTCCGGTAGTAAAAAGCAGGTTTTGCAGGAGGCCCATACATTGAAGCTCTGTTTTGCACCGAATCATCGAACATGAGCGATTTGGATACCCTCTATTTTCCTCAGGGTGCAACACCTGAGGGATCATCACATAGCAGAATCCGGCGATGGACGACTCTCACAGCCAAGTGCTGAATTCTGGAGCACAAGAATCGACTTGCATAGCAGAGGTCGGATTGGCAATGGCTTCAGCTTCAAAGTGCTTATTCAGGAAAACACTGGGATGAACATGGCGCCGGAAGCAGCTACGGATGCTGCTCAGAAAAACGTGGCAGTTAAAGGAAGAAATAGATTGCGGCGCAGAAAATATCGAAAGGAACAAAAATGGAAAATTAGAAACTGAATTATATATGTTGTGATAGTAGAAAATCACCCTAAATCCTACTCTATCAAATGCTATTGTAAGCATGTAAGACAATATGATCATATGGACAGTTGTGCTTACAGCCGATATTAAAAAACATCTAAATTAGGCCATTGAGAAATTGCAGAATGCAGGCATTATTCTCAAAGATGTTACTTAAGTATATGTAGCCATGGAAGCCCTGAAAAAGGTAGAAGGTTGTATGCTTGTATTACTGCCTCATCTTGGCCGACTATAAAAGATCATACGTGATGAATCTCTGTGACATCTTCAACAGAGTAATGAATCTTGATGTGATGTCATGGAACACAAGATTTGCAACATCTGTACATAATAATTTAACAGTGAAGCTGTGCTGTTGTCTTAGAGCATGAATTTGACAAATATTGGGCCGCTAGAAACTTCTAGAGATGATCCAAAATAGGTTATGGAGCCAAAATACATCTAAGACATTCACATGGGCTTCTTTTTTTTGCAGCAGTGGGAGTCTGCGGCAGCTGGTTTCAACGCTGCTTAAAATTGTTCGTCTGCCACGCTGAAGGGTACATGCCGAAATGGTTGTTGTTGAAGCAATCTGGCTGCAATACGTGGCTGCAAAAGGGCTTTTGCGACCTATTATATTCACAAGGCCCAATTGGAACCCTCATCGAATTTTCTGGCTCGATTGGAACCCTCATCGGCTGTTCAGACCTGCATCTCCACTCTTCCCTTATTGGTCATATCCTTCACAGTAGTATTAAGGATCAAAATCTTCCGTTTCCTCGAGCGAATCCATTCACCAAGGTCTGCCAGAATTTGAAGAAAAAAAGAAGTAATCTGAGCGGAAATTTCAGAAAAATGGGAAGAATCAGAGCAGGATAGGAGAGGGAATCAATTCTGAATATAAGGAACCCAATTTTATTCATTTTCATCCGTTACAATTTGGCAGTTCATGTTGTAGCTGTTGCTAAATTCTATCCTCCTCACCAGCGGCGCAGCTGGAGGAAAAAAAAAAACCTTACCCCCTGTGAATGTGAAAGGCATAAAAAGCCAGAATGGTTGCAGCTGTGTGGTTGCTGCAACTGCAAAATCGCAGCTCCTAATGCAGCACTCACATTTTATATGTAAACTCTGCTTTTGCTACCATTTTTTTCCCGGCGTGCAAAAGCATTAACTGGAAAATAAGAAGCCTAACCCACACTTTTTCAATCCCTGAGACGACCTCGAATGATCTAGCTGGGCAAAACCCTAGATGCCCAAGGCAGGATGAGGGAAGTCTTAATAAATTCATATTTGAAAATGTTGCAATATTTTTGTTAATCTAGGGCAGCGAACATACAAGGTTCAATTCTTAAGCGACACAGGTTGATACATGCATGTATATGAAATGGTCCATGAAATGAGTTAATATAGGTCTTTGAAAGATTGATTGATAGCTAAGGTGATTACAAAGCCATGACCCAACAGTATTCGAGTAAGGTAGAACATTCGATCTAGATGACCTTGTGTTGGATCTCTTAACCAGTTTCACCTGCTTCCAAATTTTGTAGGTATTTGACTAAATGCATGCCACATGTGGCATGAAGTTGAGGGAGAAAATTTTGTTCTTAGCTAAGTTGTCTCACTCTATTGACTCTTCCACAACTTCTTGCCAATTCCTATAAGATTACTTTCAATAAAAGTGCTCAAGATAGATCTTCATTTGCAAATTTGGATGGATGCACCAAGCTCTAAATTTTGAACTCAAGAGCTAGTACACTACAGCTTGCTTCTCCCCGCATGGGAAGGAGCCACTCTTAGAAACATGGGTTGTGACATTCCACGTATTTATATGCCTTTTGGGTATAAATACATGACACGTCACTATGAATAATTATTAGTGCATTAATTATTCATAAGCTAAGGTTAGCTATTTAAATCATTAATTATCAAGATGGAAACCCAACCCTAAACCGTAATTCGAATTTAGGACACAACCTAATATTAAAAAGGCTAAAATACTATAATAAGTAATTTAGCATTAACACTTGGCCCAAATCAAATGGGCAAGGGAGAGTTGCTAACTTGGGACACCCAAATTGGGGCTTCCATCCCTAATATGCCCCAATTCGATTTGAGGGTAGTTGGAGGAGGAGCTTATTCAACCAGGGCATGAACCTACTGGTTAATAGGATTAGTTAGCTTGAGATTCTAGTTAGGAACTAACCCTTGCTTGTTAGAGGATGATTAGTCTCTCTATTTTATGTTCTAGATGAGATTATGATGGATGTATCAATATGAATGCTCTCTTTTGTTCCTCGTGTTGTATGGGTAAAAGAGGGTAGAGACCTAAAGGCCATCTAGAATTAGATATGCTCCTAGCTAGAACCCCTTAAATCCTATTAGATGCCCACCTGGCTGTGGATGCTATATTGTGATTCAGCACCAAATAATGGGTATGATGGTGAAACTGGGGTGGGAATATAAGGTGCAGAGGAATCCATATCAGAAACTTAAGTATTAAATTTCTCCATATCAAAAACTTAAGAACTAGATTTCTCCAGATCAAACAATAAATTTGAAGAAAATCTAGCCATGTTAATACAACAAATTATGGCAATAATCAATGTCATAGCTGCACATCAGGTCCCCAACCAAGCCAACAGACAAACCCTTCACGGCCAAAAAAAATCACAAGATCAACTTTTGCAAATTATGCCTTCCGTAATTACGGCTCAACCAGTTACACTGAAGTTGCAGCTAATATCTCGCTACAACAATGATGGGATTTACACTTAATCATATATAACATTTGGAGCTATATGTAGAGTTCATCATATCACCAATCTCGTAAACTACCATCAAAGGCAGTATAGCATAAAAGCAGAAACAGCAGTTACACTGGGATATTGATCCTGGTAGATCATAGCTTTCAACCTCAAAATTAAGCCCAATAAATAATAGATTAATACATCACACACAAATTCCTCCTGGGGACAAACCTGTAGTCCCCACCTTGGACGACTGCCTTCTGTACAAAAGTGGTATGGTATGGTCGGTATAAGACAATGGGCCAAAAGCCGGATGCTCAAGCCAACAAGTCAATATCAAACGAAGCTGCTTATGACATTATTGTGCTGTAAAGGCGCTTCAATGCTGGGCAATTCAACCGTATTCGAGATAATGCAGCAACTGATACCTACATGGTTAAACAACTTCAATAAAGGCATAAAAGAGAATGCCTCATGAAGTGAAAAAAACCTACCTTTGTACAGTTGCGCACATCTAATGTCTCTAGCAAGGAACAGTTCATGATTGCACATTCCAGTTCCTCTGCATCAATTCCAGATGCCTGAAAAGAGAACACAAAGATTTAAAAAAAAAAGATCCAAGCAGTATGATTTTACAACTAGGTCTTTGCAGATTGCATTTCTCAGCTGAATTTTCTGACCTCTATCAGGATAACCTAGACAAGGGAAGTACTAAGGACCCAACAAATAATTCGTTCACACAAAACTACACAAAATGCTATACCTGCAAACATAGACTGATCAATCGAGGACAGTCTAACTTGAGCTGCAATAAAGCCACGCAGTTGCTGGAAACATTAACAAGTCAAATGTCAATTCTAAGTTTATTGACCAACACATTTGACATGGAAAAAAAGGCTAACAATATGTCTCGAGAGTATCAGGCGAAACAACTTGTAAAAACTGTTTCCTTCTTTATTTGAGCAAACCCCTGCACATGCTATATATGCAGGATAAGAAAGCGTTGCACAAACCTTAAGTTCAGTTGAATCAAATTGGAACATTCCAGTTGAACTTCTCGAACATTTGTTGATAATGAAAGGTTGAGAGAGGATAGATTAAAACACTGAGCAGATCCTGGGATAACTACTCTCTTTATGTTAGGGCATCCAACACAATTCAATGTCTGAAGTGCTCTGCAAGAATAGCCATCTTCCCAATCCTGACATGCATTTCCAGGTTGCATCATCAAGTCATCTACAAGAATCGGTAACCCACTCCCTAGTGCCCCATTATTAAAGGATGCCAATGGACTCTTTTGTAAACTAGTGTGCACGTCAGTAAACATGCCCACTCCCCCAAAGCCAAAAGCAACCTCATCATCAGCAAGGTCATGCATATGTACATCGTCCAATGATATTTTATCAACAGATTCCATATGGGTATCCCAGTCAGCTGCCTTGCCAAAACTTCCGGGAACCCATTCAATATCATGAACATTTGCACAGCCATTGAGACTGATGTGGGTAAGATGTGGGCATCGTGACAGCAATCCTTCAATTGCAGAGCGATCAAGGCTGCCATAAGACAGGTCCAGCTCACGCAATGAAGGTAGCACCTTTCCACCATGCAAGGCAACCAGGGCATTATTGGCAAGATATTTGCACGCTGAAAGCTTCAGTACCTACAGAAGCAAAAGACAGGTATCATCAACATTCTAACACCCTCTCAAGAAATTTGAGAAAAATAGACTCCATACCTCCAGATAAGGGCATGCTGCAAACACGGGTGATAGATCTGTTAGAAAAGTATACGATAAGTCCAACACTGTCAATGCATGCAGTCTGTCCAGCGCCAACAGCCCCACTGGTCCCACAGATGGGCAAGAAGCCAATATAAGTGATTGTATCATCGGACATGCATTTGCAGTGGCTGCTAAACAGTCATCTCCTAGTTGACTGCACAAGGATCAATTGTATTAGATAATGTCGAGCAGCTGTGTATGCTGGCTTGTTCATCCAAAAACTTACCTGCAATAAGAGGCGTCAAGGCTTAACAACCTAGGACAACATAGAGCTGCCTGAGATAATACCCCACAACCCCTCAAATCAAGAACTGTCATTTCCGTAGCTTCAATCTTCAGCTTCGATAAATGGGGGCAAATCCCAAGATTTAGTGACTGTAATCCCACCTGCAGAATTTAATAGCTACAAATGTAAGAAATAGGACCCAAAACAGAGATGGATTTACTTGCATTTACTGCCAACGTTACCGGGGAGAAGGATGCAGTTGTCAGGTGATCACAACCATCCAATTGAAGCTTCTCAAGGTTCGGGCAGACAAGGTCAAGTGAACACATTTTTTGACAACCAACTAAGGACAACCTGAGCAGTGATTGGGTAGTCAGGGTCACCGCTGTCAAACCCTGCAAAACCCTCGTAGTACAATAATATTAATAATAATAATAATAATGATTGTTAATTTCCTCATTCTATCAATCAACTAGAGAAAATATAAAGACTTAGAAAGGCCGGCTTTAAACGAAAACCAAATACATGCTTGCATCACGTTTACCTCACAACTGTCGAGGATCAAAGTGCTAAGCCTGGGACATCCACCACCCTCGCTGAATACCTTGCACAGCGCATTCGTCAAAGAGTCGCACTCTGTTAAATCAACCTCTCGTAGCCAAGGGCATTGCAATGCTATAGTTGTCAACCCTTGCTGCTGACTTAAGGCAAGCTTCTGCACAAGCCAAGTGAGAGGAAGTTAATGCCACATCCAGGCACAAAAACTAGACAATAGATGCACGATACCTCAAAAAAATAATACTTGATTTAACGAAATTGTACTATCATATCTGGACTTGTTAAATAATTTCTTAGAGAATTAACGTTTCTTTTACAAGCAACTGCATAATATATATGCAGGTATTCTCCAGTAAAAACAAAATGCCATGGATGATGCAGCAGATCCACCAGAACTGACAGGCGATTCAATTGATAAACATATAAATAGTGACATTGCAAGGGCATCATCAAGTGGCAAGGCTGTTGTAAGGAAGAGTTGAAATGAACTAAACTTGGCATACAGGCATGTCTGAATTCAAGAGAATGTACAACATATCCAAATTTTAAATCATCCCACGATATACCATACCTTGATGCTGGTTGAGGTGATATCAATGCGGTTTAAGCTGGAACAGTTTTCGACATTAATCTCCATTAAAGACGGAGTTCGAAGAGTAAGCTCTACAAATCTGCATGTAGATCGTGTTATTTCAGCCAGATGATGAGTGTCACTTTCAACACAAAAAGTAGGCCTACTACCTCCGACAACTACTCAAACTTATGCTCCGCAGATGAGGTAAATCAAGGACAACTGATGTCAGCCAACAGCAAGAATCAAGCTCCAATAACTACAATATAAACTTCCACATTAGAAATCAAACAGAAACAAGGAAACGAAATAAACTAAACAAGGACACTCAAAAAAACCTCGAGCATGAAACAGTGTGATAAAGCTGCCATTGAGGAAGAATTAATTCCTTCGCAGCTCTGAAGCCTTAGTTCAACTAATGCAGGCATTCGCACTCCCTTTATCAAAATTGAAAAGCATGTTAGCAGGCAAAAGTATAAGCTATATCGGCAGTTAGAATATTATTAATAACTAACCTCCAACGAGATGTTTGGGCAAAACGAAGCATTCAACGAACGCAAATTGGTGCATGTAGAAGAAATCTCACGAAGAGTTTCATCACTCACATATGAACAAATAGACATGTCTAAATTTATAAGAAGAGGACATGCTGTTGCTGCTGCACGGACACCTGCATCTGACAACTTGTGGCATGAAGATACGTCCAGCTTTAAAAGCCGCGGACAATTCAGCATTGCAGAAGCTGCCCCTGTGCGTTTCAGTGACAAAACCTCCAACTGTGGGCACCTGTAACAAACTTATACAAGAAAGCCTAATGAGGAACCAGGTCAGCTAATGAGGAATCAGGTCATAGCTTAGACGTAGAACTACCTGATTGCAATGCGAAGAACACGACATCTTAAAATATGAAGGTTTTTTAAAGAATCGTGTCGCAGCTGAATTTCTTGAGAACCTCCATAGCCAAGGGTTGCCTCATTGATACTTAGAGTATGCAAGCTGCGGCATTCACTGGATAATGCAAGAAAGAAGCTGTCGCTGAGTGTAGCTTTCCCCAATATCAACGCCTCCAATCGCCTGCAACAAACAAATGTTTATTATCACATGCAGGTGATAGCGCTAGAGTAATCGAACTCAGACTACATAAACTGCTCTACCTTAATGAATGCAGTGCATCCTGTACAACTGATTCATCTACAGATGGAGTAATCCGTAGATTTAACTCCGCAGCATTGGGATATCTTGAACATACGCGGCTGACTGCAAAATCGAAAAAATCCAATGCTCAGTTAAAGTACCTGCATTTTATTTAAATGATTGACTATGTAGAAAGCTGTGACCTTGCTGAGGAGAAACTTTGCGTCCTTCAAAGTTTAAAGACTTCCAAAAATCTTCATGTGCGCTTGCATTGCGCCACTGGCGACAAACCATTGCCGCAACACATAATGATGTGTCATTGAGAAATGAAAAAACCTAAAGCAGCAGAGAGATTAGGTAGGAACTTATGTTTTCTTTCTTTATCAAATATGTTCATCTCTCAATCATCCCATACATACCTTATGTAACAAATCATCTGTGAGATCCATGCGTCCTTCTCCATCATCTAAAATCTCAGCACCACCTGCGTCATTATCTTCTGTGGAATTCTCAGAATCCATGGCAAAATGCACAGATCCAGAAGCCATTTCTGTAGTCAATTTTGTAGATGGCTGTGAACTTGAATACAAATTTTTAGGGAAGACTCCCAATGTACGGCGCCTCCTAGATGTATAAATTACAAATATCAACCTCCAACACAACCTAGATGTAAAATAAAACGAAACCTAACTATAGCAATATCCAAACTACATTTATATATGCACAGTTTTTGGCTCTGCAATCAGATTTGTGATTCAACAATGATTTACAGTTTACTTCACATATGGTAAATAGTTCAATCAAAAACAATAAAAAGAAGGCCTGGTGTATCATACAGTATTGTTTACTTCCATATAAATGATAAATCTAAGGCCCAGCTGAAGATGATACTTGAAGACTAGTTCAAAAAATAAAAACATAAGAGGGTGTGGCATTATGGGGAGTTGAAATTGGGAGAAGGGATCTAGACAACGGGTCCGGTTACACTAGAAAAGTGACAAGGCCAGATATGACTCAATCCAGCTAACCTGCGGCGGTTTCTCGAATGGGGTTGCTGTTTTGATGTTACTTCACTTTCAAAGTCCTGCTCAGCTTCAGTGGATACTTTCGACTTCATAGCAAAATTTTCAGCACATGATGTTTCTGAACTAACCCTTTCTCCATCGGACCTTGAAACAGAAGCTTCATCCAAATCTGGAACAGGCAATCTTCTTGTCAAGTTGCTTACTATGTTTTCCAGCTGTGCTCCAGAATAAAAATCTGCTGAATATTCGGAAGCTTCTATTTGACCACTATTAGAAAAGCCTGCATTCTGAAAAGAGTTCATGCTATGCAAACCCGGTTCTGGTGCATGCCTAGAACATACTCCTTCAAAATTTGATGGAGTTCCTGCGCACCAATTTGGCCCAGTATTTGACAAATACCTCTGCACGGTGCCCAATTCAAATCCAGCAGCACCATAAGCAGCCAACTGGGAAGATGTGTTACCTCCCGTTGTAGATCCCAGCAAATTTCTGCTTCTATTCTGACATTGCTGCTCCCGCAATGGTGAAACTTCTGGGACTGCTATTTCCACTGGCAAAGGCACTATCTCATCTTCTACATTAGCTATGATTTGGTCTGCACTCTGATTACGTTCTCGGTTGTTACCAACTGACCAAATACTCAATGCTCCTGCTTCTAATCCTCCAACGGAAGGATTCAAGTAATTTACATCATCTTCGTCCAAATCTTCCAACAACACTGTGGCGCCATCTAATACGGCCGAACTAGCAACCATATTCTGACTAAAACTGTGCCCAACTGCTGTAGTCCATGCCCTACCTCCGCTCTCACCTACCCTATTCTCCGTTGCCATTCCAAAATCAGACCTTGGTAACAAAAATCTCACCTTGGTGTCCAAGTTGTGGGGTGGACTGAAGCAAGGAGCGGCTAGGACAAATCCGGAAGAAATTCAAAACGGCACCATCCTAAGACAAAAGAAACAAAAGGAAGGGAAGCTCCATGTCCATCGCCAGAGAAGAATGACCGGATTTTCAGACTTGCTGTGCTGCACTGCTCGCTTGTTGCCCTAGGCTCGGACCTAGCTGGCACATCCATGCCTACGTGGTGATGGCGTGGAAACAATCTTTTCTACTTGACCGTTGACTAGGACAACAAGAGAAATGGCGCCGCCGGATATCCGAAAACCATTCGGAACTATACGAAGAATATGAATATGGTAGCTCGAGGGAGTGGTCTTGGATGTTAGTCTTGGTGGACTAGCATGGGTGTCTAAGTTTAATAAATTATTGGCAAGGCAAGGCAATAAAAACAATCTATGGTCTATATTTATGATGCTAAAAAGGCTTGCTAAATAAAAAAGGGCTAAAGTCGTAGCAGAGACCTATAAATAGAAGCTGAATTTCAGTTACATATATCTCCGCAACTAAAGCTCTGATTGAGGCGATTTTTATGTCGTTGGAACCGGCTCGGAGTCTAGTTTCCGAATTATTATGGTACATTTCGTAGTTCTACGTTCTACCTAATGAGAGAGATAGGGTCGAAAGAGTGATAGGGGGTCAAAAAAGACTGCTCTACTCATTCGCTCTTGAATCTGATTCTAAGAACGCCTTTACTTTTTCCCAAGAGCTTCTGTTGTTCTTGTGCAATAACCTATTACTAGTTTGGAGCCTAATTCTTGGTGTTTTATATTGACTGCTAGCTCGTGGAAGGAGCTACCAGTGGAAGCTGATTGTCAGGTCTTGCCATAATTCTGCCAGTTCTTAGCACTGAACGACCCGGTCGAGAGGTGAACTACCATAGATTGGTTATTATATCTGGATCTAGTGCTGGTTTTGGTAAACTAGAGCTTGGCTAATCTGAGTTATTGGTGTAACTCGTATTCTGTGTTTATTTCAAATAGAGATCTTTTTGTCATTGCTAAAAGTTTGATTATGAGTTATGTAGCAATTCTGGATGAATTAGAGATTGCGAGACCATGAATTGTCTGAGAAGTCTTGAACAAGGGTTCAGGGATATAAATGGTATGGTTCATTGGTGTGATCCATAACAGCAACTAATATTTTATATTATACTAAGGGCTTTGGACTTGAATCTTGTGCCATGATACCATGAATCAAATGCTGACATTGCAAACTGTATTCCCAATTTCTAATCCATTGTATACAAATTGACGTCATCTACATGTACAAACATAAAGTTAGGGGGGAGAAAATTTTAGTGTATTACAAGCCTAGATTAAAACCTACAAGAAATTTATTGTGGCGGACGTGCATAGTTGGACCTGCTATTTATATCAAACGTTTGGTAATATATCGCTATTAATATCAGACGTTTAGTAATACATCATCTAATTAATACTCGATTCTTGTTTGTATGATGCTATTCTATATTCGATTTTTTACCTATTTTATAAATATGAGGCATGACAAACAAATAATATTATAACTAGCCTCAGATTTATTATAAGGCATTGTGCATATTAACACCATTGCAAGTTAAGAAAAAAGTGAAGTAAAATAAATTTAGGTCAACAACTTGATCTCCTCCCTCAAATACATGTAGGGGCAACAATCAATATATGCTCAGTTAGCATTTGCATAAGAGTACCAAACCTCATTGAAAGGAGTTAAGCACTATAGGAGTATATGTTAGTATCATTCTCATTGTTGCAAAAGTAATGAGATAATTCAAAGAAGCCATTGAATGTACTATACTCATATTTCTACTATACTCGTACTGATTTTTGTGTCCTCCCTATTTTTAGTGACCACGACTAAGCAGTCACCTGTGTTTAACCCTCGCCAATATTAGATTTTTGACCAAAGAATACTTTGTTATAAATTCTCCATAGAGTACACAAAGCAAGCTCATTTAACCATTTTTTTTTTCTTGTTCTCCATCTGCAGGACGATCCAAACAAGGCCAAAAGAATTTGGCTTTGCTGCATTTGACTGCGGCCAGATCTGCCTCAAGAGGCTAATACAAAGAAAGCAGGTCAAAACAGGGCAACCAAAGGGCCAATCCAAGGATTTCGGTCCCTGAGCTTCTCCTCAATGCTATGAATCGGGTTTAGAGCCCTATCTAACATTTTCCCTTTTGTGGCAAGCACACGATTTTCTCAACATTTCAATCGATTCAGCATTTCTGAAGGATCACAGTTCAAGGATTTTGCAGAAACCACTCAAGGAGAACCATTCAAGGGCTGATTTTCTGATATGCTGACGTGTCCAAGCTAAGCCCACAGTTGAGAAAAACCCAGTTTCGTTGCTGCAAACCTACCTGCGCTTCATGTTCCCTGTCGACATCGGATGTCTTATTTAGCCTATCCAATCCGGCGATCCAAGAAGAACAGGGCAGAGTCCTCCGAATCTGCTCAGAAATGTTTTTATGGAGATTCATCCACAAAAACGCGGCATTTAAGCCACAAAAATGCGGCATTTAAGCGCGAGCCTATCTGCCAGGCTCCAGATGCAAGGATGAATGAAGCTTCGAGTTAACCCTAGCAACGGATCTGGACTGCGTCCCCTTTCAACGTGTCTTCTTTAAGCACTTTTTTTAATCCTCTATATTTTTTCCCCCGGACAAACTTAAGATAGGTGTCATCTATATGAGAACGAATATAGAATAATATTCTCAAAGCATCTTGCCTATAGCACACATATAGTTTAGATAATATGTTTGTGTGCAATGTTAAAAGGGATGGGCATCAATCTCTTAAAATTGTAGCCAATACAATGCCATGTGGCATGAAATTTCCTCCCCCCTAGACTTTACTTTACGTGGGAAAATGTGTCAGAGGAGGCAATTTCGCCTGGTTCGGACCTAGCTCGCCCTAATGTTAGGCTCTTACCAGGCGAAATTGCCTCTTCCGGCACATTATCCTTAACATAATATAACCACAACAACATATCAGATGCACAAATTGTTTGACACATAAGGAATTTAATGTTTAAGAGGAAAAAAAGACAAGGTGCTATTATACAAGAATTTTATCGCAGGGGCTAAGGCCACCGTGAATATTTCTTTGGTTCCAAACTTATGGGGTTGCACATAATGTTAATGTCCAATGTGACTCTGTTCGGGATTTGTGGGAATCTTAAGTTGTTATGTCACATGACATTACATTACGTGGGGTGAGGAGTAATATTCTTTCACAAAAACCCATGCACCTTATCTAAACACCATTGCTTCACCATGCATCCTATGAGATATCCTAATGACAACTCAATGTTGCACAATAAGAACATATGAAACAACATTAACACTATAAATATTATTTGCATCTTATGGCATCGATCCGAGCCATCAGATCGGTATTCTGGGAAAGGACGAGCAACTATATATGCACTATTCATTCTTGTCGCTGGTTATTAGCATCTTCTCACAACAGCATCTCTTCCTTGCCCATTGCTTCCTTCTTTGGCATCTATCCATCCTATTTTTTTCATTTGCCATCTTCTCCATTGATCTGTAGATTCTCGTCATCCAATCTTCTATGTGGCAACACATCGGGGAGCTTCTATTGACGTCTAATTATCGTGGAGCTTCCACTGGCGCCTCATTTTCTGATTGAAATGTTGGGCTTACCGTGGAACCGATTCACAAGCTGGATTCATTATTGTACACAGGGGATGTTTCTCAACTGGATCGATGGGCCTACATGAAAGCCGATTTACCATTTTCGGCAGCATTTCCCAAATTAGCTCTCCTCCAATCGGTGTTCGAGCGAAAGTCTTCTACCTAAGTACTTTACAAAATAAGAATGGCCCCATGTGAGTTTTATGTTCTGTTTTTATTCTTGATTCAGAACCACCCAATTCTCCACTCACTCTTCCTCCTACAACCGCATGCATCCTCATCCCTTCATTTTCTAAACTCCCCTCAGCAAGATCTATCCAGTTCATTGTGTCATTGGTGTCCAATCATCGCATTACATAGGCATATTTTAATTTGGCTCTAACAAATGGATCGGATTCCATTTCTAGATGGGCTAAGGCTTGGTGGTCATCCGCTTGTCACAAGAGATGGCCCTTTTTCCTTTGTTTTTTACTCTATGGTTCCAAACCTTGCTTTCATATAGCAGTTATTGGCTCGTTAGTCTTCTTTTTTGGTGCTTTTGTTTTTAGAACCCTCAAGTTCACCCAAGGTCTGACTTTTTCATTATTTAAACATGTTGCTCGCTTCCTAAACTTCCATTCTATCACTCTTTCTTTTTCTCATCTTTATTTTTCATTATCATACCCATTCCTTGTCTCCACTATGATCAAAGTGTTCCACCTTCTCTCTTGAACCCTATGGAAGTTCCTATAACTACTAACCATCTTTATGTGACTCATTTCGACCACCATTCTAGACCACGGTTCAAGGGAATTTGTCATGAGATTTGATTAGGTGCCTAGCATAGTCTGTTCGGCCCTTGTTCACATGGACTGGGGTTCTGTATTTGCATTTGAGTAAGTGCTCGGCTTCACATGATTCACTTTACTTCGACCCTTGTTCACATGACTAGGATTTGTTTTTTGCCTTTGAGTGCATGCTCGTGCTTGGCATCACATGATTCACATTGATTTCCTTATTTTGAACCCTTCTATCTATCTATTCTATTATATGCATCTGGTTGATAACATGGGCATTTTCTTAATGGCACAACTATATACATTCATTCATTCATAACGGTCATATGTCATCTTCACGCATGCGACATTCTATTTCTTTCTCTATTATGAAGTTGCTAATTCGTCCTCTACATTTGATCCTTCTTGCCACCATGGCTCAATTATTCATGTTTAAATCCAAGGTTGATATAGGTTTGTAAGTTGCATAATATCTATTGAAATTGCTTAATTTTATGGCGATTAACACCAACTTGGATCAACACGCATTGTGGGATGAATGATGGTTGTATGTGTGGCTTGGAGTTTATCTGGTACCTGGGCATGGTTCTACATTCATAGTTGGAGTGTTTTCAATAAGTTGGATTTGAATCTATTTCAGATGGTAGGGACACATTCAATTCTAACATATGGTGTGCCTTGGCATGGCTTAGAATTCGTTCGTTTTCGTTGAGTTCCTAATGGTGGTGCTTACCTGGATTTGAAAAATTCCTCCATGCTCGGTTTTCACAGCTCAATTCGCATTTTCTAATCTCTCTTTGACACTTCTTGGGGCATCGTCATGCCAGGTATTTGGAGATGAACCTTCTCTAATCTTGTTGCTAATTTGTAGTGGTTTTGCCATTTTTGGGAAGATATAATTTGTGACATGGGCATCTTCATCATTTGCAAGTTCTGCACATCCTCGGGACGTCACATCTGTCATATAACTTGGGTCAGTTTTTCCTACAGACATAGTGATATTCAATATGGTAGGACTTGTGGAACCTTTTGCCTTTCAATTTTCATTTTTTCTGGTTGCGCGATGGTTATATTCTGGTGCATTGATATTTGATGCATCTTTTATATAAGTTGACACATTTCTTTCAATGATTATAAAGATTTGCATATTGCTATTGTTTTTTTTTTTTTTTTTTTTTTGCATTTTTTTGTTTGAGTTGGGTGACTCTAGGGATATGCATTATTTTATTTTTTTGAGGGATAAAAAACATTTTATTGCTTGAAGAGAATAATACAATGCCACATGGCAGGGGTGCACCCATCTACGAGTATGAGATGGGGATAGGTACATGGCTCCTAGCTTGTACTATTCTCTTTTCTGACCTAGAGCAGCTTCAAATGAGTACCCCATATTTCTTCCTTTACCTCTTCTTCACTCTCAAAAACTAGCTTTCTAGAATCATGTGGAGTAGCTGATTTGATGCTATGAACTCCTCCTGATTCTCATCGAAAATTTAAGCATTCCTCCTTTTCCATATTGGCCAGATTGTGCAGGCCCTTGCTATATGAAAGGACATCTTCTTCATGGGACATCATTCCGGAGGAAGAATTTCCAGCAACAATTCCTTGGTACCTAAATGGTATTCAAAGCTCTCCAGACTCCAGGACCATACTTCTTGTAGCATTCACATTCCACTAGGCAATGTTGTATGGATTCCTCTTCCTTTTCACACATGGGGCAGAGTGGGCTCACATTATTGTCCCATTTGGATATTAGATGATTGACCCTTGGGGCCCTGTGAATCACTTGCCAAAGAAAGGCATAGATTCGTGGAGGGAGGTATTTCAGCCAAGCGTTTCTCCATATAGTTTTAAGGTTGTCCTCCGTGATCACTAGCTCCCACTTGGTAGACATTGGAAGTACCCCTTTAATCTTCGAACTACAGTAACATGACTTCACAAACTTGTTTGGCTGTATACAAGGATGCATGACCTATGGGTTTTGATTTCCTCTACATATTGTACTTGGGAGTACCATAGCCACACATTCCCAAATTGTTTTTTCTACATCCTTTAAATCAAAATGGACCTGAAATGCTTCTCAACTGGCTAAATACCATTGCACACAAGAGTGTATTCCACAGTTTTTCCATCTCTTCACAATCCTTGCATCAACCACTGTACCTAAGGGGCCTTGTTTATTGTGCAATTCCACTGGTATTCACCATGGAGGAGAGGGCTCTGCTTGAAATTTGCTGATGTCAAGCGTGAATAGTTTCTTTATGGCATTCCAAACCGAAATAAGTCCCTCTTCAAGAAGAGGAAGGCATCGATGCATGGCTTAAGATCAAATAAGAGTGTCCATGGGAGCGAGACATTGACGGAGGGCTTACTATGCTTACTATGCTTACTATGTAGGGCCATCCATATGAATTTGGCTATTAAAACTTTGCTCTGTAATACTATGTCTACCATATCAATTCCCCCTTCAGTTTTGTCCCTTTTGCACTTCCACGAAGCAATTTTGACCACTGCTCCTTCTTCGTTTTCCCCCCAGACAAAGTTGCAAATCAGCCCTTCTAATTCCTGTGCCTTCTCTCTTGGAACAAGAAGAATTGATGATGTATATACGTAAGTATTACTTAACACATTTTTGCCACAGTAATCCTTCCGGCAAGAGAGAGCTTTGCCACCTCCACCAATTTAAATGTTTTTGTAGGCCTAGCAATATTTCGTCCCATATTTGTGCATTGGCGATATTAATACCCACTGGAATTCCGAGTGTTCACCCTCAGGAATTATTTTCCAAGGTAGACTTTCCAAGCATGTGGGATGCGGGTTCTCCAGCGGCCACTGCACTGAGCATTTTTTCCAATTTATGAGGCATCCTGAAGCTATTGAGAATGAGGCTAATATTTTTCCTGCACATGATAGGTTATTTTCCTCTGCCTCTATAAATAGAAATGAGACATCCACATATTGATTACAATTTGTTGAGAGCCATCCATCATTTCTAATCCTTGAACAAGACCATTTGCAGAGGCTTGCAAGAATATTTGTGAAAGAGCTTCTGCTGCTGCTATATAGAAAGGAAATGGAGCAAATGGACAACCTGATACCCCTTTTTATATAAAAAATGGAAGAGGCTTCACCCTAAAATAAGACTGAGGCCCGAGCCGATCTCAAAAGTTTCATGACTTCTTCCATAAAAGTGTTCCCACAATTTAGCTTGACCATCACTTTATGCAGAAAGCTCCATCTAATACTGTCATATGCTTTGGTGAAGTCTAGCTTTAGGTAGGCCACTTTTTGTCCTATTTTCCTAGCCCAGTGCAAGCCTTCAAATGCTGCTGCCACATTCCTTAGGATACTCCTGCCCGGTAAAAAGCCAGATTGGGCCTTTCCCATGGCTGGAGGAATTTTGGGTCTGGACTTCCCAGCTCAATCAAGGTTGCCCAGGGATTTTGATAGATTTTCTTAAGCACAGCAATAGATTGATCCAAACAACCAGAAATTTATGTTTATGGGTTATATGGAAGCATAGAAATGAGGTTGCCATAAATGGGAAAAATCCTAATATGACCTCCCTTAAAAATGCTCTTTTGGACATTCTGGCAGTTACTGCCATGGCTCATAAACTATCAAAAGGGAAAAGTATGACAGAGACTGGGATAGAGTTGGAAAATTCAATGGCCATTTCCAATTCTTTAATATTGTTCTAACTGATTTTGATGGTGTTCTTCACAGCTCATCAGAGGAGGCTACTCAGGTCGGGAGCACCAGCTAAACTTCTTGATGATGATGATGATGAGGACTCCAGGATGCCAATGGGTGAACTGGCAGATAATCTGATTTTATTGAAGCAAGAGATGGTCCATGCGAAAGCAATAAGAAAACTGTTGAACCAGCATGAGGTATGGAGACATAATGGGCTAAGGCAGATCTTTCTCAACCTTTTTCATAAATGGCAGCAGAGAAGGGAAGCCCATGTTATGCTTGTGATGGACTTCACCAATTTCAGTGCTCGGAAACTTGATAAGCTTCTACGAATCTTTGGAAACTCCAAGGTCGAAGATCTTACTTCAGGATCTGGTGGAGGTGTCTTAGGACGATAACTACCATGGTTTCTCTGACATCCTATTGTTTGTACATGGCTGCTATTTTTGGTCTGGATCTAAACATGAACATTATAAGATCCACTTTTCTAGTTGCTCTTATTTATATGCATATCTGTACTTATGGTACAGGGGCTGACTGTACCCAGGGAGACTCCTGTGGTATGATGCAACCCCACCTTTGTATTATGTTTTTCTCATAAATGAAATATAAAAAACCCCTTGCCCTCAAAAAAAAAAAAAAAACCCTTTTACAGTCTGTTTCCAGACTCTCAACCTTAATATTTCTTTCAGAAATACCAAGCTTGCAATTAGCAGCCCTAGAAATTTTACAGGATTCAATTTCTAGGCCAAGGACAAAGTTAAAACAATACATGTTGCAAAGATAAATAAATTGTAATTTCTATTTCAATTATCAACAATACATATCCCTGATTTGGTCATAACCTTAATCATATAAATTTCTGCAAATATTATCCCTGTTTTACATACACAAGACTTCATAATTTTCAGAAATTAGAATTCCAAAT
Source organism: Isoetes taiwanensis (assembly GCA_021234155.1). Classification (NCBI taxonomy): domain Eukaryota; kingdom Viridiplantae; phylum Streptophyta; class Lycopodiopsida; order Isoetales; family Isoetaceae; genus Isoetes; species Isoetes taiwanensis. The sequence continues at coordinate 5,432,945 of JAJEKV010000051.1, forward strand.
GGAACGTGCTTACTTGATATCTTGAAATATACAACCATAGCTTATAAACAACATCAAAGCTTGGAGCAAGAAATCCTGGTTACCTGTAGTTAAACAGCCAAACATTAGCCAGGGTAGGGTAATTAAGGCAGAACTGACAGGTAAGCTATAGGTTTTCTTGGGTTTATCCCCTTCACCAAGCCACAATGTTTGATGACATAAATGTGTGAGCTATATCATAGGATCTGCTTTGTTCCTCCTGTTCCCCATTGTCAGGTTAAATCTGGGTTAAATCTGCATTCTACAACTGGATCACCACATACCAGCAGAATTCTTTTACCATGAAGTCTTCACTTCTTCTACCTTAGCTTTATACTTTCAGCAATGTGGTGCAGACAAACTAGCAAGCATCCTAGCTTATGTTCAGAATCCTTTAAAGAATAAATGTAGTCTTTAAATTTTCCTGCATACAACTAGTAAATCATCTAACATTTTACCATGTAGACCCCTAATGTGTGTAGATCATGGAGAATCCCCCATTAAATTCACCTATCTTACCATTTCTGTAAATCAACATTAGTCTACAGCTTCTTTTTAATATTATACATTACGGATTTCCATGCACTTTATGTCTCACATGCTGGTTTTTAGTCAGACCTCTTTAGTTCAGATCTGATGGATTGCATGAAGCCACTCAGATCCTAATTTGTCTTTACCTATTCCTGAGATCTACACAGCCATGTTATGCATAAACATAGAATAGATGTTCACAAATCTTACCAATCATGTAGATCTGTTTTAGTCTACTCAGATTTTTTAGTATTATATTATACATCAAGAATTTTCATGCCCCATTATGGCTCTCAAACTGGTATCCAGCCAGACATCCTTAACACAGATCGGATGTATTGCAATTTTATAGATTACTAATGAAGCATCTTAGATCTTACCCTGTCTTAAATTATTCCTAAGATCTACACTGTCAGATTATGCATTATTATTGGATAGATATTCACAACTCTTCAATCAGATCTTAATTGTTAAGATTTCCAACTATCTTAGATCTCATACAAGCATAATGTAACCATATTTAACTTTCCAATGTGAAATCTATTTATCAACCATCATTTCAGTTCTAGAATATGCAATAAGAACCTGAATGATCTTCGAATTTTGCAAATCGCCCAGATGTGGAGTTGTAGTTGTTGCCATGTTCATAGTTTCACCATCTTGAGCAATGCTTGGATGCATCAATGGCCTTCGTTTCACCATTTCTTCAAGATTGGCCACATTACCAAAGCAATGGAATTCCCTTCTTTCCCACCATTGGTGTGGCCACTCTTATTCACATCAGCAGGCCCTTTAGCAGCTCTTCTAAAATCAAACAGCTTCTTACTCTTAGGACCAGCTGTCTTCTCAAACTCCAATCTCTTTCTGGTGGCCATGTTCAGGTCACCCTTCTTTCTTCCCATCAACAGCATGCAACACAAGAAATAGCCTTCCTCAGGCCCAAGGTAGACGCTAAGGCACTCATCCCATCCAGGTTTTCTTCTATCCATTATATAATCACATAGCCGGATGTGTACCTAAACAGTTCAGTCCTCTTTTGGTTGTGTTCTTAGCCATCCGGTCCCTTTAGAAATACCTATTCTAAAACAGAAAAGTACATTCTCAAGGCATTAGATGGAGTGTCTGTACACGCCCATCTGCAACCGTTCTTTGTAAACGGCTCCGGTAGATGACGTTCCTTAGTTTTGCTGTTAGAAAAACCTAGACCAAATATTCCATGCACATACATAAATAAATAAAGGGAAAATTACCAATATACCATTATATTTTTCAACAATTCCCAAAAAGCCACCCGTATTTTAAGAATTACCAAAAAGCCATTGGGAGGTGTTTGCCAAATTCTTTATTTCCCACAATACCACTATCATTTCAATAAATTACCAAAAAGCCATTAGAAAGCTATCTTCAACTAAAAGCGGGGAGTTAAAAATTAGAGCCAATCGCATGCGGTTACTTTCATGTCAAATTAAGATAAGTTTAATGCGGGATTTCTACATGTTCGGCTATTGTGCCGTGTTTGTTCCATGAGTTAGAACATGTGAATTTTCGTTACTTCTTTCAATGCATCTTCGGTTCAGATCGTCTCTCTCTTCTTTGGGCGTCCGGGCCGACGATGACTTTTTGGTGGAAGCAATCTTGTGACCTGCCCAAATGAACCATCATCCCCTTCCACTACGGGACAAATACTTCCAGCATAAGTGTTCCAATAGGACGCTAACGTGAAACATTCATGTGCATAATCTTGTGGACGGAGCTTCTTGAAATATACTGCAGATATAGCATGAGAACAAGGTAATCCAGAGGTCTGCCAACTATTACATGAACATGTTCTTGCCAACAAATTCACTATCCTTGAATTCTTGTCTGTCCGTATTTCAAACACATGATCATTTGTAGGCAAAACTTGATAATGTCTTGCACGCTTTCCTGCTTCTTTTACTTCTCTTTCTGCTTCTGAAACTAGAGATTCATGTGCTGCATTTCCAAGAGTTTCTATAGCAACACTTGCAGCATTCCTTCTCTCATAAAACCACGCACAAACTTTTCTTCGGATTATCTCTAGCATAGTAATAATTGGCTTATCTCTAGCTTCTAGTAGCCAAGAGTTTAAAGACTCTGCTATATTAGAAGTGAGATGTTTGAAACGCTTACCTTTGAAATGCGCAGTTGCCCAATAACTTGGAGGAGCACCATCTAGAATGTATGCGGTTGCGTTGGGGCTGATTTTTCTCATCTCATCCACACATGCATCATATTCAGCATTGGTTACTGCATAAGCTGCCTTCCAAAAGAAACTTACAAGTTCAGAATTGTTACACTTCTTTTTCATGTTATCCACCAAATGCCTCATGCAAAAGGCATGTTCCTTGCCAGGGTAAACCAATGAAACTGCTTCCAACAATCCTTTACGCCCTTATCGACCACCTAAAGTCAAGTCATTTCTAGCAACCATTCCTGTATCTGCCAAACTCTGCATGAACCACACCCAATTGTCCTCATTTTCAACATCGCACACGCCAAAAGCCAAAGGAAATAACTTTCCTGTTGCATCAATAGCAGTAGCAGACAATAAAATTCCATGGTATTTTCTTGTTAAAAATGTTCCATCTAGACCAATAAGAGGTCTACAGAATTGAAATCCTTTCAAAGAAGCATCAAATGATAAAAACAATCGGGAAAAATGGCCTTCCCTTTCTTGCAATGTTGCATATGTACCTGGATTAGCTAGCTTCAACTGTTCACAATAACCAGCTAGATGCGAATAAGATTTAATAGCATCTCCATTAATTTGTTCACATGCAATCTGTTTAGCATTCCATAGCAACTTATAAGACACTTGCACACCATACTCACGCCGAATATCTGATGCCAAATCATATGGTTTAATGTCAGGCTGATCCCTAAACTTTTCGAAGTACTGTCTTGCTACCCATTTAGCAGTGGCATGCTTATTTCCCAACATAGAGACACCACCACAATTATGTTCTCGCGATTTAATGTGTTGACCTTGCAAGTAGGTCCTCCATTTTTGAGGGAACCATGAAGTCTCCATAAACAACCATCTTTCTTTGAAGCGCACTCAACTATATACCTGCTATTATTTGAGGCAACTGGAAAAAGATGCACATGGTTTCTGCAAATCACAAAACATGCATGCATATCTGGTTTTTGAAAGAATGCATGCATCTCTGGGACAAGATAGATGCAAATTCGAATTTTTGAAAGATCAAAAGAAATGATGAAACAAGATGAAAGTAAAGCAAACTTTTTCCAATTGAGGGACTTACCATCAAAAAGAAAAGAAAAAAAAGAAAATCGGCGGTGGAACTTGGCACTTAATCGATCAAAGCGATCAGCGGTGGAAGAGATGAAAATGGCGCCACAATTTCTTCCCCGCTATGTTTTTTCCCATAATTAGAAGGAAGAATGGCATTTGGTAATTTTAGAAATACCAATGGCTTTTTGGGAATTGTTGAAAAATATAATGGTATATTGGTAATTTTCCCATAAATAAATAATTGTACAAATACCCATTCATCTTTATTCCGTGTTCACCATGTAGTTTAGGTTACACCATGGACTACTCTTGTTCCAATCCACTTGTGCATATTTCATGATTCCCTATATACCAAGATAAAAACTAACAATGCAAACATATAATAAAAAAGCCTTCCTCCAACCGTTGTTTGGGGGGCAATTGCATAAGACGATCATAGTTTCATGCAATCCATACAGCAAGGGGTGCAGGGCCTTGCTGTAGCCAAGGCCCTGCCCTCACAATATTCAAGTATGTAGATTTCAGCACCTTAATCATCCTGTTCATACTTAAAAAGAGTTCTTACCATATCCCCTTTGTTATATAGTAGGCCTGGGAAATGCTCCTTTTGTATATATCTTAGTACTGTCTTGAAAGTTTCCTTCTTTCCAAAGCCATTATTTGCAAATGTTTGTATCAGGTCATGGATATCCTTGGCGGCTTCAGCCTGATCAGAGTAGGAGTACATATATGGCATGATCTGCGAGATTATAACCTTGAGGGCTTGCCAGTATGGCCTACAGCTGTCCGCTTTAATGAACTTGCAAACGGCAAAGGGCAGATTGACTCTTTTATCATACCTGGAAATTGAAAAGAGGCCCCTGTTCCTGTCCTCCACCTTAATTGTGATATTGAGAAAGTTAGCCATGTAGCCATAGTTTTCGTTGTTGGAAACCCTGTAAATAGTTTCATCCTTAATCCCCAGAAGTCCATATTGTAAATGGTACATTCATAGTTAGGTAAGAAGTACCTTTCAATATTGTCTGCATTAATTACATTGAGGTCATCAATGTATCTGGCAGCAAATTCAAATTTTTTTATTTCTTGGAACTTTCCGTGGTGAGCAAGTTTAAGCATAAATCTTAATTCATGCCATGCTAAGAACAGATTGCACCATGCTGGGCTGCATGCAAACCCCATGGGTATGCTTTTTCTCTGCCTCCAAATTTCGTTTCCAGATCGGAGGTAACAGTGAGTCAGCAACCATTCATTAATACTCTTAAAGTCTTCCTTTTTTACCTCAGCCCAGCATGTCTTTTCAATGTCTTTTTTGAGATGTCTTTCCCACTTAATTTTGAAGACCTCATCCTTGTCTTTTATAATCATATGTAATTTGCGCTGGTCCATTTTCATATGTTCCCATGTTAAGTCACTGATGTCATTGAGAATCTCAATTATCCCGTCATCACCATATAATGGTATATTTTCATAGCATTTTGTTATGTCAGCAGAGAACACACTGCTAATTTTGCATGGTAAATTCAGTATGACGTCATAGGATGAGCTAACAATCCATGACGCATTGATCTTACCTTTGTTGAACATGCTGTACGGAGCAGTAAGTCTGTGGCATAGTGCTGGCCAGATTTCTAAAATGTTATTGAGGATGGCAGTAATCCATTGTGCCATTTCAGAAAAGATGGATTCGAAGGCATTTGTAAGCCACCTGTATTCAGCCTTATGGGCTTTAAAGCTTGCCATTAGATAGGGAAGTTTATTGTAACAGCATTTGTTACTGCCCAGCATAGTCTGAATGTAGTCCTTGCACTGCGTTATGATTGTATCCGGGTCATCTGTCATTTTTTCAAAGTCATCTCCATCCATTCTCTTCCTAGCCATATCGAAGATGTGCTTCTGGCATATAAAAGACGGATTGTTGCTAGCCTTGTCTAGGCCTGAAATATACACATTTTGTAGCAGCCATTCTAAATTCTTGCAAACTGTAGGATCATTCCATAAGAATCTCCTATTAGGTAAGTTTCTTCTGATTTCAACTACTTCCATATGAGCGTATTGTATCAACAGTTCAGTAATTTTTTCTTTGTCAATATCATTGATGTCCAACGTATCATATTTATGCACTTCCCAAAACTGCTGACATAATTTAGTGAAGTCTTCCATAAAGCCTTGAACATTGAAGCTGCAATCAGGGATATGGTTAAGTCCCTTGGCAAACGCCATTCTAAGTTTAGAACTGTGGATAATTCCCAAGTCAGTAGTTCTTATATGCCCAATATTAGGGTCAATGTATTTTGCAAGGTATGGGTTTTTGCACGGACATTTTACTGCCTTGCCCTCAGCAAATATAGCATATGGTTTATAAACCTTATCTTTTAGCTGCTCCACATACCTCCATGCAAATGTGGTACTGTCAACTAACTCTAGGCCTTTATCCTGCAATGCTTCCCCTATGACAATGTAGAATATCTGTCTGATATCCATTTTCTCCAAAGCTTTTGACATAAATGTGAGATGCACAATTTTCTTATCCTTTGTTTCCTTATTGTTCTTCAGGTGCTTTTTCCTGTTAATATCTCTAATGATTACTCTGTTTTGATTGCTGTCTTCCTACATGTACCAACATTATTAGTAAATCCACATACATCTTCACTCATGGCCATAAACCAAAGAAGTAGACAAAATATAGGATGTATTCAAGATAGTTATCAAAAAACATTATATACTCCAGTCTGAGCATATAAGTATTTATCCGTAAAAGCAAATGCTATATATTGACAAATGTCAAGCACTTTTTGTATTTTATTGTGTCTGCTCTACTCGTTCAATGTCAGAAGGAGTAGATTCTTCCAGAGATATGACTTTGTTCCCGCCTTTACTGCTGGTCTCAGTTCCTTGATACATGTTGCTGGCAGACTTTTGTACTTCAATATTGCTGTTGCATTTTGCTAAAGCAGGATCAATAGTGATTCTTGGTGCCATTTTTACAATAGCTTTTGCAGTAGGTTTTGTGACCTTTCCTTTGACACTTGCTCTCTTGTATTTAGTATTTCTACTATTCTGATCAGCATTTTCCAGCAGAAAGGTTATAGGTTTGACTGTTTTTTCAACAATATCTGCCATTCTAGAATTGCCATAGCGTGCTTTCAGATCTGCATCAGGGTTATCTGCATAGATCATGGTCATCTCAATCATAGTCTTTCTCACTTCCAGATATGATAAGTATGCAATGACAGCAGGCTTCAAAACATTGTTCAGCAGTTTCGAAATGATCACCATTTTTCAATAGGGAAGTCCCATCATATAACGTGATCCATATGGTTTAGCAAGTACCAAATTCCTTGGTCAAAACCGGATAATCCCACATCAAAGGCGACTTTTTGTTCTTAAAACACTTACATTTGAAATAAGGGCAATGAGTGTGCCACACCCTTTTAAGGTAAAAGTCATCTCTTTCGATTGGAAAGGCCATGTGTCCCTTTTGGCGGACTTGGATTGTTGGGTCTTTGGTGCAGACTTCATCAAAAAAAGTCATATCAAACAGCAAACCAGGATTGATGTAAACCAAAGATCTTTTCCAGTCTAACTGTTGTGGCTTTAGCCTTGCTAATTTCATCCTTTGTGATCCCCGCCAATGCAATCCAGATTCGTTGTTAATTGGGGCCAAAGTTACCAAATTCGGCTTTTCCATATAGCGTGATCATAAGTTGCAGCCAAACATTCAACTGATTGTTCAATTATAATGGGGAAGCAAGAGGAGTTTCCCAATGTGAGGTTTGGTACCTAATCTATATTGCTAAGATCATCCTGCTGCTGAGTTTCAGGTATACAAAAAGTCTGGTCAGTAATAACTAAGCCTTTCTCCGAAAATAGGCATTCAGATACCTCTGATTCTGCAGACTCTTCATTTGCACGACTAAACGGTTTGGGAATATCATTTGCCTCTCGAGGGCGAAAGGCCTTTCATAAAGTTACGTGCCATGTCATCCTCAAGGCACGTTCCGTACAAGATATTGTTGATGTCATTGTATATCTCCAAGATGGGCCCCTTGCACTTGTTATACTCAAAGTTGGCTTTCTTTAGGAAATAGAATAATTTCAGCCAACCATTGAATCCCAACCATGTAACAGGGGACCTTGACTTGTCCACTAAGTTGGCTTCCTTGAAAGTAATGTACTCATGAATTTGTTTGTTCCCGATATCTTTTTAATGGTCTCGAATAAGCAATATTAGGACTTTCAATTCCACATTCATGATACTTGAAAAGGACAAGTTCCTTTATCCATTGGTCATTGGCATCGGCCTCCACTACTTTAAGGTGTTCCTATATAATCATCAATTTAGTATATTATTTTTCCTGAAATATCATAACTTCATCCTGGTCTCTAGTAAAACTAGAAAACTGAATCTAGGATAAAAAAACCCTTTTACAGTCTGTTTCCAGACTCTCAACCTTAATATTTCTTTCAGAAATACCAAGCTTGCAATTAGCAGCCCTAGAAATTTTACAGGATTCAATTTCTAGGCCAAGGACAAAGTTAAAACAATACATGTTGCAAAGATAAATAAATTGTAATTTCTATTTCAATTATCAACAATACATATCCCCTCGATTTGGTCATAACCTTAATCATATAAATTTCTGCAAATATTATCCCTGTTTTACATACACAAGACTTCATAATTTTCAGAAATGTAGAATTCCAAATGGAACGTGCTTACTTGATATCTTGAAATATACAACCATAGCTTATAAACAACATCAAAGCTTGGAGCAAGAAAACCTAGTTACCTGCAGTTAAACAGCCAAACATTAGCCAGGGTAGGGTAATTAAAGGCGTAACCGCCCGGGTAAGCTATAGGTTTTCTTGGGTTTATCCCCTTCACCAAGCCACAATGTTTGATGACATAAATGTGTGAGCTATATCATAGGATCTGCTTTGTTCCTCCTGTTCCCCATTGTCAGGTTAAATCTGGGTTAAATCTGCATTCTACAACTGGATCACCACATACCAGCAGAATTCTTTTACCATGAAGTCTTCACTTCTTCTACCTTAGCTTTATACTTTCAAAGCAATGTGGTGCAGACAAACTAGCAAGCATCCTAGCTTATGTTCAGAATCCTTTAAAGAATAAATGTAGTCTTTAAATTTTCCTGCATACAACTAGTAAATCATCTAACATTTTACCATGTAGACCCCTAATGTGTGTAGATCATGGAGAATCCCCATTAAATTCACCTATCTTACCATTTCAGAATCAACATTAGTCTACTGACTTCTTTTTTAATATTATACATTACGGATTTCCATGCACTTTATGTCTCACATCTTTGGTTTTAGTCGACCTCTTTAGTTCGGGATCGATGGATTGCATGAAGCCACTCGGATCCTAATTTGTCTTTACCTATTCCCGAGATCTACACAGCCATGTTATGCATAAACATAGAATAGATGTTCACAAATCTTACCAATCATGTAGATCTGCTTTTAGTCTACTCAGATTTTTTAGTATTATATTATACATCAAGAATTTTCATGCCCCATTATGGCTCTCAACCGGTATCCACCCGGACATCCTTAACACGATCGGATGTATTGCAATTTTATAGATTACTAATGAAGCATCTTAGATCTTACCCCTGCCTTAAATTATTCCTAAGATCTACATTGCCGATTATGCATTATTATTGGATAGATATTCACAACTCTTCAATCGGATCTTAATTGTTAAGATTTCCAACTATCTTAGATCTCATACAAGCATAATGTAACCATATTTAACTTTCCAATGTGAAATCTATTTACCAACCATCATTTCAGTTCTAGAATATGCAATAAGAACCCGAATGATCTTGAATTTTGCAAATCGCCTGGATGTGGAGTTGTAGTTGTTGCCATGTTCATAGTTTCAGCCATCTTGAGCAATGCTTGATCTCGCATCAATGGCCTTCTGTTTCACCATTTCTTCAAGATTGGCCACATTACCAGCAATGGAATTCCCTTCTTTCCCACCATTGGTGTGGCCACTCTTATTCACATCGCAGGCCTTTTAGCAAATTTCTTCTAAAATCAAAAGCGACTTCTTACTCTTAGGACCATTTTGTCTTCTCAAACTCCAATCTCTTTCGGTGGCCATGTTCAGGTCACCCTTCTTTCTTCCCATCAACAAAGATGCAACACAAGAAATAGCCTTCCTCGGGCCCAAGGTAGACGCTTAAGGCACTCATCCCATCCGTGTTTTCTTCTATCCATTATATAATCACATAGCCGGATGTGTACCTAAACAGTTCAGTCCTCTTTTGGCTGTGTTCTTAGCCATCCGGTCCCTTTAGAAATACCTATTCTAAAACAGAAAAGTACATTCTCAAGGCATTAGACGGAGTGTCTGTACACGCCCATCTGCAACCGTTCTTTGTAAACGGCTCCGGTAGATGACGTTCCTTAGTTTTGCTGTTAGAAAAACCTAGACCAAATATTCCATGCACATACATAAATAAATAAAGGGAAAATTACCAATATACCATTATATTTTTCAACAATTCCCAAAAAGCCACCCGTATTTTAAGAATTACCAAAAAGCCATTGGGAGGTGTTTGCCAAATTCTTTATTTCCCACAATACCACTATCATTTCAATAAATTACCAAAAAGCCATTAGAAAGCTATCTTCAACGAAGAAAACAGGAGTTAAAAATTAGAGCCAATCGTACAGTTACTTTCATGTCAAATTAAGATAAGTTTAATGCAGGATTTCTACATGTTCGGCTATTGTGCCGTGTTTGTTCCCCGCAGTTAGAACATGTGAATTTTCGTACTTCTTTCAATGCATCTTCGGTTCGTATGCGTCTCTTCTTTGGGCGTCCGGGCCGACGATGACTTTTTGGTGGAAGCAATCTTGTGACCTGCCCAAATGAACCATCATCCCCTTCCACTACGGGACAAATACTTCCAGCATAAGTGTTCCAATAGGACGCTAACGTGAAACATTCATGTGCATAATCTTGTGGACGGAGCTTCTTGAAATATACTGCAGATATAGCATGAGAACAAGGTAATCCAGAGGTCTGCCAACTATTACATGAACATGTTCTTGCCAACAAATTCACTATCCTTGAATTCTTGTCTGTCCGTATTTCAAACACATGATCATTTGTAGGCAAAACTTGATAATGTCTTGCACGCTTTCCTGCTTCTTTTACTTCTCTTTCTGCTTCTGAAACTAGAGATTCATGTGCTGCATTTCCAAGAGTTTCTATAGCAACACTTGCAGCATTCCTTCTCTCATAAAACCACGCACAAACTTTTCTTCGGATTATCTCTAGCATAGTAATAATTGGCTTATCTCTAGCTTCTAGTAGCCAAGAGTTTAAAGACTCTGCTATATTAGAAGTGAGATGTTTGAAACGCTTACCTTTGAAATGCGCAGTTGCCCAATAACTTGGAGGAGCACCATCTAGAATGTATGCGGTTGCGTTGGCGCTGATTTTTCTCATCTCATCCACACATGCATCATATTCAGCATTGGTTACTGCATAAGCTGCCTTCCAAAAGAAACTTACAAGTTCAGAATTGTTACACTTCTTTTTCATGTTATCCACCAAATGCCTCATGCAAAAGGCATGTTCCTTGCCAGGGTAAACCAATGAAACTGCTTCCAACAATCCTTTCTGCCTATCTGACACGAAAGTCAAGTCATTTCTAGCAACCATTCCTGTATCTGCCAAACTCTGCATGAACCACACCCAATTGTCCTCATTTTCAACATCGCACACGCCAAAAGCCAAAGGAAATAACTTTCCTGTTGCATCAATAGCAGTAGCAGACAATAAAATTCCATGGTATTTTCTTGTTAAAAATGTTCCATCTAGACCAATAAGAGGTCTACAGAATTGAAATCCTTTCAAAGAAGCATCAAATGATAAAAACAATCGGGAAAAATGGCCTTCCCTTTCTTGCAATGTTGCATATGTACCTGGATTAGCTAGCTTCAACTGTTCACAATAACCAGCTAGATGCGAATAAGATTTAATAGCATCTCCATTAATTTGTTCACATGCAATCTGTTTAGCATTCCATAGCAACTTATAAGACACTTGCACACCATACTCACGCCGAATATCTGATGCCAAATCATATGGTTTAATGTCAGGCTGATCCCTAAACTTTTCGAAGTACTGTCTTGCTACCCATTTAGCAGTGGCATGCTTATTTCCCAACATAGAGACACCACCACAATTATGTTCTGCGACGAATGTGCTGACCTTGCAAGTAGGTCCTCCATTTTTGAGGGAACCATGAAGTCTCCATAAACAACCATCTTTCTTTGAAGCGCACTCAACTATATACCTGCTATTATTTGAGGCAACTGGAAAAAGATGCACATGGTTTCTGCAAATCACAAAACATGCATGCATATCTGGTTTTTGAAAGAATGCATGCATCTCTGGGACAAGATAGATGCAAATTCGAATTTTTGAAAGATCAAAAGAAATGATGAAACAAGATGAAAGTAAAGCAAACTTTTTCCAATTGAGGGACTTACCACTGAAAAGAAAAGAAAATCTGGCGGTGGAACTTCTGCTGCAATCGATCAGGCGATCAGGCGGTGGAAGAGATGAAAATGGCGCCACAATTTCTTCCCGTTATGTTTTTTTCCCATACGTAGAAGGAAGAATGGCATTTCGGTAATTTTAGAAATACCAATGGCTTTTTGGGAATTGTTGAAAAATATAATGGTATATTGGTAATTTTCCCATAAATAAATAATTGTACAAATACCCATTCATCTTTATTCCAGTGTTCACCATGTAGTTTAGGTTACACCATGGACTACTCTTGTTCCAATCCACTTGTGCATATTTCATGATTCCCTATATACCAAGATAAAAACTAACAATGCAAACATATAATAAAAAAGCCTTCCTCCAACCGTTGTTTGGGGGGCAATTGCATAAGACGATCATAGTTTCATGCAATCCATACAGCAAGGGGTGCAGGGCCTTGCTGTAGCCAAGGCCCTGCCCTCACAATATTCAAGTATGTAGATTTCAGCACCTTAATCATCCTGTTCATACTTAAAAAGAGTTCTTACCATATCCCCTTTGTTATATAGTAGGCCTGGGAAATGCTCCTTTTGTATATATCTTAGTACTGTCTTGAAAGTTTCCTTCTTTCCAAAGCCATTATTTGCAAATGTTTGTATCAGGTCATGGATATCCTTGGCGGCTTCAGCCTGATCAGAGTAGGAGTACATATATGGCATGATCTGCGAGATTATAACCTTGAGGGCTTGCCAAGATGGCCCTCTGTACCGTCCGCTTTAATGAACTTGCAAACGGCAAAGGGCAGATTGACTCTTTTATCATACCTGGAAATTGAAAAGAGGCCCCTGTTCCTGTCCTCCACCTTAATTGTGATATTGAGAAAGTTAGCCATGTAGCCATAGTTTTCGTTGTTGGAAACCCTGTAAATAGTTTCATCCTTAATCCCCAGATGCTCCATATTGTAAATGGTACATTCATAGTTAGGTAAGAAGTACCTTTCAATATTGTCTGCATTAATTACATTGAGGTCATCAATGTATCTGGCAGCAAATTCAAATTTTTTTATTTCTTGGAACTTTCCGTGGTGAGCAAGTTTAAGCATAAATCTTAATTCATGCCATGCTAAGAACAGATTGCACCATGCTGGGCTGCATGCAAACCCCATGGGTATGCTTTTTCTCTGCCTCCAAATTTCGTTTCCAGATCGGAGGTAACAGTGAGTCAGCAACCATTCATTAATACTCTTAAAGTCTTCCTTTTTTACCTCAGCCCAGCATGTCTTTTCAATGTCTTTTTTGAGATGTCTTTCCCACTTAATTTTGAAGACCTCATCCTTGTCTTTTATAATCATATGTAATTTGCGCTGGTCCATTTTCATATGTTCCCATGTTAAGTCACTGATGTCATTGAGAATCTCAATTATCCCGTCATCACCATATAATGGTATATTTTCATAGCATTTTGTTATGTCAGCAGAGAACACACTGCTAATTTTGCATGGTAAATTCAGTATGACGTCATAGGATGAGCTAACAATCCATGACGCATTGATCTTACCTTTGTTGAACATGCCGGACGGAGCAGTAAGTCTGTGGCATAGTGCCGGGCCGATTTCTAAAATGTTATTGAGGATGGCAGTAATCCATTGTGCCATTTCAGAATAGATGGATTCGAAGGCATTTGTAAGCCACCTGTATTCAGCCTTATGGGCTTTAAAGCTTGCCATTAGATAGGGAAGTTTATTGTAACAGCATTTGTTACTGCCCAGCATAGTCTGAATGTAGTCCTTGCACTGCGTTATGATTGTATCCGGGTCATCTGTCATTTTTTCAAAGTCATCTCCATCCATTCTCTTCCTAGCCATATCGAAGATGTGCTTCCCGCATATAAAAAGCGGATTGTTGCTAGCCTTGTCTAGGCCTGAAATATACACATTTTGTAGCAAAACCATTCTAAATTCTTGCAAACTGTGAGGATCATTCCATAAGAATCTCCTATTAGGTAAGTTTCTTCTCGATTTCAACTACTTCCATATGAGCGTATTGTATCAAGCGATTCAAGTAATTTTTTTCTTTGTCAATATCATTGATGTCCAACGTATCATATTTATGCACTTCCCAAAACTGCTGACATAATTTAGTGAAGTCTTCCATAAAGCCTTGAACATTGAAGCTGCAATCAGGGATATGGTTAAGTCCCTTGGCAAACGCCATTCTAAGTTTAGAACTGTGGATAATTCCCAAGTCAGTAGTTCTTATATGCCCAATATTAGGGTCAATGTATTTTGCAAGGTATGGGTTTTGCACGGACATTTTCTTGCCTTTGCCCTCAAAGAAATATAGCATATGGTTTATAAACCTTATCTTTTAGCTGCTCCACATACCTCCATGCAAATGTGGTACTGTCAACTAACTCTAGGCCTTTATCCTGCAATGCTTCCCCTATGACAATGTAGAATATCTGTCTGATATCCATTTTCTCCAAAGCTTTTGACATAAATGTGAGATGCACAATTTTCTTATCCTTTGTTTCCTTATTGTTCTTCAGGTGCTTTTTCCTGTTAATATCTCTAATGATTACTCTGTTTTGATTGCTGTCTTCCTACATGTACCAACATTATTAGTAAATCCACATACATCTTCACTCATGGCCATAAACCAAAGAAGTAGACAAAATATAGGATGTATTCAAGATAGTTATCAAAAACATTATATACTCCAGTCTGAGCATATAAGTATTTATCCGTAAAAGCAAATGCTATATATTGACAAATGTCAAGCACTTTTTGTATTTTATTGTGTCTGCTCTACTCGTTCAATGTCAGAAGGAGTAGATTCTTCCAGAGATATGACTTTGTTCCCGCCTTTACTGCTGGTCTCAGTTCCTTGATACATGTTGCTGGCAGACTTTTGTACTTCAATATTGCTGTTGCATTTTGCTAAAGCAGGATCAATAGTGATTCTTGGTGCCATTTTTACAATAGCTTTTTGCAAAAGAGGGTTTTGTGACCTTTCCTTTGACACTTGCTCTCTTGTATTTAGTATTTCTACTATTCTGATCAGCATTTTCCAGCAGAAAGGTTATAGGTTTGACTGTTTTTTCAACAATATCTGCCATTCTAGAATTGCCATAGCGTGCTTTCAGATCTGCATCAGGGTTATCTGCATAGATCATGGTCATCTCAATCATAGTCTTTCTCACTTCCAGATATGATAAGTATGCAATGACAGCAGGCTTCAAAACATTGTTCAGCAGTTTCGAAATGATCACCATTTTTTCAATAGGGGAAGTCCCATCATATACTGCATCCATATGGTTTAGCAAGTACCAAATTCCTTGGTCAAACCAGATAATCCCACATCTGCAAGACGACTTTTTGTTCTTAAAACACTTACATTTGAAATAAGGGCAATGAGTGCGCCACATCCTTTTAAGGTAAAAGTCATCTCTTTCTTCAGTTGGAAAGGCCATGTGTCCCTTTTGGCAGACTTGGATTGTTGGGTCTTTGGTGCAGACTTCATCAAAAAAAGTCATATCAAACAGCAAACCAGGATTGATGTAACCAAAGATCTTTTCCAGTCTAACTGCTGTGGCTTTAGCCTTGCTAATTTCATCCTTTGTGGTCCCTGCCAATGCAATCCAGGATTCAGTGTTAATTGGGGCCAAAGCGCCGAAATTCTGGCTTTTCCATATAGCGTGATCATAAGTTGCAGCCAAACATTCAACTGATTGTTCAATTATAATGGGGAAGCAAGAGGAGTTTCCCAATGTGAGGTTTGGTACCTCATCTATATTGCTAAGATCATCCTGCTGCTGAGTTTCAGGGATACAAAAAGTCTGGTCAGTAATAACTAAGCCTTTCTCCGAAAATAGGCATTCAGATACCTCTGATTCTGCAGACTCTTCATTTGCACGACTAAACGAGCTGGGAATATCATTTGCCTTCTCGAGGGCAGAAAGGCCTTTCATAAAGTTACGTGCCATGTCATCCTCAAGGCACGTTCTCTGGTACAAGATATTGTTGATGTCATTGTATATCTCCAAGATGGGCCCCTTGCACTTGTTATACTCAAAGTTGGCTTTCTTTAGGAAATAGAATAATTTCAGCCAACCATTGAATCCCAACCATGTAACAGGGGACCTTGACTTGTCCACTAAGTTGGCTTCCTTGAAAGTAATGTACTCATGAATTTGTTTGTTCCTGATACAAGCCAGAATGGTCTGAACAGCAATATTAGGACTTTCAATTCCACATTCATGATACTTGAAAAGGACAAGTTCCTTTATCCATTGGTCATTGGCATCAGCCTCCACTACTTTGGCAGGTTCCTATATAATCATCAATTTAGTATATTATTTTTCCTGAAATATCATAACTTCATCCTGGTCTCTAGTAAAACTAGAAAACTGAATCTAGGATAAAAAAACCCTTTTACAGTCTGTTTCCAGACTCTCAACCTTAATATTTCTTTCAGAAATACCAAGCTTGCAATTAGCAGCCCTAGAAATTTTACATGATTCAATTTCTAGGCCAAGGACAAAGTTAAAACAATACATGTTGCAAAGATAAATAAATTGTAATTTCTATTTCAATTATCAACAATACATATCCCTGATTTGGTCATAACCTTAATCATATAAATTTCTGCAAATATTATCCCTGTTTTACATACACAAGACTTCATAATTTTCAGAAATGTAGAATTCCAAATGGAACGTGCTTACTTGATATCTTGAAATATACAACCATAGCTTATAAACAACATCAAAGCTTGGAGCAAGAAAACCTGGTTACCTGCAGTTAAACAGCCAAACATTAGCCAGGGTAGGGTAATTAAGGCAGAACTGACAGGTAAGCTATAGGTTTTCTTGGGTTTATCCCCTTCACCAAGCCACAATGTTTGATGACATAAATGTGTGAGCTATATCATAGGATCTGCTTTGTTCCTCCTGTTCCCCATTGTCAGGTTAAATCTGGGTTAAATCTGCATTCTACAACTGGATCACCACATACCAGCAGAATTCTTTTACCATGAAGTCTTCACTTCTTCTACCTTAGCTTTATACTTTCAGCAATGTGGTGCAGACAAACTAGCAAGCATCCTAGCTTATGTTCAGAATCCTTTAAAGAATAAATGTAGTCTTTAAATTTTCCTGCATTTACCATGTAGACCCCTAATGTGTGTAGATCATGGAGAATCCCCCATTAAATTCACCTATCTTACCATTTCTGTAAATCAACATTAGTCTACAGCTTCTTTTTAATATTATACATTACGGATTTCCATGCACTTTATGTCTCACATGCTGGTTTTTAGTCAGACCTCTTTAGTTCAGATCTGATGGATTGCATGAAGCCACTCAGATCCTAATTTGTCTTTACCTATTCCTGAGATCTACACAGCCATGTTATGCATAAACATAGAATAGATGTTCACAAATCTTACCAATCATGTAGATCTGTTTTAGTCTACTCAGATTTTTTAGTATTATATTATACATCAAGAATTTTCATGCCCCATTATGGCTCTCAAACTGGTATCCAGCCAGACATCCTTAACACAGATCGGATGTATTGCAATTTTATAGATTACTAATGAAGCATCTTAGATCTTACCCTGTCTTAAATTATTCCTAAGATCTACACTGTCAGATTATGCATTATTATTGGATAGATATTCACAACTCTTCAATCAGATCTTAATTGTTAAGATTTCCAACTATCTTAGATCTCATACAAGCATAATGTAACCATATTTAACTTTCCAATGTGAAATCTATTTACCAACCATCATTTCAGTTCTAGAATATGCAATAAGAACCTGAATGATCTTCGAATTTTGCAAATCGCCCAGATGTGGAGTTGTAGTTGTTGCCATGTTCATAGTTTCAGCCATCTTCAGAGCAATGCTTGCATCTGCATCAATGGCCTTCTGTTTCACCATTTCTTCAGTATTGGCCACATTACCAGCAATGGAATTCCCTTCTTTCCCACCATTGGTGTGGCCACTCTTATTCACATCAGCAGGCCCTTTAGCAGCTCTTCTAAAATCAAACAGCTTCTTACTCTTAAGACCAGCTGTCTTCTCAAACTCCAATCTCTTTCTGGTGGCCATGTTCAGGTCACCCTTCTTTCTTCCCATCAACAGCATGCAACACAAGAAATAGCCTTCCTCAGGCCCAAGGTAGACGCTAAGGCACTCATCCCATCCAGGTTTTCTTCTATCCATTATATAATCACATAGCCGGATGTGTACCTAAACAGTTCAATCCTCTTTTGGCTGTGTTCTTAGCCATCCGGTCCCTTTAGAAATACCTATTCTAAAACAGAAAAGTACATTCTCAAGGCATTAGACGGAGTGTCTGTACACGCCCATCTGCAACCGTTCTTTGTAAACGGCTCCGGTAGATGACGTTCCTTAGTTTTGCTGTTAGAAAAACCTAGACCAAATATTCCATGCACATACATAAATAAATAAATAATTGTACAAATACCCATTCATCTTTATTCCAGTGTTCACCATGTAGTTTAGGTTACACCATGGACTACTCTTGTTCCAATCCACTTGTGCATATTTCATGATTCCCTATATACCAAGATAAAAACTAACAATGCAAACATATAATAAAAATAAAAAATAAATAAATAAATAAATAAATACACCCAGTGTTCAATCTTGGGCTTAAATTTTCAGCTTGCATGAAGTCTGTATATGTAGAAAAGACATCTTCTTTGATCCATTCCCAATTGCATTGATAGAATTCTATGGGAATTCCGTCCATTCCCAGACATTTATTTAGCCAGTAAAAAGGTGGCATGTTGAAGATCCTCAATAGAGAGGGGAAGACTTAGGAAATCTTTCTGGCTAGAGCTTATTATGGGAGAGACTTTTGAAATCACGAGCTCTTCATAAGTATCTTGGAAAGGTAAGTTGTGTTCCCCAAAGAAGGCTTGAAAGTATTTATATAAATACTTTTTGAGATCTAGCGCGATGGATGAAAGTGTAGATGACCTTTTTTTTTTTCCTTTAGCTGTCTTGAAGAAGTACTTGGTGCGTTTATCTGCTTCCTTTAGCTAGATCAATCTGGCTTTGCACCTGTTTTCGACTATCTTTACTTCTTCTAGTATTTGTATCTGGTCTAGGATCCCCTTCCCCTCTTTTCCGTCATTGGGACCCAATGTTCTGAGTGAGTGGAGCTGGCAATAAAGGTTGTCTAGCTCTCCCTTTCCCTTCGTACTTTATCTCTACCCTAGCTTTTAACAAGGTCTTTTATATTTTCCAAAGCTGTCAAGCTATCCATCCTTGAACCCAATCTAAAAGTCGACTGCCATATGTTTTTGCAAGCCTCCACAAATTCTGGTTCTTTCAGATATCTTGTATTGAGTTTGAAAACTGTTTTAAAAGTTCTAATCTGACAGGTTTGAGTAGATATCACCTGTGGATTATGATCTGAGATTGCATTCTTCAATTGGTTGGATCTATGGAGGTTGGGAAGGATGGACAATTCCTTGTCGTTGATGTAGCATCTATCTGTCCTTCCCTGTCCCACCCACCCACCTCTTATCTATCTAATTTAATGAAGCCATTATGTTCTAAAAGTTTAAACCACTAACATATATGATGATTGATAAATGTGGATCGAACAATGTTGCATATTAAACGGGCGTGTTGCAGCATTCCCATTTCAAAGATTCCCTTTAAAAAGTACATTGTGCTCTTAAAATTGAACTTTTTGGGTTAAAGTTGAGAATTTCTAATGATTAAGACTTTTTTTTCCTGCATTTTAGTTCTACAATGGGTGCATTATTTTCCTTTTGTAAATCAGCATATTTAAAAAGAGCAAAATTTACAAATGTTAGTATAATCTATGAAATCAAGATATAAAAACCATTAGATTTGGGAAGAAAAAATAATAAGAACCTAATTAAATTTTTTGCGTTCAGCATTTTCATAGAAAATATCAGACGATAAGTCAAACGTCGACATCATAGTCTTCCTCATTTCCCTTGCTCAAAGAAGGCTTGCTCTGATCTGCCGAGTGCTCCTTTTTAGGTAACTTATCCTGCTCTTTTTCATCTTTGTCTTCAGATTAACCGTGAGAACTACTTCTTTCATCTATGCAAAAGTGGCATCATCTTCTGTGAAGCTTGAAAATGAGGTTGTATCTCTGATGATGTCATCTTGACATAAATAGAGGAAGATTTGATGCCTAACTCTTGATTCTCGTCAGAAAGGGTAGGTAAAACAGCCAATCTCATCTTCATAAAATTCACAATCTCCTTGTCTATGTCTATAGCAACAGAGTTGTGGCCCTTATTAAGTGCATAGGCTATAATAGTACCAGACCCCGAGACATCATCAAGAAGCCAATCTTCTTGACGTGAAAACATGTCAATGAGATGGTTGATAAGCTTTTGGGGCTTCTGGTAGTGATTGACAATTTTGCCATGTGCACTTGGATCTTGCAGCTTTTGCAACACCGCTAGATACTCCAACACATTAAAGAAGACATAGCAGCGAGCAGTGTTGAAGTGCTCTATCGTTCTCTTGCCATCAAAGCTCCAATATGCAATATGAAGATATTTGACCTTGCTCAGCAGTCTGGAACATCCAACATGGTAATTTATGTTGGTTTTGTACCTACAATTAGCAACCAGAAATGACAAAATTTAATTAATAGGATTAAAAGTTTCCTATTCCAGAATCGAAAAAAAAAACTTCTAAGACATAACTAAGTTATTTGCAATTCTAAACACAAACCAAGAATTGAAAACAAAGTATTCTAGAATAAAACATTTACCAAACGAAATTTTCATACCCCGCTTGCTTTGAGGAACCAACATGACTTTTAAGGTGGCTTCAACAAGCCCAACTTGCATAATTAGCCGCCAATGCTTAGCTATTGTGATCTACTTTAGGCCATTGATGAACTCATTGAATTTAGCATTCTTGAAGGGGTGGTCATCATGGCCTTTGTTTTGAAGTCGTAAGGGATATCTGCTATAGAGAGCGTGAAGTCCAGTGGCTTAACAGTCCCAACCAACTTAGCGCAGTCCCTAGGAATGGCCGAAAATAAGTTCTTAGGGCTCAGAATGATTTTCTCTCGTCTGGTAATCTCGAACATTAAACGAAGTTTCTGTTTCTGCATCTTCTTCATTATGATTATTAGATCTGCATTTTGACCCTCCATGCAATCTCATATCACATCTGCCACATTTAGGCAGGATACCACTCCATCTGTAATAGTCTCAAATGCAATCAATCTTTTATCTTTCGCTGCTCGCATTGGTAGAAGACGTATTTCTCGAAGAATATGTTGGACTGGCAAAATAGGTTCATAATTGAATGGCTCCATGCTACTAGCTAAGATAGGCATTCCACTTGGTTCATCAACCTAAACTTTATTGTCTTGGATATGATATCTGTAGTAATCTGCTACAAAATATACACTCGTTTCAGCACCTTGTTTATAAGAAAAAACGTATCTCATCTTACTATACCATTGACCATCCTTGATATCTTTATTTTCCACCACAAGCATATCACCCACTCTAAAAATTGATCCTCTTATTAGCATGGACTTAAATTTGAAACTTCACTCCCCCCCCCCCAAAAAAAAACCTCCCTTAAAGAGTGAAGCTCTTAGATAGCCCTTGCTTCGTCTGGCATACATTCCCTTGTTTTGTAAAATCCAATCAATATACCTTTTCTAGAAATAAAATCCTTCCATTCAATCATGTCATACTTTTTGCATGATTTCCATAATTCAATAGCTATGGCTTGAGACTTTGCATGAAATATACCAGTGGAAAGATTCTACGAGAAGAATGTGCTTTGTTGAAATTAACAGAGACTACAAATGACAAGAAGGAAAGGCTCATGGTCAGACTCAATGTTATCTTTTCCAATAGCAACGCTAACCACTTATTGGGCAAAGGAAGGTTTTGCTAAAACATAATCCACCACACTCGCTTCTCTGCATATATGTGACCCTGTGTCTGGGAACTTGCCCGTACCATTGTAAACTACCATATTTAAACCACTGCAAAGTGACAGTACATGGTGCCCCTAAGGAGAAGGCTACTGTATTTTGTCAGCTGAAATCCTGCCCCAACCAGTTTCTGCCAGTTCGCTATCATCTAATATTTCCACCTATTTTGGATCACCTTCGGCACTAACCATGGCCGCTTGTCTTTGAGAGGTCCGTCCATTAAAATCACCGATTAATAAAATATCACATGCATCCCCAAATGAAAGAACATTATGTTCCAATTGTGCAAATCAATCATCTCTATCCAATTCCCCCGAATTACACATTGAAGAGCCTCTAGGTGGGAAATAGCACCCAGCAATGTAAATGTTATCAAATTGCCCAGGCATAGCAATCCAGATAGTTTGGAGAGATGCCTTTGCATACAAAACTGTAACTAAATGCACAAACTCATTCCTAGCAAAACATGCAATGCCACCATAGTTTTTATACCTTTACCCTTTGGGAGACCACACAGAGTGCACTAACTTAAAACCATTAATGTCAGTCAAACACGATTCTTCATGCTCACATGTTTCAAGAATGTTTTCTCACACGTGTTATATGTGAAACCGTACTTTTTGCCATCTTTGAGCAGCTTAATTTCATTTAGAGGTCAAATTGCTATTCTTGTATGTCCAAGATGGGTTTCTTTGGCATGGTTGAAAAGAAGGAAGGTAATGCACGCCTTTTTTGGAGCAAGTTTCCAGGGGGTGGATAAGACCCCACACTGCTTTCTATTTGCATCCTAGGTTCTATTCGCTGCTGGGGCGGATTGCGCAGAGCAGGGCCGACCATTAGAGCAGTGCCAAAGGCAATTATCCGGTATGCTTGGGAAGCCGTTGTTCTGCTTGTTGAAATCTTTGGTAAGGCCATTGGGGCCTGGAGGTTTCAATCCTTCGACTTTCTTTCGCTCTGGGCATCTTTGTTGACGGTTAATGGAGAGGCTGCTAGGAAAACGGATGGGCGATGTGTTTTCTAAAGTGCTTTCGGGAGGGGGAGGGTCTCGGTGTTTCCTGAAGTAGGTGTCAGCCCGCCCCAGCAGTAGCACATGATTGATTCCGGCAGTCCATAGCCAACCTGTTAGCATTAGCAGCAGAGCATTCAATCCAGCAGTCCATAGCCAGCTTGTTTATTCGGGATGGACCATTAGTGGATCCTTATTGTTTTTTTTTGCTCATAACAAGCATGTTATGGTCATATTAAGCAAATAATAGTAGCTTCAAGAACGTCACTCTAAGGACAGTTATGTTTTGTAGGATGAACTTCGGCTGGCATTGTCACGATATTGAGACTGGAGCCACGCTTTGTGCTAATCCAAAGTTAAAAAAAAAAATGGAATATCCCTCAAACAAAACCCAAAAATCGCATTACACAAGAAGAAAAATCGAAGTATACAACAAGAAAATTTGCAAGAGACATAATTCGCAAGAAAATGCTCACTTGGTCGCTATTGCCATAATTTATTTGCAATCATAGCGGCTTACATTTTTCTGCAAAAGGACTCGAACCAAATGGTAATGTCGATAACATCTTTCCCTCGGCATTATAATCTGGCCAAAATCAGAAACGGTACAAATATAACATAAGATTTTGTATGGTTTGAGACGATATTCGTATAAGAATACCGTATAAGCTGATGGTGGCACACTGGATTCCAAAAATGTGAATTTAGGGTTGGAATTTGGCTTCCTGTTGGTCAGGAGTTCTTTGGTTCACGTGGGTAGGCCGCACTTGGCGAGGACGCAGATGGGCGCCTATTCTTGGCATAGTAGGTGTCGTCTGATGTCTATAACTAAGGATTGCATGGCCTTTTCGCAGGCCCTTCCATGAACTAGTGTTTGATTTGTCCTTGTGCTTTGTTATCTATGTTTTTGTATTTACATGTGAACTTGCGATCCCCCCCTTCATGTGAACGTCTTCTGTAGTGCTTGCAGGAGCACGCTGGTGTTGTGAAGCTCAACTTCCATGGCTTGGATGAGTCTCCTTCAATACATTGTACAGTTTGGTTTTGGGTTATGTATAGGTGTGCTAAAATTAAGTGATGTTTGACAGAGATACTAACTTGTTTGTTGTATTAGTGGGCTTTAGCTCCTGGGCATAGCAGCCATCCCTTCTATGGGATGACTGTTATGCTTGGATGAGCATGGGAATCATGCTGGGGATCGACTCCCCAAGCTCACAGGAGAGGGGGTAAGTCGAATGGGGTGGATTTGACGCCATCGTGACCTGCATTCAAGGGCTGGGAGGCTATAAGAGGGAATATCACATGTAATATTCCCCAATCTAATGGTCAAAAAAATTTGATACCATGTAGCCAAGAAATTTCGAGGCCTAAATGGCCGAAGAGTTTCTTGGCCACTATGGCGGATGAATTTCTTGGCCACGGGCCATTTTCCTGGGCCATAACGCATGTCAAAGGGCGTTATTCTACCCAAAATACTTTTTATGTCAAAGGACGACCCAAAATACTTCTGTTATTTAGGAAAAAAACATTGTTTCAAAATGCCGTTTGTATTTTGCATAAATTCCTGATCAGAAAATACATAGATGTTAACGTATTTCTTTAAATATACACAAGAGACCAACGCCCAATCGTCTCCAAAAAAACTTCTCTTAAAAAACAGGCATTCTTGCTGCTTGCTCTGGAAGATTTCTGCCCCGTTTTTTAAATTGGCAGAATTTGAAAGCAGGAGTTGTTGAATGAAATTCATTTTGCCATATGTGCAATTCTGACGTAGATGGTTTTTCCCGAATTTCTTAGAACTACCTCTATAGCTTCGTTGGTCTTAAAATTCTTATGTTACCAACTACACAAAGTAATCTATTTTCAGTCATATAGTCCGGGAGTCATAAGGTGGAAGGAATTTAGGCGTTTGTTTTAGAAAGTCATAAATGTTTGTTTTTAGTTCGTTTTTGGGTCTGGTAAGGAGGTACAGGTCAGATCATCTAAACAAAAATTCAACAACGAGCTGCACCAATGATTTCATGTACTATTAACATATTTTAATCTAGTAGAACCTGCAAAAGCAATTGATGGAAGGCAGAAATTTAAATTTAGAGACAGCCATTAGCATCTCTTTATTTTCCAAAAGGGCAAGTTGTCATATAAAGCTCAATAGCTAGTGCAAAGCGCAAGAAAAATAGTGCGAGAAAATTCTCTGCATACTTGAGCAGTGTCTCCACCGACTACAATAAGGGTTTATTTTCATAAATGTTAAGAAAGCTACAGCCAAAAAGATGTTAAGAACTCTAACTGAAGGCTTCAAATATGAAACAAAACAGGTCTACTACCCAATCAGGGCTGGAAAAATAAAAGGGACTTTCAGTTGGGAAAGGAAAGGACACTGGCATGGGTTGAGGCCCTTAGTTATCCCTTTCAAGGCACACGTCTATCAGGGGATTCTTATGCACAACAACTGTGTTTTTAAGCATTGAAATATAAACCCTTCCAAATGAAACAACTTAAGAAGTGATTCACTTATGTGCATGATGATAAATATAAACAGTATAAACAGCAAACACAGTAATGCACTTAGATAGATTTATAATGTTGTGATAATAGACACAGACGCATATGCCTTTCTCAATATATACTTGGGATAATACAGGTTCCAAAATGGAGCAAAATTCCAGCTCTTAAGGAGCAAAAGCCTAAAACTGATTTAATCCCATGTCTTTTAAAAGCTCATTTACAACCAAAATTGTGAACTTCGAAAGCAATGCAACCGTAAACTTCCCATTCATCCGTATTAAGAACTGAATATAGCGTAGGATCAAAGCTTCCCATTACTTTCTGCACACTCTACTTTTCCTACTGGATTAGGATCAGGATCTTGGACAATCTGAGTTTTGTCTGTTGGATTTAAGAGAAGTTTAGCTTTGATCTCGTCAACATTTACAGTTTCAACAGCCTTTCGCTTTTTCTTAGGCTGCGAGAACTTATCTAGATCACTTGCAGTAGCTAAGTAGCCATAAAGAACTCTTTTTAGGGTGCTAGTTTTCTCATCAAAGCGGACAAAATCAGGCCCTTCTTCTCCGGCAGCCTCAACACCAGGAAGGCCGTGCCAAAGGGGCTTTACACGAAACCAACTGTCCCTATCTCTTTTATTTTGCTTGAAGTGGTCATGCAGCCTCTGTGCGGCCTGTAAGCCTTGAAGTGTGGGGGCAAAACACACAATCACTTGGCCTCTGTGCCCCTCCTTTCCCCACACAGACTTTGGCCTCCCTTCTGTGTGCCCAATTTCTGTGCACACACAGAAAAGTCAGAAGCTTGCATGCAAGCAAGAACCCTTTTGCTTCGAAGCAGAGGCAACTTCAACCCACATTCCATACGCAACGCAGAGTTCAAAGACTGCAACTCGAGTTCTATCTTCCATACATCCCCACAATTACCCAAAATTTTGAGAAAGAAAAGATTTAGCTTGAAGAAAGCAAGCCATTTCTAGAATATATGAAGATTCCTACGACAAGCTAGCAAGTATCAAAACATCTGAGAAAGGAAGATAACTTTACCTTGAAGAAAGCAGGCCATTTCTAGGTTTCCGATTCCAGTCCAGCGGCCATCCAGATTCTTGGCGACTCTTGTGTTTTCAATGACGACGGCAGGGGGCCATACGATCTGATCTGCTGCAGAATTAGGGCGCTTTCTTTTGCAAGACGCAGGCAGGCAGTGGGACGCCATTAATTAGGTGTTCAGAAAATGCCCATTTGCTTTGTTGTTGAGAAAAAGGAAATGGAGGTGGCGACTTAGGTAGGACACAACTTCCTTCCAGGCGTGAACCACCAACAAGAACTATATTTCATGATTATATAATATGCAATGTTTTATCATAGAGGAATAAATTATTCCAAGGTTTCTGCTAAACCCATAGGTTCGCCATGTATCTTATCTACTTACTTCAAATGTTTTTTTGGGGTAGGGTACGTACTTCAAATGTTTTTTTGGGGTGGGGTGTCCATTTTTTTTCTGGCTACTGGTAACGCCGGTAAACAATCATTTTCCGACAAAAAACAAACTTTTATCACCGAAATATTAAAGACAATTTTTATAATCGTTGCTTTTTCTGGCTATTTCATTATTTTGAGCATTTTTCCTCCCGTATGTTTTTCAGTGATGATCACCCAGAGATCATTCGGCAGAACAGAGATTATTTCTCAGAGCAATCTAACCTCTCAAATTCGAAAATCTAGCTCTGAGCCCTAGAAATGGAGCCAGAATTTGTGGCGTTCTTAGAAGGTCGGATCTCTGTTCTTGCTACTAAGAAGGTAAAAAGAAATTGCACAGCCACAATTTTTCTTTACTTGGCTGCAGATCTTATACAAAATATGCAGGAACGAGCCACTTGGTTTGCTTCTGTGAAGTTTAGGAATGAACATAACTACAATGCAGATATATATTTGAATAGAGAAAACTGGATGGGAACAAGCTTTCCACCGTAGCTTATATGTATAACAGACACGACTATTCATATCAGACATGACTCTTTATGTAGATTGCCTCATCACCTTGATGACGTGGCCTATATTGCTGAGGTGGAGGATTGTCATATATGAACACCCTCCCTCAAGACTAGCACCTCAGCTAACCAAAATCATCATGTCCAGGTTCATGACTAAGCCATCTTTGGCTTCTCCTTCTTGCTTTGTGATTATTCATGTTCTTCAAATTTGAAGCAACAATTTTTCTCTTCATATATGAATTTTCCCTTTCAAATTCTCCATTTTTAGCTCGCGGATTTAACTTCCGTGAACATCAAATTTATATTACTGCTTTTCATGATTGATTGCATCATATCTGGAACATCTGCAAACTCATAACACATATTCCAAAGATCTGCCCTCTCTCTTCGACGTGCTAAATCAGTCATCTCCTCTTTTGAATGTTTGACATTTCTATTCTGGTAGCATTCTTTAGGCTGCTTATATCTGTCATTCCCTCCCTTAAACACCTAAAGATTATGCAATTAGAACTCAAATGAGCACCTTTGAAATTGGTTTCTTCATCTTTATCTTGATCTGCAATCTGAGGCTTGGGCTTTTTCACATTCTCCTTGGCTGCTTCAGTTCTCTCCTTGGCTGCATCTTTCTTTTTATTAGCCAGCAAAAAGTTCTCTGGCTTCAAATCCCTATGGATAACCCCGTTGTTGTGACAAGTGTGAACCACCTTAACAATAGTTCTACATATTTCTGCAGCAGCCTTTTCTGTATAATGGCCCTTTGCTACAATTCTGTCAAAAAACTCTCCACCAGCACATAATTCCATTACTAGATTTACAGATCCCTTATCTTCAAATGTGTCCACCAATTCAACAATGTTGGGCTTGTTGAGGAGGTGCTTCATGATTTGTACTTCCCGTCTGACATTTTCCACATCTGCGTTTAGTAATTGTTTTGCAAGCATAAACACTGCCAGAAGTCTTGTGAGTACACAGAAACGTAACTCCAACTTGCCCCCGCCCCAGCTCCTTCAATTCTGGAGACGTCCCTTCCTGCTTATTAGAAATCCATTCTGCTGGAATTTTTCCATCTAGGGAAGCGGCATCCTTCTGGCCATCTCCAACCGGCTTGTCACCCGGCCTCATCAACAGCAGCAAAGGACCCTGGGATATCTTCATCAAGATCGGCCTGGGCATGATGTCTAGAAGATTCGTCATAGTATTTTTCATCAAGAGGCCCCGAGTATTTTTCATCTCTAACATCAGAGAGTTGAGCACCATGGACTTGCACATGAGCATCTCTGACATCATTAATGCTTGTGCCGCTATTAGTGCGCCTTCGATCTGAAGGAACAGGAGGCGCTGCAAAGGATTGCATATTGGGAGGTCCAGGGACATTCTGCAATGCAAATGTCACATAAGTTCCAGGTCCAGGGAACTGTATATTCTGTGCTCTGAAAGGGCGTGGGTTATTTGAACGCCCAACAAAATCGGCCTATTCTGACCCTGTCATAAGGCAGATTTGCCTCTTAATTCTTCTGCGATAACGGTCCCTTCTATTACGGCTCCTTCTACATTAACTGATTCCTTGAAGGTTTCTGATTGAGGGCTCTTCTAGAATATTCTAAAGCTACCTACAACATTCTAGAACATCTTAGAACAATCTTGAATTAATTAGATATCATCCTTAACTATATGTGAACTTTGAATTATTTCAAGAAATCAATGCTTGATCTAGTGGTAGGTATGGGGGGTTTGGGGGGCAATGATCAGGGTTTGAAAAAAGTTTTAAAAGGCTTCTCAATAAGATTTGGGGTGGGGGGATGGGGAGGAGGATATGGAGGGCCAAGATCGCGTCACGTGGTGCCAAGCAAAATGCATGTGGGATATATGTGCAACATCTTAAAATTGATCACCCTTAACTATATTTGAGCTTTAATTTTTATCAATGAATTAATGCTTGGCCTAGTGATACGGATGAGATTTTTTTGTTGCAGTGACCAAGGTTCGAATCCTGCACAAAACATAAAAAGTGTTCAAAGGCCTTAGAAACCTAGAATTCGATAGCCTTCTACATTTGAGATAGCCAAATATGCCAAAGCTAGAGTTGCTGGCTTTGAAACAGAGCAAAAGAAATGAAGAACTTCATGACTCATCGGGATATGGCAGATTCAAATCCCTTCATTCCATCATTCTACAGCCTGAATTCGCCATAACTGGATCTTGCTGCTTCATGCTTAGGCGCTGCTTGATTTTATGCGTGTGCTTGGTTTGTGGTTTTTGATTCTCTTTATTTCAGGTGCTTGATGATAATGTTGTTTCCTTTGCAAGGGTTTCTACTGGTGCTTCAAGGCAGAAGATGAATCGTTCTTGAGGTGCTTTAACGTATCAATTTAAGAAGCTCAAGAAACATGGAAAACATGCCACAAATCTGTGTGGAAATTGCTGGGCCTTACTATATAAAATCATTATACACTGGCTCTTGTGGATCAGGCCAAAAATTTTCTACATGCATTAGTCTCAGTGAAAGGTAGCCTGCAAACTTCTCTCAATTGTTATACATGAAGTATCGCTATGCTAGAACAAATATTCAAGGGATGTGTACCTCTTTTCCTTTAGTTGATGCAGAGAGAGAATGCAAGAAGGATCAATTTCTCAGCTCTCCCAGAGCTACTTCAATATCTGTAACCCACTATCCTATGGTGGGTCGGAAGGTGGAGCTTAAGGTGCATAAAATCTAACAGATCTTTTTAATCCTATGTATATCTTACGCATTGATGATTATTTGTATGCATTTGGTTGGCAGTGAAGAAGGCAAATGGCTGGGTTTGTTCCTTATATTTAGCGCTGGAGATGTAGCTTTTTTCAAATTCTATGTCGCTACTGTGGGCAATCATAGGTCTCTACATAACCCATTGTCTGTTAATTATATATATTCCTGAATTGATAGGCATGCCTTAGTGCACCTATACAGATTCATATTAAAGGTAAGCATGATGTTTGTATCATTGTATGGAATTATCTTCAATAATATTCCCTGAGATTCTATAGTAATTCATATTGTACTTCAGCACCTTCCTTACTATATGCTCATTCTAAGTTACATCACGCTAATATTAAATTGCCATATTTACCATAAAGAACCTCATTATATATGAACACACATTAAGAATGCAGCTTGGTTGATTGCAAATGGGTTCAGAGCGATAAAATTCAAAAACGTTCAAACTCGTATTGAAAGTAAGCATCCTATTTGTATGCTTCTATGGAATTATGTCAAATAACTCTCCGCTTCTATTACACAATACAATACACAACGTAAACCTTTAATTCTGTTTACCTAAACAGAAAACATACGTGAGAAAGCTAAGTTGTTGCTGCATTATATTATACCAGATTATAATCAATTAAAAGCCTGCATACATCGATCCTGCAGACAAAACTATGCCATTACATCATATGAAGCTATAGCCGATCCTTCATTCCCTTTCCCCAGGTGGTTACGAACTGTTTGTAGGCATTTATTTGAAACTTATTTAAAAATTTATTTGTATTTAAAGTTACGTTTGTCTCTTTTAGGTATAGGTATTGTAGGGTATATCCACCCAACAATACAATCTCCATTTCTAGCGCACAAATTAAGGCAAATTCTTTTGACGTTCGACAGTTTGCAACATGCAATTGTAAGGCTGAAAGCTTTTGTTCCCTTTTTTATTGCCATGATCGGTTGACAATCTAGTTTGTCATTTACATACGTGCCTATGCTATATTAACATAATTCACATTTTCTTCTGTACGGCTCGTAGCACCCATGTAGTGGGGAAGGGGCCCACAGGAACCATACAGACTGCATTATCGTTTTTCTATTTTTGTCATCTTTCAAAGAACTCCTACACACATTCCTATTAAAGATAAGCATGTTGTTTGTATCATTATATGGAATTACACCAACTAATTCAATTGTGAGAAAATTAAGCATGTTGTATTATATTATTAATTATAAGCCTACATACATAGATCCTGCTGAAAAACTTATGCTATGACATCCGATGTAACACCTCCATGCTGCCCCTGAACATATTGAAGCGATTATAAATGAAAATGGACAAGATATCAATTTCTATCTTCTATCTATTTACTATAAAGCTGATGCGCTGCCACCATATATCCACCCATCAATACAATGTCTGTATCTGGAGCACAAAATAAGGCAAATACCTTAGATCTTCCACAATATGCAACAGGCAAATTCCTTCTCTTAAACTTTTTGTATGTAAACACATGGGACTTCATTGATGTCTTGGAGACGGTAGGCTAGGTAGACTCTGCAGAGTTTGTGATTAACAACATGCCATACGAACTAGACATCATATTGTGATGGACAGCTCTGCTTGCCTGATACAACCAATGTTCTCTTTCAAAACTAAAATTAAACAATTACTACAATGTCATTATCCCTCATACATCACTAATAACAAAATACATGCTAAAAATACATAAACCAACCACAAGTCAAACTATAACATCCACTACTTCTTCAACTGCTTCATATAAAACAATCAGGGTGTTAATATTCTTATAATGCAACTTTATTCCAAATAACATCAGATTGCAACTTTGTTCCAAATAACAAAAAGTCACATAACGACTCTTGAATGTATGTTACAAAAAGTGACATAACAACTCTTGAATATTTGTTAAGATGATTGATGGTAACAAGATACCTTACATTCTTCGTTTTCAATCAAAAGCAAAGCCCACCGAAGATGGGCAATTTTCTAGTTGATGTATAAAATCATGGAGTATATTTTCTAACAAGTTCAAAAATCCTATGTTATGGGTGTTTTATTAAAGAAATGGCGTATATAGGGGTTTTTTTTTTACCACCCTTCGCATCCAGGTGGTGTATTCCTTTTGAAGGAATTGCATCTCCAGGGATTCCCATACGGAAAAAGCCCGAAGAGCAAAGGTACATGCATCCAGTTGTTATCTAAAACTCTACCTCTATACCCGGTCCCAGATATGGCTAATGAAATGGGAGATATAGAGGCTAGAACTACTCTTAAGCAAAGGTGCTAGCAGATCCAATGATGGCATAGCTTGTTGTAGCGGCGGCTACGGCTGCTCCCTCCATGGTGCTCCATGGCTCCTTCCCTGTGCTGCAAGATAATCTCTCTCTCTCTCTCTCTCTCTCTCTCTCTCTCTCTCTCTCTCTCTCTCTCTCTCTCTCTCTCTCTCTCTCTCTCTCTCTCTCTCTCTCTCTCTCTCTCTCTCTCTCCAAAAAAATGGCGCTAGCAACTAGGTCAAAAAAACCTGTGAAGAATACATCGAGCCTCTCTTCTAGTCCGGTGGATAATACTATTGATGATGATGTGACCCTGTCTAATCCAGCAAGTGCATCGAAAGGAAAAAACTTTCCAGGGTTAAGCATTGACCATTCGAATAAAACAAAGGGGTCTGGGTCTATACAGGCGGCTGCATCCAATAGTCCAGTGGTTACTGCATTTCCGGATAGTGTACAGGCCGCATGTGGTAAAGCTCCCCCAGTAACGGATGAATAGGCTGCACCGAATGGTCAGAATGCTTCAGGTTTAGGCTCTGACACAGGAACAGAAGACTCTGCTGTAACGAAGACGGATTTATTCATGCCAATTGGGCAAATGAAAGAAGCTATGGAGGGTTCTCTGCACATTATGAAACAATCCATGGAGCAGTTAGTGCAAGGTATGGTCATTGATTTGAAAAGTTTTCTGCTTGCTCATGTGAAGTCTGAAATAGATAAGTGCCAATCTGAAATGATCAGCGAACTTGAACAGTTTAAAAAAAGCATGAAAATGGAATTTGAGCAGTTCAAACTGGAGATTGCTAACAATCGTGCAGATGAGGGTACTTCCAATGATGAAGAGGGATATGTAGACAATTCCAGTGAGATATGTGAGGTCAAGAAACAGCTAGATATATTTATAGAAGATCAAGAGAGAAAAGCCCGAGCTTTAAACCACCGTCTGGTGGGCATTCCTGAAAACACAAAAGAAAAAACAAAAGAGGTTGTTGAGAAGTTCTTTCAAGAAGAACTTGAAATTGATGATGCAGGTATTACAGAGGCATTTCGGGTTGGGAGACAAACTGAAAAAGGTAGGCATATCATTGTGAAGCTCTGCTCTCGTAATGATAAGTTGAATCTGTTGAAGAGACGCACAGAGTTGAAGGGCAAACCTGTATGGATAAATGAGGATTTCACTAAATCCCAGCTGCACTCTTTGGATGCAGCGGCATTATTATGCCAAGTACGCAAACTGTATTTTGCGCCAAATGTTATTGGCACGACAGAGGTCGAGTACCTACCTGCAGATAAACTTATGTTCACTGAAGAAGATCTTGAGCATGGTCTTAGCAAACTAGCAAATGGGAAGGCTGCGGACATATTAGGCTTGGTAGCAGAGATGTTTAAATGGGCGGGTGAATCAGTACATCATGCTCTATTGCAGCTATTTAATCTGGCAAATACATGAGGGATTCCCCGAGCATGGCAAATGAACAGGGTTATTCCCTCTATAAAGCGGGGAGATGCTAACGATCCAGGTAATTATAGGATGATTATGGTTAGTAGCCTCTTTGCTAAATTGTTTGCCACCATGTTAAACAATAAGCTTAGTATGTGGGCAGAAGAACATAATGCTAGAGCCATAGGGCAAGCTGGATTTAGACCCAAAAGATCTACAATAGATCACCTGGTTACTTTGCATGCCATGGTAGGTAGATTCACATGTAAAAGAAACCCATTATATGCTTTTTTGTGGATTTTGCTAAAGCCTTTGATGACAAATCAATAGAAATAATCGTGGTATAGAATGGATATGATTGGAGTACCCGGAAGAAATCGAGACCTGCTTGTTAAGATACTATACGAGAAGGTTCTGATACAATTGTCTTTTCCATACTTGGAGACTTGTAAAGAAGTAGTGGAAAGCAACTTGGGAGTCAAGCAAGGATGTCCGTTGTCACCTACATTATTCGGATTGTTTATTGACCAGTTAGAGGATTGGATAGAAAATCATGGTGGGGGTGGAACTTCCTTGTATGGGCATGTGATAATGTTACTATTATATGCAGATGATGTGGTTATCCTATCGCGTTCAATTATAGGAATGCAGCGTCATTTGAAAGCCTTATCACAATTTTGTGCTGAGAAGGGGATGCAGGTGAATTTAAATAAAACCAAGATAATTGTTTTTGGTGCTAATAAAGTGGACCATCTCAATTTTTATTATGAAGAGAAACAAATAGAAATTGTGAATACATATAAGTATCTGGGAGTGGAGGTTGATAAGAGCCCCAGTTGGAATGATGCGGCAGAGCATAGGGTGAATGCGGCATTGAAAGCCTTGTATAGTATGCAACGCAGAAGTAATAAGGCGGAGATATGGAAATTTGACATAAAGAGAATGCTCTATAAAGTGCTTGTTCAAACGGTACTATTGTATGGATGTGAAGTATGGGGCCCAGGGCTAGCAGCTGACACATGGAAGAAAATAGAAAAAGTTCAAAAAAAGTTTCTAAGATTTGAATTGGGGGTTAAAGCACAAACGCCGTATGACATGATGCTCGTGGAATGTGGATTGATGCCTTTAGAGGCGGAAGCTTTATGTAGAGTGCTTACGTATCTTCATAAGGTACGGTTTGAAATGGCTAATGATAGCTTTCCGCGGTTAGCTCTAGAAGAAACAAAAGATAAAGGCTTGTATGCTGACATTGAAGCATGGATGGGAAAATGGGGGTTAAACATACAAGATCTGAGTGAGAATCATTCTGACATTAGAACATGGGTATATGAGCATGTTATTAGTAAGCAATGGAGGGTCCCAGAAGTAAAAAAAGCATTTTATATGCAATATATTAACCCTAGCATGCAAGAGGGTATAAGTACCTGTCAGAAGGGGTATCGCTCAAGCTTAGACATGGAATTAGCAGAATGTGGCTTAGCTCCCATCGGCTTGGGGTGGAGATTGGTCGATGGAATGATATCCCTCATGAAGTTAGATACTGTAAAATGTGTGATTTGCAGGTGGTTGAAGATGAACATCATGTGCTTATAGGTTGCCCATCTTATAGACATATACGAGGTAAGTATGGCATTAATGTATCCACTTTAGTAGATTTTTTTGATCTACCTGGGCATGATACAGGCAAATTTATAAGGGAGATTCTGGATAGGAGAGAACATGTTTTAAATATTTTAAATAAAACTAATACTACTATGAGGGAAGAAGAGGATGGAGAGTCCACTGCATTCATGTCTGAGGATGCATTGGATGAATTTTTTTATAATTTTGAATGTAGCCATTGAACGTCTCATAGACCTGGTGGTTTGCAGACGTGACTAATAAACATTTCATTTCATTTCTCTCTCTCTCTCTCTCTCTCTCTCTCTCTCTCTCTCTCTCTCTCTCCATCTCCACACGAGCTCCTATTTGTCTCCGGCGATCCATCCCATATGGGATATTTCTTTCCTCAATCGATCTTCAAAATGACAGATATGGGATATTTCGAGCTCGTCTTCCCGCGTCCCATTTCCATTCGAAATCTCTGAAAAATCCATCCCTCACACCTTCGAGGCAGGAAATCTTCGCCTATAGCGTCTTCCAAGCATGGATCCAGTAATTTTAGGTATGATTGCAATGCTTCTTAAAGCTATTTTGCTAGGTTTAGCATTGCAGAAGTTCTGCTTGGATCTCATTCAAGAGAACGAACTGGAAGATCCTATGGCAATAGTCGAGGAAGAAGAGTTCGAAGAAGACAACACTAGTCTTCAATGTGTATGTTCAATATTGCTCTTGGCTGCAACCTCTCGACTAAGAAGACCACCGAGAAGATTTTGGGTTTGTCCGAGGCAGACCACACAATGGGATAACATTGACAATCATGCTTGGAATTGCCTTCCCTCATTTGAAGATGATATGTGGCATCAGTTCTATAGAATGAAGAGAAGGTCATTTGAAAAATTGGTTGGACTGATTGTGCCATACCTGATCAGGCCGGGTCAGAAAGTTAGGCTCCCTGTAGATCCCAGGAAAGCAGTAGCCATGGTACTTTACTTTCTTGCTCATGGAGAGATGCCATTGCATGTCGGCCAAAGATTTTATGTTGGAAAGGCCACAGTCCAGAAATACACCAAGAAAGTGACTTTAGTTTTAGCATCCAAGACTATGCTTTACAAAAGGTTTGTTGCCTTACCCTCAGGTCAAAGACTACTTGATATCATTAAGGAATTTGAAGATGCCACAGGTCTGCCTAATATTTTTGGTGCTGTTGATGGTTCTCACATATTTCTGTACAGAAAGCCATGGAGAAAAGACAAAGGGGATGTTTATTACAGTGAGACACAAAAGACATTCCTGCCTCATGCAAGGTGTAGTAACACACTCTCGAATATTTGTCAATGTATGCGTTAGTAGAACAGGTTCTGTGCATGATTCCAATCAGTTTAAGAAGAGCCTATTGTACAAGAGGCTAGCATCAAAGCAGATTTTGCAGGAACCTATTGTTCAAATGACAGGAAAAAAGATTAACAGAAGAGGTGAATTACTGGATGCAGATGTAACAGTTAGTATACCTCCAATGCTTTTGGGGGATTCGGCTTATCCAAGCAGAAGGTTTTTGATTAAGGTTTTTCCAGATGGCACGGGTGCTTCTGGCAAGTTCAATAAGAGGATTTGCAAGGGCAGGGTTTGTGTTGAGAATGGTTTTGGTATAGTGAAAGAAAAATTCAGAATTTTGAAAGCTCTGCCTATTCATGTTGGTAGGGCAGCCAAGATTATTCATGCTGCCTGTGTCTTGTGGAATTTCTACATAATGGAAGACCTGGATATGGAAATGCTGCCCTTAGAACCAGAATTGCCAGATGTTGCCTACTATGAGACAGAGGACATGAATAAGAAATTGAAGAAGGAAGGGGATTTGATAAGACATGTAATTTTTCAGAATAGAGAAGGTAGAAACTAGTTTGATTCATTCCACACACCTCATCTGGTTTGAGGTGTTCCCATTAATTGAATGTATTCTGCCATTTGTTGAGCAGAAATATGTACATGAACTTTCATGGAATCATTGAATTGAAACATTTGAATTGAAACAATGTTTGGATTTTGTGCACTTCACCTAGGTATAGCAAAAGTAAAACAATGTTTGTATCTTAATAGATTGTTTGCAGACTTTAAAGAATGTTTGCAGAGTTTAAAGGAGGTTTGCAGACGAAAAATAATGTTTCCACAGTGAAACAATGTTTGCATGTTTCCTTCTAGTGAATGAACATATACAGCAGAACAAATACAGCAGATAATGAATAAGACAATGAAAACAAGATAATAGACAAGTGTAGAAGATGATGAGCTGCTTTTATTTCCAAAAACTCAGGTTTGTTACATGAACAAATGCTGGAAAATAGAGTAGCCACAGAAATGTTTGTGGTCCCTGGAATGCTTCTAAACTACAACTAAACAATCCTAAACTCCATGAACCTCCTCCACTTAACCTGTAACAATAGCATTTACGAAAAATGGGTTAGTGAAAATGTAGAATATGCACAACTGAAGAATATCTGTGGAAATCTGAAAACCTGTATTCACATTTCAATGATTTACAAAAATAAGACCATTTCATCATGGTCTGAGTCCAAAATAAGGCCTATGGCCGATTCAGTATCATACAACATTTCAGAACTAAGAACTAAACCACAAACGAAAAAAAAGGCACTGAAGTAAAAAAAAAAAGGCTGAGTTCATGAAGAGGCTGCGTTCGAGAGACAAAAAAGGTTCTTCAAAGCAGTAGGCTATTCTAGGCAGTTCTCACATGCAACTGAAGGAATCCGGACCTCCCAAAGGCACCATCTACCATGATGCTTGACGTGCAGAAGCTCAACATGTGCTCTCTGGCGAAAGGGGGCTTGCTCAGCCCATGCAATCAACTCCGCTTCCACAAAAACCTCTTCCATAGCCATGTAACCAAGAATAACTCTTTGGTTGAGAGGCATGGAAACTCTTGTCTTCTTGACTCCACAATTTCGTTGGACTACTTTGTCATCTTTCTTTGGAAGCACTACTTGTCGCTACCGCCATATCGAAGAGCTCAAGAGCGAGTACCGCAGGGGGAAATGGCGCGGACCAAGACCTTAGCCTTGCCATCTTCGAGCCCAAAACAATAAAGATTCTAGCGCGAGAAACGAGACATGCATAATGGAATTTAAAGAGACATAGTACGAAACCTTTATGGTATTATAATTTCATACTAGTCAAGATCAGGAATATTATTTCTCTCTCATTTTAATTCCAATTGAGATCCCCAAACCACTTAGAAAGGTATGTTCCAATCATACTGAACCCGAACAGAACATAGTCTTTTAACTAACTTCCATAAACTGAAGAACATAACAGAAACCAGAGAATAAAAAAATTGAAAATGGCGAGTGTGGGACAAAGGTCCATACCTCTAGATTGCATACTAATTTGTCCGTTTCGATGCAACCAACTTAGCAATTTCGGAAGAGTGTCTTTGGTCATTTGGCAAATGCTTTCTGTCATTGTAGCCATTGATTGGGCAATTTTTAAAGTATTGGCAGACCTCATGGACTCCAATTCCCTAATCAGTTCATGTTTCTTAACAGATTCCTCCTTCATGAAATCTAGTTTCCTTTTTTTTCATTTTCACCAAATTTGGTAGCCATGTTTGATATCCCCTGCTGCAATTTCTTCATCAATATGAACCCTAGATCTCTTTTTACTTGTTGGCTTACCACTAACCCCCGGCTGATTACATGCGTGCAGACCGAGGACTTGTGTCCAGGAAGGATTGAAAGCACTTGGAGTTTCTTTGCGTATTTTTTTTCTTGTGCACTTGACTTGTCTTTGCTACCATTTGCTTCATTTGCAACAGGGGGACCATGGGGTTATCATCTGGAACGTTTACAAATTCTTCTTCCACAAATGAAGCATTTGTTCCAATTGTCTCATAGAATGCATCAGACATGTAGGTATTTGGAAACATATCAGCATCCTGGAATGCCTCGGCCCCAAATTCCCCATCATCCCCACTTTTGGAATGTCTCTCTCATTAGTAACTCCATGTTTCAGATCTTCCATAGCTTCAAACCAAGGCGGATAGATGGTTACGATCCAGTTCTCTCGGATGCCTCTTTTTCATCCCTGAATTTGATCTGCAATTTATCCCACTTGTTCCTTAACTGTCTCAAATCTTCAAGCCCATGAACTGTGGGTTGTAATTTCAACATAATCTCTCTCCATTGCCCTGCAGAAAGATTAATACTACCATTATTGTGAACCTTGTACTCCTTCATCAAAGCAAGCATGGTGGAGATTGCATTGTCCGACCAATCAACCGGAGTTTTCCTTTTCTTGGCCGGGTTCATAGCAACAGAATTGCTATCGTGCACAACTAAGGCTAATTCATTGGGGAGGGGTTCAGATTGAACCTCACGCAATCCATTTTCCTGCTGATCCCTCTTCTTTCCCCGTGCAATGCCATTGGAAGCCCGTGAAGGTTCAGAATTTATCTCAATGGCCACAGATTGGGAAACTGATCCAGTCATCCTTTTAGTTCTTCTAGGAACCAATTTCTCGCTCCTCGGTGGAATGAAAGGCTTCTTAGCAGTCGGCATGGAGGATCTGGTAGCCTTTGTCATGTTCTTTAGAAAATTTGTGTCTGCTATTTCAATCTATTAGATGCTAAAAAAATGCCTATCACCAAAGCAATGAACGAATTGAAGTAAAGTAATTCTCGAAATGCTTGGGATTGAGAATTGGCGCTTTAATGCTCGGCGCTAGGAGGGAAGGAATTGGGATCTGATTCTTGGAGCCCCCCACCTAGAACGAGAGGCGGAATTAAAGGTCGAAATTTCCGGCCTCCAAAAGCGATCCCCATAAATTTTTGGGGCGTTGGGCTTAGCGGCCCATTAATTGATGGAAGCGCCCTAACGGCGGTTAGGGCGAATTCCTCTAAATGCGAGAGTCCACTAAGTGGACTCTCGCATTACTCCCATTATCTCTCCTCCCATTTCGTCTCTCAAATTATCTCTCATGATCTCTGGCTCTCATGTATGGGCTTCTCTCTCTCTCTCTCTCTCTCTCTCTCTCTCTCTCTCTCTCTCTCTCTCTCTCTCTCTCTCTCTCTCTCTCTCTCTCTCTCTCTCTCTCTCTCTCTCTCTCTCTCTCTCTCTCTCTCTCTCTCTCTCTCTCTCTCTCTCTCTCGTTGAGAGTTATCCCGCTACATAAGTCAGGGGATGCGGCGGATCCCAATAACTATAGAATGATTATGGTAAGCAGCTTGTTTTCTAAATTATATGCAACAATTTTATAACAAAAGGTCAGTGTTTGGGCTGAAGAAGCTGGTGTGAGAGCAAAGGGCAAGCTGGTTTTCGTCCTAAGAAGTCTACAGTTGACCATCTAGTGACATTCAGATCAGTTGTAGATGTAGTAAAGAAAACAAAAAAGCCATGCTTTGCTCTATTTGTGGATCTTACAAAGGCATTTGACATGGTGCCACGAAAGAACATTTGGGCTAGAAGTTGCAATGTTGTATGATAAGGTCTTTGTGCAACTCTCATTTCCATTCAATCAGGAGTCAGATGAGGAAATACTTAGTAATATGGGCATCAAACAGGGATATCCTTTGTCCCCCACTTTGTTCGGCATTTATATAGATCAATTAGAATCCTGGATGGTGAATTATGGGGGTGCAGGCACAACAATTGCGGGATATGCACTCACCTTGCTGCTATATGCCGATGACATTGTCATCTTTACTAGAAATGCACAAGATATGCAGAGACATTTGGATGCATTGAGCTCTTTTTGTTCTGTTATGGAAATGAAGGTGAATTTGGGAAAGACAAAAATCCTGATTTTTGGCACGAGGTCACGTGACTATACTTTTCACTATAATGGACAACGGGTGGAAATCACTGATGTATACAAATACCTGGGGTTGTTGCTTGATCAAAATTATAGCTGGAATAAAGCCGCGGAGCAGAGGGCAGATAGTGGATTAAAGGCATTATACACAATGCAACGTAAATGTAAGAAAGCAAACATTCTTGACTGGACGTTGAAGAAAAAATTATATCAGGCACTGGTTCAATCGGTTGTTCTTTATGGTGAGGTATGGGGGCCAGGCCTTTCCTTGGATACTTGGAAATGGGTAGAAAAAATACAGAAAAAGTTTCTCATGACATAGTTAGGGGTAAAGCTACAAACCCCATATGCTATGATGCTTGTTGAAGCAGGGTTAATCCCTCTAGAAGCATAAGCGTTGTGTAAGGCATTAAACTACTTGCTAAGGGTACAAGCTATGAGTGAAGATAGTCTTCCTCGTCGAGCTATGATACAAAGTAGTTTGAAAGGATGGTACGCAAATATTGATAAGTGGTTGAAAAAATGGGGGACATCCTTGAATGATTTACCAGCAGATAAGTCAAAATTACGTAGTTGGATTCAAGTAATAGTGCAACGCAAATTGTGGTCCGACGATGGGACAAAGATGATGTTCTATAGAGAAACAATAAATCCCAATCTAGACGAAGCTCCACACCTGGGTGAAACATCGTCCTTATTTATGAGACATACACTTTGTAGGTTGAGGCTAAGCTCTCACCACCTTGGAGTTGAAGTAGGAAGATGGGGGAATGTTCCTAGGCACAGGCGTACTTGCAAGGTATGTATGGAAGAAGAAATTGAGGATGAAGCCCACTTAGTGTTACCTTTGCTCAAAATATGTGCCTTTCAGACTCAAGTATGGTATTAAGTGTAACTCTCTGCAAGATTTCTTTGCCATGCCACCCAACACGAGCGGTTGTTACCTAAAAGAAGTCTATATCGCAAGAGAACTATTGATTCCGTATTCAGAGAAGAGAGTAGAGGCGGGTGTTGCTATTGAAGCACATCACGCGAATGATTTTGTCTAAGCTTTGTGCAATTGTAGACGTCTTGTAGACCTGATGGTCTCACAGACGAAATAATAAACAATTCTATTCTATTCTATTCTATTCTCTCTCTCTCTCTCTCTCTCTCTCTCTCTCTCTCTCTCTCTCTCTCTCTCTCTCTCTCTCTCTCTCTCTCTCTCTCTCTCTCTCTCTCTCTCTCTCTCTCTCTCGGGCCGGCACTGTCGAAGGGATCTTGTTTAGTTGCTCGCTCACAATATGCTAGCTGTAACCATGAAAGTGGGAAACATCAAGGCTGGAAAGGAAACAGATAATGACCTGGTCCACTTTCCTCTCCATAATCAAATAGAAGTTGTAGACCCAGGCATATACCAAGAAAGGGTCGATCTTCTTTAATGTAATCACGTAAAGGGTCTAGAAGCCACGCAATAAATAGAACCGAAAGAAATGCTAGGTGAGAAGTAGGACACATAGAAATGTAGAAGTGTTTTAATAAGTTGGATGAAAATGTTAGAATCTGAGACCTTTTGCTTTGAAGGGCATGTCTGCAGATGCAAATGAACCTACCCCGGAAAAATCGGGCGTTTTGCACTCTGTATATCTTGAGGGCTAGAAACTTGCAATCCCCACGGATTATGTAATATAGCTTGATTATCCAGTTTAATGAGCACGCAAATGAAGAAAACTTACATCTTTGATTCTAAAGCCCATAAGATGGATGGCATTTGAACAACTGCGCAGCAAGACGTTACCGGCCTCATAGTCCCACTTCTAACCTTCCATAATTTCAAATGGCATTAATCTTTTCTTTGAGATACCTAGATCTTTGATGTATTAAAACACTCACCTGCATCATCTGAAGTATGACCTCGAACTGTTATGTCACGATGACTAGCGTGGAGACAGATTATTGAAGCTGCTGTACCGAGGAAGGAACAAATCTTCTTGCATGAAAATTCTCATAATGGATCGGGGGAATCACAGTGGCCGCCATGCTTGTGGGGTTTTTTTAATCCCAAAAACTTGTGAATCTTCTTCCTGCGTACTCTGTTTCCCGCAATCAACACGATATGGGGCATAAGCTCTCTCGCACGCATGCACAACTTGCAGTCCAGAGCTCCCAACTAGTCCATGAGCGCCCCGTAGGAAGCTTTTCCCGATGCCAAATGTAATTTTTTTTAGGTTTTTTTGCCCTGAAAGATTTATTTTTGGATTTTTTTTTGCCGGAAAATCACTTTTTTTTTTTGCTATTAATCATATATATAGGAAGAATATATCTATCTATCTATCTATCTATCTATCTATCTATCTATCTATCTATCTATCTATCTATCTATCTATCTATCTATCTATCTATCTATCTATCTATCTATCTATCTATCTAT
This sequence comes from Isoetes taiwanensis, assembly GCA_021234155.1. Lineage (NCBI taxonomy): Eukaryota > Viridiplantae > Streptophyta > Lycopodiopsida > Isoetales > Isoetaceae > Isoetes > Isoetes taiwanensis. Next base: position 5,477,115 of record JAJEKV010000051.1, read on the forward strand.
CTATCTCTCATTCATTTCGCAGCCCCTTCCTCACGCTATCTGCCCCTTCCATGAGGAATGATGGTCTATCCCAAAAGGTGGATGACGCATTCCCATGCACGTCGATCATAAGGGCCTTTCACTTTATGGTGTCACCCATAATTACTAGAATTACTATATTATCTCTGTATTTCCTTATTACTAAAGAAAGAAAACCGAATTGTGAGTTAAAGGAGCTCGTTATCAACCTCCAAGACTAATATCGAGTCCCTGTAACAACGTCATGGTACAACGTGATAAGGTCCCTTGCAGTTCTCTGATTATATTCTGTGAGGACATGCGCTAGCTTACGGAGTGTTTCTGCTAGGTTCATGACCACAAAAATAGTGATATCTTACTATTGAATGATTTCTAAGCCAAGACACCTAATACCCATTTGTTGTTTTGATGCATATTCGTTTGAAGGCTTTACCAGTTGGCTCGACCATTGAATGAGAATTTAGAACGATTCAGAGGGTCAGAGGGCGCAACTAGTGAAAATATAAAAACATATGTGTTGTTGGTGCATATGGATTTCTTGCAATGGTTGGATTAACATATGTAGGGGTGTCTAAGCTCTCGCCTACTGATAGACGCCTTCGCAAAAATATGCACCAAAACAAAAGCGGGGTCAAGGGGGATTTAATTTCTATCAATTGTTTTCACGCATTTTAATTAATGTCAATGTTCATTGCGTATTATTATTATATGTATAGAAAATTTTCGGGTCCAAAAACAATAGCACAAGTATTATACAACAAATATCCAAATCATATTAAAAAAGGTGATCCAAGTGTTATATAACACATATACAAATTACATTCAAATAATATGTCTTCATAGAAATTTGAAATCATGAAAACAATTAAAGGTTGTTCAAAATTTAATACCCATGGTTTGCAATCATCATCATCATCGTCATCATGATGGAGTATTGACACACATATCTAGCATAACAACATGGGGTTTTTCCTGTATTTTTGAACGCTTTTTGCTATGGTTTTCATGATTTGATGGGCATATTGGACGAGGCCTACATCTAGAGTGGACATACACGAGATAGTTATTAATGGAATACTTCAATCTAGCCTCTTGTACGTTTTTATAAGCATGCAAGGGTCGATTCTTTCATTTTAGGGTTCATGGTGTGGATCCTGGCTGCGAGCAAAACCATTTGAAGCATTTGGATGTTTGAAATTGGAATAGCCAAGCAACATGCAGATTCCGGAATTGGAGCTGTAGCCTTTAGATTAGCCTTTACTTTGGAATTCCATTGTGCGTGGCATTGACAAGATCTTCTGATACTCAGCTTACTATCAAGCCTCGAAAACCAAAAGTGATTAAGATGCATCTTCAATCCTCTGTACTAGTTTGAATGATCCATGAAAAAAGACACTTGTGGAATGCATGATCCCTGTCAAATCCAAATGTACGAGACTTGGAAATTTATGAACTTGGTAATTGCATATGGGCAAACACATTGTTTCAGAATCCCAAGCTCCGGAATTAGAGATCGGCAATGAACAATAGCATAAAATGGAGAAGCGTCCACAACAAATGGTTCCATAGAACTTGCCGCCATGGTGTGCAAATAGGCAGAAGATCAAGCGCATCATTACTATTGTGAGAATACATCATGCTTATTGGCGTTCTCAATACTGCATTATATCGCCACTCTTATTGAAGCAGATAAACCTTATATGTTGCCTTATAAGCCTTATTTGCTATGTTGAATTTCTAAATAAACATATCAATAAAATGTTTGAATATGCATGTAATATCATTACAAATGTTTTTACCTTGTTTATCAATCCCTGCACAATTATCAAGGCCTCGAAGGAGCTAAGAAAATTTTGAAATAGTACAAACCATTATATCCAACACTTTAAAATTAAATTCACCCTTGAACCCCCTTGGGTTTGGGTGCATATTCACATGGGGCTTGACATAGGGCAGCGGGAGCCTCTTTTATACTCCCTAAATCATATAATACATGTATCAAATCAACACCTTAGTACATTGTTTCAAACCTTATAGTATTTTGTAAGCCTCACTATATAGTACACCCAAACTTGTATGAGCATACCGCACAAACGAGGAACACGATCTATGGTCTAGATTGAGGAATAACTTGCAAATATGCCCATCCAACAGCTTTCAATGCCCAACGTCACCCCCCATGTGAATATGCAACCAAACTAAAGGGGGTTTAATGGGGAATTTATTTTTATTGGACGTAATGGTTTAAAGGGGTTAAATCATCATGGAATTTAGTTCTATATATTTATAACATGTTACACAAACTCACTATAACTAACACATGTAACGATACACAAGCTCATGGCATTTGGGGATTCATGCATTTATGAGCATACGTTTTCACTGTTAACATTTTCCTCCATTGTGTGATCCATCATCTTGTGCTTGTTTATATATGATTGCATAACTTCGAATGGCATGACAAGGATATACCAGCTTGTTCATGCTGCCCTTTTTTTTTTTTTTTTTTTGTAAACATATAATGTAGGCATTAAGCAAGCTAGGCAAGTCTAGACAATAATGTTTAACTTGTGTAAAAAGTCAGTTATAAACAACCGTATTTGGCTTAAACTGTTCTATGAGCGTATAAAGATATGGTGATGGGCTAAAAATTCTGGAACCTATATCTAAATAGCATAAATGGAGTATTTTGGATATAAGGAGATGCATATCGATAATGATTCAGCTAAAGCCCAAATGAGGAAAAAAAAGGAAAAAAAATAGTTAAGGGCTGAAGATAGTTGAATGGGTTTACAAGGGGACAAAAAATCCCGATTTGACTAAACCTAAGGTTATAGAAACAAAGAGAATTTAGGGTTACATTCTGGCTGGCTGTATTGAATTCACGCCCAATTTTGGCGCCTCGAAACCATGGCCTTGAGCATCGGGCAGGCAAATCCAGTGGCAGGCAGCATCGAGATGCCTGCATTAAACCCTTAAGATTTTGGAGGCAAAAATGGCTTTATGCTGCAGTGACGTAGGGGATGAGGAAGCACATGCAGATATTGCTTTTGCTGAACAGAAATATTCAGAAAGAGAGGTGCGCATGTGTCATTTGGGCGCAATCACAGATCTTCAAGAATGGAGAGACAAGGCAGAGGAAGAGGGTTTGATGCCAAAAGGAGCTTTGGCGAAAATACTGGAGGACATTATGCTAAGAGGACTAGCTCCTTCAACCGTGGTAGGCAGCAAAATTTTCCACAGGGGAGCCCTTCCATGGAGCATTACATTCCTGAAACCCAAATTGATAATGATTTTCTGCAAGAGCATGATGATCAGGTATTTCAATAAATGGGTCATTTGTTATGATAGAAGGAATAGAAATAGCAGAAATAGAGAATAGGTGAGGCCAAATGCTTGAGCTGGTCCCAATCCAATATTTGGCACTTGTGAGGTGTGATTCAATAGCCTTTAGGCATGTACGTCTACATTTTTGAGAAATATAAGCATGAGAACTTAAATGCATTGGTTTTCTGTTTTATTATGATAATGGCAAGATGATTGCTTGGTGAAGCCAAATGCATTAGGTTTCAATCCTGAAAGCATCATTAATCTCTTCCAGGATATCAAGGATTAAAAGGTCTATCTGATATAAAGAAGGAGCAGTAGCAGAGGCAATCCAATTTAATGCACTCATGTTGCTTCATGCAGTCTCTAGAATAATTATTTCTGACACCATTTGATTGGGCCGATTCTTCCAAGGTCTTGAAAACAAGCTAAAGAAGCAACTCCGTTTTCTTCATTCTCGGCATCAGAGTTAGAAGAAGAGCTAGGGCTAGATTCGTTGGTCCTTTACCATCAATTGTAGGAGGGCCTTTAAGGCATCAGATTTTTTATAGAGATCTAAATCGGGACAAAAGCTTTGTACAATATTGTAATGTTCCTCCATCCAAACTTGTACGAGCATACCGCACAAACGAGGAACATGATCTATGGTATAGATTGAGGAATAACTTGCAAATATGCCCATCCAACAGCTTTCAATGCCCAACGTCACCCCCCATGTGAATATGCACCCAAACTAAAGGGGGTTTAATGGGGAATTTATTTTTATTGGACGTAATGGTTTAAGGGGGTTAAATCATCATGGAATTTAGTTCTATGTATTCATAACATGTTACACAAACTCAGTATAACTAACACATGTAACGATACACAAGCTCATGGCATTTGGGGATTCATGCATTTATAAGCGTACGTTTTCACTGTTAACATTTTCCTCCATTGTGTGATCCATCATCTTGTGCTTGTTTATATATGATTGCATAACTTCGAATGGCATGTCAAGGATATACCAGCTTGTTCATTTTTTTTTTTTTTTTTTTTCATTTTTCATTTCAAACATTTTATCTGCTGATGCGTTTCTACCTCTTAAGGTTTCTCAATTTAATTGTTCTAAGTGGAGGCAAGCACTGGTAGATAATGAATTACCATAACCAAAAAGAATAGTGGAGACATAATTGTGATGGAGTAGTCCGACACCAAAATCCCAAATTGCAGATGAGATGCCACACATTTTCTAAGCAATCTCAACAAAGTATCCCCTCTTTTATATTCTCTCTTTCTGATGATCCTTTTGAATGAAGCAGGATCCTCAATTCCTTGAGAACAAGAAGAGATGAGAGAATATACAGCCTCAGGATTTTTTCTCATTATAGTTACAATTTTCTATATCTATTTTTTGCCAGGAAGGGACCCGTTTTTTTCTTGTTATAATCTGCAACAGCACTACTACCCACTACATCAGATTCATCGCCATTAGAAGAATTAAAATTCCTAGGTTGTGAATTCTAGTTCCTAAACATGTGCCATACAAAGCTTCTTTGTTAAGAACCATACATCCATGTGCATTTTCCATCAGCTGGTGAACAGAACAGAAAGTGCTGCATGTATAACCATTATAATATCGAAAACCCTTGGAGAACGAAATGCAGAGAACATGAGCATCGTTTTGTAAAGATACTCATGAAATTTGAAGATAAAAAAGAGTTTGGAGATTAAAAGTGTATGCACATGCTCTATGATTGCATGTAAATTCCAAAATACTAAAAAAAAAGAAAAAAAAAAATACAGATGAAACCATGAAAAATAACAAAAGTGACTAACAAAAATACGTGCACCTTCTAAAAGTACTAAATAGTATGCCACTCAAAAATACAACTGCAAAATCATATAAAAACTTTAGTTTAAAGGTGTACAAATCTACACTTTGTGCTACTCAAAAACATTTGAGGTTTTGCATAAGGCTGTGAATATATCATCCTCTTTATAGAACCTTGACCATAATGTCTACCTTCAGTTTCTAGAGATGTGAAAGTCTGCAGCTTCCTCTCTACTTCCGAAATGTCCATCTTCAGCATATAAATATATAGAACTACAACTCTCTTTGTTCTTCCCAAGGTTCTATGGTCGAGCTCCAAAGTGGCCAAGTTTTGCTCATCATCCCTTGTCTTTATATTACTGCTGATTAATACTACTAACTTGGATTGGAGATATTCGGTGGCGTGGCCACAGGATAGACGCTCTCGGGGTTTGGGATACATCCCGAACTATCGGAAGCAAGCAGAATATGAGGTTGCACTTGAACATGAGCTACAAGAGATTGATGCCCTCTATACATTGCATGATAAGTGTGAGTGGTTGGTGAAGGCCTTACTCGCAGCAGCCAGTGAATGCTTTGCAGCAAGAAAGCCCCCGCGAAGGGACACTACGCAATTCCCTCAGAACCCCTGGTTTGACACCGAATGTAAGGCTCTAAAGAGCCAGCTACGCCCCATTTTAGATCCACAGCTCCGGCAATAGGCCATTAGGGACTATAAGGCATTCTTAAAATCCAAAAAGCATCGGTATATTGCAGAAAATCAGCAGTGCGTGTTTGATCTGCTGATGATTGAGCCAAAAGCCTTTTGGCATAGAGTGTTGTATAAGAGGCATCAACCACCTGGCAATGTTACCTCAGACCAGTGGAGACAACGGTTGGAGGAGTTGTATGACCCCCCAGGAGCAATCGCTGAGGTACCAGATCATGAGGAGGACATCCACCAGGGTCTTAGACATCTTGCTAATGGTAAAGCAAAGGACTTGCAGGGACTTCAGGCCGAGCTGTTGACATGGGGTGGACCAGCTTTGCTAGGGCCTTTGACAGTGATAATCAATCAGGCCATTAGAGAGGGCCTCCCACAGGAATGGATGGCTAGCAAGGTCACCCCTATTCATAAGACGGGAAGTAGGGATGACTCCACCAACTACCGTATGATCATGGTGAGCCCATTACTCGCAAAACTTCTAGCAGGTGTGCTGGAGAAGAAGTTAACGCGATGAAATTTGAGGAAACCGGAGTAACGCGCGCGGTTGGCGGATTGGTTTTCGCCCTGCCCACTCCACGATTGACCATATTTTTACCCTCAGAATTCTTATGGAAGCTAGCCGCAATGCACGACGTGACTTGTATTGCTATTTCGTGGATTTTAAGATGGCATATGATACGGTCCCTCGAGGCCTGTTGTGGCAGCACTTGCAGGAGCTACATGTCCCACGGGACTTGCAAAATGCCATCTACAGGCTCTATGACGGAATATATGCCACTTTGTCTGCGTCAGATCACCGAGTGAGTAGCACTATAGGTGTTAAACAGGGATGTCCGTTATCTCCAATGCTTTTTGGACTCTATATTGACAAGTTGGAGACCTGGATGCAAGAACATGGAGGTGGTGGCCCACAGTTGCCAGAGGCATATACAGTAAAATAGTAATCATATTCTATTCTATTCTATTCTATTCTATTCTATTCTATTCTATTCTATTCTATTCTATTCTATTCTATTCTATGCAGACGATGTGGGCTTATTATCCCATACATCTAGGAATATGCAGGAACATTTGGGTGCTCGGTGGATTACGTGACATAGCGGGGAATGACCGGAACCGTGAGAAAACCAAGTCTGGCGGCAATCCGTCCGTAGCAAACATGATATCCCATACTTCTATTACAGAGGACAAATGATAGATGTTGTAAGGACCTTTAAGTATTTGGGAATCGATTTTTTTGCTAACATGCTATGGGATGACTGTGTAGAAAGAAGGGTCAGCGCGGGATGGAAAGCCCTGTATGCAATGCAGAATAGCTGTTACAAAATAGATCTCTGCGATTGGGCGCATAAAGCACACTGCTTGAGCACTCGTTGAACCGGTATTCTTTGTTAGCAAGAAACACAGGATAAGCTAGAGAGGATACAGAAGGCCTTCTTGACATACAGCCTAGGCGTCAGGGACACGGTGCCTTACCCGATTTTGCTGTATGAGACGGGTTTTTGGCCCCTGCAGCATTCTGTTATGCGCAGGCACCTTGCATATTTCCATAAGGTTGACAGAATGGATGCGTAACGTCTCCCTCCCCGGGCTCTGTTATTGGCACAAGGGCCACAACGACTGAAGAGAGTGTGGCAGGAGCATTGTAAGGGGTGGTTCACAAGATGGTCCATAGACTATCAATAAATTATGGCTATGCCGGATATCGGGGAACAGGAGCTGCATTTGAATGAGCGATTTGCTGCCTCTCTGTGGGATGTACTCACTCTTACGAAGCCTAAAACAGAGCACTACCATACACGGGTTAATCCGTCACAGGTTAATCCGTCACTGGAACATGGCCCACACCGATATTTGAAGGCACACATCTCTACCAAGAAACGGAGAGCCATAGCTGCAATGAGGACAGGTCCCACCATCTCAGAATTGAGACAGGCCGTTGGGGTACGGATGGAGGGCAGAGAATCCCCCGGCATGAGAGACTATGCCAGTATTGCCACATGCAGATAGTAGAAGATGAACACTATGCTCTACAGGAGTGTCCGGCATATGCACACATCCGAGCAGCTCATGCCGACCTCAGATGCTCTGAGATAGCAATTCATCAATTGTTGGCTTCGCCGATGGTTGCACGTCTTGCGTCCTACATTCTGCAAGTCTCCACCGTCAGAGAGTCCCTCACAGCACAGGGAATTTGAGCACCCGGATAGGGAATTTGAACGCCTACTACAAGGGTTTTTCCTCCCACATGGGGGGTTTTTTTGTCCCAGTGCAGAGACACATTGTATAGGGCTTTTGTGGTTTTCTTTTGTGTTTGGGTACTATCTGATATATTGTATTGTGAGCGTCTCATAGGCCAGTTGGCCTCTGTGGACGTTAAAATGTACTTCCTTCCTTCCTTCCTATTTCTGAAGGAGTCAAGTAATCATTTTATTGCTTCTTTTATTTCTCTTTTATCTGTTAACTGGAATATCTTATTGCTTTCTTGTTTCTCTTTTATTTGTTATTTTTATAGAATAGAACGCATGTACTGAATATTAGAAAAACAGATAGAGGCGCTAACAAGCAGCTAATAGACTCTACCAAAAGTAAACACTTTTCTGACATAGCTTACGTATTAAAAAACACACTTAGGCATGTACAATACAGTACATTAAGTTATCTACACAAATACATATACATATTTTATGCTAACATCCCCCTGATGACCAACATAGCTGTTTATTACATGGAAAAAATATGAAATCATCCCCCTTAACTGAGAGCAGCAGATTAAAAAAATGAAGACTTTGTGCTTCATGTGGGTAAAATTAGCTCCAGATAGAGGTTTAGTAATTCCAACTGATTCTTAGTAGAACAATAGTGAAGCTTCATTACTCCGTGCTTCAAAGGTTTGCGAACATAACATAGTTTTATCTCCAAATGCTTGATCTGCAAATGCATTTTGTAATCTTTGGCATGGGAAGTATCTCCATTATTATTACAAAACAAATGTGCTGGCGTAATCGCTCTGGCATCTTTGTATAATTGGATGATCTAGAGAGAGGACACTTTGGCATCAAATGCCCTGTTTGTGCATTTTGCAAAGCAATTGGACATTATGAGGATAGATGTAGTGTGAAAAAGTATTTTGCAAGACATGAAGCAGCTAAAGCAACTGAACCAAGTGTTGCAAGCAGATTCACCCCTGAACCAAGTTCTTCTACCTCAGTAATATTTGCTACTGATCCGGTTGTATCAATCAGGTTTATGCAGGAGCTAAAGGAGCAGGAATAAATCATGGCTCTGCACACCAGGGCCATGCAAGGCACGAGATATGAAGAAAATATCCGTGGCAAATTTGAAACAAAGGTGTCCAAAGAAAAAACAAGGACGATGATCAGGTTGTACCTATCCCTCCCCATTAAAAATATGCTATAAAAGAGAAAGAGTCTGATGAGTTTGATTCTTTAATGAAAAATGCAAAAAATATGTGTAGACATGCTTACACTGCTAAGAATTGCACCATTCTATAGAGAAAAGATTTTGAGTATGACCAAAGAAGAGCATGTCAATTTATCACAAGGAGAACAATTAGCTCTCACAGGTCATATTAATGAACAAATGCTAGTACAAAATGAATATGACCCAGGTGCTTTCACATGTGCAGCTAAGGTGGGCAAGAGAACACTAACTAAAGTGCTACTTGATGGAGGATCCCCTCTTAATGTCATGCCTCATCATGTAATGAAAATGTGTGGCCTGGAAATAGACAGAAAAGCATCCGTGGTTTTAAAATCTTTCTCGAATTCAAAAATAAATCCTATAAGCATTTTAAGCAATGTTTTGATAGATGTGGAAGGCATTGTGGTTGCTGCTAACTTTGTAGTGGTTACCTTTGAAGGAATGGATGACAAGACATATATGACTTGCTTTTAGGGAGGAGATGGCTTTCCACAGTGGATGCAAGACCTACTTGGTCAAATGGAGAATGCACTATATTAGATGGCAAGAGAACAATAACTCTACTCAACAAATTAGGTGAGTTTGAATCTCTCAATTTTATTGAAGAAGACTTATTGGTTCCAAATCTTTTTGGGGAATATGAAATGGCTATTGCTGTCTCCAATGCAAGTTCAGAACCATCAGCAAAGGATGATGCATCTTCACAAGAAAGTTTTGCCTTCCTGTGGTTTGATGAGGGAGTCTTTAAAAAATTAAATACTGCTTCTTCTGCTGCTATTTTAAAAGACAGAAACATCAGGCTGTTGGCCAACGTTGGCAGAATACACCATAACACTACTTCAACCGTGGCTGAATACAAGGCCATTATTGCAGGGCTTCAAGAGGCCAAACACATTGGCATAACTAACATTGTCATCTTTGGTGATTCACAATTGGTTTGCAGGCAAATTTCAGGAGAATATCAAGCCAAATAGGAGGAAATGATAGCACTCAGGGACCAAACCATAGAAGAGCTTTCAGATTTCAAAAGTTGGGAGTTGCAACATGTGGCAAGAGACCTAAACAATGAGGCTGATGCCCTTTGCAAAAGTGTTCTACTTGAACATTTGTCTGAGGGAGCAATTAGAGAAGAAGAATTGGAGGCGGAAGACCTAAGGCAATTACATCCCATCCTGGTGATCAATGCAAGCAATGAAAAGTCGGCGAGAGAGGTAAAAATAGAGAAAAATAGCCAATAAAGAATTGTATATGTTGGAGATCTATTCAAAAAGGAAGATGAAGGTAAGGTCACTCAAATTTTAGAGAAATGGAAGGACATTTTTGGCTAGGATTACAAAGAACTACTTGGTGTTGTCAAAAAAGTCTGTGAGTTTGAAACAAATATTAAAGAAAATGTACTTTTGCCCTACTCTTTTCAAAGATTGCTATGAAAAGATTAGAAGTTGTCACAAATGTCAAATATTTGGCAGAAGAGTCTTACAACCAACTCCTCTCACTGCCATAACTTCCCCTGGACCATTCCAAGTTTGGGGGTTGGACATTCCATCCTCTTATGCACAACATGAATATGTACTTGTGACCACAGACTATTTCACCAAATGGGATGAGGTAGCACCATTGAGGCAAGCAATTCTCTAACTACAACAAGGTTTCTACATGAGAACATATGTGCCATGTTTGGTATCCCTCTCAAATTGATATCTGACAGAGGTATTCAATTCATCATGGAGGTCATTCGCACATGGCTAACCACTCTTAAAGTCAAGCACGTAAAAAGCTCTTCTCATTACCCCCAAGGGAATGGTCAGGCTGAATCCACCAATAAAGTCCTCAAATCAATTATGCAGAAGACTATAAGCATATCCAAAAGAGATTGGCATGTCAGGCTACATGATGCATTATGGGCCTACAGGACTACTATCAAAACAACCACCACGCACACACCTTTCAGCCTTGTATATGTCATAGAATCAGTTGTACCAATAGAGCTTGAACTACCATCTCTAAGGCTGGCACACAAAATAAACTTGGAAATGGAAGAGGCACTTAAAGATAGATTTGTCAGGTTGTTGCAATAGGAGGAACACAGATTTGTCAGGGCACTCTCAAGGATGGTGAACTAGTGCTAAAATGGAACAAAGCCAAAGAGAAAGTAGCCAGCAAGTTTGAGAATTTGTGGGAAGGACCTTTTTAAGTTGTTGGTGCAACATGCAAAGATTCTTACTGGCTGAGGTCACTTGTAGATGGAAATGAGCTGCTCAACCCTATCAACATTTTGCACCCAAAGAGGTATTGGCAACAACATGTTGCTTTAGTCTTATTTGAATAAATGTGCAGTAGGATTAATCATTAGGCTGCAGTAGGTTAGTTCTTTTTTCAACTAGTTTAAAATAGCTTAAGTAGCGAGCAGACTAAAATCTTATTTACTTCAGTAAAAGTTGGTGTATTTCAGTACAAAAGGGACTAAGCAACTTTTCAAGTGAACACAAATGTGCAGGATCAGAAATCATTTGAGAACAGTACGCAAGAAAGTCAAATCCAAGGATTCAAGCTTAACAAACACTTAGTTTCCATGCAGGAGCATCTGCCATGCATTTTGTTATGCATTATTCTCATCCACCTTCCCAATTCATCTCATCAAGTTGCTGACATCCCTACCATAACAGCAACTCAAGGTTTTGCTAACAAACTCTTGTCATTTGCAGAATCATCACCAAAGAACTTCCATAGTCATCAGTTCATGAGTTGGCCAGAATTCATTCGGACTCTCTTCCTTTCTTACAATTTCATGCACTAAATCAAACTGCCTTCACAATTCCACAGGGCAGTATCAATGCACTAATATTTATGCTTACTTGTCATGCAGGTTTATCAGTCATGCCATTATCATCCTTCATATGTTGCCCATTACCATACAGACTTGGCTCTTTTTCCACACAAAATACCTATGTTGCCTATCACCTTCCCATCTAAGGCAACTATATGGAGTTGGCAAATGGAGATACTTTATAGCCCTAAGAGGCTGGAAGACCAGCCTGCTTTCTTTTTTTAGCATGATGCTGCCACCACTTGGCAGCATAGAAGAGCAATTCACACATCATGTTTGCTGAAGACTTCTAGAAGAAGACCCAAAGCAAGGACTCTCATTTGAGCATCATAAAAAGGACAAAGGATAAAGTTGCATATGTGGAAGCTCAAAGTCAACATGGGAAGACTCTTGACAAGACCAAGTTTGGATGACCCCTCTAAAGTAAACTTTTAGCTCAATGCAAGTTCTTGGCATAATTCATGTTTGGCTACATCCCTTGGCTCCATCCATCCCATTTGTTTTGCCCCATAGACCCTCATCATCTCCCTAATCCAAGTTGGCCAAGATCTTTCCCCTAGTCATGAACAACTCACACACTCCATTACAGCCCAACCACTTTTAAAAAATGCTAAAATTCCTATCGAAAATGACCTCTCAATGCTCATGGCAACACATTCTCTATCAGAAACAAAGTAGAGAGAGAAAGGTGCACATCCTCAACACAAAGTTTGCAAGGTCAAAAAGTTGGCCTAAGCACTACCAATATTCTAAGTTTGAAGTGCTCTTACCATTATGAGATTTGCAAAACATGCCACGTCACCACATATCATCGACCTCACCAAGAAAAATGCCACATCATCATCACAAGTCATCCACATCATTTTCTCATCTCTCAAAAGTTTTTGACTAGGAGGAAGATTCTTTGCCACATCATCATGCCATGTCATCATGAGACTACCCACTCACATACCAAACTTGCCATATCATCATTTCCTAGCCATTTTGTTCAAAAATAAAAATCTTTTTTTCAAAGAAAGATTCTCCCATGAAGAAGGGTATCAAAAAAAGATGCCATTTGGTGCGAAAATGTTCCAAAAAGACCTTGCTTTGACCTTTAAATTTGAATTATTGGGATTCGTGCCTTAGCTCATGAAATTAAAAAATGTTTCCTATACCCCCCAAAAAAAAAAAAAAAAAAAAAAAAAAGACCTCATTTCACCCAACCCCCCGTCGCCACGTGGTACTCTCAGGGGTGTGGGGCGGCGACGGGCTGAATCCCACATGAAGCATATCTTGCCTGAAAAAATTTCGAACCCTAAAAGCGTCAGGCCAAGATCCGGCCTTTTTGTCGGATCTAACTAAGCAATCATGAGCCTGAGCTCCTGCATTGGACTTTTTTGCATCAAGAAACCTTAAACCCGCCCAAAGACAAACAAAAAAACTCAAATGCCAAGAACAGACCGGAATGATAAAATTTAAAAAAGGGAAATCATCTCAAAGACGGGGTCGGCTTCTGCATGAGTTTATTGACCTTTGCAACTTGTTGCTTGATTGGTTTGATGAGCTTCGATTGTGAATGACCTACCTTGCTTCAGAGTTTCTGCAGACCTGATGCAAATTCAATGAATTGATTATATTCTGTTACTTTGATCCTATGCCCAAGACTAAGATCTTTGATATGTACCTTTTTCATGATGTGCAATTGAGGGAAAAACCCGAGTTTGGTAAGAAAAAGTTGCTTTTGATTTCACTTTAAAATAGACTTTTGAGATGAAAGATACTCTAAATAATGCATTCTAAGTGTCACACCACAAATGATGTTGTTGCATGCATTGTGAATCGCATATAAGAGAAAGGCAGGAAGAAGATAAAGTTGCTTAGAATAGACTCAGCCTTTTGAAAGAAAAAAAGGAGAACCTTACAACGAATCTAAATATAGTTTTTGGATTGTAGCAGGCTTAGTATTCATGCCATACAACATTGCGTTAGTATCAAAAGTTATTCAACACCCATATAAAAGCTATATCTAGCACAAAAATACAACTAGTAATAGGACTATCAGATTAGATTCTTTGTTTTCATGCACAAAAAAATATTAGTCAGAAAACAATCTATAGCAGTATTACCAACAAATCATTGAGCAAGATCCTCAGGGTGCATACTCCAGGGTATCCAAGGAACACAAACCATAAAACAAAAATTTGAAAGGCAGCCTACAAATTGAGTGTCTTAAAAGAGCTCTCGGGTTGGGCTGTTGGCTCAAATTTGACTGGGTTAGGGAACTCTATATCTTTAGATCTGTTTGGGTATTTGTTGCTGACTTTCTGGGGTATAATCAAGATACACTTGAGAAGCTTTAGGAATTGGAATTGAGCAAAAAAATGATATGAAGATCATTTGGTGCAACTTTTGCTGGAACTATTCTTTTACTGTTTTGGGAAACTGATATCTTCTTGATAATTGAGCATTATCTCAGCAAGTTTTCAGAAAAGAGTGGTCGCCTTTAGCAATCTGGAGGTCCTGTACCAGTGAAGTTGGAGGTTCTGCCAGGAATACCTCCAATAAACCCCGCCCACTGCATGCTATCTGATGTCAGGACTATCCTGTTTGGTTTGCATGCAGTGTATGTGGCTGTGGAACGGAATGGCCTTGGCCGCCGACAATACTGGGATAATTCCATGCCATCTGATGATTTGGGTGACTCTATATGTAGTTTGTTTGCTGTACAACTTCAATTGTGTGCTTGTTTTGTTTTCTTTGAGCATGGTTTGTGCTCATGATGCCTTTTTGCAGGGTTGATATCGAAAGCAATGGGAATTCTGTGAGGGAGACATGGCATCCCATCTTAAGCTTGGACCCCTCCTCGATAAGCTCCAGAATTGATGCATCCCGTCCTGATCCTCAGGCGTATCCTCCTAAGGGTGAACAAGCCTTCACTGCAGAGGAGTTCATAACAAGCATTGTGCAGGTTGGCACCGAGGCCCACAAAATTGCCGCTTCCCTTAGGATCTTGAGGAGGCAGTTGACAAATTTTTATGTGGCTATTGATTGCGATTTCTAATGTTGTTTGGGAGCAACTTGGGGCTCCAAATCCTGAGTTGTACGCACTGAGATCATACATGAGCCTTGCTGGGTCTGCTGACCCAGGAGATTTGCCACCTTGATGTTGTCATCAGGCGGGCTGCATTTGGAGAACCTAGCTTTGTCTTTTTGCTGTTGTGTGAAGTCTTCTTATTGTGCAGTTGCATGTCGGTGGCATTTCTGCCACATGTATGTGACGTTCCAAGGGAATATATGCCATAAAGACGTATATTCCTGGACCCGTCACCATACAAGTCTACCTAGGTAGCCTTGTATGCCTTGGATAAGTGGCAAGGGGTGCACATCTAAGTTAATTGCTTAACTTAGATAACCTTAGGATAAGGCCCATTTCCACATGGCCTTATCCTATTGGAGCAACCGCCACACGGCCTCATCCTAGTGGTGCCACGTGGCATCCCACGTGGACCCACACCTATATGAGCTCTAACCCTAACCCTAGACCCTTTTCCACGACCTAGCTTTTGAGCTCTCATCCCCGTGCGAAACCCCGTTTGAGAGCACCGTTAAATCATAGTCTAGCACTGGGCGGCGGCCCACGGAGGGTGTGTATGATCGTGGGGAGCAAGCCTTGAACCCGTCTCACGAGCATGGAGGCGCCGAGGGATGGGAGGAAGCTTACGGAGGAGGTAGGTTGAGTAGAGTTCATGTTAGTTCATCACGGAAGTTAGCACTCCGGATGGGTTAGTGATTCGTGTCTAGAGTAGAGCCACCCTAGATCCTTTGTTGAACATCTTGAACCTAATCAAGGAACCCTAAGCGATAGTTAGATATGTATGATTAAGTTAAGATGTTCATATGATGTGTTCATGATGATTATGTGATGATGGTTGATCATGTTGTTCCTCTTGTGTTGGGGCGGGGGTAGAGACCTAGGGCCATATGTAGTATGCTCTAGTGTAGATCCCTTAGTTCCTATTAGTTCTTGGCTTGTGCATAGGAAACCCAGGGCTATGGAAGCTATGATGTGACTCGGCACCACACAGCGGGGCTAGAGGCAAGATGGAGGTGGATCCTGCCAGAAGTGGGGGCCGGGGGATCCCACGATTGGGCTAGGCTTATGATTACGGTCACTTAAATTGTGGGCGGGCATGGGTCCGACACCTCACGGGGCAATGGTATAAGCCACGCCTCTCAAAGAGTTGCAAGTGTGACATGCTCCCTAGTCATGAACAACTCCACACTCCATTACAGCCCAACCACTTTTAAAAAAATGCTAAAATTCCTATCGAAAATGACCTCTCAATGCTCATGGCAACACATTCTCTATCAGAAACAAAGTAGAGAGAGAAAGGTGCACATCCTCAACACAAAGTTTGCAAGGTCAAAAAGTTGGCCTAAGCACTACCAATATTCTAAGTTTGAAGTGCTCTTACCATTATGAGATTTTGCAAAACATGCCACGCCACCACATATCATCGACCTCACCAAGAAAAATGCCACATCATCATCACAAGTCATCCACATCATTTTCTCATCTCTCAAAAAGTTTTTGACTAGGAGGAAGATTCTTTGCCACATCATCATGCCATGTCATCATGAGACTACCCACTCACATACCAAACTTGCCATATCATCATTTCCTAGCCATTTTGTTCAAAAAATAAAAATCTTTTTTCAAAGAAAGATTCTCCCATGAAGAAGGGTATCAAAAAAAGATGCCATTTGGTGCTTAAAATGTTCCAAAAAAAGACCTTGCTTTGACCTTTAAATTTGAATTATTGGGATTCGTGCCTTAGCTCATGAAATTAAAAAATGTTTCCTATACCCCACCCCCAAAAAAAAAAAAAAAAAAAAAAAAAAAAAAAAAAAAAAAAACTCAGACCTCATTTCACCCAACCCCTCATTAAGCCACGTGGTACTCTCGGGGTGTGGGGGCGGGCGACGGGCTGAATCCCATGATGAAGCATATCTTGCCTGAAAAAATTTCGAACCCTAAAAGCGTCAGGCCAAGATCCGGCCTTTTTGTCGGATCTAACTAAGCAATCATGAGCCTGAGCTCCTGCATTGGACTTTTTTGCATCAAGAAACCTTAAACCCGCCCAAAGACAAACAAAAAAACTCAAATGCCAAGAACAGACCGGAATGATAAAATTTAAAAAAGGGAAATCATCTCAAAGACGGGGTCGGCTTCTGCATGAGTTTATTGACCTTTGCAACTTGTTGCTTGATTGGTTTGATGAGCTTCGATTGTGAATGACCTACCTTGCTTCAGAGTTTCTGCAGACCTGATGCAAATTCAATGAATTGATTATATTCTGTTACTTTGATCCTATGCCCAAGACTAAGATCTTTGATATGTACCTTTTTCATGATGTGCAATTGAGGGAAAATCCGAGTTTGGTAAGAAAAAGTTGCTTTTGATTTCACTTTAAAATAGACTTTTGAGATGAAAGATACTCTAAATAATGCATTCTAAGTGTCACACCACAAATGATGTTGTTGCATGCATTGTGAATCGCATATAAGAGAAAGGCAGGAAGAAGATAAAGTTGCTTAGAATAGACTCAGCCTTTTGAAAGAAAAAAAGGAGAACCTTACAACGAATCTAAATATAGTTTTTGGATTGTAGCAGGCTTAGTATTCATGCCATACAACATTGCGTTAGTATCAAAAGTTATTCAACACCCATATAAAAGCTATATCTAGCACAAAAATACAACTAGTAATAGGACTATCAGATTAGATTCTTTGTTTTCATGCACAAAAAAATATTAGTCAGAAAACAATCTATAGCAGTATTACCAACAAATCATTGAGCAAGATCCTCAGGGTGCATACTCCAGGGTATCCAAGGAACACAAACCATAAAACAAAAATTTGAAAGGCAGCCTACAAATTGAGTGTCTTAAAAGAGCTCGGGTTGGGTCATTGGCTCAAATTTGACCGGGTTAGGGAACTCTATATCTTTAGATCCTGTTTGGGTATTTGTTGCTTTACTTTAAGGGTATAATCAAGATACACTTGAGAAGCTTTAGGAATTGGAATTGAGCAAAAAAATGATATGAAGATCATTTGGTGCAACTTTTGCTGGAACTATTCTTTTACTGTTTTGGGAAACTGATATCTTCTTGATAATTGAGCATTATCTCAGCAAGTTTTCAGAAAAGAGTGGTCGCCTTTAGCAATCTGGAGGTCCCAGTGAAGTTGGAGGTTCTGCCAGGAATACCTCCAATAAACCCCGCCCACTGCATGCTATCTGATGTCAGGACTATCCTGTTTGGTTTGCATGCAGTGTATGTGGCTGTGGAACGGAATGGCCTTGGCCGCCGACAATACTGGGATAATTCCATGCCATCTGATGATTTGGGTGACTCTATATGTAGTTTGTTTGCTGTACAACTTCAATTGTGTGCTTGTTTTGTTTTCTTTGAGCATGGTTTGTGCTCATGATGCCTTTTTGCAGGGTTGATATCGAAAGCAATGGGAATTCTGTGAGGGAGACATGGCATCCCATCTTAAGCTTGGACCCCTCCCTCGATAAGCTCCGCATTGATGCATCCCGCCCCGATCCTCAGGCGTATCCTCCTAAGGGTGAACAAGCCTTCACCTGCAGAGGAGTTCATAACAAGCATTGTGCGTGGTTGGCACCGAGGCCCACAAAATTGCCGCCTTCCCCTAGGGATCTTGAGGAGGCAGTTGACAAATTTTTATGTGGCTATTGATTGCGATTTCTAATGTTGTTTGGGAGCAACTTGGGGCTCCAAATCCTGAGTTGTACGCACTGAGATCATACATGAGCCTTGCTGGGTCTGCTGACCCAGGAGATTTGCCACCTTGATGTTGTCATCAATGGCTGCATTTGGAGAACCTAGCTTTGTCTTTTTCTTTGTTGTGAAGTCTTCTTATTGTGCAGGTTGCATGTCGGTGGCATTTACGCCACATGTATGTGACGCCTTCAAGGAATATATGCCATAAAGACGTATATTCTGGACCTCGCCACCATACAAGTCTACCTAGGTAGCCTTGTATGCCTTGGATAAGTGGCAGGGTGCACATCTAAAGTTAATTGCTTAACTTAGATAACCTTAGGATAAGGCCCATTTCCACATGGCCTTATCCTATTGGAGCAACCGCCACACGGCCTCATCCTAGTGGTGCCACGTGGCATCCCACGGGACCCACACCTATATGAGCTCTAACCCTAACCCTAGACCCTTTTTCACCCCTGACCTAGCACCTCGAAAGCTCTCATCCCGTGCAAAACCCCGTTTCGAAAGCACCGCAAATCATAGTCTAGCCCGGAGCAAAGCACCTCGGAGGGTGTGTATGATCGTAGAGGGAGCAAGCCTTGAACCACGCCTCACGAGCATGGAGACGCCAGGGATGGGAGGAAGCGCGAGGAGGTAGGTTGAGTAGAGTTCATGTTAGTTCATCTGGAAGTTAGCACTCCAGATGGGTTAGTGATTCGTGTCTAGAGTAGAGCCACCCTAGATCCTTTGTTGAACATCTTGAACCCTAATCAAGGAACCCTAACTGATAGTTAGATATGTATGATTAAGTTAAGATGTTCATATGATATTGTTCATGATGATTATGTGATGATGGTTGATCATGTTGTTCCTCTTGTGTTGGGACGGGGGGTAGAGACCTAGGGCCATATGTAGTATGCTCCTAGTGTAGATCCCTTAGTTCCTATTAGTTCTTGCCAGTGCATAGGAACCCACCTGCTATGGAAGCTATGATGTGACTCAAAGACCACACAACGGGCTAGAGGCAAGATGGAGGGTGGATCCCCGCCGAAAGTGGGGGCTTCGGGATCCCACAAAGGCTAGGCTTATGGTCTGGTCACTCGCGTGTGGGCCGAGCATGGGTCCCACACCTCCCGGGGCAATGGTGTCGCCGCCTCTCAAGAGTTGCAAGTGTCAGCTTTGGCTCTTGTTTTGGGGGTTCAATCGGTGCGAATCGCGGTGCGCCACGATTCTCTAGCCGCCTGTGGAGCCTCTAGGACCCCTGGGAGGGGAGATGCAACCCTTCCTACCTCGCGTCGACCGGAGATGCAACCTGGAGTAGTCCCCGATGGGTGATGCCATGGGATTGCGTGATCCCGGAAGGTTAGAGTCATGCCACGCCTTTGATCTAGCCCATCCGCAAAGTATGCACGTGAGGGGCGGATGGAGTGGTCAACCCTAGCCATTGTCTTATGCCAGCCCGCCATTGTTATGATTCTGTCTCGCTTCTATCTTGAGGCCTATCCAGTCAGTCGATTTCCTTTCGTGTCGGAGCCACGGGTAGGAGCTCTCATGTTTTATGGCATATGATTATGTTCTTTGCATCTATGGATATGCGATTGAGCTACCCCTCGAGGTAGCATATTGTATTGTATTGCTAGTTCTGACGTGTTATGCTTCCGCTGTGATAGAAGCCCATAGGGAAGGGCGCAAGAAGACACCTTTCAGGAACCTTCCCGCGACCGGGGAGGATTCCGAAAAGGGATAGATGGAGGGCCCTGGTGGCGTTGATGAGCCGGACGAGGGATTTCTGCCGAAAGTGTACGGTAAGGCGCCGTATGTTTAGCAGGGAGCGTCACAATGGTATCAGAGCGATGTTCTTGGTTGACCAAGAACTAGCACTGACCATAACCATGAAAGTAGTCTAACAGACCTATAGGGGTGCGAAATAAAAATTTCCACCATCGAACCTCGAAATAGGGGAAAAATTTTTCACCTAGGTAGTGGGTCCGAAATTAGGTTAAGAAGCAAATGAGTCAAATTCACCTTCTAGTAAAATTGGAGTGAAAATTATGCATCTGCATCAAATTTCACCTAAAATGGGTCGAAGAATCATGCCAATCGGAGACCTGGGTGAAAAATGGCGCAAATCTATAATTAATACTTCAAACTATTAGGAAATTTGAAATTCTTAAGGTATAATACGAATTTTAGCATATGTATTAGAAATTAAACATATATTAATAATAAGGGTACTATGGGGTAATTAATAAGGGGGGCTAATAAGTAGGCCTATTAATGGTAGGAGAATATTCCCAGGGACCCTTCCTTTTAAATAGTCTTGCCACCTCATTTTTCCCTCCAAACTTTCCTCCACCTTATCTCTCTTGATCAGCCTTACGTCATCTGTTTTCCCCACCGTTAAGTATGGCAAGAACCAAGCAGATAGCTAGGAAGTTCGGCGAGCGACCCACGCTCTCGCAGGTAGCAGCGGGACGCCACACGAAGAAAATCCTGGAGCACCTCCGACCTAAGAAGGGCGAAGAGGAGTTTCCCTCCAGCAGCAGCGACGCAACCTATCACGACGCTGAGGAGGACGCACCTAGCAGTAGCTCTTCATCAGCAGGCACCCAGAGGACCGGAGAATCCCGTCACTTCGGGCCTTCGGACACCGAGGTGGAAGAACAGGTGGAAGAGCAGCCCCAGCACCAGACCCAAGAGGCGGGCCCTTCAGTGCCGAAGAAGAAGGGCAAGGAGAAGGTTGTTGAGTGGCCAGAAGAGAGGGCCGCTAGGAAGAAGAGGGAACGGGAGCGGGAGTTGCGGCAGCAAGAGAGAAGAACGAAGAGAAGGAACGACCGGCCTCGCAAGACCGTCGTTATTGAAGAACCGCAGCGGAAGGAGGTAGAAGAGGAGGTCGAAGAGGAAGAAAACGAGGAGGACGAGCGCGCCGGGGAACCCTCAAACCCCGACGCTAGACCACCTTACCCA
This sequence comes from Isoetes taiwanensis, assembly GCA_021234155.1. Lineage (NCBI taxonomy): Eukaryota > Viridiplantae > Streptophyta > Lycopodiopsida > Isoetales > Isoetaceae > Isoetes > Isoetes taiwanensis. Next base: position 5,498,990 of record JAJEKV010000051.1, read on the forward strand.
AAGTGGCCCGAGCCACCTAAGGTGGTCAAGAAGCAGAAGGCGGGCGAGCGTCCGTTCGCCCTGAAGGAGGAGCGCCTGTTCAGACGCCGCCTCAAAGCATACCAGGAATACCTCCGTCGGTGGAAGAGGTATAATGACTGGTATTGGCGTCAGAACGTCGACCGCTACGTGGAGGGGGGGCGTCCAGCCAAGAACCAGCCCAAGCCGCCACCGCCACCACCGGAGAAGGCGAAGAAGGTCCATCACAGGCCTAATTCGATACACTCCCGTGTCTTCCGGGAGATTAAGCACTTTCAACAGTGCACTAATCTCCTGATTAGGAAGGCACCGTTCGAGCGGCTCATGCGGGAGGTGATGCAGGAGTTCGTCACCGACTACAGGACGGTGCCGCCACAACTCGGTGCCGCAGGTGGTCCGAGGCCGAGCTCACCCAGTTGTTCGAGGAAGGGAACCTCTGCGCGATCCACGCGAAGAGGGTGACCCTGATGCCCAAGGACATACACCTGGCGCGTCGCATCCGCAAGGAACGCCCTTGAGGATGCAAATTTTTGTGTAAAATAGTGTAATTGTTAAGTTTTTCCCCTATAAATATAAAATTTTGTTGTAAACTGACCTTAATTCTTGTATGAAAATGTGTTTAAGTAGCTCAAATTTTACTTTAGTTTTGACCATTGAAATTGGAATGTTGAAAGAAAAATTAATTAGTTAGAAACCCTAGCTTAATTAGTCAAAAAAATTGCCAAACTGGCGAAACCGGGTCGCATCGCGAAAAACCTGTCTGCGCCCTCGACGCAGAGCTATTTCTCGCGACGTCACCCGATTTCGGCATTTTGATACTAATACGTGTCCAATTCAAGTAAGAAAAGTTGCTAGTTAGGTTAGAAGCATGCTGAAAACTTATGTTAGGATGTTTAAATTCCCAAAAACCTTTCATAGGAATAGAAATGACCCGAAACCGGGTCGCATCGCGAAAAACCTGTCTGCGCCCTCGACGCAGAGCTATTTCTCGCGACGCCACCCGATTTCGCCCAAATTTGCCCAGATTGACCAATTTTGACCCAACAAACTGTCATGTAGTGTTTCTTGCTTTGCTTTGCTTAGAATTGCACTTCATGGTAGTTCATTTGGACACCCATGGCCATAGATTTGAGGTCTTCTCTCATCAAGAACCCCTGTGCACAGAACCCGAGGTATTCCTAGTCTATAAAAAGGGCCTCATTTGTCATTTTTCCCCCATCAGAACTGCTCTCAGCCCCTTTGGCGATTTCCTAGGCCTTTGCTCATTCCCATCAACCATTTTTCATAGCCATCTTTGCTCAATGGCGCCATCAAGCTTTGTTAGATGGTACAATGACTCCAATCACATCCGTGAATTCCCTGCTGAGCAAGCCTTTCATGTCTTTGATCATCTCTTTGATCTTCATGCCACCTTAACCAGAACTCCTTACTACACTGACATCATTTGCCAATACGATCAGAACATTCTACCCTGGGAAGTTAGCTTGCCACCTAGGGGAGGGAAATGGGTTTCCTTAGACACTCTTACCCAAGCCATAGGTGGGGGATCCAGGGGCAAGAGTAGGCTGTGGGATAGAACCAGAAACATGCCAGACTACATGACCTGTAAGCATCATAGGCATAGATACGTTTCAAACCAAGCAGCTTTAGCCTTATTCATGCAGTACAGGGCAGTCAACCAACCAGGGGAGCCGTCAATTCAACCTTTGGATTTGGCACCTCTCGACACTCGGGCAGCCCAGATAAGCATCCATGAGATCGAGACTACGACGTACGAGCATTATGGCTCCACATCAGAAGCACCTATGTTGCAGATTGAACAGGATTACGAAGAGGAGGAGGAAGAGAACCCAAGTTGGGAGATGAGGGAGGCAAGAAGGATGGAGAGGCGTCTAGCTCGACAACAGGAAACACTAAGGCGGGATTTCGAGCCACCAATGGGTATCACAGCCCTCACCCCGGTGATCATCGACGACGAGGAGTATATATTCGCCACCGATATCCTCAATCTTCCCTATTGTCGAGAGGAGGGCCTCAGGATCGATGAGCTCCTAAGCCTTATGGCACAAGAGCAGGGTAGTGACTTCATCGACTACTCCTACCAAGAGATTCCACCGAGGTAGCCGAAATGACACTCCTATGCGGGGAAACTATGTCTGACATCCAGCGTATCAACAGATTAGGTATATGTTTCAAAGAAATAGAACCCATCATCCCGTAAGAAGAGTTTCAGAAATCCAAAGCAAAGTTGTACAAGCCGAAGAGGCCCAAGCTCCAAATTTACCACCAAGGCGCTCGGGAGCATGCATGAATCATCTAGCAGCATCAATTTGGAGAACGCAACAACTATGTGGAGAGACCACGAAGATCTTACCGCAATAGATGTGTTCGGCGAGGCGGCTCAAAGGAAGAGTACGGGAGCCACGGGGCCGCACAGGGGTAAATCACTCAGGTACTATCTTCCGGCCCTTAGCCAAGGACAGATGATAGTCTTCCACAAGGAGTTCAGCCCAAGGGGTGAAGAATCCGTGGCGCTCCTCATAGCACTCTCAGGCTTTGGACACCACGCCAGGATAGATTTCGGGATGGACCATGTGATTCTCTTCAAAAGATCTGTAGCCCTTCATGCCCTCGACTTCGCAAGGGGCCACCTCAGGGATGCGCACTTGTCAGTAGTGGCGGCAACTGCACCAGAACTCCCAGCACCACAGGTGGCAAGAGCATTGGAGGGAGGATCGGCGGCCAGAATCCTGCAGAACATGGGCAAGGGCACAGGATTCAAGAAAATCAAGAACTTCTTCAAGCGACATCGTTGATGGAAGACTTGTTTTGTTAATTAATTAAAGTGTATTGTAACTCTCCTTTCGCTATTATCATGTAATTCATGAAATGTACTTCTAAATACTAATTAATGTCTTACCATGATCTTGACTTGTAAGTGGAGTTTTCATATGATTTCTTTTGTACCTAACAAACAATTTAATTGTAAGCAAAAAATCAATCTTGTGTAACTTAATAACAAGCATTGATGATTAATCCTTGCAGCAAGGAACACAGGCTCAGGTTCCCAAGGTCAAGGCCGACACCACCAGTGGGTACCCAGAAACCTATTTGGACGTGATCAAGATGACAACAACGACGATATGACGCCGGAAGCAATCAACGCAAGGCTCGTCCAGATGAGGAACCAGATGCATCAGCTGATCCACTGGGCCACCCCATTGATGAATGCCCAAGAATATGCACCTGCTCCACCACCACCTCCACCGCTACCTCAGCAAGGCATCGAGGAAGGTCCACAGCAGGAGGGGCAGGACAATCAAGGGAATGTCAGAGACAGGAAGAGGAAAAGGAGAAACAGAAGGAGTCCAACACCACCTAGCTCCAGCTCATCGCACACACCCCGCATCATGGCAGGTTCTAGCTCAGAAAGTGAGTCCGACACTCCACAGGTAAGAGCCAGGGCAAGGAAGGAAGATGATTATCAAAAGAAAGTTGACAGTGCTATGAGCAATGTGTGGAAGACTAGGAAGTTGGGTCAGTTCTCAGGGAAGGACAGGTCATGTATGGAGGCGTAAGCACGGCTTGACGAGATGGAAGAGTTCGGCAACTCTTATGGCATGAAGGATAAGGACATAGGGAAGGTTGCTACAAAGAAATTTGATAGGGGCAGCTAGAATCTGGTGGAAAGGCTATGCGAAGTCCAACAAGCTCAAAAGGAACAGTTGCAGATTCAAGACCTTCAGCAAGGCTTTTCGCAGACATTATGTGCCTAGGTCACATACTAGCAGGCAGATCCAGCAGTTCTATAGATTGAACCAGGGTACATTGTCGGGCCACAAAGTATACAGAGGAATTTATGCTACTTAGACTCCATGTTCCCGAGGTCGAAAGGCAAGCAAATAAACTTACATTGAGGGATTGAACAAAGAATATCAAAAGGCTAGTCCGAGCAATCAACCCCAAGTCAAGGCGTAGTTTGAGGATAAAGCCATAAGTTTGAAGAAGCTCCAAAGAACGCCGTGAGAGACAATCGGCCTTCAAAGGAAAGTCAACCCGGGCAAGCATCAAGGGCAAGAACAGAGTAAGCAATCAAAAACTACGCCATCGAGGCCAAAGAAGATGAAAGAGCTCGTGGTAAGAACTTTGGGGACCGTAAGTCGCAGAATGCATCAGTGGGGCAGATGCTAAAGCCGATTCTAGACACCGACGAAAGAGAAGAGACAGGAATGTATTGAGAAGAAGCTTTGTTCAGTGCTTCCACCGTAGGCAATCAACACATGATTGCCCATTCGCCATGCAAAGCGACTTGGCGAGCTTATGGATTGGGGTTCACCAACAGAAGAAGATAAAGACGACGACCAGCATGAGGCCCAGGACTTCATAGATGGTGAGTGCCACATATGTGCAAACATTGAGTCTGATGACATTGAAAATCAGTCAACAGTCATTGCGGCTGAGGGGATCATAGATAGCAGTCCATATCTAGTATTGATAGATACAGGTAGCTCTCATAACTTTGCCTCTCCTAGGCTGGCTGCCCTAATGAAGAACAAGGTATTGAAGTCTAAGCCAAGGCCAGTTGCTATGGCAAACGGCGCCATTCGGCATACTAAGGGGAGGAGGATCACATTCGACATAGACCTTAGTGGAAGTAAATGGCCGATGGGGGCAGAGGTTATGGAGATTGGAAGGTATGACTTTATAGTAGGAATGGAGTTCCTAAAGCCAGCGAAAGCCATGGTCGACTGCGACCGCAATGAAGTCGCCATGACAGCACCGGACGGCACCAAATTCATAGTGAGAGGTAAGAAGACAACTTCTTCTATGCAGTGTATTTCTTTGAAGCAACTAAGGAAAAGTATAGAAAGAAATAAGGTGGATTACATCTTGAGATTGGAGGCAATTGAGCCCAATAAGCAGGATGGAAACGATCAAAAGGGAAAGCAATTGCCCAAGCCAGTAGCAAGGCTTATTTCTGAATTCAAGGATGTATTTCCGGATGAAATCCGGCAGCTACCACCTTATAGGGGTGTGGAGTGTGAGATCACATTAGCTCCAGATGCTAAGCCTACAAGCAAGGCACCATACAGGATGAGCACCCCGGAATTGATTGAGCTCAAGAAGCAGCTTCAGGAATTGCTTGAGCTTGGGTTCATTCGAGCAAGTGTGTCTCCTTTTGGAGCACCCATACTCTTCGTGAAGAAGAAAGATGGCAGTCTAAGAATGTGCATAGACTATCGCCAGCTCAATAAGCAGACGATAAAGAACAAGTATGCATTGCCAAGGGCAGATGATTTAATGGACCAGCTCCAAGGAGCAAAGGTATTCTCTAAGATTGATTTGAGGTCAGGGTACCACCAAATAAGAATAAAAGAAGAGGATATCCATAAGACCGCATTCAGAACGCGGTATGGTCACTTTGAGTTGACAGTAATGCCCTTTGGATTGTCGAATGCTCCAAAGAACTTTTATCGCCTCATGAACGACGTCTTCGGGGATTTTCTAGACGAGTTTGTCATTGTCTTCTTCGACGACATTCTAGTCTACAAAGTCCATTGAAGATCATAGTCAAAGATTTGAGAAGGGTGTTAGAAAAGTTGAGGCTGCATCGTTTGTATAGAAAGCTCTCCAAATGCCACTTTGCTACTTTGAAGAGAGGGAGTACTTGGGCCATGTCATATCGGCGGAAGGAATCTCCACCGACCCCGCAAAGATCGAAAAAGTAGTAGATTGGCCAGCTCCAAAGAATGTGGCGGAAGTAAGAAGCTTTCTAGGTCTGGCAGGTTATTACAGAAAGTTCGTGAAGGACTTCGCTAAGTGGGCGTCCCCCTTGACGGACCTCACTAAGAGTGTTAAGGTGAAAGATTGGAGAACACATTGGTTAGAAAATGTTCAAGCTTCATTTGAAAAAGCTTAAGGAGGCCTTAACAACAACACCGGTGCTAGTTCTCGCCAGATCCGACAAGGACAAGATAGTAGCAACAGATGCAAGTAAGATAGCAAATGTGGGAGTCCTTATGCAAGAAGGAAGAGTGATAGCTTATGATTCCAAGAAGTTGAACGACACCGAGCAGCGCTATCCAACCCATGATCAGGAACTTCTAGCTATTGTCAGGGCTCTTCGTATTTGGAGGCATTATTTGCTTGGGAGGAAGTTTCGCTTAGATAATCTTGATCACCGAGCCTCCAATACATCTTTACCCAACCACTCCCCGAATCTAAGGCAAAGGAGGTGGATGGAATTCCTAGAAGAGTATGACTTTGAGATTGCTTATAAGCCGTAAGTTGAATGTGGTCACGATGCTCTTTCTAGAAGACCTCTTGAGACCGTAATTCATTGTAATGCTATATCAACTCTTTCGAGTGGGTATGGCAAGAAAAATTGAGGAGACATTACCATCCGATGGTGATTTCAAGGAGGTATGGGAAAGCCTTTCTAGAGAGGCTATAACAACAGATAAGGAACGAGAAGCCTTCAAGCATTATAAGAAGGAAGGCAACTTGTTGTATCATAAGCATAAGTTGTGTGTGCCCTAATCATCGGGGGTAAGGAAGCTAATTCTCCATGACACACACAACAGCCCAATAGCGGGCATGCAGGGTTTTATGAAGACCTACTTCAAGATTCAAGTAGCTACTTTTGGCCGGAATGAAGAAGCGATAGCAAGATATATTCGCGAGTGTCGGTTGTGCCAAAGAAACCAAAGCGAGCAGCGGCCAAATTCCAGGTGCCTTGAACCTCTAGCGTGGTCGAATGCGAAGGGGAAGTGGTAAGTATGGATTTTATCACATGACTTCGCAAGACTCTTCGAGGCAAAGATGCATTGATGGTCGTAGTAGACAAATTATCTAAGATGGCACATTTTGTGCCTTGTAGAACTACCGACACAGCATTAGATACTGCCAATCTATTTGTGAAGGAGATTTTTAGGCTCCATGGCATGCCTCGGGAGATAATATCGGATAGAGATTCCAAGTTTATGAGTGCTTTTGGCGGGACCTCTTCAAAGACCATTCGCATCGAAGCTCTCCATGAGCACGGCATATCATCCCAAACAGACGGTCAGACGGAGAGGACGAATCGAATCATTGAAGATATGCTTAGAAGCTTTGTGTGGAATAAGCAGTCCAAGTGGGATGAGTACATCCACTTGGTGGAATTCGCCTACAATAGTGCCAAAATGTGAGTCATCTCGGATGTCTCCTTTCATGGTAAATTACGGGTACGGCAGGGTGCTTAACCCCGGACACTTGGCCAAATCCCGTGTCAAAGGTTGAAGTGTCCCAGCAGATGCTAGGAGATATGCGCCAGTTGGTGGAAGAAGTAAGGGGTTACCTCCTAGCAAAGAAGAAGTCGGCGTAAGAGTGTAGCCGGCAAGCAAACCGGACCATAAGAGAGTTCAAAGTAGGCGATAGCGCGTGTGGTTGAAGATCAAGGTCAAGCAAGCTAAGCTTGGATTGAGAGTTGCAAGAAGCTTGCCCCCCTAGATGGGCTGGTCCGCTCAAGATTTTGGAGAGAGTGGGCTCCCAAGCCTACAAGTTGGATCTCCCCGCCCATCTCAAAGTTCACAAGGTTTTCCACGTAAGTTTATTAAAAGGCACAATCCTAACCCCGAGGAGGTCTTGGATACTCCAACTTTGTTGGAAATGACGGAAGAGCAAGTGGAAATTGTGCCCGAAGTTACTTCTTGATAAGTCATTCAAGAAGACTAGAAGGTCTCGAGCCTCCTCCAAGATTTGGTCAAGTGGAAGCACTTGCCCGTGGAAGACGCAACTTGGGTATTGAAGCAAGATTTGGAGAAGCAATACCCGAGTTTTTATGAAGGAGTTTGATGGGCTAGTCGCCTCCCGACTTGGTCGAATCCCGACTCGCCGTGAGGTTAGCTTAGTATGCTTCTTAGTTAGTTTCTAGCTCTGCGCATGTATTCTAGTTAGTGGAATACATATGCCGTAATCTTGGAACATGTGGGAGATGATGGGATAAGCCTTTAAAAGGCTCCCTAGGCAACATGCACCAAGAGGTGCGCATGACCACTAGGGTCATGCGAGAGAGAGAGGAAAGGCATGGTGCGCGATGATGGGACATCGGTCGGATGCTCTCTATGCCACGATGTGGGGGTCGCACACCTGGCCATAGGGGGGTCATGGTGAAGGTCAAAGTGATCATGTGCGATGATGGGATCGTGAGACGTTCCCTAGCTTAAAACCCTTGGGGCATGATGCACTAGGGGTACTTTCGACCGGTAACCGAAAGTACAAGGTAGCACTTGATCATGGGCGATGATGGGATCATCTTAAATGGTCCTTAAGCTCAAATCCGAAAGGGCCATGATCGAGTGCAAGGTATGGTAAGGGGGGTGGTCCCCTAAAACCACAAACTTATTAATTAAACTAACGTAATGTGCTCCATGTGCAGGCAAGTGAGAAGGAGCTTCGAGGTGGGGCGCATTACGAGAAGATGGGGGAACCATAATTTAGATTATGAACCCTAATAACTCTTATAATAATGTTTTGAATTATTGTAAGAAATAACCTTGTTAAGGCTATATAATTTTGTATAAGTACAAATATAGCCTAAATTTTGACACTTAACTTTAATAGGAAGTTGATTGTTTAAATTAAACTTGTGTGTATGATCTTATGTGTTTTGCAGGATAGATATGCTCGTCACCTTAGCGCAATGCTGAGGACAGCATCGTCCTAAGGGGGGGAGAATGTGACGTTCAAAGGGAATATACGCCATAAAGACGTATATTCCTGGACCCGTCACCATACAAGTCTACCTAGGTAGCCTTGTATGCCTTGGATAAGTGGCAAGGGGTGCACATCTAAGTTAATTGCTTAACTTAGATAACCTTAGGATAAGGCCCATTTCCACATGGCCTTATCCTATTGGAGCAACCGCCACACGGCCTCATCCTAGTGGTGCCACGTGGCATCCCACGTGGACCCACACCTATATGAGCTCTAACCCTAACCCTAGACCCTTTTCCCTGACCTAGCACCTGAGCTCTCATCCACGTGCCCGAAACCCCGCTTTAAAGCACCGCTCGTCATAGTCTAGCCTCGAGCAAAATTCCCACGGAGGGTGTGTATGATCGTAGAGGGAGCAAGCCTTCGAACCACGTCTAGGAGCATGGAGACGCCAGGGATGGGAGGAAGCGCTCGAGGAGGTAGGTTGAGTAGAGTTCATGTTAGTTCATCCGAAGTTAGCACTCCGTGATGGGTTAGTGATTCGTGTCTAGAGTAGAGCCACCCTAGATCCTTTGTTGAACATCTTGAACCCTAATCAAGGAACCCTAACTGATAGTTAGATATGTATGATTAAGTTAAGATGTTCATATGATATTGTTCTTGATGATTATGTGATTATGGTTGATCATGTTGTTCCTCTTGTGTTGGGATCTGGGGTAGAGACCTAGGGCCATATGTAGTATGCTCCTAGTGTAGATCCCTTAGTTCCTATTAGTTCGACTTTGTGCATAGGAACCCACCGGGCTATGGAAGCTATGATGTGACTCAAAGACCACACAACGGGGCTAGAGGCAAGATGGAGGGTGGATCCCCGCCGAGTGGGGGCTTCGGGGGATCCCACAAGTGGGCTAGGCTTATGGTCGGTCACTTCGGTGTGGGCGAGCATGGGTCCCACACCTCCCAGGGCAATGGTGTCATGCCTCTCAAGAGTTGCAAGTGTCGGCTTGGCTCTTGTTTTGGGGGTTCACGCTCAGTGCGAATCGTGTGTGCCGCCCGCGATTCTCTAGCCAGCCTGGAGCCTCTAGACCCCGGAAGGGGAGATGCAACCCTTCCTACCTCGTCCGGACCCGGGGAGATGCAACCCGAGTAGTCCCGATGGGTGATGCCATGGGATTGCGTGATCCCGAAGGTTAGAGTCATGCCACGCCTTGATCTAGCCCATCCGCAGTATGCATGCACAGGGGGCGGGATGGAGTGGTCAACCCTAGCCATTGTCTTATGCCAGCCCCGCCATTGTTATGATTCTGGTCGCTCTATCTTGAGGCCTATCCAAAGGCCGACTTCCTTTTCGTGGCTCCGAGCCACGGGTAGGAGCTCTCATGTTTTATGGCATATGATTATGTTCTTTGCATCTATGGATATGCGATTGAGCTACCCCTCGAGGTAGCATATTGTATTGTATTGCTAGTTCTGACGTGTTATGCTTCCGCTGTGATAGAAGCCCATAGGGGAAGGGCGCGCAAGACACCTTCGTGTCCCCTTCCCGCACTGCGGAGGATTCCAGAGTGCGGGATAGACGGAGGGCCTGTGCGGTTGATGAGCCGGACGGGGGATTTCCTGCCGAGTGTACGGCCGGGCGCCGTATGTTTAGCAGGGAGCGTCACAATGTACATTTAGTGACTTCGTAAATATGTGATGTTTGTTGATCTGATGCCTTTCCTCAGAGTAGTTTTCTTGTTGCAGATTTGTGGCCATGGTTACTAACACTTGTGGACTTTCAGCGGGCCTCGGCCCCCAAGCATAAGGGCAACCCCCTCTTCTGGGATCTCCCTTATGTCTGGCTAAGCATTGGCATTGCCCTGGGGTTCAATTCCCTGATAGCCTCCCTTTGTGGTCTTACAGGTATTGTTCTTCGTCATGGCAAGCACTATGTATAGGGATCATCGAATGCATGCCACTGACTGTTGCAACTTGGAGTGGCAGTCAATGGCACATGTTCGATCTTCCCTATGCATGGAATTACTGTAACTATGAGGAGGCCTGACATTATCTTCAGATAAGATAGTTGGAGACGTCCTCTTCATGCTGTTCCAAATAAGCCCTAGGCATTGGATTGGAACTGGGGTTCGATTCCCCAGGCTCGTGTCATGTTGGAATCCTGTTGCTATGTTTGAGTTGTGCAGTACTGGATTGTATTAGTATGACACTATACTGTACAGATGCTAGTATACTATCTTAATCCATGGTATGTGGTCTTCAAGCGCCCCCTTTAAAATCAGATCAACAGGGGCCAGTTTGACTTCAGAAAGACTTCAGATGGGCGAACAGGATGTTATATGGAAGGGCAACAACGAATGAATTCCAGACAGGCAGGGGCAGCTGGCTACTGCCATCAGTCCTGCCTGTCTGGAATTCATGAGCTGTTGCCCTTCCACGACGTCAAGGAAAGGTATGGCAGAGACAATTTGGTGCAAATGCAGATTATTAGCAGGTATGGCAAGAATAAAGTTATTTTTCTTTTTTTTTTTTTTATGTTTTATCTAATGATCTTAAGATTTGAGGCTGATCCGGTTCTAGGGCGTCCACGAAGCCGAAGATAGGACTGATCCGGTGCTATGGCTTCCAGGATTCGGTGAGGCTTCAGAAATCTTCAGCAAAGCTTCAACAAACATTTAGAAAACTTCGGCTATGGCTGCTCCGTTGGCTATGGCAATAATCAGAAAATACTCAGCAAATATTCCGTTGGTCAACAACGAACTGGCTGCAGGAGGTCATGCCAGAATGGAGCAACCACTTTACATTCTTGGATAGAATGGTTGCCACATGGCAGTCTGCCATTGGCTCTCAAACAAGAATCAACACGAACTTTCCTTGACGTGTGGAGAGGGAATATTCTATGAATTGTGCCACCATAAAAATAATTCACGCTTTGGCTATAATACACGCTTTGGCTTAAATTTGAAGTGAAGAGAAGAATAAGTTTTTAGGGCATCACCAAAGAGCACTCCTTGTCACTAGGGGGCGCATGTAGCCCACATTTTATGAGGTCTACGTGGCATCCATCATCCACGACCGTATTATGTATTCCTCATGGGAGGGTTTTAAAAAGATACGTATAACAGTGGATCTCCTAGTTCGCTGATTTTTGATGCATAAGGCTTTTAGTAAGGCATCGGGATCAGGTGTTGGAAGCTTTTCTAAGCTAATACTGCTTTTGTCAATTCTGACAATTACATTGCAACAAAACCAGGATCTCGCAAGGAAAGGAAACGTACCGGATGTCAAGGTAGGCAAGGAATTGATACCACTTAATCAGGAACGACTGGGAATAAACTTGCCATCCCGCTGGTTCAATGGGTGTATGGATCAAGTGGAGAAACGTGAAGAAACGGAAGATAAGATGTTGCAAAATTTGGATTCTGGGCTGGAGTCAGCAAGTAGAACTTTAGCTTCGGAAGCTCTCCAAAGTCAAGAGGAATTCGAGATTCGTTCAGGTGTGTAGTTGTTCATCTGATTGCAGTGCACAAGGTTAAACACGTAAAACTACGAAAACCAAAGTAGCTTCCTTCATGGATAGGTGGAAAATCAGTTTCCTCAAACTACGTAAGTTGGGTTACAATTTGTTGATGCAAGGGCCTTAAAAATGGCCTACAATTTCTCTTGAAGAATAATCACATTATGCTATATTCGGCACATTCCCGTTTGCCTGCATTTATGGAATCTTAGTGAACTCATAAGACGTTACCACCAATGCGAGCAATTGCTACTCATTAAAAATATGTTGATGATGAGGGAATGTATTGATACATAAAAACATCCCGGAGGGTAAGACAATACTAGCGAATGCCACCGAACAAAATTTCAGTGAAGTATAATCAGTGTCATAGTTACATAAAATAGCCGAGGCCTTAACACACGCAGCCCGAGAGTTTTATGGTCATCATCCATAACAAGCTAGGTGTTTATGGCCATTTGGCATAACAAACTAGTTTGCACCCTCAATGTGTTACTGGTGGGTAACATCACCACAACCTGATCTCAGTTATAAAACTCGAGGGCCAGTGGGTTAATGATGCATACCCAACAAAATTTCAGCGAAATATAATCAGTGTCATAGTTACATAAATAACCGAGGACGTATAATTTCGTAAGCTGAAGTTCAATCAAGCTTTGAATGTGAGAGAAGAAACTTTAGATTATTTTATATGATTCATGCGCTCAGTATTAATTACAAGAGGATGTGGCTATAGTATTTTAGAATCATTTCTGTCTAATGGAGAAATCTTAACTAATATAGACCATGGTATGTTTCTATTCTACATGATAGCCGAGTTCTCTATTTGCATTGATCAGTGGCATCCTCCATTACAGGTACAAATTATGAAACTCCAAATGAAAATTATGGATCTGGAAGATTTGTTCCTGGAGGCCATGCTGAAGTTTCAGTGCTGGTAATTGTCGTTCTCAAAAGTCTTTGAGTTCCATCAAAAAATTACACTTTGGTCTATGAGGGACTTGGACAGTACTATAGTGCGGGCGAAATGTAGCTTCAACTGCCTGGATTTATTTGATTGCCAACCCAAAAAAAAGATTCTTTGTAGCCTGTTGTAATTCCTTACAAAAAGAGCATGCATCAACCCTTCAGGTCCACAGTACAGCAAAAGCATGGGATTTATAGGACCTTCACCTGGAAACAGTTCGAAGAAGTTTTGAGCTATTTGGTTAATTATCAGTTCCAGATGGCAGAAGTATAATGACCCATGGCCATGTCCAGAATCTAAGTTCATATCTTGACTAGTGGTGGAGTATCTTAACAAAACAGCAAGGGAAAGGACTTGTATTTGTGTGCTGCTTATCTCCAATATTGCAGCAAAACAATAAGAAGCTGTTATATGTATGACCACGATAAGTCCATTTTCTGGATGGCTGATTGGACCCTTGTTTTCCATGGGGTATCAGCAGGTCTACATGGGGTTATTGTTAAATATGGCAATGCAATAAGAAACTTTTTTGCAGAAGCCAATGCCTGCATTGACATTGTCATTGTCATTGAATATGCATGTTAGCATGCAAGTTCTAGGACGATAGTAAGAACTATGTAAAATGTATTTGCCATAAAGATTGATATATGCAAATTATAACTTCTGTTATTTTTTTGTTTCTAGCGCTTTGAGTAACGGGGTTCTCCTTGCAGCCTGTGAAAGATGGGTTGTTGCTTTGCTATGAGCTGATTCAACCGTTAACTCTGGAGAAAGTATTTCCCTTGCAACTTGCTCTAAATAATATGAAACATGCATATTCCAAGTACGAAGATGGTATTTATTTTGGGAAGCCAGAGGATTTGTTATGGAAGTATAAATTGCAAAGAGGTATGGCAAGTTAATATATTTCTTTTTCTTTTTTATTAATGCTTATTGTATATGTAAAAGCTGTGTTGAGAAAATAGACTAGTGGGCGAGATGTACATATTTGTTCCTTGCATGCTTGTGTTGCATGGGCAATTTTGGCCTTTTGTGCATCATCATGCCATTAAACTGCATGGCCATAACCTGTTTGCACTAGTGTTCTAATGTAGAACCTTTTTTTGTTGTAGACGAGTGTTCCTTGAGGGATATGGCGATCCACAATTATCCTTTGGCATCCTGGCCCAAAACAATGGAAGCAAAGTTATTGGAAAATGTGTCAAACTTAAGAAGTATCACATCTATCTTACCTTCCAACAACCAGAGTTTACTCCGAGATCATCCGATTGCTTTTCTGGACTCGTCGCATTCTGACCAAGATTATGAGTACAGGTATGCTTTATGTTGCTTTATCTACATTCTGGAGATTTTAAATGCAAATTAAAGTGTAAACCAAAAGTGTAAATACTATGTTGTGCCAACTCTGTGTGTGATGGACTAGAGTAGATCTATGTTTTGATATAAAGCAGTAGGTTCTTTTCTTGTTGCTATCTTCTTGATATTATCTAGTGCAAACCTGTTTTTGAGAAACTCGAGGAAAACCTAGAATTCAAACAATTTTGGGATTGGATCAGTTATTGTCAACTATTTCTTAGTGCTTGGCTTTACTGGATACAGAGCAGAATCTAGTCTTTGTTTTAACCTTGGTAGTCAGTGATGCAGTATAGTTTTATTCTTAGATGGTACTATCATGACAGGTTATGCTATAGATGTGGCTTACTCGGGCTCACCAAGGATGCAAAATGGCATCCTGCCACCAAGCATCTAAAGACACAACTTCGTTCTGTCAGGCAAGGGTGTCCTAGATCTGCCTATTGAAAATTACGTAGAAACATTAACAGGCCAAATGTTCAAGTACGAAGGGAATGTTGGACTTCTTTGAAGCTATAAACGTATAGCTTCTCAGTTTATTTAGGTTCATAGTCTTAGTTAGAAGAGTCTATGAATCTGATATCTAATCTGGCTAAGATATCATGTCATGCCTAGGGTAGCTAAAAAGTGTATTGGTGTACATAGATCTTTTCGATTTAGACGATTTTTCCTAGAAAGTCCGTCTGTCATCTCAATTTATCATTCATATGTAAATTATTCCAGTAATTGTATATTTTATTCGAAGTGTCACTTGAACAGTTATATTTTGAAGAGAAATTTTGCACGTGGGGCATTTGGCGAATTATGGCTGGCAGTTAGAAGGGAGTGCAATGCCACAAACAGCAAAATGGAGGATTCACATGCCATAAATTACGATGAGATATTTGTCCTGAAGAAAATAATGGTCAGCCCATCCCATTCCCTATTATCGTTTTGTAACTTCAAAGGAAATATGCTAGTATAGAAAAACTAATTTCTTGTTGTATCACGTTTAACCTAAGTATGGAGAAATTAATCTTTTATTGTATCACATTGTTAAACAAAAGTCAGGCGAAGCAGCTTAACACCATTATAGTGCTTAAAATCCCTTCCTCTCAACATTTTATAGTCTGAGCCCACATGCTTGGTATGTCTTATTCCATTAACCATATAGCAGGAGTATACCATAGAATCTGTTTATTATTGTTTGTTAATCAGTATGAATTTGGTAGAAACATTGTCCACATTTACCTGCATTGGCCTATATTGGAAACAGGCTAGCGCTATGAATTAGATGGTTCACATGTATCGTCTATTTTCAAATTTCTCAATGGAAAAGGGTTTGAAGAACTAATGAACTGCATGCACAGGCTTTTATAGATGCAATGTGCATTTTGTTAATTTGCATGAAAGCAGACATCCTTATTACTTTATAAAGCAGGTTTTGACATGCCTTTCTGTCACAGTCAAGTGCAGATGACGCCAAGCATTTGAGTGGTCTTCGTGAAAAGTATTTCGGTGAAGTGTTCTTAAATGCATCTAAATCATCAGACCTGTCATCTCAAGGAACATGTATAAATGATTGTGGAGTAAAGCGAGAACTTCAAAATGGATTGAGTAATATTGTTCGATACATTTCTTCATATGAGACGAAGGAAAAGGGGCTTTGGTTAATTTTTAAAATGGAGGGACAGTCTTTGTCAAAACTGCTATATGATGCAGAAGAGATTCCTGGGTTTCATTCAAAAACTGGAAAGTATAAGGTCTTAACATCATCGGCTTGGTGGAAGTGGCTAAGGACCACAAAGGCAGGCCAACAAGAAATGCAAAGTCTTCTGAGACAATTGGTAACACATGATTGTCCTTTCTGCTCTCTAACATATCAAATTGTCCTTTGGATCTAAGTTAAGCCATAATATTTGCACCTAGAAAATTGCCATTTATTCTGCCATATATCACATAATAATTGTACGTGGATGGATCCTGTAACCTCTATATCACACTTAATTTCTTGTAGGTGCATGCACTCTAATACAGGAGCATTGACCTAGGGAAAAGTCAAAGAAAAGCTATCTCTAGTCTCTCCCCTTTCAACTTGTGAATCATACTGCCATTTTGGGCTTGCTTGGGCGAGTTGATCATGATCTGCTAGCTGTGGTTACAGTAACGAGGTTCTGAAGCAAAATACTAGACAGTAGATTCTGTTGACTCCTGAAATGTGTGGGCAATCTCCTTGTTTATAGCCGGCACAAAAGTAACCATTGACCCATGATTTAGTTTCATGGTCTAGATCTAATGCATGTAGAGGCCATATTACAAGGCGGCGTGTACATGGCTTTATCTCACCAGAAAATGTACCAAGGCAAATTTGCGGAATCTACCGTTTTCCTTAGAAGTATCTCAAACCATGTCACACAGAGTACTTATGCTGAGAAACCTTGGTAGATGCACTTTCTAATATGCTGGACTTATAAGCAGAAGTGTTTGTGGAATTACAAGAAATTGTTAATGTGGAAACTCATTTTAGTTGGAAGGGGGTTCTCTGAGATGTGCTGGATGGTCTGCTAGTTATAATCTTGTTGTAGATAATGCCTTTTTAGGTGAGGTTGTTTGCTACATTTCTCTCTCACATGTGATTCAGATGTGTGGCATAAGTGATGAAGTTTTGAAGAAAGTGTCATATGCAGAAGCGCAAGCCTTAAGTAATGGTCCAATACAAGCAGATTTTGCAACATTCTTTCGAAGTAAGAAAAAAAGAAGGAATGTGTAGTCTGCTATTCGAGTAGAATGTAGAAGTTGAAGACTTGTTCAAGGGACTAACAACAAAAAATTCAAGAAAAACCAAGAAGCAGCATAATATCATCAAGATATCCATTCATGGAGAAATAAGAAAGGGTTCAGCTTGTAGAAAATATGATGTGGTTGTCTTGGATATTTTCGATTCAATATTTTCATTGGATTTAGAAAATAAAGTGGGCCTTATTTTCTCTTTATCTATATCTGTCTCCTCAAATGAACACCGATTTAAGTTCTACTTGTTCTGACTGTTTATATGTCGACCTTTTGCTATCTACAGTTACTTGCTGTGAAGGCATGCCATGATCGCAATATCACTCATCGAGACATTAAGCCAGGTTCGTAATGCACACTTATTGTATGGTAGCTACATTAGTCCTCAAATACACTTACTTTATGGTAGCTACATTAGTCCTCAAATGCATTACCAAACGCAAAGGCTTCTCAAAAGTGAAGCAATTTAGAATATCTGCAGAACAGTCTCGCATGTTGCAAGGTTTCTTGTTCTAGACAGGAATGAGAGATCACGTTTTTTAGTCTGTCAAGTAGATTTAGGTTGGACTCCATCTTTGATAGCTACATCAAGCTTGTTTTCACAGTTGAGCAGAAGGACCATGGTTGAATACCAAAATAAGAGAATATATACCCATGGCACTGGATCTGCAAGGGGATGTACAAGCACTTTTTTCCAATATCTGTAGTAGCTTGCCTATGTTTAGGAGTGGCTTAGCTAATGTAGCGTAAAGCCAGTTAGAGTTCTGTTTGAAAGGGATACTCTATGATACTTCTATAAAGTTTAGTTTCTTGCATTTTGGATAATGAACTCATTTTATTTAATGGCAGAAAATTTGGTGGTTGGCAGTTTGGGCAAGTACTCAGTATTTAATATTTCCAAAGACAATATGCCTGCAAACCTGACATTGTACAGTAAAATGTTTCTACACCTAATGACTTCTGTCTGTTTTCATTAGCACAATAAAATGTCTGATGGATGAAGTAAAGCTACAACAAAATTTATATTAATGCTAGAAATTTGCATTAGCAGGAAATGTTTTTTTTTTCTTTTGTGTCTGGGGCATAACTAAAGTGTTTTATTAGAGGAGGGGTACAAATTATAGTTTTCACATAGGCATATGTTACCAAGAAAGAAAGAAAAAAAGAAAGAAAGATTTATTAACGTCCACGTAAGACCCGAAGGGTCTATGAGACCATAACACATACAGAACTCAAGACCTCCAGGAGGAAAACCCTCCTGTTATCTAAAGTATGCAAACAAAATTTTTTAAGTTAACAAAAACTTAAAGTGAAAATCTAAGAATCTGCTCAGATAGGGTTTGATGGAGATAGCCCATTCATTCCTGTGACTGCTGCAAAGTAATTCATAATACCCCTTCTTGGTTTGCTTTGATGCTTGATGCTTGGCCTCTTCTGGAAAGACCTTTTATGTTCCATGGTTGCTGATCGTTTTATCTCCTTAGACAGTGCAAAAGTCACCCCTTTAGGGTCAGGATACTTCCTCTTCTGTGATGTCTCCATTATCATCTTATCATCATTTGACTCGGATGAAAAGAAATCACTTATTTCTGTTTGCTTCAGGCCCATTGGATTCTTTTGTTTGAGAATATTTCTCCCTTCTAGAGATAGTTCATATACAAAGTGAGATACACATTTCTGATCGTAATATTCTACCAGCTGTCGTAGAGATGTGGGGTCTCTAAAAAGACAATGATATCTGCCTCTAATAATGTAGTAGGTTGGGCAGGTAAAAATAAAATGTTTTTCTGACTCAACCATATTTAGATCGCACATTGGGCATTTCCGATCTTCACGGCTAATATTTTTTGCCCTACCAACCTCAATCTCCAACTGGTGAGATGACACTCTAAACTGCCCCATAGAGTATCTCACTTTACTCGGCAGATCAATATCCAAATATCCAGGCCTTACGATGAAACCATCTGCTGATATATTTAGGAAGTTATCCTTATAGACTTTCTTTTTAGCAGACAGATCTTTGACGGGATTTACCCATGTATTTGAAACATAACATAAAGACACTCCAAGTCATGGCGTATAAGCTGATTAACTTCTTGCTGAGTAAAATTCAGATTATCATCCATTATACTGTATTGAAAAGGTGGGATATTTCCCATAGAGAAACCCATCTCTTCAAACAATTTAGATATCCTTGAGAACCAACAACGCTTACCCTGGTCTGCCAATGTTTTAGACGACACATATGCCAACCAGGGAAGTCTTTTTTGACCTTCTTGTGACTGTCCAAAACGGTGTAACTTATGTAAATAAGTCACTGTTTGAAAGGCAATTTCAACCTTCAGAGGTTTCGCATTAAATTCAGCAAGCATTATATCATGGGGTACAGAATGTTTGCTTCTAATCATTCTAGAAAGAAGAGAAATTTGGAGCCTCTCTAGTTGACCCCAGTCATCGGCTCGTAGGCCAACTCCCCATATTTGTGCACCATATAAAGCTGCCGGCTTCACCCAACGTGTCGAACAGGAAGAGCTTTGTATGAACATCTTGGAAATGGAGTTGGTAGCACTGTTTTTCTAGCTGTACAAGAGAAGCATGTCCTTTTGCAATCCTTGCCTGATCAGCCTCCCTCAATCTGAAAAAGAGGGCCCGCAAACTCAACACCCAAGTAGGTGTATGTAGAAACAATTTCTACAGGCTGCCCTTGGAAAGTAAAAGAGTTAGTTTTCCAATTTTTCCACAAGGTATTGAATACCATCACTTTGGTCTTGTAGAGATTTACTTGCAGCTCTCTATCTTTGCAAAAGGCTTCTAGGGCAGCCAAATGTTTTTGGAGCCCTTGAGGAGATGGTGAGATTAGAACCACATCATCCGCATAAAGCAAAATTGGAATGCATTCCTGAGCAAGCATGGAGCCTTCTCCGCTTAAGGACTGAACAAAGTTTTCAAGCTCGTCAATGTAAAGGCCAAATAGAGTAGGAGAGAGGGGACACCCTTGTTTAACCCCGATTGTACTGAAAACTTCCTCTGGAAACTGCCTATCTATTTTCACTCTACCTATTACATTCTCATATAATGTCAACACTGCCCAGATCAGCACGTGAGAAAGCCCCAACATTTTGAGCCTCTGAAACAACTTGTTCCGAGGAACAGTATCAAAGGCTTTTCAGAAAACAGCAATAAACTTTACTTTTTCTTGCCTTTGCTTCCTCAATGATTGCCCTCAAAGAAAAAATACGATCAATTGTGGAAAAGGTTTTCCTGAAACCAGCTTGTCCCTTGGCTCCAAGGCTGTGATTTTCTGCAAAATCACTAAGGACCATTTCCAACACGGATCCATACAGTTTTGCCATCACATGCCCAATCATAATTAGGCGATAATTAGTAGGATTCATAGAATCACCCGCCTTATGGATAGGCTTTATAACATTATTTGACCAAACCAGCGGGAAACCAATGCAAATAGCTTCATTAAACAGATCTGCAACCACTGGTGCCAATGTCTTAGCCCCATGTAGAATCATTTCAGCTTGTAATTCTTCACAATCTTTTGCTTTCCCTGTGTTCAACTTTTGTATGGCCCTTTCAATGAGAGAGACCGTAAAAAAGGTAGAAGCTTGAGGCCTCGGATCTAGCTCGTCCTGAGAGAACTGTTGGTTCTTAACATCTAAGAGAGAGTTTGCATATGCTGACCACACCCCTAGATCTTTTAAAGGACAATCTGATTTTCTAGCTGACAATTTCCTCCAAAACTGTCCAGAAGCATTACTGTAAAGAAGATTTAGCATGTGTTCTCTGTTTCTGGATTCGAAAGCCCTCTTTTTGTGCCGTGTCAATCTTTTATATTCAGCTTTAATTTCTGGTACTATATCAGGGCTGAAGTTCAAAGCACGTTTAACTTCCTGTGCAATGTTTTACAATCCTGGTCATACCAGCCATTTTGAGGCATAGATCCAACTTTTGCCTGCTGTTCTTTGCATTCCCTGACAGAATATGGAAAGCAACCTTTAGAAGCTTCTAGCATGGCGTGAGATAGAAGCGCCGCTTTGTTCTCTAGTGAGCCCCTTTCCTCAATACCTTGAAGGTGAGAATTCAAGACATCATTATAAACCGTGTCCATGCAGTGATCAAACTCAAAATGATAATCAAGTATCCTACCGATTGGTTTTGTTTCTACTTGAGTATTTGGTGATTTAATGGTAAAAACCAAAGGAACATGATCTCCTTTTGCAGGTCTCTTATCAACATAGAAAGAACCGATCTCACATATGAAGTCAGGAGAACCAATAAGATAGTCCACGACACTATTTCCACCTTTGTGCGGAAAACATGTGTATTTGGCAGACTCAAGCCATTGGAGGAGCCGGTTGTATATAATCAGGTTATGAATCTGCCCAAGATTCAAAAGATGGCATCCATATTCAGCTATGGGTGCATTTTCTCTTATATCAGCAGATGTTCTTGCTATACCTGTTTCCCTAGGATGAATCTCTGGGATTAGAATAGGGTCGGAGCTAAAATCATTAAGGTGGACCTGTTCATCTCTTGTTCGCGCATTTAAAATCACCAACCAAAATCACATCTTTAAAAGTGGAAAATTCCACAATATCCATATAGAGTGCTTGGTATGGGGAGGCTCCCTCATATATTTCCTGATCTGTATATTCCGAGCCTTTAGGAGGAAAAAGGCATGCTGCAACATATAGATCTCAACATGGAGATTTAGAGAGCTTGATCCAAATAAAACTTGCTTTATCATCCTTTTTCACTACCTGTAATGTCTTTGCAAGATTCTTGCGAAATAGAACTCCTACCCCACCTGAGCCTTTGAAAATGTCTTTATTTGGTGGAATCTTCCTATACACCGATTCCCATAAGTACCCCTCAAGTACCCCTCAACGGTTAGAAGACCTTCCTCTTCCAATTCTTATGTTTCTATAAGAAAAACGATATCTTTCTCTTTTATGACATCCATAAAATCTCTAGGCTCATTCCATAATTTCTCATTGCAATTCCAGACTGCCAGTGATAACGAGCCTGTGGTCTCATAGACCCTCATTTCCTATTTGGGACGCTTTTCCCTGATGATCACTCGGCCATCCCGATAAACAGCCCACGTATTTTCTTTCCGAGCTTTCATGACTTCTTCTAAACACTTCCTCTTAAGTTCCACATGCATCATGGTTAAATCTTCATCCATGAAGATATTTGGGAATTTCTGCATGTTCCTCCTCCTTTTCAAAGCTTCCAGCCTCGCTTTTGCTGACCGAAAGCGGATAATCAATGCTGGGCAGCGAGTTCCATTGTTCACCTTCCAGGATTTATCAATTTCATGATCTTGGATATCAAGATTATGCTGGACAAAATCAATTGCTGCTTTGGAAGGATCTGATAAATCCTTCAATCCTGTAACTCTGATATTGAGAGCTTTATCGGCTCTCCTTTGCCCTTCCTCTAAAGTGGCTGAAATGGTGTTTTTCATATAATGGTTCAGTAGGTCTGTGCTTCCTAACCACTTCAACCCACTTATTAGTTTCTGCCTGTTGTTCCTTAACAACTGTCTGTAATTCCTCAATTTTGTCAATCTGATTTGACTGTGCTTTGATGCTGATAATTTCCTTCTCCTGCTCCGCCACAGTGGCTTTCAAACTCATTATTCTAGACCTGCTCTACCACCTTAGCCTTCAGGCTTACCAGTTCTGTTTCAATTCTGAGCATCCTGTCAAGCATTTATGTCTATTAGAGATTTCGACCATTATGTCTGGTCCAGCAGTGGGTGAATAGGGGGTGCCAACTCCTGCATTGCACCCAGTAGGTGATTGAACTGGGGTGTCTATCGGGGTCAGAGACAGACATGTCGGGAGGCTAGAATGGTGAGGAAGTTGCCGCTGATGGTTGATCAACGAGCCAGGCAAACAACGTCAGAAACGTCAAAAAGTGGAACGTAAGGTGGTCATCGACACCAAAAATTGGTAAACGGTGGTCATCGACACTAAAAATTGGCATCGACGCTCAGTCGGGCTGTCCCGACTCACTTTGTCGTTACCGCCATCGCTATCGCCCCCGCCAGGAAAACAATCTCTATGTCAGGGCAATCTCTATGTATATGATACATGATCGATAGAAAAAATTGCTTCCCTCTTGCTTTAGCGTCTTTTGCAGTACAAATCTGTGTCAATAGAGTCGGTACAAAAAAAATTATTTGTCCATCGCTCTTAACTCGACCGTTTATTCACTGAATCTGTTCAGACGCCTTATTGACTTTGGAAGTGCCATTGATGTCTTTACAATGAAGAACCTATATGGATCAGATGGCCCAACCCAGTAAGATTGCTCGACTCCTTTAAAGCAGAAGCACCATAAAGCATTACTGACAGACTTTGTTTGCAGGAAGGAGCAAACAATGGAATATGCCCCGCCAGAGGCATTATTTTTCAAACATTGGTTGCATTTGCATCCAGATCAGACCACTTCGTGAGTTCGATTCACCTTTTTATCCAATCATACATAGTTATCATGGCTCAAGTAATTGGTTAATTGCTTTAGTTGCATGTGGGCAGAACATGCAGCATCACATGCATTTAAGACAAACATAAGACCTCACCCACTTCTCTATTTGTTCATCAGCATCATGTCTCTATTTGAAAATCTTGGTGGTTTTATTACTACAGATATGACATGTGGAGCATTGGGGTAGTGATGCTAGAATTGGTGCTAGGGACACCTCATGTTTTCCAGATTAGTTCCCGTGTGCGTGCATTTCTTAATCAACAGTATAAAGAGCTGGATGACGATTCAAAACAAACATTATATTTGTAAGTTATTACAGAGATCTGTATTATTTCTTTGTTAAGCCAGTCTGAAGAAATAGCTATAAGTGAAATACTGCTATTAAAACTATTACCTCGGACTGAAACACTTGAGAAGCTTGCTTCGTCATTTTTGCCTCCCTCATCATGAGCTGATCCTAAAAATACCCGTACAGTTTCAAAATTAAATTCTTTTTAGAGACATTGATTGCATGTCAATGTTTACTGGTTCAGAACTGGTGGAAATCCACTCAAGATAATAAAAAGGTTTCATATCTGAGTCCCTTGCAATTTCTTGTATATGTATGTTATTTGTTACACTTTAGTGGCTATTTCAGCAGTTTGTTAAGCCTCGCCTTTTTCAACAGGCTCAGGGCTTTCATAGAAATGTGCATTTTGATTCCTTATGCATCACCTCAACATCATGATCATCTGCCACTGCAGCCGGTTAGTACCATGGTGATTCTAATATGCATTGGGTTGCCGAAAGCTAAAAAATTTCATTGAACTTATTTATTTGCTGTCTTATTTGGTTCTTAGATGACATAATAGTGCTAGGTAATTGCAAGTTACACAAGACTGTATTACTTTGTAGGATAGAAAACCTGCAAAGTCTCTACATGCCTGCCTCAATGATATTAAACTTGTAGCATAGCATGACCATGCCATTGATAGGAATTCATATATCCTTAACGTGTCCCTAAATATTCTTAATATGTTCCTATTTTGTTCTTTGAAGGAGGTGCATCCAGTTTCATGGGATTGTAGCGAATCTGCAGTTATGCAACAAATAAAGCAACGGGATCCACTAAACTTGGGGTATTTTCCACCCTACAATTTTTCTCTTTTCATAAAATAGTCTGTGTATTGTACTCAATACATGTGGTCTGCGTGTATACAATAAAGAACAGGTAGGTATCTTGTGTGCTTAGCACCTGAAAAGATGGGTGTGAGCTTGAATGTGGGCTTTAGTAACGTAATGGAATGATGAAAGCTGAGGTCTCGTATGTAGTCCTCCACGGTCCCATTTTGAACTTCCATGCCTCCCTAAATGAAGTAAATGTCTATGGAAGGGATTGTACAGAATTGGGAATACAAAGGAGAGATGCAAGAAGCTTTTATTGATCAAGGTGGTCTTTGTAGACAAATTAAATGTCTCCTTACTTACCGATTAGCCATTAAATTGACCATTGATACTTTAGTTTGTGTTATTGACATCCATTTAAACTTAAGTGTGAACTTTTATTGAAGTCAACTTTGACACTCCCTTTAAACTAGAGTGTGAAGTTCAGTAAATTTTAAACACTGCTGGTTTTCCCCTTTAGGCAGAATGCAAACCATGGTAAGCTGTTTCTTAAACTTGGTGATCTGAAGTTCCTGCTGGAGGTTTGATGAACAAGTCAGCAAGCTGGTCACGAGTGAATGGTAGGCCAATCCAAGTTGACCCCCCAGAGATAAATGCTGGCAGCTGCAGTTCCATCCATAAGTTCTTCAGGCATAAGGCTATCTGTACGCACAGATTAAATTCGTCTTCAGCACTGCTCAATGTAGGCTGCTTCTTTGACATGGAGCATCTTGTATCTTAGCAACCTAAACAATCAGCATCTACGTAAAGAGAATATGGTGTCTGCATTTGGCCTGGTAATAGTGAGATACAACAAGGCACAAATCCAACAAAGCACCACAATTTGAGCTCTCAGCAACCACACTGGGTTTGGTCCTGGAGGGGGCATGAAGCTGGTCTAAATTCAGGCATAAGATTTAGACCAACTATTTTGTGTTTGGCCAAGAAAAAGTGGCGGGACCATAAGTCATGTCAAAAAGCACGTGAGAGATTTCTTGTAGATTACGTGCATGGCATCATCTGAATTTGAAGTCGAGTGCCTTTCAATGAAAGCTACTTTGCTTGAATTAAGTATATCTATGGGTCTCATTCTGCAGGATGCCAAATGTGTGGGCTGTACGGCTTTTGCGTCAACTTTTGCAATGGTATCCTGTAAGTTGTAAAGCTCATTTATTCCCTATACTTAATGTTTCTGTATTGTTTGATTTATCATGTTAAGTCTATATTCTGCTTCCATTATCATGCTAAATCTATATTGTCCTCCCATGCATGGGGGTTAGTGTGGATTTTGAAGCGTTATAATTGCAGTATGATCTCAATGTTACCTGATTTGAAAATTCTCACTACTGTGAGTTAGTCAAAGGTAGGTTGTTAGATTGAGGAACTTTTAAGTCTGCAAGTATAGTAAGTTTGTTATTGAAACTTACATAATCTCATTGATCTCATTGCCGCTTTGAAATGAGGCTTTGTAACACCACTACAAAGTTATGGTTACTAAAGGACTTTATATTCGTATGATGCAATTTAGGAGGATCGGATATCTGTTGATGACGCGCTTAATCATCCGTATTTTAAGCAGAACTTTGAAGGTATCAAAAAGAAAACTTTCTATTGCATTAATATCCGCTTTCCTTAAGCTGTATCATTGCAAATTCTTGCAGATGCCAAAAATAAACGGGCTCATTTTGGACAAAATATCTAGATTATGGAAAGAATTAATTATGTCCACTTATTATAAACAAATATTTATTAAGATAGCTCTATCTAACTTCAGAAGGCAAATAGATTATGATTATACTCTGTGTTGTTTTGAGTCCCATGTCACAGGTCTCTTGTATGTATCTTGATTTTCCTTGATAATAAATTGTCGTTCTTCAAAAAAAAAAAAAAAAAAAAAAAAAAAAAGGTATTGTTTGACTTACATTTGCATTCTTATCTTAGACCTCTATAAGATAAAATAAGATAAGATAAAGAAAATTAACATCCACGGAGGCCCTTGGGCCATAGGACAGTGTTACAGCTTCTAGGGGGAAGTGGCTCAGACTCAATCAGTGTTGTTTACGTACCTATATTTTACATTTACATACGTCACACACTTCTCCATAGTATTATATGTACTATACCTATAAGTTGACAGGCCAAATTGTGGTCGTGTTTTATTAATGGGGAAAACTACAAAATACCCCTTAACTTTTTACAAAATTCACAGTATACCCCTAACTTTCTAAAAATTCACAAAATGCCCCTAAAAAACCTATACATGTATTTGTATTTCTTATGTTTTCATAAAACGCTCTTAACTTTTGTTTTATTTTATAAAATACCCCTAACTTTTAATGAAATTCAAGAAATGCCCCCAACTTTTGTAATATTTGACCAAAAGCCCTTGTTCAACGTATGACAATTTAGAAATTTAGAAGATATTGATGGAATACCCCTAACTTTTTATAAAATTCACAAAATGCCCTCAAGTTTGGTTAAATTCACAAAATGCCCCTTGTACAGTCAAGAAGCCTGAGACTTGAAATAGAGACGAATGAGAATAGAACATAAACAAGGTTTTCAACTGACTAGAACTCCCAATTTCCAACAGGATCAAGTTTTCAAAACAATTTAAGACTTGCAATTGACGGTCAAAGCAGGTAGATGTTTTTCAGATTGCAGCCCTGCATGTACGTGTATTATGCCCTGTTCCCTTGCATCTAGCACAATGATGGACCTCCTTCAATTCACCTTCGGTACGAATTCTCTTACTTCCTGGACGTCCAGGAGGTCTTCTAGTGGTTGGTGGTAAAGTGTCATCCAATGTTAGGGGAACCACAACAGGATGAAGTACTTCTCTGTATGTCTCAAAGTGCGAAGTCATGAAGAACGCGAAATGGACATAGCTTCTTACGGATTCTTTCCTGTACAGTATGGCACAAGCAGCATGAGAACAAGGAATACCAAACTGTTTCCATCTCTTACATATACATGTGTTCTGCCGCAAGTCTACAACTCTTGTGTCCTTATGCACATGCCTTCTTCAATTCTTGCTCAGCTCGAGGAGTTAAGGCTAAATAAGTGTGTTCCATAGCATCTGTCGTAGAAGAAAATGCCTGACGTCTTCGCTCAGCAAACCAAGTCATTAGCTTATGACGGATTAACTCCAACATAGCAAGTATAGGTAGCTCACTAGGCTCTCGAAGCCATGAATTGAAAGATTCAGCAAAGACTCATCCAAAGATGCCCAGGTTGATCCAGTTTGCAATGCCATGTTAATGTAGGATCTGTTTATCAATTGCAATGAAGCAAAGGCAAACATTTTTTGAAAAGGGAACATGATTGGCATGCTTTTCTGATACAAATGAACAAATGAGAGTTCACTCCAAACAATGCTTAAATAGAGTTCCCAAGAACTTTTCCATCTCTACCTGGCTAAAGAAGTTCCTTGAAGCATACGGTCCTTCCAATAAAGTAGCTGATGCAAATCTTGCAAAGAAAAGAAAGCTTTGGAGTGTTTGATGAAGGAGCTAAAAGAATCAGATCTTTTTACAGTAGGAAATTTCTGCCTATTCTTGGTCAAAATTTCCGCCTATTCCAGATGTGAAATTGAGGTTTTTCAAGGTCACAGCCTTTTCCTATCTCTATCCCAACCGGAGTTGCATGTTTACAATGCTAATTCTGAGCAAAATCATCTAAATGAAATTCAAAGATTCAAGCAAGAACATACCGGAATTCAGGTTGGAGAAGACCATCCATCAATGAAGCTCCATCTTGCAGCGAAATCCTTCATCCTGGCCTCTACTCTAGTGGAACTCCACCGCATGCGCAATCGGTTCCCGCCAACGGGAAGTTTTTGCAAGTTTTTTGGTTGTGTTACAGTTTTGACAAATACGAGGAGGGGTATACGCTTTTTGACAAATACGGTGCACAAGTCTATATAGGGGCATTTCATGAATTTTCTAAAAGTTAGGGGTAAGTTGTGAATTTTGCAAAAAGTTAGGGGTATATTGTAGTTTTTCCCTTTATTAATATCGTGCTAAACATACTAACATGTAAAGTACATATGATAAGTACTTCAAACAAAAAAGATCCAGATGATATTAGACCATTGAATAAATAGAGAATTATAGAATTGGAATTAAAAAATTAACCAAAACTTTGTACAAAAATTTCTTTTCCTTTACCCCTCTTTCTCCTCGCCCTAGCAGCCGGAATGGAGATGGAGATGCAATCTCTTCTTTTCGCTATTTCTTTTTGCAAATAAGGTAGGCTGCAAACGCTCTGGCCGCCTATCTTTCTAGGTTTCATTTTTGTTTCTTCCAGCATATTGTTTATTGCGTGATTGTTTGTAGGTGAATCCAAATGAAATAGATGTCATAAGAACAACAAGTGGGAAAAGATGGAGGACACGTCATCAAGCAGCGCCAATTTTCTTGAATTGTTTGTTTTTTGTGATTCAAACACTTTCTTGATCCGATTCATCAGAGAATTCATCGTTTGATCCGAATTTGCCCTCCCCATCTTGCTGGCCCTGTAGAGGCCTAGCAATATTCGCCATATTCAACAATTCCTCTATGTATGGATACCAAATTCTTCACTGTTCTGAAGCAGGATCGTAGAATTACCTGTGGTTCTTTATCTGGATCATCCTCCGAACTCTGGGACTGTCTTGTTCGCAATCAATTCTTCCCAGATCACCTTTTTGAACCGGAATACTCAATTGTACCGTCTACAGAAGAATTTGAAGCTGAGATTATTGAAGCTTGGGTGCTAGAATTTACAGGCAAAAAGAACATCTCAGCTACTGCAACTTTTCAGGTACATTGTGAATGGTCAATGAACAAAATTATGGTTAAAATATTCTCAGAATGATTCAATCTCTGTTCTTGATTACCTCTGGCAATTTTATGGTTCTTTTACCCATTCAAGTTCTTAGATAGAATTCTTTCAAAATCTCATCTCCAATCCGCTTTCCTATCTAGCCTATCCAGCCTCTGACAGCCTTCTCCCTTTTACTCTGCATTTATGGCGATTTCCCCCCAAAAAAAAAATAAATACCTTTTTCATGACCCGTCTACCCTAAATTCAAACTCTCTCTCGATCCTTCATAATTTCATGCTCCTTCCTGCTGCTCAAAGGGACGCTCTTCTATCTCAGTTAAGTGCATTCCACCTCGATCCTTCAAAAATTATCAAATTTGGGGACTTTGCTAACCATGAGCCTCTGTCAAAAGATATGAACCATTTCAGCTATCTTGCTCCAAATTGGGATACTCTTGCTCTAGACCAGAGGGGATCCCAAACCTTACCAAGATTGGATGAAAATGGAGTTCCAGTACCATTATTTGCTCGACCAGCACAGCCAATCACCTCAAATGAGCAATTGGCTTCTGAATTTGCATACCAACAGTCCAGGGCCCCTACAAATACACAACTTTTCAGAGGTATTCAACTAAACTCACCTCTGATTGCATCCAAAATTGAATCTTTATCAAAGGTTGCTGTTGTTGTCAAAGTGGACTCTGTCGGATTGAAAATAGAAAAACTCTGGGATCATCTTTTAAGGCTGCATAAAGGCATTGTCATAAACTCTATTTACTGGCTAAACTACCCTTACATTATGGTGGAATGTGGCTGCCCCAAGACCTCAAATTATCTGCTGAAGCTAAGCATCACTACCTGTGACACCTTCCAAATATCCTTCTTAAAATGGAATGCCACTTTACCCATAAATGAATTCAGAAAGTATCACATTGCTTCTGTCACTATGAGTGAGCTAAGTCCCATTTACTGGAATGAAGATTGCTTCTCTTCCATCTTTAACACCATTGGCACTTACCTTACCACAGAATATTCACCCTACAAACCTCCCAAATGCTACATACAGCTGGACATCACCAAAATCATCCCTACTGCCATATCTTTCTTGGATTTCTTTGGAAAAACATCTATCTTACAACTTAGATGGGTAGGTTTACCAAATCATTGCCAGAGATGTAATTCTAGACATAAGATTGGCAGTGAATGTTTCCTTACTCAAAAGGATACAAATCAGAAGGATCCTCAGGAAAAAGGAATTGCTATCTCAGAGCAATACAAGCAAACCAATAATCAAGCATCAGCATGTATTAACACGTCAGTACAGGATACTCCTCATATTCAAAAAGAATGGAGCAATGTAAATGGAAGTGCTAGAAGGATTCAAAAACGCAGGGAATTCAGGAACCTGGTACAACAGAACCATGATATTTCTAACAACTCTCAGCTATCCTACATGACATCATCTTCTACCAAGCATATGGGAATCAAGGTCCTGAACAAAGGAATATTTATCAAAGAAAATCGACCAGCAGATGGTTTGGAAAAGCCAGGCATGATAGCAAAAGAATCCTCTCAAGGTGTCTTACAAACAAGCAAATCAAACATTGAGCAAAACAGAAATAAGCTAAAAGGCAAAGGTCAGTGGCCACTGATACCCTCAAAAATTGATCTTCATAAGACTTTGACAAACATCTTGAAGGATTCCAAGAGCAACACCAGCAATCAAAATTTATCAAACAAATCATCTCGAGATATTCCTTTTGGAAATAAAAAGGTCTCATTCTCACCTACAGAGAATAATCTAACTGAGACAGAAGGTTTGAATGGAGTTCCATTAATTAATGAAAAAGGTAATGATCATACTGTGCAAGACATGCAACATGGATCCACAAGTGCACAAACCCCTTCACACATTGTGGAAAATACAGATAATGAACCTGCAGAAGACAGTGGTAATGATCTCAGTGACATAGAAGTGTCAAATTCATTTGCCATTCTTGCAGACATGCCAGAAGATCCAGATGTTGATAATGCTGTTGATGTTATATGCAACAGTCTCACCAAGCCACCCCCCCATCACTCTCACCCCCCTATCACATCAACCACTCATGCCACTCACTCCACTCCCCCCACTAAACCTTCACCTCAAATAGAAACTGAAACTGATTCCCCCCTCTTACAGCTCGACTTTGATGACATCAAAATCTCAACTTCCAATTTACCTACTAAATCAGCCATCTCCTCAGAAATAGCTCAGCAGCTACAAGAATTAGAGGTAGTGGTAGTGGCAGATGAGATGTTTGACATGTTAACAGACAAGGTACCAGAAACTCCTGAAAATATGTTAGTTGACTCGAAAGACAGATATGAAAAGGCTAGAGATATATCACATGTCTGGGAACAAAATTTATGGTGTGCAGACTCTCAAGAACACACAGAGCAAGTACAGGGTCAGCAAGACAAGATGGAACATGCAGACTCTACTCAAAAGACACCTGCAGATCCATTACACATTCAACAAAATATTCCCAGGCAAGATCTTTCCATTTCAAATGCTGAAATTAATTTGATGTCTAATCTAAATAGGGATAATATTGCTCCTGATTACATTGACAATACCCCTGGGATGCCTATGCAACCTGAATGTTGCAAATCCAAATTCTGGCAATGCTCTCACTTTAACAAAAATTCGGAGGGTATTAACTCTGAAGACTTAGACCTTGATCTGGATCCTCATAAAGAGAATAACCCCAAACAAAACTCTTCAATTCCTGAAGGCCTATGGGATAATGACGAGTATCTCATTGCTCATCAAAGTAAGACTTCTGGTAAGACTTCTATTGATAAGACCTCTGCAGATCACTCTATTGCTAAGAAAAACAAAAAGAAAAAAGGCAGACATATTCTTGGACAGCTACATAACACCCCTGCAGCCAACACTAGGCTTAAATCCAAAAGAGCTACCAGACTTCATTGAATTACCCCAAGGTCATCTCTCCATTATTAACATAATGAAGATTCTCAGTTGGAATCTAAGAGGCATAAAAGGCCCTCTAAAAAGGAGAAGAGCCATCTCACAAATTAGAAGCTATGATGCGCATATCATTCTTCTTCAAGAACTTAGACCGCCAAGCTTTGAGTGTTCTAATCTAGCGTGATCGGATTGGCCCTGGATTTTCCTCTACCTGGATTGAAGCAACTGGGACCTCAGGTGGACTCTGCATTATCTGGAGACATCTTACTCATATTTCTGTTTTCACAAGCCCATGCAGATCTTGGCAATCAGTAATTCTTAAACATAATGATTCTAGATTTGGTGTGATAAATATTTATGCCTCCACAGAATCTAGATCTAGGGCTAACACTTGGCTCACTGTCAACAATCACATTGCATCTAGTGATTGTGACACCTGGATTGTGGCTGGGGACTTTAATAACACTCCTAACTGGGACTTGAAAATTGGTAAAAATCTGAACATGTCTTCTCCAGAAAGAGCTCAATGGGATCAATTGCTTGACAACCATTTTCTTCAGCATATCCCATCTTCCACAGCAGCCTACACTTGGTCCAATAAACAAGAAGGGAATAGTAGAGTCTACTGTGCACTTGACAGATTTTACATAAACAATACTGACAATGAAGTCTGGAATAATTGCTTGGTACACAGTGACGAATGTACTTCACTTTCTGATCATCAGCCTCAAT